>CM056590.1:36840951-38040951 GCA_029721435.1 Gymnothorax reevesii
AAAAGCTAACTTATGGGTCATTCCATGTCAATTCAACAAATTTCAGAAAATTTCCCCACCGAACCATCTCAGATTTATTTTAAAAAAATTCTCGCACCAAGGCCATGTCCTTAATAGGATATGTGCAACATTTCAGTTAAATATCTTCTTTAGTTTTGACAAAAAATTTATAAAGATGGCACTGTTCTGCTGATTTTTGCACTCCTTTTTGCAATGTCAAATAAAAATGGATTTTTATGAGGCAATATCTCTGGTTATATCAATGCCATGGGCTCAAAAATTTCCACAGTGTAGTATCTATGACCAGTACACTTGTGAAACACATTTTCAACGGCAAATATGTTTTTATTAGGGAGCTGTGGCTGTTTGAAATTGCTGATTTATTTGACAAAGTTATCTGTGACACCAACTTTGAAGGCCAATTATAAACAAAGTTATGCAGGTAGAGAGCTGATTTTTTTCTGGGCAAGCTCTCCTCACATAGTCCTATTGGTACAATAAACAGCAAGCATGTCGGTTTTATGGTTGTCCAGAAAATACACAGCAAATTCCTAAAAAAGCCAAGATTTCCTGAAATTTGACATCAAATTGCCGAGGTGTGATGACCTTTACATTTTTGAAATCTTCACCATCTTAAAGCTTACATTCTTGGCCATCTTTGGTTCAAAAGTGGTTGTGGCCCAACTCTTCATTAAATAGTTATGATTTTTTTTTAGTAATGCCTTGTAAACGCTCGTTTTTCATCGTTTCTATGTGATTCCTTGCATATTGCAAGAGTTTCTGAGGCTGTAATCATTACATTACATAACAGGTTCTTAGCAGATGCTCTTATCCAGAGCGACGTACCAAAGTGCACAAGATCAGTACAAATGTGCAGAGCTCCTAGGAGACAAGTACAAGTGCTAACAGTCAGTGACAGAATACTTTCCATTGTTAAAGATTGTTACAGATCTAAACCAATAACAAAAGGGCAAGGGTAAGTGAACAAAATGGCAACAAGGTCAAGTGCAACAGAGGCAAGTGGAACAAAGGGGCAGAGTCAAGTGCAAGAAAAGGGCAATAAAATAAAATAAGTGCAACAAAAGGGCAACAGGTCAAGTGTAACAAAGGGGCAGGAAAATCATGTAAACCGACAACAAAATGGGGTGCAACAAAATGAGGGGCAACCAAATCAAGCGGTAACAAAATCAGGAAATAAGGTTAACAAAATGAAGTGCAACAAGATCGTGATCATAACATCAGATAACAAAAAGTCACTTAAAGATCTGCAATATTTAGATACATTGGTTATAGTACCATACATAGGTCAGGAAATACCATATCAAACTTGTATATATGAAATTTATTTAGCAAAATACATTATAGCCACATCATTACTTTGTCCAAACATTCAAATGTATCATGGTCAATACAGTGTACATTAGAGTACTCATTTCAAGTTCATCATAAACAGTTCTGCTGAATTAACAGATTCCTCATTTAGGTTATATCAGCGTCCCGTGGTAGTTGTGGGTGCCTGCATCTTAGTGATGACATGTTGTACAGGTACCCAGCAAACATCCTCTCTGGGTGCCCAGTAAAAACTTCTTGCTGGTCCACGTGGGTGCATGAAAATTATTCTGATGTCATCAGTGGCAAGAGTGCTCAGATTAGGTCTTGCCTCTCACTGAGACATGTTGAAACATGTTAACAAAACTGATGAATGATGGCATAATCTCAACCATTGGATAACTTACAAATTGTTTATTTCCCCAAATTGACATTTATAATTGTGCATACAATAGCAGTTTAATTAAAGTGTTCCTAATTTTGATAAATGACCTGCTATATAATAGAAATAGCCCAGGATGTAAAAAGGTTGATACTTGTAAGTACCCATTTCTCTGCCAGATTCACGTAATTATTTATAGGAAAATTCATGTTTGTGCTCAATATATTTTTTGACAGAAAAATACATATGCAAGTTTGAATCCCCCTGCAGTTTTTGTTATCCCATGGGACATGAAATTGAGGGACATTGTATCCAGTGTTCTACACTGGAAAAAGGCAGAAACCCCAAAGGAACAGGGAACACCTTGGTGTGGACTTTCAGACACCACTGGTTGTTAGGATAAGATCTCAAAATTGTATGAACATTAAAAAATAGTTGAAAAACAAGTGTTTATAAGGTGTTACTAAAAAATTCATAACTATTTAATGAAGAGTTGCACCACAACCACCTTTGAAACAAAGATAGCCAAGAATGTAAGCTTTAAGATGGTGAAGATTTCAAGAATTTACAGGTTGTCACACCTCAGCAATTTGATGTCAAATTTCAGGAAATTTCGTCTTTTTTAGGATTTTGCAGTATATTTTCTAGACAACCATGAAATTGACATGCTCGCTGGTAATTGTACCAATAGCACTATGTGAGGAGAGCTTGCCCAGAAAAAAATCTGCTCTCTACCTGCGTAACTTTGGTCATAAATGGCCTTCAAAGTTGTTGTCACAGACAACTTCGTCAAATAAATAAGCATTTTCAAACCGCCATAGCTCCCCAAGAAAAAGAGAAAAGCCATTGAAAATGTGCTTGCCTAGTTTACTGGGCCTAGATGCTAGACTGTGAACAATTTGAGGCAATGGCATAACTATAACAGGAGATATTGCCTCCTAAAAACTCCCTTTTATTTGACATTGCAAAAACGAGTGTGAAAATTCACACACTAACATCTTAATTTTTTTCCTGCCAAAACTAAGACATATTTCACTGAAATTTGGCACTCATCCTATTAAGTATATTACCTTTCTGTAATAATTTTTGTAGACAAATCTGAGATGAAGGCATTTGATGAATTGACATGGAATGACCCTTATACAATTAGAACAATTGACTGCATGTTCGAACTATGCAAGTTGTGAACACAGTTGGCGACTATGCTTTTCGGAGACATATCCCAGGTGTCCTGAATCAGGTCAGTCCTGACCGCGGCAACTCCCTTTATGTTCCCCACCCTGGCAGGTTTTGGCAGGGGGACGAACGTGGTGAACTACGAGGACCACTCCTGGCATGAATACTGCTTCAACTGCAAGAAATGTGCGGTACCCCTGGCCAACAAGCGCTTTGCCCTACATGGCGAGCACATCTACTGTCCCAACTGCATCAAGAAGCTGTGAGCAGCATGTAAACTGGTGCCGAGCCACAACGCTACGGTGCAGCGGCCGAGAGGGGGTCAGATTATTGGGGTTCGGGAAAAGTAGAGCAGTCATACATGTCTGAAGTAACACAAAGAAATGTACCTTTGACAGAACCAAACCTGAGGTTTAACACATGGGTCAAAAGTGACCAATAGTGGATCACGTGTCCTTATCCTCAACTGTCATCTGAATCAGTGAGAGGCTTCTTGACTGAGCAGATATTAGCCTTGCAATATCACTTTACTTTAATATACTATTTACCGGTTTCTTCTTTAGCTTCTGAGAGCTTAGCATAAGATTTAAATTCCTTTTGGAATTTACGTATACATGGAAAAATCAACCTTCCCACAGCTTGTGCCAAACTGCAAGCATTTTTTGTGACAGAAATATAAAATGAAGCACAGTGCTGTGGTTTGGTTAAAAAAAAAAAAAACCTTTTACCATGTAACATTTCATTAGGAAATGATGCATAATTGTGAGCCAGTATAAATTACCGGCTTTGATTAGTTTGATGTGCAGCATTCAGATGTAAAGCAAAGTCATATCCTTTAAGCATTCTGCAGTGGGATTTAACATGGCTGAAATACATGTACAATCTGATATGTAAAGAAAGTAAATAAAAGGCAGAAAAACTACTACTGGCTTGCTTGTGTAACACTTAATGAAAAGGTGTACAGTTCCCCCTCATCTGTCAAGCAAACAACAATCACTTTCCTGGTATATTGTTTAAATAGCTTTTATTTAGCAAAACTTTATTTAACATTCCATATTTTTTCATTTCCAACAGTTCATATATTCCTCAGTACATTTCAGGAGACATATTTACATATGAATCACCGGTGGACAGGGTCATTAGACAGTATTCTAAATGTCGTTCATTGCTTGGTCGAAAAGAATGATTGTCGTGACCAAGGTAAGTTCATCAGACGTTTTCAGCCAACAAAGTACAACATTAACAACTTATTCTCACCTAAGGCACTGTTCTAATCTACAGTCAGAGAGACCATTATGGGATTTAGAATATACGGTTCAGTGAACGCACCATACCAACATGAAACTTCAATTTACTTTAAGCAGCTACCACAATGGGAAGGTCCTGCATCCATGTCAGGGCGTGGAAAGCCTATCACAACACGATATATGAGCGAATCATTGGGGAAGTGTGGGGGGCAACACTGGCCAACAGTCGAACCACACCGAGAGGCCCAAGCCATCGAGTCAAGTGCGAAGAGAATGGGTGAATGGAAAGGAGGGAAAAACCAAAGCAAAACCTTTGAAACGCCTTAAAACACTCACTTCACCCCTTGCTTCTAAACCACTGACAACATCTAGGGACTATTCTGGACAAAACCCATTTCTGAGCTTCCACAAATTCAACCCCTGTCCCCAATTATGTCAGCCAGACAACTTGAAATGAGAGAGAAAAAAATGTGGGAAGTGAAATTCTCAGCAACTCTGAAAGGGTTAAACTGCCTCAAAAAGTCGTCGCCGCCCAAACATCACCATAGTAATTGCACTGAGGAGACCAGATGTTACATACATGCACGCCCTTTCGGGTTTGCTGCCCATGCATTAAAACAAAAGCCGAAGGTAGGGCTAGACAAAAACAGGTCTTACAATGCTCACTGCCTGTCAGAGAACGCATGACTTAACAAAACCGACGAAATGGTCAGATGTTCTGCGAGACTACTGCCGGGCCGTACTCGCTCCCACCTGTGCTACCTAGTTCTATGGACGCAGTCTCTCAGTCTCAACAGTAAAAATATCTCAATTTCACCAGGCCCATGTCAACTCCTCACACCCCACAAACAAGCATGTCTACATCCCACAGTACCAATACATCACATTCAGCTTCCAGGTGAAAGACAAACCCATTCTGGATTGAGATGACCCAGGAATAACTGTAACCCTTTCACCAAAACGCCCAACCGGAGCTCCTTCTCCGTCGACATACAAGGAGATCAGTTTCTATTACTGACACAAAACCCTCAAACCCTGGTGCACACCTTATCACAAGTGTCCCAAGGTGTGAGGTGACATCGCATGAATATAATGTTTGAATAACCTTTCTTCTGAAATAATTTTAAAAACAGGCCTGACTTCCCAGGAAGGTAAGCGTCTGATGGAACCAAACTAAAGCCTACAGTGACAGGCGAACAGACAGTAAAATCCCTCTCATGCACCATCGTTATATGGTCTAATACTGATTACGTACAGAATACTTGCATACAAACCATAAACTCTACACACACCAACATCAGTTTGGTTGCCCAATTAGATTTTCCTTTAATAATAATTAAAAAAAAAAAAAAAGTCAAGATACAACACACTGGGGCAGACGAGTTTAAACGGTGCAAAGATAAAACAGGTGAGCATGTCAACACAGATTTACAGTTTCTTAAACCCTGAATGTTTATTAAGTGCAAATTTTGGTCACCTTGGGGGAACATTGGTCCTTAGTAAAATATTTCCAGTTGAATTTATAAATGCATATGCTATATTCTACTCTGCAGACACAAAAATAAACCAAGCAACAAATGCAAGCAACGGTCAACGGACATTAGTTATTCCTCTGTGTTACAGTTAGCACTCCTAGGTGTCAGTGTCATGTAGACAACAACTACTGCCTCATTTCTTAAGTTAAATGCAAACCAGAATCAGAACCAACAGAGTGGAAGTGTTAACTACATTGAGCAGTATATGTACACGGGAACACAATACCACCGACAAACAAACAAAAACCAAAACCTTTCTGACACGAGGTCCAGTGAGAGCAAGACCATATCCGATTGAATGGAAACCACAAAAGTTCAACATTAAATACATAGCACTTATGAAAACAATGCTCTTTTGTCTTAAATTATAATCACTCCTTCCATTTCCAGAAAGAAAGAGGACAGAACTGAACTCAGTTATGAAACCTAAGTTTTTACAATTCAGTTCCAACCACATAGCACCCCCTACTGGCCATCTGCTGAATTAAGACGACCGGGACTTCTTAAAACCTTCACTTTACAGGTGTACCGTCAGTCGTGAAACAAGCCAATGGATAGTGCTTCTCTACAGTACAAATCCTATAATTTTGAGATGCTATGCTGACGTTTCAGCATTAAAAAAAAAAACTGTCAAATGCTGAAAATCAATTGCAGGAATTCAACAAGTCCTTCAAAAATATCCCTGAGTGGAAGCCACTGTGACAGGGATTTTATGGAGGCCAGGCGTCAGTTAAGTGCAGACATAATATAGCAATGTTTGGATGTGAAGAGCAGGATAAATAAACAGTCAGGAAGCCAAACATAAGCATAGATCCTCAATATGACTTTATACCCTTTACAGTTCGCTATGGATGGTAAAAATCTGAAAATATTTATGTGACTGGGGGTTTATCGCATTTCCATTTCATCTCACAAACCTTCACTTTCTCATTGGTACAGTCCTAGTGCTGTGCTGTGAGGGAGGTGGTGGGTGGGATTGCTGTGGCAAGGACACACATGGCAGATTGGGACTCGCCTGGCTAAGTGACAGGTAGGTGGAGCAAAGCCCCTGGGGGCGGAGAGAGAGAAAAGCCATCCTATCTTTGGCTGTGTTTAAACTCCAGGGACTAACCACACCCCCTTCTGTCCCGTAACCATGCCACTGTCTCTAATGCCAATAGGAAGTGCAATCTGCCCTTGCCTTGGATGCCTCTATCAAAATAAAAGCTCAATAATTTAATCCTACAATGAGCCAGAGCAGCGACTTAAAAGGTTCAGTCATGACATTTTTTCTGATCTACGCCAGAAACATACTCCTTCATGCACATGACAGTGGACCCGTTTCTGGAATTTTTCAAACCACCCGAAAAAAAAGAAACAAAAACAACTACAATACAGTATCGGAGGAATAAACCGTGAAGGGAAGTCAGAATAAATTATAAAGCACTTCCCACAGTACGTAACAACACAAATAATGAAAAACACCTGTTATAAAACAGAACCATTTCTGCTTGAAGGAAACCACAAGAAACCTAGAAGTGAGCCTAGCGACGGAATATACATTTCCCTGAAGCTTTTAAAAATAATTATTTTTCATAACATCTTTGAGGTGCAAAGTCAGCAAAATCAAAAATTCCTCAACTTGAGGTCCATTCCGGTTGTGGTCCACCAGTGTCCACCTGTCCAGCTTCGTCTGTAGGTCGGTCCAGTTGAAGGGTCGAGATTGGAACGGAAGAGCCCCTGTTACAGGACTGCAGGAGTGCGATAATCAGGGGTCTTTCAGGGGCAGAGTTTCACATTTCTGGGAGAAACAAGGAGAAAATCTAAGTTTATGAAACAGTCAAAGTTTTTGGGCATTAAAATTCGCTAGAACTCAAAAACATCACAAAACAGGTTTGACAATAATTTGCTTGCCGAATAAATTGTTAGGTCTCATGACCGTGTGTCCACAGTTTCACCAATATGGAACCGATCGACTGTTTACTTTTGTTACATTTTTTTTCCTCCATTAGTGCTGTTATTTCACAATGTATCACAATGTTAGAATGTAATTTTTGTTCTAACTGGCACGTATAGATATCTGCCAAAACATGGCTAAACAAGATACATTAACAACTCAATAGATAAATAGTCAAGCTTGTTAAAATCCTACAATAGCTACTGAGATTGGAACAAAAACCAGAGTAAACATGGGGGCCCGAGGACTGGGTCTGAGAACCATGGCTCTGGTGCTAATGACCCCCCTCTGCTCACCAGACAGGGCTTGTATTGCCGGGGCGCTCACTCCGTTGCCCGTCTCCTCAAAGGCCACCCTGGGCCCCTCGGGGACCCCGTTGTGCTCGATCAGGTCCTGTGCCCCGTCCATAAAACCGTGTGTCTTGGCGTGGATGCCCAGGTCAATGAACTCCTCGAAACTCCAAGTCCCCGCCTTGCCCTTAGGGCCGGAGAGCTCCTCCAATGGTGTGTCCTCGTTGAGAAACTCTGGCCCCTCCCTCCTCTGTGACTCAGGGGTGGGGCTGCAGGCCAGATCAGGGCTCAGAGCATGCGGGGTCAGACTGCTGAAAAGAGCAGGAGACACAGTATGTACAATATAACTAAACTGAGCCCAGTGGCGTAGTCAAACCAGTGCATTTTACCCATCCTAGTTAGGTGAGCGGTGGACCAGCCTTGACCATGTTCTCAGGGCTCCGACTCCAGCTATGAGGCCAATGCAGTGGTCAAGGCCAAAGGCAGGAGCACAACTAACTGTATAAACACATCTATCATGATAAGCATACGGCTGGGAGGGAGAGAGAGAGAGAGCAAGAGCGAGACTTCGAGCGATAGAGAGAGACACCAGTTTATGTTTCACATAAGCACACATCTGAAACTTTTATTATTTTTTACTATTTGTACTATAAGAATTATGTTGTACGCACAATGCATTATTGATTTTCTACTGCTTTGACAAAAAAAGTTTTACAAATTTCTAATGCCAATAAAGCATTTTGAAATTGAGAGAACACGAGAGACAGAGAGAAACAGAGAGGTTTGGCAGCAATAATGTATACCGAAGGTCCATTAATAAGCCCCACTCTCACTCCCTCTCTCTCTCTCCCTCTCTCTGACAAGAGTGTGAGGTCCAGCTCAGGTGCAGAGCTTCTTTACCTCTCCTCCACAGGCTCTTCTGACAAGCGGTCAGATTTTTCCTCCTCACCACCATCCTTTCCATTCGTCTTCTCAACAGGCAACACCTCCTCCGCAATTAGCTCTTGTGAATCCGGGCTCAGCTTCTCTATTGGTTCTGTAAAATGTGAAGTCTCAGCCATCGGCTCTTCCAAAGCCAAGGCCTCAGCGATTGGTTCTCCCATATCCGGGGTCAGTTTCCCTGTAATTAGTTCTTCTGAACGTGGGGTGTTTGCAGCCATTTCTACTGAACTCGGGGTGTCCTTCTGTGGTGTTGGCTCTTGTGAATGTGCTCTTGGTTCCGGAGAGCCATTCTCAGCCTCCTCAGCACTGCTATCTGCTGAAACCACAGGCTCTTCTCCTGTACAGAGGGCAGCACTGTTAGCTTACATGCTAACACACAAGGACACCCACACACGAGTACATGCACAAGCACAAACACAAGGGTAACTGAATGAATGTTCTTTGAACAGCTCATATTTGAGAAAGGCTCATTCAAAAAGCCATGTGGGTGCAGGACAGCAAGAAAGACTGACCTTTGGCCTCCTGGTTTGTGAGATTGTCCACCTCTCCATTCAGGTCCTGTGTGCTCCTCTCATCTCTCTGTAAAGGGGAATAAGAAATGTCTGCATGGAAGTTGGCGCCCACTATTGAATACTGACAACCTTTCTGAATAGTGCAAAGTAGCAACAGCATCAGATTCATCAGGATTATGTAATATCTAAAACCCCTTGCGGATCGATGCATTACACTTTTTTTGTTCCTTTTAGTACAGCTTACATCGAACAGTATGTAAATGTAACAAATCATATTTGTGTTTCCATTACAATTTCCATTTTCCACCCTCTTTGTTACCTTAAATGTTTCACCGAGTCTTTTCTTAGCAGGTTAGCATAAACTGCAGAAAATAACAGGCAAACGGCCTGATATTACGAAGCCCTTTAGCAAAAGATGCAAAGATATTTTTGCCAGGGCAAAACTAGAACCCTTGCCACTGATTGTTGCAAGGCAAGTACCCTGGTCAATCATGGGCAATGTTATTGGTTTAGCGCGGGCAAAAAGATTTTGCATGTGCTAAAGCTCTTAGTAAATCAGGCCCAAAGCGTAAATTCAGAGTTTAGCAGGAATTTTATCAGTTGTCTACCGGAAATTACGTCAAAAATCACACAGTGCAAAACTGAACACTTGAGGGAAACGAGTGTTACACAATATCTGGGAAAGAGAAGATTCCTCATGAAATTTCACCGCGCCTGTTGGCATATTCCTTGGGCAATGTTTCCGGTCCCATACCTTGAGTTCGCCCTGCTCGGTTTTCCTGGTCCTCTTCATGATCTCTTCAATCCTCTGCGGAGCGGAAGAGACAAAGTGTGAGCATGAGGAGTGAGGGAGGTGAGGGAGGCGTAGGGGGAGGTGCACCTACCCTCTTCCTCTCCATGCGCTCCTGCTGGTTCTGCTGCATGATCCGCTGGCGCTCCTCACGCTGCTTCTCCGCCTCCTCCAGCGCCCGCGCCTCCGCCTCCTCGCGCTGCCATCCAATCAACAGCGTAATTAACCAGCCAATCAGATCTGCGCTCTCCAGATCACTCCAATCACAGGGAGGCCCCGAGTGTTACCGGACACTGACCCCCATTTCGGTGTTATTCCTGCAAATCGCTCCTAATAGATGCTCATAGCCTGTAATGTCTGCACTTACGGTTGCCCTATAAAACTGTGTTACAGTTACCAATCACCAACCCAATCAAACAATCGCATAATTCCATAAATCCTCAAAACAATTATATTAATCCAGAAACCTAACATTCAGTAACCAATAAACACACGTCCCGCCCAATGAAGAGCAGCTCAATCCTGAATATCCCCCTCAGCTCAGGCCTATTTGAGATCCTCACCTCCTTCTGCTGCTCCGCCAGCCTCGCCTGCTCCTCCCTCTCCTGCAGAGCTCTCGCCTCCTCCGCCAGCCTCGCCTGCTCCTCCTCCTCTCTCCTCCTCTCCTCTGCCCTCCTCTTCTCCTCCTCCAGCTGCTTCGCCCTCTGCTCCTCCGCCAAGCGCTCCTCCTCCTCCTTCCGAAGCCTAGAGGACAGACGTCCGGCACATTCTGAGCTCAGCAACGCTCCACCTGCACAACATCCTCCCAAACCCTCCTGTCTTTACAGGTCCTCTGTTTCGTCACCAATTGGCCATTATGAGCCATTTCTATATCTGTCCCTTCTTGACATCACACGGGCAAGCAACAGCCAATCAACATGATCAATGATCAACATCAGCCAATCAGTTCATTCATTATTCTGAATGATCGCTCTCCATTGTGGCATCAAGAAGGGCAAATATTTTGAAATGGCTGATGGGCTGTGGGCTGAGCACTTTACTTCTCCTTTCAACAGGCCCAAAGTCAGGAGAGAAAAAAAAAAATCCAATTGTAGGACAAGTTGCCTACAAATTTTGTATCTGCTGGTTGCAGCAGTTCACTGAAGCTCCATTATTCCTATGTTGAGAGAAATATTCAAACTCAGGACGGCATGTTGATATAGCCGCAGCATTACATCATATGGAAAATATCTACATCCTGTAAGTCACTATATATATATATATATATATATATATATATATATATATATATATATATATATATATATATATATATATAGGTAGGACACACTTGGGATTATTGGAAACCTTGGGATCTACAGAAGAACTTGAAATGGGCCTGAGGATTTCCAGGATTGAATGCAGCAGCGGCGCTGTAGGTTTTATGTGGTTAGCTTGACAGAAGCAATTGTGTCATCAGTGACAGAATGTTCATTAGAATAATGAAGGTTCTCAACACCGGTCCAGTGGGCCACTGCTGCTTTTTGTTTCAAACACCGCTGCAGTCATAGCTATTAATTTGTCTCAGTTGCATTTCATGCTTAGAAAACACATTTACTCTCTTAAGCAACGTTTTGACAGAAATATCCATGCTTGCAATGAATAACACAACTTTGAGCACACTGTGCTTTTTTCCATTTTCCACATAATTTCAGGTAATAACACCTTTTAAACAGATCAAATTAGACCTTGAGGAAATGAGGAAGCTCAAACTAAGGTAATTCAACACGGATGTTTTCAGTTCTTTCAAATTACTTTGCTGAACGTTTTGACAATCATGTGCCTGTGTACCAAGAGGTTAGTTTTTGCGGTTAATTTCCAAAATATCATGAAGTGTATATGGAATTTTAATTCTTCTTAGCATGCATGAATATTTCTATCAACATGTGGCTTAATTAAAGATCTGCTTTAAACAAAAACATAAAATACAAAAGATGAAAACATGAGACAAACTAACTGCTGGTTAAAATCCTACAATTGCAATTACGGTCGGAAAAAAACCAGCACATACAGTGGGCGTCAAAGACCAGCATTGGGCACCACAGATTTAAAACATTATCTCACAATTGTGATGAATTTCATAAGGGTAAGTAAGCAGAATAAGGTGGGATACGTGGAGCTCCTCAGCAGAAGCACAGAGTGCACCGGTGTGGCCGTTACGCGCCTCTCCTCCTCCTCCCGCTGGAGCTTCAGCTGCTCCTCTCTCTCCTTCTGCTCCCGCGCCAGGCGCCGGTTCTCCGACAAGATCTTAGCAGCCTCCTCAGCAGAGGTTGTTCCAGCCGTGGCCTTAGAGCTGGATTCTGCAGGGGACAGACAGACAGAGATTTGTACTGTCTCCCCAAACCCAGATATTTGCATATATACTAATGATTCAAATAGCCAGAGAAAACGAGTTTTCCAAGAGACCCGAGGATCAAGAGAGTACATCAAATTCGGTTTGGTCGGGGAAAGGGGCAGCGTGTTTGCACTTAATGTCCCAGTAAAAATATGCTCGAGCTGCAGTACCTAAATCTGGCCAGCAGATGTCACTACACCCTAAATACGAATGCATAGCACTTGAAAAGTAATAAATGTGAGGAATATTCAGTGCGTTTTGAGGCCGTTAAGCCACTGATCACTCGGGAACATTGGGGATGTAAAAGCAAGATTAAGCTGTATCACAGTGAAGACGCTGGCTCTGTCCTGTGCATAACTTTGAGTTTGTTTGTCTGCAATTCTGTCGAGCTTAAGAGCAGGTTTTCAGACGAATGCTACAGAGCAAACTGTGATGACCAGAATTAAGGGTTTACCAAAGCCCAGAATATGGCAAGCCTACTTTACATACTCCAGACATTAATATTATGAAACTCTTTGAACGCTTCCTGTAGAATACTGCAGGAAAAAGTGAAACCCATCCATTCACATTAATATTAGGAAACACTTGTTCATACAATTATAACACCCCACTGCTCCCCCCTCACTCACCATCTTTGGTCTTCGTGTCAGCCGCGGTGTCAACGGCGGGGGTCTCCGCTGGCTGCGGGACGACAAGGGGCTGTGCTGGGGAGCCCTCTTTGGGTTTGAGGTCCCGCTTGCGCAGGATGGGGGGCCCTGTGGGGGTGAGGGCGGGGCGCTGTATGGGCGGGGGTTTGGAGACGGGAGGCTGTAGGGATGGGGGGCGCTGCCTGGGGCTGCAGGGGGAGCGGGGGCGGGACCGGGGACTCGGCCTGTGAGAGATCAGAGATGCTGATGTAGATGATGTTAAGACGACGACCCTGAAGGGTCCACATGTTGACTGGATGCTTTCCAAATTCATTACAAGTTTATGGAGTATCTAACGGAGTGTGCAAGCATTTTCTCATAATATAGGCATATCTGTTCTGGACTTGGCGCTTTAAAAACTCATTTTGATGAGGGCACATTTTACCAGTAACAGATGACGTTACAGCCACAGTCTTCACATTCGAGAGTCTCAGTAAAAACCTCAGTCGAGCCTGGAGGGCCAGTGGTTTAAGTTCTATTGTAACCATAATCAATAACTGTAGCTCTTAGGCCCTTGAGCGAGGCCCTTAAATACAAATCACTTAAAATGTGGGTATTGCTCCCTCTACATCTAATCACCTGCAAGGCTCTTCAGATGAAACAGAGGGCTAAAATAGCAGTGCTACCAAAACATAAGCTCTGGGGGTGTATTACAAAGTAGGATTACTTAGCCGAATACATTTATAGAGGAAATCTTGGTATATCTGTTTTTACTCCAGTTCCTGCTCCATTTTTGAAAGGATTCTGGGTATTGGAGTAATTATTCACTCATGTTAGTAATCGTGCTTCATGATATACAGAATACCTGCAAGGAGCAGGGTGCAAATCCGCAGCTCTCCTTTCTTAACGTGGGTGGGACTTACTTGAGCGGTCCAGGGGACGGCGATCTCTTATTGGCTGTGGAGGGCGAAGGGGATGGCGAGCGGCGGCGGCTTGCGGCATTAGAGGGCGAGGACGGGCGCTTCCAGCCAGGTGAGGAGAATCGCTTCTCCTTCTCGCTTTTCTGAGCCGTCAGAGAGGAGAGGGGAGCGTGATGAGAGAGCGCACGAGAACACGCACACAAACACACACACAAAATCAAGTGATCAGATCATTATAAACCATAAACAGCAACAAAGGTCCTCATTCATCTGTAATAAGTTCAACACCAGACCTGAAGCCACTGCTTTTAACAGCCATGAGGTGCTGAGGAACCACCAACCATTAAAACAGCTCACAGAGCTCCACGCGAACAATCAACTAATTATTTTACACCAGCGTGGACATGAAACAAGAAGTGCAATCTGATCTGATGAAGGTCTGCGATTCAAAGGGCCCCATTCTTCCTCTCCCTCTCAGATCCTGTTGAAGATCAGTGATGCAGTTCAATAAAGGCACAGGCCTATGTATAATACCATGTGTGGGGGCCCGGGGGCGACTGCGCCCATGTAAATTACATCAGCGATTCTAAACCTGCGGCACCTTGGTGTTCACGGGGTCCCTCGAACAAAGGTCTGAGGAGCAGAGATGCCCAGGCACTCCGGTGAACGGATGTCCCCCGTAAAGGACGAATTTCACCCGTCCACTGCAGCTCACTCAAATCCCTTCATATAAACCCACTCGGCCGGGCAATGAGAGGAACAGAGTATGACGCAGTGGGATAGCTGTCGCTTTCCATCCATCTGACAGGGCACTCCAGAGTTCACATACTCTAAAGAGCCTCATATAGACCTACTGTGAACACACTAATGCTCAACTGGGCTTTGAAGCCATTTCTATTCATACACTCTTTGAATAGAGCTACAGCCCCTTAGAGCGCTAAATACAGCCATTGTCGCTCAATGATGTAAGATATCAAAATCAAAGCTGTTGAAAACCTATCATGCGACAACTTCTTTAAAAGAGCTCCCCTGCGGGAGCTCTTTTAAACAAGTTGCCCCATGATAGGTTTTCAACAGCACAAATTCATATTTCTTCAAAATTTATTTCAGTCCTCTAAGGGTTTAAAAAAAACCCCCAGAAAGCGGATATACTGGCTGAATAGAAAAACGGATGCGAAAAGAAACAAAATGGTGGATGGCTGGTGGAAAGATTTTGCCATTCTAAACAACTTGGGCAGCTTGTTTTTTTTTTTTTTTTTTTTTAAACGGAATGAAATGTGGCAGTTCTGGAAACACAGTCCCAGGAAGAAGGCAGCTGTCCCGAGAGGCGGCCCCTGGTACCACAGGGACTAGGCGAGGCTTGCTCCCCCTTACGAGGGTGGGGCCGACCTCTCCACATCGCCTAATCCGCTTGCATTATTGTGCGCCTTTGTCTCCGGGACAGACAATGCCTTTCTTCATGAATAAAGAGGAAGGACAGTGAAGCCTAACTGAGCTCGACCTCAGAGTTTCCTCCCGAAACCTCCAACCGGCTTTCTTTGTGTTTCTTTTACCAGCACCCTGCAGGAGAGATGCCACGCCTGTCCTCCACTCCTGCCCCACAGGCCGTCCCAAAGCACAGCCGCCCACAATTCAAATCCAGGGCACAGTGGCACGGCTGCTTTGAAAGGCAAATGGAGCGGGACGTATGGATATGACCGAGGAGACATTTTAGCTGCCCTGTGGCTCGCCATTTTGGGATATGAAATTATATCATGCTGATCTTTTCAGCCCAAACATACTGTGAACCACCAAATTATTTAAAGGACCCAGAAGGTCTTCAACAGTGACAGAAGCTACATGGTCGGCAGAGAAAAAGGGCAAATTGACACCTTGTACTTGTTTAATATCAAACTAACCAGTGAACAAATATTACAATAGCACAAATAATAAAAACTCCCAGTAACAGTCCTGAATTTGGCCTTTATCTGGGCTTCACTTTCATTATATAACCAAAAATTCAAACAGGTAAGGACACCTACAGGGTTGGTCGAGTTCCACACACAAGGTAGAAAATTCCCCCCTTTGTGAGAATTATAGGCTCACCCCACGGATCATATAATTTGACACTTGCATTCAAATCTAGCCCTGGTTTTGCTTTCTACAGGGAAACTGCAAATCATCCGTTTTACTGATAGGCCAGACCTGACTCCCAGCAGGACTCGGCTCTTCAGGACTGAGTTTTTATAACCCCTTAGCTCACCTGTGTAAGAATTCATGAGTCACGTGTGTGAGGGCAGACTCACCTGTGTGCCGTCAGGGGCCCCGTCGGAGGACGCAGAGGCCGGGGGCCCCTTGCGGTCGGAGCTCCTGCTGCGGAGGGGGCCCTTGGGGGGCTGCAGAGGGCTGGCAGACACTGAACGAGGACAGAGGTGAGACTCTGATAAAAGGCAGTGTCATTGGAGCCGGCGGAAGAGACCAGGGATGGCGAGCGAAGCGGGAAAGAAGAAGAAAAGGGAGAAAGAGATGAGGGACAGAAACAGAACAGGGATGCAGGTTAGATACAGGACTAACTGGCTGTACTAAAAGCATTAGACCCAGGGGCCGGAGAGGAGTGGGTGGGGGGAGTGGAGGGGAGCGCCACAGCTTACACCGTATCCAAGCGACAGCACAACTTCCGCAACAGGCAGCGCGCTGCGAATTCCCAGCAGCACCTCCGCAGGAGACAGTTGACACAACATACCCCCTTCTCGCGCTCTCAAGCCACAACTCACTTCATTAGACCCAGCAAAGTGGTTAAAATCACTTCTAATCAGCGTTTTGATTGCCATGTTGTAGGAACACAGTACCTTTTCAAGAGGACGATTATATTTTGCCATGTAAATTTCAGGACGACTAGAACACGAATGGGGTACCCATAAATAATATGAAATGTTGCCAAAACAGATTCTTAATGGGTTGTAACCAGGCATGAATTCCTTCAAAACAAACACTCGCACTTCCCAATAACCGACGGAAGCCAAAGCGACAAAGCGAAGGCTCCCAATAATGGTGATAGATTTTGTCGTTTATACAGCAGGTGCTGTTGACCCAAAAAATGCCTATTTTCATACTTCAACAGTACGGATTACAAACAACTGTTGGCAATGATATGGGCCAGTATTGCATTTGTATGCTGACAAGCCAGTAAGGAACAGTTAATAAGGTCGTAAAACATTAATGTTTGATCCGTTTCATTAGCCTGCCTCACTCACTGTGTCCCTTGAAGATTAACAAAACAGAACAAATGATTAAGTCAGAGGCAAGCAAGCGCCCCCAGAAAGTGCCTCGGAGTAATGCTGAGCACGGTCCCCAACAGCCAGATTACTGATGTCTGGAAAACTGCAGCATCTTCCATGCGGCCAGACATTGTGCTTTTATGCATTTCTTTGAAACAAAGTAAATCCACCTTCATCCTCAACTGCTGAGGAAAAAATTCCCTTGGCATCAAGCAAAGGTTATAAACCAAATGGGCTTTAATGGAGAGATCCTAAGTATTATGCAGTGTAACGGGACTGCCTCACAGATTCAGGGCTAAAAAGTATCCCTCTAAGCCAATCTGCAGGCAGAGTTAATCTCAAGTCATCTCCATTTCATCAATGAAGCTTGTATTAATTCTCAGATGCAAAGATGAGCAGCTTAACTCAAATCACTAAGGAAGCCCAAGCTTCTTTTATGCCTGAGGGAACACGTCATATTCTCTACACATGATAATATTCATGCCTATGTACAACCTCAATTACAGAAGAATCGGAGCAATGCATAAAATGTCAAAAAACAGACTGCATTAATTTGCAAATCCTTTTTATCCTGTACTCAATTGAAAAAAAAAAATAGATAACAAAGGTTTTAACTCAACTTCATTGTTTTTTTTGAATACCCAATTTGAAATGTGATGACTGCAATGTGTTCCACTGAAGTTGTAATTTACCTGTGCCCAATTAATGCAACACCACACTGTGACAGATGTTGGCAAGAGTCAGGATGGTCGCCCTCTTCTTTGACTCCAAAGGCATGAAGTACATTATTCCCAAAGACAATGACTGCAGGGCTCAAGCTCATCTGAAATGGACTGACACAATGCGGAAAAGAGCGCTGCAGTCTAACAAGTCCATCTTTCAAATTATTTTTGGAAATAATGGACTTTGAGTTCTCAGCGCCAGAGAGAAGGACCAAACCCACTGCTATCAGCAATATGTGCCAAAGCCAGGATCAGTCATGGTCTGTGACCGCATTAGTGTACTCAGCATGGGCAACGTGCACATCTGTGAGGGTACAATGGCCACACAGGGGTATATGTGCAGTTTGGAACTGGTTTGCAACCACAGACTGTATTAAAAGATGAATGCAGCACCGGGGTCTAAAAAGTGAGGCCAATGCGGAAATGTTTTAAAATTGTATTCAATTTAACAGCCAGCAGATGGCGAAGTCACTGGTTGCAAAAAGAAGTTCAATGCTATAGAAGTCTATGAGAAAATTACCCTACTTTCCCTGACTTATTATTTAAATAATGATTTTCCACATTATTTTATGGTATCTATCTCAAGTTGAGTCACCTTCAATACATCATGATGTTCGCATTTGTAAATTTTGGTCCCAAATAGACCAGAATGAAGCATAAAGTCAGATATGCTTTTGGGGGCATGGCTATCGTCTGGTGCTCATCAGATAGTCAGATCTACCCCTCCCTCCACCCTGGATCTTCAATTCACTCTCTCTCGTCCAATAGGAGTCACATCCAGACAAAATGGCACTGTTCAAATTGCCAAAATCGAGGCTTCCTAAATGTTGAAACCAATGGGAGATGCCACAGTTGCTTCATCCATCTTTTTATACAGTCTATGTTTGCCACAGAAAACAATCTTGCTCCAGCAGGAAAATGGCAAGCTACACTTCATGTGCATTACAGCAGAAGGGCTTTTTGGTTAGAGTGTGGGTACTAGTCTGGACTGCCTGCCGCCCAGACCAGTGTCCCACTGAAAATGTGTGACAGATTGTGAAACATAATATATGAAAACAGAGACACTGAACCAATAATCAACTTGCCTTATAGCGTGCAAAAATGAGACCAAATTTCACTTTCTACACCCTTGACAATTGGTGATCTCAGTTTCAAAGGAGCTGCTGAGTATTTATTATTTATTATTATATATTTTTTTATTATTAAAAAAAAAGTAATAGTCTCTGGAGAAGATGCACCTTTCCTAACTATGTTGGAATGCATTGCAGACATAACAGAAGAAAATGGCTACCATTTTCAAAAAACAATAAAACTGAGGGGTTAAAACAATGGCCATTTGTTTTTATACTTCTCCCCCCCCCCCCCAAATAGCATAAATATCCAAAGGAATTAGCACATTTTTGAGAGCATTTTATTTACATTTAACACATTGCTCCAGTTCTTCTGGACTTGAAGTTGAAAAAGTGGAACCATTAACTCCACTCTTCATCTTAAATTCATTATGCCAGTGCAGCGCAATAACATTTAACACAGATACAGTGGCCTGACTACGCCCTGTCCCAACTTATTCAAACACTCTGCACACACATTGCGGTACAGTATTACAAATACAGTAATGTGTTCCAGTATCCAGCACTGATCCTGACTGAATGCGGCCTGACCTGAGGCACAGGTCCAAGCCTGACCTTGCGAACACCCATCTCCCTGCAAGCCCTGCCCGCACGTTACATCACTGCACACCACAGCACCCAGCACACCACAAGCTGTTGGTGGAGACGGGGGGGGCATTCCCTGCAGGCAGAGCCCGTCCCATCCACGCTCCGCGAGGCACTGAGAGGGGGGCCGGGGGGCGGGGCGAGGCCCGTCCAGTTACCTGGGGGGTCGGATCCGTCTGAGGCGAGCGCGGCGGCGCTCTTGCTGCGGGCGAGCGAGGACTAGGTGGGGGTGAGCAGGCGGCTCAGGATGCCGCTGTCCACGGGGCTGGCCAGGGCGCGACGAGCTAACAGCGCCAACCATAAAGACCGCCACGGATCGAGCAAACACAGAGGGGGAGAAGGGAAAATAAAGGGGGGGAGGGTGGAAAAGGGGTGACGAAATGAAGGGTGGAAACCACACAAAGGAAACCAACAAGTGTGGAGAGAGAGAGAGAGAGAGAGGGATGGATGGGGGAGAAAGAAAAAAATTGGAAAATCAACACACGAAGCACCAGTGATTGATCCCATTATTGACAGTGAGACAAATCAAATTGCTCTGATCTGAAACGAAGGGAGTGCGGAGAGTTCAAAAGTGCAACATTAGGAACATGACAGACTGAAGGGTGAGCAACCTGGAGCACAAAGTTTCAGGGTGAGTAGGGCAGGGATCCAAAGAGGGCAGCAAGATGTGTGACAACAATGACTATGCAAGCACCATTTTGTTTCTCCTGCAAACCTGAATTAATTGGTGTTCTGAGGGACTCCCTGATGGGACTGCAAAATTAATCAAGAGTTACGCAGAAGTGGATGTGTCTCCTGTGCTGAAAAAAGTGACCGGCTCATTAAATATGCATATGTTTGTCCCAAAATCAAACTTGACTGAGAGACCTTGGCAGTAAGTGACCGAATAAGTTTAAATCAAGTCCAATCGTTCTTTCAATAGTTATTGTTTCATTATATATGCACAGATCTGTCCTAAATCCATCTTGCCCTAGAAACCCAAGTACTGAGTGGGCCGATTAAGTTCAATACAAATCCAATCATTCTTTTGATTTGATATAGTTATTGTGAGGAAACCAAATTTTTTCCAATCGGTATTGTCCTGAAACTATTAACCAATCAAAATGCAGCAGCCTCATCACATATGTGCAGATTTGTCCCAAAATTTAATTTGCCTTGGCCATAAGAAAGCTGAGCAACTTTAATTCAAATCTGATCATTCTGTGAATGGCTAATGTCCAAAAACCATTAACCAATCAAATGGCAACAACCTCATTAAATACACACAGGTCCTTTCCCAAAATCAAACTTGCCTGATACACCTTGGTAGCTAGTAAGATGAGCAAGTTTCATTCAAATCAGATCATTCTTTCAATAGTAACAGACCAAAAACCATCAACCAATCACAAGGCAGCAGCCTCATTAAATATAAACAAATCTGTCCCAAAATGAGCCCAAGATATCTTGGGAGTAAGTCAGTTGACAAAGTTCCATTCATATTCACTCATTTTTTCAATAGTTACTGTTAAGAAACCAAGGTTACCCCAACTCTACCAACAGCCGCCGATGGGGGATCACTTTGCCCACATCACGTGTTGACCTGCTTCACAGGGGACACAAAAAGGATGCTGTTCTCAGTGACGACACCATGATGACATCCTCAGACATCCTGCCATGGCAATAAGTGCACTGATGCCCCAATGCCTAGGAGTCCCACTGGGAGACATTACTCCATTTAAGGTAACAGAAGAAACATAAGAGTGCTTGCCTTCATTCACTTAGTAACCACAGGCAGAATAAAGAAAATGAAGTAACAAGTATCCAAAAAAAAAAACACTGATAAAGAAGACATGAAAGGTATCCTGAGGATCAACAGGTTGCCACAGAAATTAGGCCCATTGGTTTCTCTTATTGCCTTTTCAAACAGTGGCTTTTTATTTTGGCTTCATACACACGGCAGCCATGTTGAAGGAGAAAAGCATCTTGCTGAAATACACCAGACCCAGCTCAAGGAGGGGTCTAATCAGATTCAGTCACAGTCCCTGGTGTGTGGACTGGCGGACAGCTGGGGCTGACATGTAATTAAGAGCCATATTAATGAAGCGATGGCCACTTCTGTGTAAGACCAGCCTGGTCTCAGCACTGCATTTCTATCAGACTACAAATGAGAAATCTGCAGTACTGGCAGTGTGAGACATGTCAACAGTAAGAAATGCAGAGGTGGCATCAATATACAGTTTTACTTGCAGGAGGGAATCACATCTCTAGATATAAATGGATTTGCCCAAATAAAGAGAAAGGCTTCCTGACCCCCAATTTACACCAGGCGCGGCTGTGCCGTGGCACTCGGAGAAATACGCAGCAATTCTAGTCAATGCTTGTGTTTACACCAGATGCGCCGCGGCCCGAGTCAGCAGCATCTCCACAGAGAATAAGCAGCAAGTCTATTTCTGCCACTGGGGAGCCGCAGTCGCACTGATTTGAATATAGCAGGGATACGTTTCCCATAGTTCGACCATATACATTTAGTGGATCCAACTACGTTAGTATTTGCGCTAATGCGAATCGCACACGAGATTGTGCCAGACAGGAAGTAACTACCAAGGAGAATACACTTTTAACTAAAAGAAACCAGCCACAAGTCTTCGATATAAAATTCGTTCATAACTTATTTTTCAAAGTTGCGATTTTGCTACAACTAAAACACGGGCACAGTTTTTTTTAAATCTATGGTGTTCATGGCTGGACTTTAGGTTCTACAGCACAACAAAGACGGAAATGACCTTAAATGCAATTAAAGCAGAAAAATAAAGCATTTACGGTCGTTGCACAAATATGCCGGTAAAAATGACGAAATATGCAAAATCTGAGTAAGTCAATTGTATCAGCTGGGAGGACGCTGCTCTGACGTTCCACATTGTGAGACGCTGCTGGTGTAAATTGAAGTCGCAAGCATGACGGAACAAAACCGCGGCGTTGCGCAGACGCGCCTGGTGTAAATCCCGGGTTACACAGACCCTGGGATCAAACTTACCTGGTCAATAGACACTCGGGGTAAAGAGAGAGATTAGAACACAAAACATTCAACAGGTGACATGTGACATGCCCTGTGCGCGCATGTGTGTCAATGCCTCTTAATGTCTCTTAGCTTCCCTTGAACACTGGGACGGCACTAACACACACCACAATCACAAGACCAACGCTCCATATTCGCAGTTACTTCATCTGTGGGCGCAAAACGGACAAACATCTGCATGACACAACAAATGACTGTGTTAGCCGCACAAAAGGCCCATTCCTGGAGAATAAAGAACAAGGCAAAGAGTAGCTGCAAGCGAACGGTCCATACGTGACAGAGGCACAACCTTTCGTGGAAACAGCAAGCAAAGCAGAGTCAAGGCGCGGAGCAAGAGAGCTCCTGGAATATCGCCAAACAAAGGGCTCGTTGTCAGAGCGAGCCGGTTAGCAAGTTACAGCGCAAACAACTGAATAAAGCACAACCATGAAAAGATGTTTCAATGTACAGGAGCGATGCTTGTGAGCGGTATATTAAAACAATACCTCAGTCTGATGGAGAGATGGGTTATTAGGGAATATTTTTGGGTCAGATGGTGCAGAAGAAAAAGCCAGGTGTTAGCTGATTGGACATGAGAGGAGGGCGGGGCTGAGCCAGGCTTTGGTTGATTGGACAGGAGAGGAGGGAGGAGCTATGGACTGCAGTGCCGTCCTGCTCTGCCATGTCCATTTGATTTTACACCAGGGCAGGTTAAAGCATTCGTCACTCGAACTGGTTATTCCCATCAGTCATGTGACTGGGGCTAGGACCCTGTGCAGAGGGCCGGACAATAACGACAGGAACGTGGATGCTCAAGCAGTGTTAGACAAGACTGACGAACGCGAAAGCTACGGGGTCTAACCACCTGGTAGGTCCTTGGTGCCTTGCTCTAGCTTAAGGGAAGGCTGTGATTGGCCCCTCATGCGAGTGAGGGAGGAGCTCCGTCTCTTCTGCGTGAGGCCTACAGGGTAGATGGCAATGTTACAAAGTGCCAACCACCTGTTCCCTACAATGAATCTTCTCAGAGCACAGACAATTCATTTCATAAACTGAAACTCCCCAGAGCACTGACACCCCATTTCCTAAACTGAATCTTCTCAGAGCACTGATAGACACTTCATTCTCTAAACTGAATCTTCTCAGAACACTGATAGACACTTCATTCTCTAAACTGAATCTTCTCAGAGCTCTGAAACCCCATTTCCTAAACTGAATCCTCTCAGAGCACCGACACCTCATTTCATAAACTGAAACTCCCCAGAGCCCTGACACCCCATTTCCTAAACTGAATCTCCTCAGAGCACTGATACCCCATTTCCAAAACTGAATCAAATTAAGGAGACCCTGTTTAGGACCAATATCAAACAGTACCACTAGGAATTCACACTTGTATTCTTTAATGTCATGGTGTCTCACAAAATTACTCTGCCAAATCTAACAAACCCCTTGGGTCAGCTCTGGCTAGTGCTCCTGTCTGAAGGTGCAGTGGGGTGTTTTTTGTGGAGTATGGGGGGGGAGCTCCTGCACCTGTCTGAGTCTGCAGGGGGAGGCTGCTGTCCTTAGCAGGCTGGGACGCGTTACTAGGCAACCGGTTTAAAGACGAGCTTCTTCTCTTAACACCTGAGAGATAAAGAGAGGTCACACACTGAAATATTGAAAATAGAGATAAAAAACAAGCGCAGATCTCCACCAGATGTGTACGTTGTCCACAGAGGAAACAAGATTCCAAACTCAAGCCATTCAAATAAGTGCAGCCCCAGTGGCCAATTAAAAGGGTGAAGGGTCAGCTGTTAACCCTTAGAGCGCCAAATGCAGCTATTGTTGCTCAATGATGTAAGATATCAAAATCAATGCTGCTGAAAACCTATCTAGTGGTGACTTGTTAAAAAGAGCACCCACAGGGAGTGCTTCTAAACAAGGATTAATGGCCATAAAAAACAGTACTTCATTAAATAGGTTTTTTGAAAATTGTCAATCACTGCAACCAGGAGAGATCTCTGAGCATAGTCACAAATGTGAACAGAAAATATTAGGCTGATTGGACCAGTGGCAGAAATTAGCAGTGGGCAGATACACTAACAAATGCGAGGTCTCCGTCAGCCATAAAACAGGAAGGGGTTCAATATCGCCCACTGCAGGTATGCTTGAAATCAGCAGTGTTCGGACACCCCACGTGACACCTAAAATCAAATGTTAATCATACATGAGACACCTGCACCGGCAATGAATGTTGGGTAATAAAGGGGTAAAGATTAAGTGGAATGCAAAAAAGGCCAATATGCAAATCTCACAACTAACAAGTCGAAATTGGAAAAAGGAAACTGATGCTGGTCACTGGTTAGGAGATATGCTACACTATATTCACAGTCCAAACATTTCCACAGAAACCCAAATAAACAACACTTACAAACAGGCAGGGCATATCAAACAAGGTTCAAGAAGACAAGAAGCAAACAAAAAAAAAAAAAAACTATACTCTTCTATAAACATGACATGATGCATGTGCTACTGGGAATCTATGCCCTTCCAGTAGTTCTGCCATCATCTCACTCCAGATCATTCCGGCAAGCGAACTGAGAGTGAGCAAGCCTCTGACACAAACTGAATGTGGGTCAGAGCCAAAAGACATTACATCACTGCTCTTCAAAACCTGGGTTTTGTGAAAGGGAACAGAGGCCAGACTTTGGGGGGGGGGGTTCCTACAGGCAGGGTGGGGTTAGGCAGGCCCACAGTCAGCAGTGGGGTGGAAAGGGGGGGTAGGATGCACACTTACTTTTGTCGGGTGAGTGGCTTAGTGCGGCAGAGGAGGCGGACAGGCGCTTGCTGATGAGCGAGTCGCCCGGCTGCTTCAGGTTCATGGTGGACGTACAGCGCTTCTCAACTATAGACACGACACACAGAGACAGGGGGGAGAGGGGGCAGGAGGGAGGGGTTTTACAGCTAGCAGACGATGAGAGACAGGGTCACACGGGAGACAAGATGGGGGCACATGGAGCGGAGGGATAGGGCACTATGCCCGACCATCCCGCAGTTAGTGGGACTAGCACTGCTCGACATCCAGGCTGACATGGATGAGGTGGAGCAACATCTAAAGGTACCCGTCCCCTGTTTAAAGCAATTCTTACCTTTCTGGCATGTTGCACAGCACTTAGTAAAAATTTGAACATGAACAACTCCTCCTCCCTCCAAAGTCCCACCTTCTTCCCCCTGATTGCTAGACTTCTCCTACGAAAAAAAATATAGTTTGTCAGACTAGAAAAGGTAACTAAACATTGCGAGGGCATTTTATTTTATACCAAATATAGAATTGAATATTATTTAATTACTGTTGGTTAGTTTTCACTTGCTGATGCCTCTGAATCTGACTCCATTGACCTGTTTCACTCGCGCTGCTCACTTCCTTGCGCTGCACACAATTTTTTTTTTTTTTTTCGTAGGAGTGTGAAACGGATCAATTGAGTCAGATTCAGAGGCACCGGTAAGGGAAAACTCACCAACAGTAATGACATAATATTCCATTATACATGTGGTATAAAATAAATTGCCCTCGTATCGTTTAGTTACCTTTGTAGTCTGATGAACCACCATTAACGGTATTATCGTAAATAAAGCATTTGTGCACCAGTTTGTTTACAGTCAAATGCGTCGCTTTTTTGTCTGCCAGAGAGGCGTGTGACTCGCAAGCGGTGACAGCTGTAGGAAACTGGACGGGGCGCAGCGACAGATAACAGACAGGAAGCTTGGCAAATCATTTCATTCGGACCGAAGAAAATGATTGGCCAGACTTTTATCAGAAATATAAGAGAAATGAATACTGAAGAGTTTCAACACCTGGTGGATTTCTTTTATATTTTAGTGTGCCATATGTTTATAAAGAGCATTATAATATTACAAAAGAAAGTGTAAAAATTCCAGAAAGGTAAGAATTGCTTTAAATTTCACAACACTCACAAACCCAGACAAACGATAAACAGAACCCAGTGTGACAAATCCCAACACTACCCCCTGTGAATCCTGTGTGCATTGTGGATCATGCCCTGAAGTCTCAATTTGACTGATTATTTACAATTGTCACAAAATAAAACCTATAGAACTAGATAACTCAGTCACCACAGGGAGCCAGTCGCGCATCTCCCTGATTTGCAATTTTTGGACAAAATGGCCGCCAGCAGCCATATTGGACGTCTAAAATTGCCGAAAATCAGTCTTGAGCATTGTCAAATGAATATCTTCGTCTGTGCAAAATAAGAAAAAAATTAGAAAGAAAATCTCTGCGGGCGTAGTGGCGGCGACGGCCCCGGAACTAAACCATAGTATCTCCCGACTATCGTCGATGGGGAGATACGATAATTGTGGTTAGCCGTTTCCCTTTGGCTTTGGAGCCAATGTCTTTCCAACAGTGTGTGCCTGAAAATACAAATCTTGCCCAGTTGAACTTCCAGCGAGATTTAACCCCGGTGTGAAGTAAAAGAAATCATGAGAGACTGTCTGGGATGAAGCTGTGGCAAAGGCACTCAGAACAACCAACAAAGAATAGATTTAACAACCTGGAGGAAGAATGGAGAGCAAGAAAGTTGTAGAAACTCAATAAAACCTGAACAATAGAGCAAGACTGATGGGGCCAAGTTGTCCAGGAAGAGCGAATTTGAGCTGGCCGTGGAGAGTGAAGTCTGTGTACCACCAGGTAAACAACCGTTTGACTTTTGTTACGATGCTAAGGGGTTAGCCATGTTTCTGCCATCACAAGCAGTGTTACCAAGCACAGTGGTGTCCCACCAGAGGTGTGTGGAGGAAGGATTTGTTTAGCACCGAGACCATTTGAGCTCCTCTTATAATTAATCTAATGCACCTCTCGTCCACCCCCGTACCACTAGCTATAACGGCACACTGCAAAATATCAAAACAGTATGGCCAAATGCATTTGATGGTCAACCAATTGCAACTTCTTTCTAGCAGATCATGATTAAAAGTGTTATGCATAACAGAGAACTGAGTCACATCATTAAAACTGAAGGGCCCAACTTGAGCAGTCAAATTTTCCATCACCCATTTTCATCCCAAAGTGCTGTGGTAAAGCTGTACACTGTCTCTAGTGTTATCCAGGGCAGTGGCTTTGTTCACTAGTTACTATAAAACCCCATTTCTGCCCTGTCAGCGACAGCATCCGCCGATCTTTGGACAGTTTACCGCAGGTCATTCACAAAGCACAGGGGGAGGCACCATTTGCAAAAACCATCAGAAGTTAAAAAACATTGTGACATCACAGAAAGCCAACAGTGAGGTGTTCAGCGCAGCATCAGACAATGTGCTCAGCATGTGCACATCAACATGGGGGTGAGGAACAAGTGCTGGTGTTTATACCCATCAACTTTCACATCAGGCGTGAGTGAACACTTGGGATTTCATTGTGATCCTTGACCTGGAAGTGCTTAGGGGGAGGGGTGACCAAGGTGGTGATACTCAGAGGGAGGGGGGGGATCAGTGCTGTAGGAGAGCTGGTGCGGTTTAGTTGGTGGGAGGAAGTTTGAGAGAGGGTCGCCAGGTGAGCCCAAATTAATCAGCACCTGGACTAGTCTTCTGAGGCTCCTCTGGCGAGCAGGGAGACAAGATTATAGCGACGGGACAGGAGGGGGAGTCGGCATCACCTGGAGGGGGAGGTACAGGCATTGCACGGTGGGAATGGGGGTGGGGCAGCAGTGCCAGGTTACGCCAATGGCTGCAACCAGAGTGACCACCGTGCCATGGCAACAGACAAACTGCAGACTCCGAGGAAAGGAAGACCGCAGGGGTATTTAATAAATTGGGAACACAGAGCCATATAAATGCAGACTTTAGAGGGATTCTGAGTTTTACTCAAGCAGTTATCCAGCAGACTCCGGGAATTCAGCTCCATGATATAAGGCCTTGTACAGGCTATGTGATGTGTTCATCTGGGTCTCTTTATTAGCATTACAAATGGCAGCAAATGTGAACACAAGTTTCATGCTGCAGGACAAAAACAATCTTTATCTCATTAATTGAAGGCAGGCCTGTGGTACATTTCAGACATCAGCAGCCTGAAACAAGGCCGCATCCTATTCAAAGTTCCGTATCTCATCAGCAGAGCCTGTGGCTGATGTGGCTAAAGCCTGTTAGGCGTATAATGCCAGTCTGTCCTTGTGCTTGCAGACACACACACACACGCACATGCACAAGCGCGCACACACACACACACACACCCACACATTTTCCGATTCTCACACGCCAGCACACATTCCCGCGCTGATGCACAGCTATTAGATCAGCACTACTCATCTTTCACAATAAAACCCATGTATTGCGTTAAGGGTGGAGCAAAACCAGTTGAAAGTAGTTTTCAGCTCCAGGTTTTCATCCATAAGATGGTCGACCAATTAAAAAAAAAAAAGAAAAAAAATTTCTTAACTTTAACTCTAACCCGATAATGATTATGGATGACACCTATGTGGGGGGGGGTCCTATGGGGATAATGGTTAAATTCCCTAGACAGATGAATAGCTTAAAGGGTTCAGGTACCTTTCCCACAGACGAGTAGAAAGGTAAAGATGTAAAGAGAATGTGTCCTTACCGCTCCCGTTTTCGCCGTCTCCTGCGATCCCTCCGCCCCAGGACCACCTCTTCTGCCTCTGCTCCACCCTCTGACTTCGCTCCTGGGTCCTACGCACCACCGCCTCGTAATGCTCCTGGACGACACAGAGCAAAGCGTCAACCCAAACACAACCACACTGCGCGCAAAGGTCATCCTCACGCTAATCGTCTGACGCCAAGCAGGTGCGGAACATCTCCATCCTCCTGACCTCTGGACCATCATTCACATGTGCAAAGGAGCGGGATGAATGCTTCTTAAATCCAATCATTTTTCTCTCGTTGTCTCAAATCTCCAGGGGTTGGAGAGACTGGGGACGACCACAGCTCGTTTTTTTTTTTTTTTTTTAATAAATTTGGAATCTCCAATCCCACCCGAATCTGGAATGCCCAATTGGGGAACTATGTACAAAGCTTGCTCGTATGCGACCCCTTGCTGCCAACTCAGGACAGTGAGACAGTTCACGGCTCTCCTGGAAGCACATGCCTGTCTGCCACTGCTTCTTATACACTCATTGGTTGAATCTTCGCAAGTTCAGAACTAGGGCGGAGGATGCCCGGACATGAACCAACCCGGAGTCTTCCTGACGAGCGCCCGTCCGGCCAACAGGAGGCGCTGGCACAACGAACAAAGCTGATACACTGCCTGGCCAAAAAAAAAAGTCACACACTCAAATATTTAGTTGGAACCCCTGTAGCTTTGATTACAGTCCATATTCATCTTGTCACTCTTTTGACAACTATATGCAATGCAAGAACATTTATTTTTGATCAGAAATGGCATAATTTTTGGCCAAGCTCTTGTCTTCTCGACATAATGGTTGAAACACTGGTGGTCTTTCATGAGCACATCCCAATAACTTTTAATGTGTTTAAGGTCAGGACTTCGTGGTGACTAATTTGTTTGCGAAAATGATTCCTCATACTTTTATTTGTCATTCATGGTTTTCTTGGCAAAATACAGGCTAATAACTTGCCCGTTCTGAAATACTGTAACATTTTTCCACCATCAGGGGATGGGTCTTCCGACATGATTTTTTAAGAAATGAGTAGCGACGCGCTTCATCAGTCGGGGTGAAGATGATTATTGCCAGCTGAAACATATTAATAACAGCAATAATGATCCAATTATAGAATTAGTTCATCAATTTCTAAACGGTGACTGGCCGGGCAGTGTATATTATATACCCAAATCCGGCGTTCCCATCCCAATTTGAAACCCTGTAGCGCGATAGCCAATTGTGCGCTACTCTGAAAAAGCTGCCGACCCCTGCCGGTGGGTACGCCGGGGCTCGAACTCACGATGTGGTGATCACCTCTGCACTGCAGAGCAGTGCCTTAACCATGTGAGCCACCCGGCAGCTGACCACACCTCGTTTTACCCAGGAGTATAACCCCTGATCATACCATCAGGAATGCATAGTACTTCCTGCCAACCAACACAGCCGTTGTTCATTGTTAACCATCCATCTGGGTTGAGCAAAATAAAGCCTTGGAGCAGGTGTGAGAGAGATCAATCACTCTCCTTGTGCATGCATGTGGCCACATGTCACAGTCAGGTACCTTTTTGTAATACTGATTTTATTTGGCTGAATACATTTTCAGTCTAATTACCAAGCTGTTACTCTCTACTGATGAGTAAATTCCACAGTGCAGGGCTTTGATTTAGTCAGCCTGTCTGGGAACACTACTAAAGAATACTAAATGAGCCGTCTGTAGTGGCACTGTTAACCCAGTCAGGGTGGCACTGGTAACCCTTTATGGTCAATATTAGCTCAGGAGTTTGGCATTAACTAGGTAATTCGACAGCTGGCATAAGGAGGTTTGGCTCCCTGCTATTCGGGACGAAAACAGCTTACATGACACAGAGAAAGACTGCTATCCCCCCACATTGAAAATATGAGATGGTTCGCATTCTATATCTCTACCTCATGCCACGAAAGATAAGATCAAATAAGATATACTTTATTGAACCCCGTGGGGTAATTTATCCTCTGCATTTGACCCATCCAATAGTTAGGAGCAGTGGGCAGCCACAGCGCAGTGCCCAGGGACCAACTCCAGTTCTAAAGCTGATTCCTTGGTCAGGGGACCTGGCAGGAGTGTTCCTGTAATTCATATTTTTCTGGGTAGGGGAAACCAGAGTACCTGGAAACCTGCGCGAACACGGGGAGAACATGCAAACAGAAAGGCTGCAGGCCAGATTCGAACCCACGATCTTGCCGTGGAGCAGCAGTGCTAACCACTGCGCCACCGTGCCGCATTTTGCATGTTCAATTTAAAAAAACCATTAATTAACCGGAGGTTTACAGAGCAGCCTGGATTCAGCCCATATCTTTATTAAAAATGGCCCAATATAATGGTGTCATTTAAATTCCAGAAAAGAGTCAGATGAAGTCAGCGCCATCAGCCTGTAGGCCTAAAATCAATAGTAAAGCAGTTTAAAAAAAATAAAATCAGCCATTCCTCTCACATACATCACAACAGACGCGTGACCAGTGCAGTGATACATATTACTGTGCGTCACCACTGGTTTTGTGTTACAGATGCAAAGTATTCGGGTCAATCGCAGCTCTGCAGCTGCAGAGAGGAGTGTCGCTCCCCCCTGCCCACCTCCGCCCGCGCCTCCTCACCTTCTCCTCCTCCTGCTTCTGCCTCCTCTTCTCCTCCACGGCGGCCCGCCGCTGCTCCTCCTTCTTCCGCTGCTCCTCCAGCCTCCTCTGCCGCTCCTCCAGCTGCCGCTCGTACAGCTCCTGGGCTTTCCGCTCGCGCTCCAGGATCTGGGACTCCCTTGCCGCTGTGAGGGCAGCGAGCAGCCATGACTTTCCCTAATCCAGAGTCGCTTCAAATGCACAGGAGTTTCCATGCAACACATACAGGGCGTGGACACATTGCCGGCAACCCTTTGAAGCGTATGAACCGCAATACAAAAGCACTGACACCAGTCATTTCTATATATTTTTATGCAAATAAATCTAGCTAAAAGAAGTCTATTGAGCAGCACATTGCAAAGAAAAACTACAAAGCATGAGCAGAATACCAACAGAGATTCAAAGGCGCCAAATAATCGGCGTCCAAACTGAACCTCAAACCGCCGAGCCCACGGCACAGTGCCTAGTACATTTCCAGGAAATGTTCTGTCCCGCAGTTTTCAAACCTGGAACAACTCAGAACTGATTCACCACCAAGCAGCCAATTTTTAGGACAAGATTGTGCGGAGCATGGCCCCAATTTGTTATGACATATCGGACAGCAAGGGATGACAGACAAAATTTTAAAACTTTAACAGATTTAATTAAACCCACTCTGACCAAGATTGAAATTTATTTTAAAAAAATGAGATATTTACAGTCCCTTGAGATGGGGTTGCTATGTTGCAATGTCCTGGGACAGGAAAATGCTCCAACACCGGCAAAAATCCACAAAACGAGCTTCACAGGTCTTGTAAAGAGTGACTGGTCTGGTCAAATGTATCCTTCCACTATTTCTCCTTGCAATTTCTCCCACTCCTTTACTCTCAGTTTTTCTCCTTATATACTCTTTTCCAGTCCCCTCCCACCTTGCAGACCTTTTTTCCAATTCTCTGGGACTTTCCCCTCACAGACATGCCCAGGACATGCCCAAAACCTAGCTCCAGACTGGCTTAACAAAAAAAAGTCAATACTGCCATCTAATGGCTTTTTGTTCCCCCAGATTACAAATGAAATAAAATTATTCGGGAACGTAGATACTGGCCACACAGAGTAGCAGCCAAAACTCGGGGTCATTTACAGCGTCAGGGCGAATAGTCCCGTGTTACAGACTGCAGTGAATGCGATCACACTGGGCAGGGAGCTGAGGCCTGGAGTTGTCCTCCTGGGCGATGACGCTGGTTTGGACAGAGACGCCGGCGAGCGGTGAAGGTCAGGGCTCACCTTGCTGTTTCTCCTGCTCCTCTCTCCGCTCTTTGGCCACCCTCAGCCTCTCGTCGGTCTTCAGCGCCGCCCCGTCAATCACTGCCCACACACAAGAGCCGTCAGTCCTACTGCAGCCGCCATTTTTACCCGCCATCACAATAATGACCACAGACAGTGGGCAGCCCCTCAGCATTATTCTTACAGTAGGTATGCCGTCATTGTGGGCATATGCGTGGGCGTCACGACTCCGCACCTGTGTGCGTTTATTTACGCGCGCTATGGGTTACAAACATGTGTACGTGTGTGTGGGTGACAAGTGTGTGCACGTGCGTGCATGCAGGCCCATTAAAGGGATTATTGTCAGTCCAGATTTAACAAGGCCACTCTGAGATCTCCTCCCACACACGCATGTGTCAGGGAAGCATGCGTCAGCACTGGCTCTACAGTGGCTGCGGATTACGCCCCATTTATCTACAGCCCGCAGTAAGCTGGGCTGGAATATACTGCTGGGGCACTGCTGCTTAATTATTCAAGACAAGCTCACTGCAGGTCGGATGCCAGCCAAGATTATAAACGGGTAATATCACTGCATGCAAATGTACAGCAGACATATGTTTGCTTGCTCCCAATCAACAAACTCTCTCTGGGAGTCAAGCATGCCCTGCATCTCTGTCTGCAAGACGGTGCGTCTAGTTGTTGGAAAATACATTTTCAAATGGGTGTGTGCTTCTATGATCAAGTGCACAGGAGTCTTTCAAGGGGTGGTACTCAGACTGTGTGCGTGTGCAACACATGTACAACACAACCGCAAGTGATGAATATGTGCATGTGCCGGGCATTTGGGCTGAGTGATATAGACAAAATCAGAACACAAAATTTTTGAAGTCAATGTCCGTATTTTAGGACAATATGGTTGGGGCAACCATTTCTGCATTAAGAGAATATTTACACGTTGCAATTATTGAAAAACAGTCATTATTAATGTAGAAATTGATTGATCAATTGATTTCATTGTCCACCTCAGGAGAAATTTGTCTTTGACTTCTCCGAAGTATCACAGAACACATACACGAGCACAATATGATGACCAAGCAGGTACAGGCAACCACTAGAACAGTCTAACAGGGCAGACAACCTGCATTCCTTTACTGTAAATGTGGCTTTTCAAACCAGAAAAGACAGTAATCATGTCATATCACAATATTTCAAATCAAAAATGGCAGATGATGCATCACAATATAAATATAATATTGAGACACTGCTCAGCCCCGCCAGGCATGAGAGTATACCTTGTGTCGCTTGTGTATGCTGCATGTGTATGTCATATATTATGCAAGAGTATAGTGTAGGACTAGTGCATGTTGAATCCATTCGAGTGTACATAAGGGACAGAGTGCCTGATATAGAGGATGTTACCTGGGCGCACTCCTGTAGGTTTGACTGCGGCTGGTGTAGCTGAGGGCACAGGGCTGCTCCCGGCCTGACTGCGCCTCTCCTCTGCCTGCGCCTGCGCAGCTGCAGCTGGGGATCACATGACCAACACCACCAATCACCTTCTGCTTTCACACCACATTACACATTACACAATAAAACTGGGCCGAGGCTATTCAGATCCAGTTCATTTCTGTGCAATTCAGCCTATGTAATGCAAACCTTAAAAGGGGACGCAAGTTGTAGCTGTAGGGACTGGGCCAAAAGTCAACCTTTTCATTCACTTCCAAGCTATTAACCCCTAGATTGCTGAATACATTATCAAGGAGTTAAACATGTAATTATCCTGAGATGTTTAAAATCTACCATGTGGCAACTTATTCAAATTTTAAACAAGTTGCCACATGATAGGTTTTCAACAGCATCAGATTTTGATTTCTTATATCATTGGGTAACTACAGTTGCCTATAACACTCAAAGGGTTAAACCTGTTGTCTGTGCTGCCATCACATAGAAACACACTGGCCCATATCCCAACAGAAATGAAATAAATACCCAAACACTTCCTCGTCAAATCAACTCAGCGAAGGGGGGGGGGGGGACAAATTTATTGCCCTCGCATAGCCAAACAAGCCATATATTCTGAGTCCAGACAGCAGCTAATCAGAAACACTCAAAACCAGAAATGGATTTACTTTTAGTACATGGAGAGGCTCCGGCTAAAACTTAGTTCACTGACCTACAGACTCTCAGCTTCAGGTTTCACACTGGACTGGCTCCCCGGCCCTGCTCTACCACATACACTAGCCAATCAGCTCCAGCCACTGTACTTCCTATATCCACACAATGAGTCACTGAGGCCCACTGCTATATCACAGGGTTATGATGTCAGCACTTTGCCTGTTGCCTCTGTAGCACAGTATTAGTAAACAGTAGGGAGAAACAGTGGGAGTACTGAAACCCACCCAAACAGGCTGTAATCTCACACACAGTAATACTGCAGGAGTGACAGCCAACAGGCATCACCAGCTACTTATCAGGATCATGTGACTCAGGAAACGGACTGAACTCTGTGTAACCCGCGCTGAACCTTGCCCCATTAACAACAACTTCAACCCATTAACTACAGCAGCGAGCTCGTCTTCCTCAGCACAGAGAACCTCTCGAAAAACACCTCCTGCTGAGGGTCGGCAAACACGAGCTAGAAAGGGTGGAGTAGTGAATGCCCCGAATTCCCCATTAATTTCTCTGGAAGTTGGGGCGGTTTAGCTGAACCAGCTCTGCGGTTTGAAGCGGGTCCTGAATGTGCTGGCGGTCTGCAGTAAATGCTGGTCGGCTCATGAGTGGAAAGAGGAAGTAACTAATGGCCTTTCCATTAAGACGAGAACGGCGGCATCGATCGGCTCTTGCAGGCCGTGTGGCCCTGGGGAACTCCAGAGTTACGTACGGATGGGCAGGGCACAGGACAGTACAGTGTATACTCATGGGGAAAACAACACTGGCCCAGCAGCACTGACATCACACCCGACAGGCACAGGTGGGGCCCGGACACAGCTATTGTACCCCCAAACAATGCACTTAACCCAAGTAGCTGCATCAAACTATCCAGCTGCACGAAATTCATCCGTGTGGAGCAAAATTTACATGACTACATATTATGAATATTGGATGATGATATACAGTGATATACAGTTCATTTTACACTGACACGTCTTTGATTTAGGCCCTGCGGTCCAGCGATTTCGAGCAGGAAGGATACAATGTCAACACAGCTGAAGCAGAGGCGGTCAGCTTTGATTGGACGGTTTTTTCATCCATATCGGATGAACAGTTTAAAAATGACAGCGCCTTTTGTACACTGATTCCTGCCATTTTTGGATGCATAAAAATATTGGGCATTTCAACATAATGTTGAGTAGTCATTTTAATATTTTGTTGTATATTCTTAACACACGATGCCAACTTCTAGTCTGAGACATACAGACATCAACAGACGCTGGGCATCTTCCCTGGTGATGCTGTGCCAGGCCTGTGCCGCAGCCATATTAACTCCCTGCCCGTTTTGGGGACTTTTCGCCGTCAGTGTCCTCTTCAGCATGTAAATTACACATTTCACTGGATTTCGATCCGATGACTTGGCCAATAGAACCAAAATGCGTTATTTTCCATCAAATTACGGTGCTCACTGGAGATTAAGTGCCGTTCAAACTGGGAGATAAAGTATGAGCTTCAGACGGAGTACAAGGATCCGATAAGAATTAGGGTACTAGAAAAACTAGACAAGTGACCAATCAGTTGACCAGCCTGGCCCAACGTCCATAGCTGAACGGGACAATGGGCCCTGCTTAATACCCAGGCATACTTGCAATGTTATTTTTTTAAGCTGATGCTCTCAGGTGAACATAAAGATTCTCTCTCTGCAGGAATGGACCATAAAGCAAATCTAAATGCTGCAGGGTTTCCCCACACACAGCCCATTCTGTGGCGGGGCGCCACAGCTTCAAGGTGGAGCGCCACAAGCTGATTCCCGTTAATTATAAATAAATGCGGAATTACCACGTGTTGATAATGCAAGCGCAAGTTCGCAAAAGGGAAAAAAACCAGGAAACTGTAAAAGATAACAAAATTAGAGTAATCTCCCCCGCCAGGGAAAACTTGTCCCCACTGCGGCCCAGACCGAGGCATGCATGCGTGAGCAAACGGTCCCCAATCCAATATCCCCCATCACACTTTGATGCGGGGGGTAATAAACTACTGAGGATAACAGCAGCCAAAGTAACAGACAGGTATCGTGCAGCCTCAGCAGCCTGTATCAGGCTGATGTATCAGATGCAGGCGTGGCTGTGTTGTGCAGTAATGACCTGCATCGCCAGCACTGTAAACGGAGTGCTGACACTGCAGCCACTGGCAGCGCAGTATAGATGTGCAGGAGGAAAACAAAACAAGGAGAAAATAACCAAAGGGTCCAGCGCCCTGAGGGGGGAAAAAAATCCTTTTCATGAGACCAAGAGATTGTAAAACACAAGGAGAACAGTCACATGACCAGTCAGGAGGCCCCTTCCAGCCACCAGGCCTGCAGCTCACCGAGTACTTTCCTATTGGCACCATGGCAACGGTTGCTATCCGACGCAGGTCGGATAATGGAAAGACGAGCCGCAGGTGAGTCCCTAGAAACTTCCGGAAACGTCCTCCTTGCCCCAGAGCAGCAGAGCGTGTAGACGCCCTGTCTCACCTCTTAAAAAAATAACCACCCACAGAGGAGCCAACCTCTCCATCTGACCAATGGCAGTCCTTTTCTTTAAGGCAAGGGTGGGGCCCAATCAGGGACAGTATCAGGAGTCATCGCGTTTGAAATCTGAGACGAACCAGCCAGCCCCTCCTCTATGCCCAGTTATATTTACCCTGATGTGAATTTGCATCCGATACGTCCAAGTGATACGCATTCTAGCAAAAGGAAACTGGGCGTTGACTTTAAACCTGTACGCCAACACAGCCAGCAGAAAACTGTTCCGATAGAGCCTAAGGGGGAACCTTTATTCAGATGTGCAATAAGGGACATAGCTATGTTTTCCCCACATAATGTAACCAAATCATGAAGACAGACTTAAATGTTACAACCCCCTTCCTGTCAGAGCGCAACACACTGTGTGAGCAGACAAAAGCGGTCTCAATGACGCGGTCAGAGTTTTATAAATTATTCATTTTAAAACAAACAAACTAGGAGTGTCGCTGCAGCTCACTGAGCGACATGAAATGGAGCCGAGCAATCAGACGTTTGTCACTAGATGGTTCCCTACAGCAGTGATTCTCAACTGGTGGGTCGCGACCCAAAAGTGGGTCGCGGACCCGTTTTCATTGGGTCGCTGGCCTTTGCCGGGTCAATAAAAAAATCTGTGCTTTTATTTTGAAGAGGATTTTTTTAATGCAGCGGAGTGCCGTCTATTCACACTCCTTAACACTAGGGGCTCTAATTTCGTAGACCAGGCGCAGGCGCGGCGAATGGGGGATGCGCCGCGCCAACGGGGTGTGTCCAGGCGTATGTTGCAATTTCGTGCCCGGCGTAGCCTGGCGCAAGTACTCCTCTGTCCCGCCTCTGCCCCTCCTTCCAGCGCAAGTTGGCAAAGGCGTGTTTGGGTATAACACAGCCGAGTGAAATATTGCTCATCGGCAAGAGAAACGATGGATAGCGTGTTCCTACAATTACAGCCTGTTGCTGTTTAAAATTTTGGGATTAACATGCATGGACAACAATGCAAGATACGTTACACATTTATTCTCAATATGTGATCTTAACTCAGTACGAGATCATGGCATTCAGGCTGTATTCCTTTCCCCCACTAAAAACGATAAAACCTAAGTGACAATAATAGTAGCCTAGTATTAAGCTGCTTGCACACTGGACGCGAAACGAATTTTTCGCTCGACAGATTGCGTTGAAAGCAGTGTCTTGTGTCCGAAAATCTGACAGGGTTTTAATATATTTTAACAGAAAATCCAACGGACACTGCGATTAGTTTATTTGCGGGTAATCTTTTTTAGATGTTCTGTTGGTTGGTGATGTATATGTATTTTTATTCTTTATTCCGTTATAAATCTGTTTTCATATCAATAGGCTACTTTTATTTTTGCTGGGTGCCGGACATGGAGTATTTTGCATTTCGCGTTGGACAGTCTTGATCGTGCATGCGATAATTTATTCAATCTGTCAATGGTCATGGAATTTATTTGCTCTCTGATTGCAAGCACTATTTTATCTCTGCTGTGGAAATAAAGCGTGAATCTGTTCGATCCATCTGACCAATTTTCAAAAGAAAGACCGAACAAAGACTTATCCATCTTCAAAAGAAGAAAACAGACGAATAAAAAGACCAAGAAAAGTCGATAGCTCTTTGCATTGACTTTGACTGTAATCAGTTCTGCGAAAAATTTGTTTCGCGTCCAGTATGCAAGCGGCATTACCGAACATAGAACGCAAGCATAATATACGCACTGCCTGATGCCGAGGCAGTTTGTGGTTGGCTGAGAGATATGTGAAGTCGTTAATTTGCATCATTGATTCAGTTGTTGATTAAGTCAGGTCAAGTTTCCATCACGCGTGCCAACCGCCTTAGATCTGACATGAGGACAATCGATATAGATACTAAAATTTATGCGCTGATTCAGATAGTTACATTAAACAGTGGTTGCTGTAATTATTTACTGTATTGAAATGTGCCCGACATTCTGGAAATCTGCCTGTGAGGTTTCGGAAAGTTGTGCGCACTGTGTGCCGGTCAGCCAAATTACCACTGCACAGAAAGTGAACCAGGTTGGAGCTGGCGAGCTTTCAGCGCAACTGCAGCGAAGACTTTTCAACAAAATTGTCACTGTGTCTTGCTGAATAAGTGACACCTCCCCCTGATACGCCGCCACACCCATCTCGGCGCACGTTCGTCTGCGTACGGTGCTGTACCTCACGAAATGACCACTGCGCGGGCTGCGCCGGACGAAATGACCACTGCGCGGGCTGCGCCAGTTCACGGAGGTTAAGCCTCTCCCAGTTCTGGTGCAGCAGTGTGATGAGCGAGTATCCTGCCCTTGCCACTCGAGCAGTAAAAGTCCTCCAGCCATTCAGCACTACCCATCTCTGTGAGTGTGGCTTCTCAGCTCTGGTTCAGCTGAAGGCAAAACACAGAAACAGACTGGACATTGAACATGACCTCAGAGTTGCTTTGTCCACTATAACTCCAGACTTTGAGACTCTTGTGGGGACCAAAAAACATCCCCAGCTCTCCCATTAAGTCCTCCAGAAACAGATCTATGATGTCAGTAAGGCTGAAGTTACTGCTGCTTAATATTCTTCAAAGCACAATGTTTTTCAGTATTTACCAACTGATGAGCCAATAAGAAGAAAAGTTAATTTTGTATACTTGAATCTTTTTGAATTGCATTAAATTTTGAGTTTGTGGATAAAAACTGAAGAAACTGAATTTATTCCATAGTGCACTGTCGTCATATTTGCACTTTTTATATTATTTTTAATTTAATTTTTTTTGCCAGAATAAGTGACTAAATAAACTTTAAGAGTACAGTTACTGAAGTGTGACTGAATGTTATGTTAAATCAATTTGAAAAGTTGACTTTTTTTTTATTTGGGTCACGGCTTATCATTAAGGGGTGATGGTGGGTCCTGAAGCCAGACCAGTTGAGAACCACTGCCCTACAGGATGCCTCCATCATGGTCCTAGACTTGGAGTCACACAGTGTTTCGGGTAGTCATCATCTCTAGGCTTAATTAATTAAACTCATTTTTCTCTCAGGTTTTCCCTGAAGCAGGTTGAAAGTCAGAAAAGGCATTTCTGTTCATACTGCTTCGGGCGATCTGACATACTGCAAATTCTGTATCCGCAGGTTGCAACGCTTCACTAAAGGTACATTACACTTTTATTGAGAGGAAAATTCTAACCCGGGATATGGCCACAGCTTTACATCTAATGGGAACTATCTAGTTCTTGTACATCATTTTATGCACATTTTCCTGGAATACTGCAGGACATATTTGGCATCGCTGGAAACCTTGGGATCTCAACAAGAATTTAAAATAAGTCTGAAGTGCCACTGGTTTTGAGTACATCAGCTGGATTTGACAAACCCATACATGAATCCATGGGTTTTATGGGGTTAAGCACCTCATTCACCTCTGAATGTGTGAACTGGTTACTGGTTAGAAGGCAAAATCCAGCACATCTCTGTGAATCAGTGACCATGTGTGCAGAGGCCTGCTGTAGAAGTGCATTGTAAGCACATGAACAAGATGGTCAGTAAGTGCTTCCAGGCACTCAAGGCACAGCCGAGACGAATGGTGCAGGAGGATTTTTCTGCAACTCCTTTCCTTTTGCAGAGAATATTTTCACACCCTGGGATTTCCTGAAACCCAGAGACCAGCCCAAAATGCCTCCCACCTCACCTCTGCGGTTTCTGTTCAAGTCCGTTTTACAGAGACAGAGATATAGAGCCCCTGAGCCACAGGCAAGGGCATAGGTTTAATGTGAGAGTTGGCAGGGACACATATATATATAATGTGCTTGAATGTGACCTTTGAAGGAAACAGAAGATCAAAAGGTCATGATGTACAACCCCAATTCCGAAATAGTTGGGAGAACTATTACAGGCTTCCAGCTGCTGGAGAGTTTGGGGTCTCCATTGACAGACTTTTCATTTAATTATGTGCCAAATGTTCTCAATCGGTGAAAGATCAGGACTGCTGGCAGGACAGTTCAGCACACAAACTTTTCTATTACGAAGCCATGCTGTTGTAATAGCTGCAGTATGTGGTTTTGCATTGTCCTGCTGAAATGCACAAGACCTTCCCTGGAAAAGATGTTGTCTGGAGGGGAGCATATGTTGCTCTAAAACCTTTATACACCTTTCAGCATTCAGCACACCATATGCACTAATGCATCCCCATACTATAAGAGATGCTGGTTTTTGAACTGAACGCTGAGAACAGGAGGGGTGGTCTTTCTCCTCTTTAGCCCAGAGGACACGACGCCCATGATTTCCAACAAGAATGTCAAATTTGGACTCGTCTAACCACAGAACACTGAACCACAGAACTACTTTGCTACCGTCCATTTTAAATGAGCCTTGGCCCACAGAACGCAGCGGCACTTCTGGATCATGCTCAACAATGGCTTCCTTTTTGCATGATAGAGTTTTAGGTGGCATCTTTGGATGGCACGGAGGACTGTGTTTACAGACAGTGGTTTCTTGAAGTATTCCTGGGCCCATTTAGTAATGTCAATGACAGAATCATGCCGGTGAGTGATGCAGTGGCGTCTGAGGGCCTGAAGATCACAGGCATCCAGTCTTCAAAAGTCTTCAGCCTTGTCCCTTTCGCACAGAGATTTCTCCAGTTTCTCTCAATTTTTTGATGATGTTTTGCACTGTCAATGAGGAGACCTTCAAAGTCTTTGCAATTTGACATTGAGGAACATTGTTTTTAAAGTATTCCGCAATTTTTTTACGCAAGCCTTCACAGGTTGGAGAGCCTCTGGACATCTTTACTTCTGAGAGACTCAGCCTCTCCAAGACATCCCTTTTATAGGCAATCATGTTACACACCTAATGCCAGTTAACTTAATTACTTGCTAAAATGTCCTTTCAGCTGATTCTCTCATATATAAATTGCTTTTTCAGCCCTTTTTTTGCCCCAAAAAGAGTACAAACTTTTATGAGACCTGTTGCAGCCAGAAATTTTAAATAAGCTCATTTTGTGGATAGAAATGTAAAATGTCTCAGTTTCAACATTTGAAATGTTATCTATGTTCTATTGTAAATAACATTGGCTCATGAGATCTGAAAGTCATTGCCTTTTGATTTTATTCACAATTCACACTTCGTCCCAACTATTTCAGAATTGGGGTTGTAATTTTACTCGCCAAAATATACCTGGTGATGGGCTGCGGGGCTCCTGGCCTCCTTTCAATTTCATGACTTCATTCATATCAACTTAAGCCAATTACGTATAATAATATATTTATGAAAAGGGCTTTTTTTGTGGGCCTCTAAAATTTACACCATCTTAAAGTGTATATCTCAGGTTAAACACTACTCTCGTCTAATGTGTACGTAAAGCCTTCAAAATGTACATACAGTAATTCAGTATATCTAAAACTATCTATAAATGCCGTTAAATAACACTTTTTGTTTGTTTCTGTAGTAGCAGGTTTTTTTTAACGTAACCTGGTAACTGCGTCACGTAGGGGATTCATGGAGGAAAGTAGCCTCTGCTTACGATGGCGAGTGATTGGGAGCATGAGGAGGAGGAAAGAAACGCTGCAGAAATTTATGGGTCGCAAACATATAATTTCGAGCCGGTCAGGCTTGAGAGGGGGGGGAAGAAAATCCAACAAATACTGGCCCTCAGAGATGGATTAATCCTTCAACGGAAGCGAACGAGTGGAGGGTTGGCGAGGTGTCCTGGATAGTAGCTATATAGCAACTAGCGCTTGAGCTACTCTACGATCAGCAGTGAAAACCATAACAACACCACCACATATTTTACGGTGTATGAATAACACTGAGTGAAGAAGCCAATGTTTTCTGTATATCTAGCTGCTGTGATAATGTGACATGTTCAGATGAAGACGTTGACTTAACATGTACTAGGCAAATGATAACGAAGGCATCTTGCTAGCAAGCCTAGGTGTAGCTTGCCAGTTCCCACCCCGCTTGTCAAAATTATGTTTATTTTGTCAGGATTCTCCCTTCACCCTGACATTGTAAACATATCCACTCGACTGTCCCATGCTTCGATAGTATGGTACTAGCTCTACAACATATAAGTCTTGCGGTGTCGGCAGTTTTTTCCTGCGGGTGCGAACGTTCATGTGCGCATACATAATCATTGCTGACATGCCGAATAAACAAACTCTCAAATGTCAGGCTTAATCTGATGATGATCAAACTTCATAGCTGATTCATGTCCTTTGTCACTATTTCTGACAGGTGCTTGAGTGGGCGGTGTCATCCCCATGGTCATCCCATGGAAACTGCGGTGTGACATTAGCGTATGAAAAATTTGCTAGTCTGACGCGGACAAATTGAACCGACTGGCATATAATTTGTTTATTTCTGACAGGGAACGAATGGACCCTGTGTCCTGTTTAGGATGAATTCTTACACCCCGCACAAACACAATAATTCTTCATTGGAAGCTGCTGTAAAGAGCAGGATCATTGACAGTCGTACTCTGACAGGCTCTTCTCTATCTTTCGTGACGTAGGCATTGCATTATGGGGGCGTTGTAAACTGCTGTTAAAAGTTCCTACTTTTTTGTTTTATATTCAGTTTTCTGATAACCAACAACATGAAAACATGATGGATATTCGTTCAGATATTTATTTTCCACAAGAAAATAGTCCAAAATCTGTGGAAAATTAACCTGACATATACACTTTAAGATAAGATAAGATAAGATAGACAATAAAGATTTGTCACAAGCAACAGAAATTCATCTTTGGCAAGCTCCGACATAAATACATAAACACACACAAGACACAATACCAACACTGTATGGAATACATGACAGAGCAGTGTATCTGGGTGGGACTTCAACCGTTATTTTAAATTCTTCCGGCTGGTGATGGCGGTGGGAATAAAATGCTTTTTGTATGAGCTTTTTCCGGGCAAGTGGGACTCTGTAACGGTGACCTGATGGTAACAGTCGGAAGGATTGGTGCAGGGGGTGGGTGGGGGTCCTTCGTGATGGTGATGGCTTTCCTGGCAACTGCCTGGGTGTAAAGCTCTGGGTCTGAGAGGATCCAATTATTTTCCCAGCCTGTTTTGTAATGTGGGAAAGTTTTGTTTTATGTTTGGTTGTACGCGAACTGTACCAAGATGCCGTGTTAAAGGTCAGTGCAGATTCTATCAGTGATTTGTAGACCACTGTCAGAATGCCTGTGCTGACATCGAAAGATCTGAGTTTCCTCAGCAGGTGGAGCTGTCTGAAAGATGGAGTCACTATGTGTGTTAAAGGATAAAGCAGTGTCAATCACAGTTCCCAGGTATTTGAATGCCTCCACCTGTTCCACGGTCTGACCGCTGGTGCTGAGGGGCTGAAAGAGTGGAGACTGTTGTGAGTCTGCAGTTCCTCTGCTCCCACAGAACAGCTCCTTGCTTTAACTGGTGTTAAGCTCAAGAGAGCTTTCCTGAAAAGTGCTGACCAGATTGTTGATGGCCTGATGGTAGCCAGACAGTGCTTTGGTGTCAGTTACGTGGGCCACTACAGCCATATCGTCCGCATACTTAAAAAGGAACATTCCTTTACCGCTGCAGGAAATGTTGCTGTGTAGGCAGAGAAAAGAATGGGAGATAAAATACAGCCTTGGGGAGCCTTTAAAAGTCTTTAAAAACAGTTTGTCTTGGCAGATCTTGGCATCTCCCCAAACCCAGAACATGAGTGCGGATGTATGAGTCTTGGTAACATGCATGTATGCATACTACACGAGTGTGTGCTACGTTGTTTGCTGGCCTGAGTGCATGTATGAGAAGTGCGTATGTGAGTGGATGTGTGTCAATGTGTATGTGAATACGCCTTTAGTGTACATGTGACAAAGGCTATGTTGCTGTGAAAAAGTATTTGCCCCCTTCTCGATTTCTTTTGTATAACTGTCACACTTAAATGTTTCAGATAAGACTAACTTTAATATTAGACACAGATGCTCAGTAAACCTAAAATGCAGTTTTTAAATGATGATATCATTCATTGAAGGAAAAGATATCTGACCTTACCTGGTCCCATACAAAAAGTAATTGCCCCCTTTGTTACTAAAGCGAGCAATTGAGCAAATTTAACAGATAGAGTTCAATTTCACAAGGCATGATTAGTGCCAGCTCTGTTGAATCTAAAACCCACTTAAATAGAACCCGTTTGGCAATGCGCAGTAGGCAAAGGGCAGCACATGATGTCGAGATCTAAAGAAATTTAAGAACAAATGAGAAACAAATTTGTGGACATCTATCAGTCTGGAAAGGGTTAGTCATTTCTAAGGCTCCCAGACTCCTGCAAACCATGGCGAAAGCCATCATCGACAAATGGAGAAAACTCAGAACAGTTGTGAAAATTCCCAGTAGGGTCCAGCCAACAGAAATTCCTCCAAGAGCACTCTGACAACTCATCCAGGAAGTCATTAAAAAAACCGTGACTTATTTCTACAGAACTGCAGGCCTCACTCGGCTCAATTAATGCCAATGTGCACAATTCCACAAAACAAAAACAAAAAAAAGAGACAGAGCAAAAATGGCATCCATGGGAGAGCTGCAAGGCAAAAACCACCACTGACCACTGAACGCAAAGGCTGATCTCACATTTGCCAAAAAACAAAATGATGACCTCCCACCCCCGCCCTCAAAGACTTTTGCTATAATATTCTGCGTGCTGATAAATCAAAAATGGAACTTTTTAGAGAACAGGGGTCCTATTACATCTTATGTAAAGCAATCACAGCACTTCATAATATGTCCATCACACCAATCAGTCTTAAAATTAACGAAAAAAAAATTAGGTTGTACACTGGACAATCTTGGAAACAAATCTAGTTGTCTGCAAGAATTTTTACTTGTCACATGAACCCACAATAGCATTTAAAAAAAATAGACGCAAATTAAATTGAATAACTCCAAATAGTGCTTCAGTTAGTAGTACAGATGATATTCAGAACAATACAATCAAATATAAAACAAAGCCAAACAACTGTTAACCAAAACCACACTCCTGCAACACAAGAGCTTGGTTCATTAGTGTGCCGTTTCTTTAATATTTCTGAGCCCCGTCTTTCATCACAATTTCAGGAAATATGTATACTCTGAATATGCATACAATACATTAACGATTATAAGTACCTATAATTCACCTCAAAGGCAGATGCATATTGTCATATTTTTGAATCTACATTCCCTCAGGTGGTTTACGGTTACATCCAGCTCGTGCTACGAGTTTTCCTCGACTAGAGCGCCCAAGCCTGAATTGAAGGGCGCGCCGCAGTCGCTCTTTGTCGTTGTTTGCCGCGGTACTTTATTTATAAAAAAAAAAAAATTGGACACCCGTTCTCGCCCATAAAAGATGCATGAAAATTACGCGCAGTAGACCTTACATCCATCCAAAATGGTCACGTCCATTGCAGAGGGAAGTAAATAAAATGTCAACGAATTCAAATTAATAAAACTCCCGGGATATATGGTTGTCCAATGGACAACCTCGTGAGCAATTTAGGTTGTCCGGATCTAGACAACCGGATAACCGCTTATTTCGAACACGGCCAATAGTCACACACAGTGGTGGTAGCGCAATGGCCTGGGGCTACTTAGCCACTTCTGGGCCCAGACAACCTTCCATAATTGCGGCAATAATCATTTCTGCTCTACCAGAAAAACCTGTGAGAGGATGCCAGGCCATCAGTTTGTAACCAAATGCCGAAGTGCTGTTGAGTTATCCAGCAGGACAATGATCTGAAGTACACAATCAAGACCACCTGTGAAAGGTACGAAAGAAACAACAATATGAATGTTCTGCAGAAGCTGAGATTCAAGTAATTCGATTCAAGTACTGACTTCAATCTGATTGAGACAGTGTGGCGTGACCTTACAGCTCTCCAATTTGACTGAAATAAAGCTTTTCTGCAATTAAGAAAGGGTAAAAATTTTTTCACTGCAAAGTGAAAGACTCACTGCCAGTTACTGCAAATGTTTGATTGCAGTCATTACTGCCAGAAGTGGCAAAAATTTAGGAGGCCAATTATCTTTTCTCATGGGCAATATAGGTTTTGAATAACTCTTCACCTTCAATAAATGAAATGATCAATTAAAAGCTGCATTTTGTGTTTACTCACATTGACAGTCTTCGGGTAAAATTAGCAGGAAGGTCTGAAACATTTATGACAAATAAGCAGAAATAAAATAAATCGGGAAAGGGTCAAATACTTCACAGCACTGTATATGCATCAGAGTGGGTGTGCATGTCAGTGCAAATACTCAGGCTGAAGTGAATGCACTGGAAGTATGCAAATGTGAGTACTTATAAGTGTATGTGCACGCTTGAGAGCATGTTTGAGAAGTGTGCATGTATGAATGAGTAGGTGCCAGTACACGTGCACATGCTCGTGCTTGAGTGCATCAGTGAGACATGAGGACTATATGAGTGTACATCTCACAGGCTGTGTAATCAGAGCCGCTCCTGCTCAATGGCTCCGGAACACAAGCTCAGATGGTCCTGATGAATATGCAAAGGCGTGCGAGTCATGCTCCGCTCCACTCTGTGCTAAACCAAAGCGCTGCGCTCGGCAGCACACCGCATGCAAATTGACAGCCTTAAAACAAAGAGCCTACTGAATAAAGCCCTGCTGATTAGCCCTATACACTGCATGCAATCACCGACAGCCTGCATGAGCAAAATGACCAATTATGGCAGCACAGACCGCTTCTGTTTCCATCGACCAATCCTGCCCCAGTCCCTGCTCAAGACAAGCACTGCCTGCCTATAAAATGTTGCTAAGGGATTTTGCAAACCACCATTTCTCCTGTTTGGCATCTCCAACTACAACAGTTTCATCACTTTTGGGTATCTTCCGGGAAGAGCAGTATAGCTTCTTACAGGGAAATCGGAAGTATCGTTCCTTTAGAATGCCATCTTTTGCTGTTGTCACGGCGACATGATGATGGCAGAAGAATGCCAACCTAAGGGCAGCCAGGAACTTAAAAGATGCTGGCTAGCATTGGACACAGAGGGAAACAGGTTGAAAATAGGCCTTGAAGGTCAAAGTTGCACACGCCTGGGAAAACAGGCAGCAAGTAATGCCTGGTTGCCACTGCTGGGCACCATGGGAAACAGGCAGCAAGTAGAGCCAGGTAGCTAATGTCAGACACACAGAGGAATAAGCTGCAAGTAGGGCCTGGTGGCAACGTTGACCACAGAGGATAACAGGCTGCAAGTAGGGCTGGGCAGCTAATGCTAAACAAACACAGAAACAGCCTGCCAAGCAGTGTCATGGCTAAAGCTGAAAACAAACAAAAAACAGGTTTTTTTCTCCAAACAGGACTCCAGAGGCGGGCGCCATTCCAATGTTGCGAGCCTCATCCCGTTGCTGACAACGTAAAAGTCACGGCAATCAGGGCTTTCACATTATGCCAGCGGCCAGTGGGATCTCCAACTACTACCACCACGTGCACCGGCTACTTTCAGATCGTTTATGAAAAAATAATACCCGCCCTCATGCCAAGCCAAGTACGTGTTACTTTTGTGATCCACTCAGCTGTCAGCTTTCATGATCAGGGATTCGTCATTAACACGTCAATCATCTGCACTCTTGAGACTTTAACTGGTCACTACAATGCACACAATCTATTAACATGCCATAATCATGGCTTCCCGAAAGCGAAAGCCCTCGTCAGTCGGGAGTGGACCAGGGCTAAAAGGATGGTTTCAGACATTGGTCACTGAAGGTAGATGATCCAAACATAAAAATCCTTGGAGAAAAACAGCATGGAGGTCTTTAAATAGCTGTATCAGTCTTCTAGTTGACAGTATGTGAGATCATCTGCCGCACCGCCCCCATACAATACAGAGTGACTGCACATGGTGCTCAGTTCTGCTCACATGCATGCCAATGTTTACACTACTAGGGCCATATCAGACATCAACACTATTCAATAAGAGGTGATTTGCAATCATATATCTTGCTGCTTCGGTAAAATAAGCATGTCTCTTAACAATTATTTTTCAATTTTGTGGCCTGTTTCTGAATGTCTGCTGATGCTGGCTCTGAGCAGAGTGGCAGAGCAATGGTAGTTTGTAAATGACCCTGTAGGCCAATTCACATACTCAGTTGGGGGGGGGGTTCCACTTTCCGATTGTTGTGGCTTGACAAGAATAACTTTTAGGCCTGAACAGTATGTAATATTTTCTTTTCATTCAGGAGTCTGAAACTTCCCAAACTGTTGTAAAAGGGAATCTAAACAGATATGCTGTGTCAATACAACATTTCTAACCCAGTAACAACCAGTTGAATTCAGTTCAACTTCCACTTCAAGTTTCTATTTTTTCAGTCAAAATTGCCGAGTCAGGGTCAGAGGGAACCAGTAGATGGTACCAGCAATTTGATCTGTGACACTGCCTAGCCATAGGATGGGATGGATTTAGTAAAGTTAGTCCTATCTTCTTTATTCAGACAGTCTGTGACATGTTAGTTGAATGTATATCACAGATCAAATCTGATTTCCTAGCACATGTGCGATCAATGTTTGATTTTTTTTCTGTTTTATTTTTAGTTGCGGTGCCCTTTGTTTGCTAGTCCAAGTCAACCAGGTAGGTGAGAGCGGTCGACTCTAGTCTTCAGACCAGGGTGTTCCTTGTGCCCGTCATCTGACGCATTACTAGTCTGTAGTGCCGCTATGATCCAATTGGTGGATTTATGAATATCATGTCTAAAATAAAAGCATCAGTTACAGACAGCTCCTTTCCAATTTTCTTCATCATGACCAAGGGAACAAATACTTAAACTTGACCCCCATCGACTCAAAAACTATTTGAAAATGCAGACATCATCCTGAGGTGGCAGTGCTGGCTTGCAACTGGGAGACAAATACAAAAAAACAATCAAATGAGAACTTATATCTGCACATGGCTCTCACTCGGTTGCAGCAGTGATTGTTCAAGTAGCCTGGGGTAGTGGCCCTCCAACTAGATCCAGGGGACCCTCGCATAATGGTTTTCATTCCCACTGCAATTGCAACTGTAAAATGTCAAATAGCTGTTCATTTAAAAAAAAACATGGGAATATTTTATATAGGGAGATTTTTGCTTGTCTTTTCAGTTTCATTCATAGCTTTTCACTGCCACAAAGACTCCCATATCCTATACTGTGCTTATTGCAAGATAGGCAAACAATTACATTAAAATCGGCAACAAATAAAAGAATGAAGTTAATCCAAAAACCTGCCTAGTTGACCCGCAACTAAGTAAAATTCAACGATGAATATGAAAACAAGTAGATCAGAGGGATCTAATAGCTGCGACCTGGCCTAGCATCCGTCACATGGCCTAGTGTCCATGACTGGTGGTTTCTTGTACAAGTGTGACCTCGATAGTGGCAAATGACCTTGAAAATCAATAGGGAACCCTTCCTCTATACCAAGAAGCTTGTTCTAAGATTTCATAGCCATTAATTGAATTAAAGTTGAGTTACGGTGCGAAAACCGTCAAATCGGGCAAAATGGACACTTTTTTTTTTTTACCTGTGTGACCTTGGGATTAGACGGATGACCTTGAAAAACAATAGGGAACACCTCCTTTATGCCTAGAAGCTAGTTACAAAATTTCATAGCGATCCATGAATTCTAACTGGAGTTACGCGAAACCCGCAAACAAGGTGGTGACCCCTGAACTTGACCTTTGACCATGATCTTGTGCATGGACATCACTTTGGTGAAGGTCAATAACTCCTGAAAATTTCATGATGATACGACGACAGGAACATGGTGAAAAAGGTGTCACAGACGGACGGACGGACGGACAGACAGACGGATAGACAGAAGCGTTTATAGAGCTGCTTGGTCGCAGCTAAAAATGCAATAATTCAATTAGACATTTTTTCTGAATAATTCAACACAATTCAGGTGTGCCTAATTACCATTTACTTTGTCAGTGAATTCTTGATTCAGTAGATTATTTACACCCAGATAGCTAGGTTTGGTAGTAAGGTGTCCACTCAGATTATGAGTTTATTGATTTACCTCAGTCTTTAATTTGATCAGTTATGGTTAAATTACCTCTTTTCAAGCAGTTACACATATACTTAAGTGGTTGAAATTTTTACAAAAAAGTTACAAGCCCAAAGGAAATGTAACTTCCATGGGATCTTGCCAGCTAAATCTGACAGTATGTGATTCAAGAGCAATTCCACTGTATAAACTTCTAGTATATAAAATTAATTTTTTTTTTAATTATGGGATTGCCAATGCAGTTGGAACATACGCGGAATACACAGGGGTCCCTAAGGGGTCCGTAAGACTAATTTTGAGAATGGCCAATGCCAGTCATCACAAAGATAAGGAAGGGGTCATTTGAAAAATAGTGAATTCTGTTGCACCAAAGTACATCTAATGTTTGTAATGCTATTACCTAAATTACATACTCCAATTTCACCCATTAGACACTATCCAATTCAGGATGCCATATGCTTTTTTTATGATGAACTTGACTGGTGAAATATGTAGGCTAAGAGTATAATATGAGGGCCAAGAATTGCACTATGCCCAATTTATAGTTCATTTTACTTTCACTGGAAATTCTATAACATTTTGAAGTGAAAGGGGAGGTTGGGGGGAGCATTGTAGCCAGTGAACAGAGTGACGCCAAAGTCACAATGGAGTCAAGGCTTGGGTGTTGGTTGTTGCCATGTTCACGGCAGCGTAAATGGTTTTGTGAACATCAGACAACAGTTTTCAACTGTCTCATGAACAAACCTTCCCTTAAACATAGAGCCAGAACAAGGAATGCCTGAAAGGATTCTACAGAAATTAGAAAATAACAATAAAATGCTCAGTGTGTGAGAAGATGTGCAAAAATTCAAAGTAAAATTAAAAGATGAGAAAATGCATTCACTGTGCACTGAGCCCGTTCTGCTCACTAGAATTTTGCAAATTCAGGCTGAAATACTGTCACCTGCGTAAAGTACACAACGAATGAATAAAACCAAAGATAATTACTGTTTGCAAGTTCAACAACCTTCCGAGCAAACATAAAATGAGCCCACCTTTAATCAATTTTACCCCAGAAAATACCCTGGAAACAGCCTTCAAGGACCTGCTGGCCAACATCGAACACAGAGCAACAGCCGGCAAGCAGAAACTGTTGTCCAAAACTGAAAACGCAAATAAACAGGCTGAAAGCAGAGGGTGGCATATAATGCCGGAAATGCAGCAAAATGGGCAACAAGCGGTGCCAATGCTGAGAAGAGGACAGCACAAAAATAGGCACACCACTGTTTTGTTAGCGTGCCAGCTAGATTTGCATGATTTTTCATGGGAAAACAGGAACGTCACAGTTCACTACAGTGCAGTTCAGGCAAAGCAAAACCAGGCGACTGACCAGCGAGAGATTCACATTATTTCAATAAAAAACATCACAATTGGGTCCCATACTACAAAAAATTTCAGCCAGTTCAGTTACACACCAAATACAGAGTGTAAATGAGTTCAGCTGCACTGGACATGCACTCCCGCTTAAGCATCCACGCCAACAATAAATTGTATTAATCTCATTAGGCCTTGATGTACATTGAAACCCTTGCCTGTTAAAAGGTGCTATATAAATAAACTTTGCTTACGAAATAAACGGAGATAATTCAACACCTTTTAAAATACCACACGCTTTCCCAGGACGCATGAGAGCATGATCCAACTGAGTTGGTCTCCAGGTAATAAAGCTGGCATAGAATGGCAGCCACTGAACAAAGCCCATTTATAATCGCAATTCGGGACGCACACTCGAACCTCTCCAGCTTGTGCAAGTGTTAATTATGGTGCTTTCAGTGAGTCTGTGCCTCAGCCTTCTTTTAACTGCAGGGACGCAGAGCCCCAGGGCCTGCCCCCACATGCCGGCTCCCCTGCACAGATGAAAGGCAGACTGCGCGTGTGTGTGTGTGTGTGTGTGTGTGTGTGTGTGTACCACTGAGAGCCAAACTCCACACGTGGAGAGCCTGCAACTAAGATTTCTCACACTCTTAGACACAAAATAGAGTACAGTAATGCTTGTCACAGAGATACACCCACGGCAAGACTCCTGAGACAGGCTATTACAGCTCAGGGAGTGATACTAGAGGTGCTGTAACGTAAGTACTGACAGGAACGAGTCAGCAACACACACACACACACGCGTACGCACACACACACACACACGCGCGCGCACACGCGCGCACGCGCACACACACGCACACACACGCACACACACGCACACACACGCGCACACACACACACACACACACACACACACACACACACACACACACACACACACACACGAGGTCTGCCCACACTAGAGGATATGCACTGTAAGAGGAGAATATAGCCCCCATACACAGAGGCAGGAGAGGCAAAAACATGGTGGTGTGGAGGTGAGTGGTCCAGCCATTTACCCCAGGCACTCTCAACCTAACAGTCTGAAAAATGGTTTCCTTCACAACCAAAATTGCGACCGTCACACTCATGCCTTACAAAGAAAAGACCAGGTCCCCAGACTCCTCACTCCGCAGATGGCCCACAGGGGTTCAGGTCACAGTGTCTAAAACAGGCCCGAGAGCCTTTCACAGTAACAGGGAGTAACATTTACAGACAGTAAAAACTGCCATTTCCCAGGGCAACAGATTCCTGGCATTCAAATGCTGCAGATTTCATTTGTAAAATACACCCAGAGAGAAAACTATGGGCGGTCCAGGATTAGAGACGAGGAGCGAGAGAACAGCTCCATTAGGCTCCAATCGATCACTGAAAGATGATAATACACACAGGACCACGTAAAGACAAGTCTGGCGCCAGCATAGTCAACCAAAAATAAATTCTAAAAAACAACATGCGGTTGTAAAATTACAAGGGTGTTTGCTATAGTGACAGGAAGTCTCACTTATGTCAGTTTGTGCAATTGAAACTACAGTCATGACTCTGGACTGGCAGGGCTAACCTATCTTAGCATTTTAGCTATGCTGAGCTCACATAGTCTCATGTGTGTTGTTAACCTGGCAGCTCATGTAACTTCTGATGATTCACAGCGTCTCTCCTCCCCATTGTATGCTGCCCTGGATAAGAGCTTCCGTTGGATCGGCCCTCCGCAGAGAGATGATGCAACTGATGATGAAGATGAGGCATTACTCACTGACAAACTATGACAACATCTGTTCATTCACATGGACTCTGCCCAACCAGCCTATTCAATGGCTCTCATGCTTCCAATTCTATAAAACGGACGTGGGGAGACAACAGTTTTCAGACAGCCTTGCTATCAAACACACACTACCCATAATCCTCAGCGTTACCAAAGAGAAAGTTTTACATTCTTCTGAAAATAATCCTCAGTATTGTTTTCTGTCCGATAGCATTCCAGCCATTACTGACCAAACTCTAAGGACTTTGCTGTAATTTCCAAAGTCCCAGACAGCAGGAATGTTTAACAGCAGTTTTACATTGGCTGGATAGGGAGTTAGGACTCCTCTGTCACCATCACCAAAAAGTCAACTTTTACCAGCACCTGAGTCATGACAACACCATGTCATCAAAAATTTAGCATGCCATTAGTATGCTTATAGAAAAAATAACCTTTTGACATCGAAGAGAATGGCCTCAGTGGTGACAGCAAGTCATTTTTCTAAACACACAAGCAACCATTTCAGTCTTTGGTGAAAAGTGACTTCTGTTTTAAGCTTCTACACTTCAGTAGAATGCCTACTTGTAATGACAACGGTAAAAGAAACATCCATTTATAACAGTGCTTCAAAAAAAAAAAAAAATGTCCAAAGAAAAGTCTTCCACAGTTGTACATTTTAGTAGGCAAAAAGTTTGGGTGAAAATTTTTTGGCCTGCGCTGGTGTACTTGAAATGCAATTTCAAATAATTCCTTGAGTTAGGCGTGTATTTTTCTAAACAAGAATACATCTTTGACAGGATAACTAGTAAAACCCAGAAAAGCTTTTCTGACTTCAGTGCATATTCCAGATTTGACTCAGTACACTTATCTAAGCAGTAACCCAGCTCTGTGGAACAGGTTGTAGGACTGTGGTGGAGCAGGCAGGCAACAATTCTCAGTTCAAACTCATATTGCGAACTTCATTAAGAACAGCCTGATCCTTTAACATGTGACTTTCCCCTGGCAGTTCATCCCTCAAGTCACACACACACCTCCTAAACAAACTCCGCAGAGTTGACAGTGTCTGGCTTTAATGGCCACCTCTGGGTGATGTGCCCAGGCTCCGTGTGCGTGTGTGTGAGCATGTGTATGTGAATGTGTTTGTGTTCATAAGAGCTGTTGTTGCAGCCCCAGCGAGAACAAGTTCTTCAAAGACTTCACAACAACGTGAAGGAGAAAAACATAGGAGAACTTGTCTATTATATTATAAAACACACTCAACTAATGCAATCAGGCCAACAAAACAATGAGATATGAGAGCAAACTTAGACCCAGACATTCATATAAATGTGACAGTAATCCCAAATGCCACCAACAAGAAAATGTCACCACATCCAAGTAATAACTGATTGTAGGATTTTGAGGGTAATGTTGGACTGTGCAGTTCAACAGCCTTAGACATGATGAAAAAAGCAAAGTTTCTGATAAACAGACTTTTTAGCTATTCAGAAGAGCCTTTGCTTAAGGAGTGTGAGCAAAGAAACAGTAGGTCACTCATTAGCAAACGCCTTCCCCCAACCCCCCGTCTGAGGTCATAATCTACCCGTCAAAACAAAAGACAATAACACGGAGCGTTAGCCTCAGAGAAAAAACAGCGGGCAGCAGCGCCTCGTAGCCACTGGCACAGGCTCGCGGGCTGAATTTGAAAAATCAAATAACGTCTGGTCCAATCCCGTCGCCCCAACCGGAACAAAATGGGCATTCAAAACTAGCCGGAGCAGAGCCGACAGCTGCCTCCTGTGGCTTCCACACATCCGGGGCAGAATGAAGGGAAGGGAAAAACTCCGCTGAGCAGTGGTGGGGATAGAGGCCGATCTAATCCAAATAATCAATGCACTGTGGGACAAAAGTACACAAGCCTTTTGATTTGCTCTCCCTCTCTCTCTAAATGAATGGTAAATTAACGTCTGACTTTTTCAGTTAAAAAAAAAGCAAATGTGTGCTTTTCCATTGATTCTCCATCCAGTATCCCTGGATGCTGCCATTAGACTGTACACACATGGGACCACAGAACTGTCATTCAGCAGCTGCTGAGCAGCGCGCATTTCAATGCAGACTGCAAGCAATCCTAATGTGATCGCTATAATTGGATACGAGTTTCTAGCTTGCAACTCCCTATTTCACAATTTAAGAAATTCAATTATTTCCCGGCAATATCACAGCTGCTGTACGAGGAAAAAAAGAACAACCAACCAGGAGGGATCAGCAGTGTAATGAAGCAATGAAAGTGAAAGTTATGGTTGACATAAATAGGAGGATGTTGTCGGATACAACATTGGCAGCCAAAATATGCAGGCACTGACCCCACAAGAAGCTACACGGGAGGACATCGTTGATATTCCAATTAGATATAATAAGCTCAAACAAAAGATCATTCCTATCAGAGATACCAACACTCACGCACAGACCGTTGGGTGAAAATGAGGTCAACGGGCACACATCCATGTCTAGCGACTAGGCATTTCCCCAAGAAGGCGCAATCTAACAGCAGGAGCCCTAATCCCTGACCGTCTCAGCAACACTTAATCCAACTTGAGTTGAACTTCGAATAAACAGGAAAAACGGAATCACCCATTTCGCATCTTTTGTCACCAATGTGTCCGGGAAAATTACAGTTTACGTCACGACTGCACGCCGGTAGATGGAGTTCAGCCAGGGACTGAGTGACCAACACAAGCTGATTACACGGGCTCACATGACGTGGAGTAACAAGCTACCATTTGCCAACAAGCCAAATGACCCAACAACTAGCTAAAGTAAACAACACTATCATTTAAAAGATGGCTGGCCAGAAGGCTGACAAAATTTTTGTCTAATCTTGCCGCTGGGAGAAATTACAGGAGGGATAACGTCAGATTAGTTAATAAGTTAAAACTAACCATGCACTCGTTTTATCGATGGGCAAACGCATTTATAGCTGGTCGAATGAGTGTAACCACATTACTGATCTCAAATTGCGAATCAATGCGGCAGTCAGCCAGTTTGCCACAAGCGCGTTTATTACGTTACTTAGCAAAACCTATCTTGACGAACAAGTGATTAACTACAATGCCGCTGTTACTGACCAAGTTAATCGTCTTGCTTTCCAAAAGACCCACGGTAACATAGCGATAACAGTGGATTCATTCCCAAAATTTTCATCTCGTCATCTTCCCCGACTGCCATTCATATTTCATACAAAAATGACATCTGGAGCGTATGGCGCCGGAGTCAACCGGCCACAAATCTCCATCTCCCGATCACTCGACTCTGAAGTAGAACACGGAGGCAAGACGTTCACTTAGTCATTTTACTCAAAATATCCCATTCGACGCAATAACAAGTACATTGAACACAACCATTTTCAACTGCACTTTACTCATGGGCAAAAATCGCTTATTATTGCGATGATAGTGGCGTTTAAACAACTTTTATGACCGCTTCGTAGCAGTAGCCTGGTTTAGCATGCCGGCTAGCCAGCTAGCTACGTCCGTCAGAGTGAATGAGTTCCAGACCTGCCCGGCTCAGTGACAACAAACACTCAGGGCGAAAACAACCTTTTCTCAATGTCGACGGGTTCTACTTCCAACTGCCCAGTGGCTTTCCCAAGCATTCGCCAATTAATACTTGCTTTCGTGTTGGTAAACTTACCCATTTGAGCTCGTAGCCCTTTCAGAGACGTTGCGCCTTCCGCCATTTCTAGTTAAGTTTTCTTTCCTATTTTTTTTGCCGACTGATAGACCCGCGCAACAGCGGGGACGTGGACAGCTCGTGGAGATATGTGGGAGAACACAGCGCCTCCTAGCGGTTTTAAACGAATTTGCCCACTGTTACTGTAGTCTCGGACTTGGAAAACTACTGTAAATTAGAAGTTCAAGACGTCATGAAATTGGTAAAAATAGATGCAAACATTTATTGATGAAGGGAGCCACTATAGCCACTAGTCAAAGGCAAACGGATATCAACATCACTCCAATAACCATGTAAACATGTAAATATCCCAGTTAAGTTTGAATTATTTTAACAAGTTGCCAATTCGAGACAAAAAGAGCAGTGCACATAAATTCATGTTCACGCGGCACACACACACACACACATATATATATATATATATATACACATTTGCACAGAATAAACTTTGCCATGAGCATCACAATGCGTCCTATCGCTCTCAGACATTTGTGAAAACAAAACTTACAAGACAAAAGTGTAACAAAAGGTAACGATGTTGTAATCCACGTGGTTGTTCTCTTCACACGTAGTTATAGGTCATAAAGAAGCCGCATATGCATCTTATTTCTTTGGCAGCCGGGCACGACACATCATAACAGAATTGATGAGAAGTTGCATGCCGCAGAAGCAGGATCCAGAAGATTAATGAAATACATTTTATTTCAACATGTTGCATGATACTATGAGACAACAAAAAATGCACATTCTGCAAAACTACTGAACTCAACAGAAAAAAGCAAAACACAACTGGATGGGGGTTCCTTTATTGTAGAGTGGTATACATGACTGTATTATTGATACTCAGCAGTACAAAGAGCCTGAGGCACATCAGTGGAGACAGAGCAAGAGAAACAAAGGCAGACACTCCCTGGTGGGCTTACCTTGAGATGCTGCTGATGTAACAGTCAGTTTATTTGGAGGACCTGCAAGTTTTTATGTTTGCATAACACCTATACCAATCTTCCTCTACCCTATTTCTATTCACAATATCTACTCTGTCGCCCAGTCACATAGGAAGCACTCCCTCATTATTTTTTTATGGCCAACAAAGGAACACATCAATACACACTGCCCGTCTCAGTTACCAGTGGTTGAATAATGCAAGTGTTATTTAACACTAGGGCAAGCCAGGGGTGGTGGAGTAGATGAAGCAATAAAACAGACCTTTGAATGCATGTTCATACAGAGGAGGCATGTTAGCCCGAGCCATTATGCTAGTCATTCCTAGCCTCTACCCTGGAGTTACAGTTTGAAGAGGAGTGGCTGACTTTCTCAGAGGTGACCTCTGACCCCATGACCTCTAGCTCAAAGTTTGCCAACGTGTCACTTGCCTAACCCCTCCAGTTTCCCTTCCTCTGCTGTGCTTCGAAATGTGAGTCGTGGGTTCATAGAAGGAGCTGAATGGAAATGAATAGAACACTAGTCTGGTTCCTTTCCACACTACCTCCCCATGAGACCGAAAACTGTTGTGGTTTGTCTCACGGGTGATGAAATGCCCTCCTTTCGGAGGGCGATGTAATACTCTAAATGTCCTTTTTCCCAGCGGGATTTTCAATGGAAGGATAGAATGTTGTGGATTTGTATCCGCGCGTCATCGTGGGACAGTGGGTTAGCAGTAGCACCAGGGCTAGGTCCGGACGTTTGCATTAGCAGGAGAGGATGTGGCTACTAGGCCGTGGTGCAGCCTGGAGATGCCGTCGGGCCGGGGCAGAGAGGCCACAGCCCTGGCCAGCTGAGGCAGAAGGATGTAGGTGGAGGTGCGTAGATACCGAAAAAGGTCCTGGAAGCCATGGAGGTTGCTGAGGACCTCAGGAGGAACAGCCAGGGCTTGGCCTAACCTCCTTATGTTGTCCCCCCTGCCCCCAGCATCCAACAGCAGAGACAGATCCTGCATCGTGTCATAGTCCAACATCTCCAGGCTCTGACCTGTCCCAGCACAGACAAGAACAATCAGAAGTCTTAACTCATGGGGCAATGAGATTAATGGGTTTGGGCAGCCAAATACAATGTAAAAGAAGTTCACATAGTGCTTATTTGATATGTTATTTCTGATTTTAAAAAAATAAAGTGAGGTCTGCAAGTATTTGGACTGTAAGACAAATGTCAATGGCTCTTATTTCAACTCTGTTCCATGTGAAAGAAAGGACACTCATTTTAAAGGACTCATCTTAAGGAAAATGCTTTTTCCCAGTTCATTCCTGCTGCACAGTGGCCTTCGCTGATTTTAAGAGCCCAGAGAACGTCAGCATTGAAACCCCCCAGTTTAGCTGAGAAACTTTTCTCTATTTTCAAATTTGAACATGCGGTTTGAAATTCATGCTGGTTTTTGTGTCAAAAACATTCCTACTTTGCATATTTCATGCCAAACAACTCAGTCTGTGTGCCTTACTCCCTCCCACCCCTTTGTCAACCTTCTTTTGACTATCTCCCTCACATCTGTAAGGTTTCTTTTTTAGTGTTTGTCAATAATAAAAATTCTGGCTGAAGTCAATCCATTCGTTCTTGTGTATGTTCATCATTTTATATCAGACTTCCTTTTGAATGACGGCCAGTACAATGTCAGTTGTTACTGAAGGACAATTCCACTCCAATTGTCTGCAACCTACAGTGCACAGGGCAACCAGAGACTACAGCTGATCATATTAAAGGAATAACAAGACAATCAATAAATCAACAGGAACAATTTGCAAGCCTGCTGGAGCAGGGGAAAACCCATGCTCATTGTGACAGTTCTTAGTTATGACAAGGTTCGCCTGAGCTACATACTGTAATTCAACAAACACAGATATTTTCCTCCATGTTAGAGGTTAAAATTAGAAAATTTACCTATCACTCACTTTGCAGTTAAAAAAATGCACCCTCTCACTTATTCACAATGAAGACCAAGATGCAAACTCAGTTAGTGTGCATTACTGACCCAACCGTCCCCTCCCTTCTCCTGTCTCCAGTATTCTATTTGGGTTGTCTGACCGGACTATTCCAGGGTATTTCTCTGCCAGCGAAATATTTGACTCAAATTTCAGAGTCATTACTTGTAGGTCTGGCGATGCAGACCATCATTCTAAAGCAATACTGCCCTTAGTATGCAGCAATCCGAGCTGACCATGCAATATCAAGTACTTTGTGTGAGATTGACGTCTTTTCGTGGATGAGGCCAACCTTTTGTCATTTTGCATATCTCCACAAGCTTTTGCTCCATCTGTGTTATAAGGAAAATATAAAAAGGAAGGATTATCTGTAATGCAACCAGCCCTTCCATTGGCAGGCATGTAGGCAATTACACAGACATATACTGTACATAGAAACAACTGTGCATGCATGCATGTCAAGACCTTAGAATTACAGGGTTCTAACCAACATTTACAAAGTTTTGAGGAATTTGCTTGCAAAGTTTGACTGCTCAGTGTACACTTAGGAAACTGGAACTTTGTAATCCTGATCTGAGCCCAATTTAACAAAGAAACTGAATACCCATACTCAATCATTAGATATGACTATTTATTACCAATTATGTGCAAAAGTTAACACAATTTTGACCAACATGTCAGTTAGAACCCTATAATTCAAAGGTCACAACGCATGTCCGCACACACACACACACGCATGCACACATTCTCACACACACACACACACACACACACGCAAATGCATGCACACATTCTCACACACACCCCAGGTGAAAAAGTATTACACTTAATTATATTAAAAGTATATTTGTTGCATACAAAAGTTATTACAAGTATACTTTTGCAAATTAAGCACAAAAAGTAATATATTTATTATATACTTTTAGAAAGTGTACACTTTAAGTGTACTGAAGTAGTACACAAGTAGTATTCAATGACTACTTGAGCACACTTAATTGCCCATAAAGGGGGTGAAAAAAACATACACCATACTTAATACAGTCTGTAAAAGTATAATTCAAGTATAGTATTTTTTTACCTGGGACACACACACAAACACACACATACACGCTGTTCAAAGCCTCCTTGAATACCATAACAGTAAAGAGGTTAGAAAATTCACTGGAGCAAACAGCACTCCTGCCTCATCTGCGCTGCTAGATCAGCGTCACGTCCATCCAGCTCACAGAGTTGAAGAACAGTATTTGTCCCACCTCCTCCTGGGAGATCTTCATCTCAGGTGCATGATTGGCTCTCTCATGCCCCTCCCTTTCAGTGTCTCCACCCTGGCAGGCAGGCTTTATGTTGGTAGTTAAGTTGATCACAATGGAGGGAGAGTGCATGTCTATCTCAGGATTTATGGAGCGCGGGCATCTAAGGAAGGACACATTTTGGTCTAAGGAACAATTTACAATGCTCAGGAAACTGAAAATGACAACTTAATTATTTAATGGTAGGACATTCAAGCACATTTCAAATCTCCCACCTGAGACGGAATGATTTTAGTGCATTTGGCATGCCGTGTCGATGTGATGCTGACATGTCCTTTTCTTATTCAGACAGAAACACAGCTGTACTGGCTCAACTTTCACGTAATGTCAGGTCATTTTCTTTTTCTGAGTCGGGGGTAATGACAACTCAAACAGTTCATTCATGATAGATCTACACAGTAGATTCTAGATAATCAGGTGCCTATGTTGACCCTCCTGGTGGGAAATGGATGTAGAGTGAAACTCCGACATCAACAGAATGCAGATTCAGTCGCTCCAGCAGTACCTGGGTGTGTCCTCTGTGCCATGAGTCCATTGGTCCAGCTGTCCCTCATGACCGGGTGTGGCACAGGGTGTGGTCGAGGGCGTGTCACAGGGCAGGGAGCAGGGGAGGAGCATCTGCAGTGATTCATCTGACCGGGGCGCTGACAGGCCGTCTTGGTCAGATAAATACTCAGGTCTGTGCTCTAGATACGATAACAAGAGATAGTTACACTGCAATACATGCATTCAGCAAGTTCTTTGGAAAAGTGACTTAGAAACAACATGTTGTCTTTGTCCTGTTTGACTCTGATGAAGACACAGTAGTGTGGCAACGCTAGACTCTTTGCACCAAAAAGGCTGTTAATTTCTCAGTGTGCTCCAGTCTCCTTTGTCCCTCTCTAAGCAACATGTTGTGAGAGGGAGTAGGCTGTCCAGACACCTATGCAGATTTTTATCTAATCCGGTGAATTTCTTCTTTAACTGGCTGTATTTATACCAATTTATACCAATTTTGTGCCTAAGGCCCGTATTCAGAAACAATACTTACACTATTTGAGTGTGAGTGAGTACCAAAACTTAATTAGTGTCAGGTTATTCTAAATGAGTCAGAGGTTGCCCTAACACTCATTTGCTTTCAGAGACCTCACTCACACTGAAGTTAGTATCCCTTCTGAATGAAGGTTGAGTGCAGGGAACACGTCCCTTGAGCCGCACTGACATACCCCGGTATTTTGTTGTCAGGGCTTTCAGGTGGTTACAAACATTAGAAACACTGACTTATTTACCATCACATGCTCGACGCAATCGCAAACACGCAAATTTAATTTAAATGATGATAATGATGCCGATAACTTACTGACTGACCACCTGGCTTCAGTGGTTACGAACGTCACTGTGGTGAACTCGAGGTTAGCATTTGTGTACCCACGAGTGGCTACTGGTGAACTGGCAATAGGGGAAGCTCAAAACCATCCCTTTAAAATAATGTTTGGACTTGACCTGTTTTCAATCATTTAATAAAATTTTATTTACTTGTACTCCAAAAATCCTAAGGATTATCATGTTTCGCCAGTTCTACTTGTTAAGTTAGAATGAGTTTTGATAATTATCGCCCTGTTTTCAATTTATTACATTACCTTTGCAGAAACTCTTAAAACTCTCAACATATCATGTGTGGCCAGTTTTCATTAATGATGCATATCCGTCAACTCTCACACATTCGGATTTCTCGCACTTTTTTTGCTGATGGGTTGGAAAATTCTGCACTCAGTCGGCTCGTGGGGCGCGTGCGGATTGGTCTGCGAGGCTCATGTAGCTGTAAGTCACGAGACTCCTTTCTTTTCTACATTCTTAATCGCTGAATGCAGAAGGAAATGTCCGGCACGTTTCACTGCTTGTTGCTTAGTGAGCCTCGCGGGCTGTCCTGCACCTTTCGCGAGCTACTCGACCACTGAATTTATGAAGACATGCTGATATTTACGTCGTCATTTATGTGCGAAAGAAACGCCTCAGTTTTGTAAAGCAATGTATGACAACGCTATCAAAAATACATTTCATTGTCGTTCGACCAATTAGTCTGAGAAACTTTCTAATCAAGAAAAGTAAACTGCGACAGGTTTTGGTCATTCAGCACTGAAGGGTGAGGACTTAGCGCCCCTTTGCTGCAGCCGATGCACCGCCTGTGGTACCCAGTGCCCGCTACTGTCAGTTATGCTCGAGGGGCGTTTGTGAACATCAACTAGCGAGGAGAGGGTAGGTCTCTTAGTGATAGGTCTATCTCTCTCTCACACTCCAGTTACATTTCAATCGTACTCACTATATGGTGAGTGGAGGGTGAGTGTGAGTGTCGTTTCTGAATATGGGCCTATGTGTGCGTAGAATAAATTTGCATTAAAATGAATTTATTGTTTTGCTTATAAACAAATGTAAGTGAAAGATACTGATAAAGCCAGCATATTGCTCATATACAACATAGTTTCTGATCTTGTATCTGTGTGTGTGTGTGTGTGTGTGCGCGCACGCGCATGTGTACATGTGTGTGTGCGTGTGAATGTGCGTGTGCATGAATTTTTGTATATGTAAGTGTGTGTGTGTGTGTGTGTGTGTGTGAATGTGTATCTGTATGTGAGCATGTATGAATGTGCATTTGTGTGTGAATGCATGTGCCTGTGAATGTATGTGGAAATGCGTGTGTGTCTTTGTGAATATAAGCGTGTGTGTGGGTGTGTGCGTGTGAGTGAATGTGAGTGGGTGTGTGTGAGAGTATGTGTGAATTATTGAATGAGTATGTGTGTGTATGTGTTTGTATGTGAATGTGAGTGTGTGTGTGAGAATGTGTGTGTGTATGTTTGTGTGTGAATGTGAGTGGATGTGCGTGTGTGTGTTCATGAGAGAGAGAGTGTGTGTGTGTGTGTGTGTGCCTGTCTGTGACAGGTCTGCATTTCTGAGTTCTCACTGAGATTTTCCACTGTCAGCAGCAGTACCCACACAAGGTGCACCAGGAGAAAAGCCGCAGCAGCCGATACTGCACCAATCAGAGCCATCGACACTGGCACTGCCTCCGCTCCTGAATCATAAAACCAGTAACTATTACATGATTGTCTGAGATACTTAACAATAATTCCAAAACTCTATGACAGAATTTTTGTAATAAATGATAAAGTTAGACAATCACTCACTCCTTCCAGGACCATCTTTCAGTTGAGTTAAACCTTGGAGACAAAAGTTGATTGAATTAATTTTGTCTTCTTTGACAGCCAATGAATTGGCTTTCAGCACTTAGTATGGAAAGCTCTGTAGTACTGCAACAGCAGGGTTGGCCATGATACCAAATTATATATTGTTAACAATGGCAGTAATGCTGTAATGAACAAAGCATAATGAAGAATACTCTTTGTATGATAGCCATTTTCATGTACTAGTGCTCTACTGTGCCTCGCCTGTTGTGTATGAGTGTGTGAGTGCATGTGTGAGTGCTCTTGTGTGTGTGAGTGTACCTACCTGCTTCTAAGTGTGTCAATGGTGAAGAAGAAGGCTGGCATTCTTTCCGGATCTTTCCTGTACTGCTGTAGCAGGGCATACACAGGGCCTCAACCACTCCACTCTTCCTCTTCATCTCATAATACCTGTGTAGAGAAAAAGAGGGAAAGACAGTGATAGAGAGAGAGAGGGGGGGGGATCACAAGCTCTAATACAGCGGGCATTATGCATGATTTTTATGGTTTCCATTCAATCAGAATCATGCGAGACATGGGTGTTTAAATGCATGGAAAACAATGCCTTAAACAAAAAATACTTGGAAATGACATTGACTGCAGCCACGCATGACTACTGCTTGAGATGCAATGATGGTAGGGTGTGATGTAATGAGGGCAGTTTGTGATGTAATAATGGCGTTTCGCAGGTGTTCCTTCATAGCTCACCCCCCCAGACATTGGCCGCACTCTGCATTGCTGGTGGGGGTACAGGTGACCCTCTCTTCCCGGTTTAGGAGAGAACACTGGGTGCACTGCCAGCAGGGTGTTAACCCCTCCTCTGCGCTGAACTCCCCCTCTCCGCACGCCACACACCACCCCTCGCCCCCGTCGCCATAGCCACAGTCCTGGTGCAAGAAACAGACACAGCAATCGCATCAACTGTTTTGCTGCCCCACAGGCTGTGCCACTGCAGTAGTGAACACCATGCCCTGAATTTTTTGCTGGTCATGGACAGTTTAAACACTGCTTTGGATGCTTGGATGACAATACAAGAGTGGAAAAGAGTCAAATCAGTTGTCTCCAACCCTGTTCCTGCAGAGCTGCCATTCAAGTGGGTCTTCACTCCAACACTAATTCAGCTGACCTGATTTCACTAATTAGCAGTTCATCAAAAAATTAGCCGTGATTTGCGAGTGAAAACCTTCGAGATGCTGGTTCTCAAGGAACGAGGCTGAAGACCACTGGTCTAATGATCTATGACAAGGTGGTTATTGTAAATGATATTATTTTAGACAGAAGCGTGAAAAGGGGTCAGAGGGGAAAATCCTGCCGTGTTTTACTCTCGCTCCAGAATTCAGGCAAGTGACTCGATTCCACTAGCTGGCTGAGGAATTGCGCCAATTTACAAATCCAGGTGACTGTAACAAAATACTGAAGAGTTTTACTTCCTGAACCTGGATTTACCACCTCTGATATTGGGCGAGGTTTTTAATAAGTGGAAAGGACCATTGTTATCATTAGTTCAAAAAGCGACAGCTGTTAAGGACAAGAATGTGTGCTATTCATTGTCGTCAATTTTTCAATATAAAGGTCATAAAGTGTCAATTTTTGAGGACAACGCAGTTGGGTATTCAATGCCACTGAAACTGCGTGTCCCTCCGTTCTTGTATTTTTGAAATTTAATAAAATGAGAACTACGTCCCCACAGAAGATGCATTTTTTTTAAAATAGCATGCATAACTATTTCTGACAGGTGATTTAAGAGTTCAGTTAATACCACAGAATAAAATCCTAGTTTCAAAAAATTAACAGCTAGCTAATATTCTGGGATTACCATTGTGGTTGGAATATAAACTAGCAAACACAAGGGTTGCCTTCAACCAAGTCTGAATACCCATGTTTTAGTTAACAAACTCCATGGTACATTTCATCCAGTCAAAAGAAAATGAATGAACCACTCACCTCTGACAGCTCCTCTCCTGGCCCACATGTTGGACAGCTCGCGCAGCTGCCATTAGAGAGCAGAAACTGGGTTTGATCGCAGCCATGGTCAGCAACTGCCAGCACATAGCAAAATACCTGAAGACACACAGGTACACATACTCTGTCAACCACTGACATTGTGAACCCTGAAAATACACCGGGCTACAATATCCAGGGCGTATTGCAACTTACTATCAAAAGAACGGCACATACGCCAGGCTCCATGGATGAAAGCCCCCACGCCTGCACAGTGATGTAGTGAAAAGCAAGGGTTAAGTCCGGTGCTACCAAACACTACTGAAGCCGTCAGCCAGTCAAAACTAAGTCTACCACCTAGTGGCTATTTTCTGGAAAACCACACAACGGGCACGGTAAAAAGCCAGGATAGCCTAACATATAGAATTTCCCTCTGTGGCTGAAATACAAAATAGCAAAAAGGCTGTGCAATTACATTGCTTAAATGACACGTATAAACTATAAAATATAATTCGCTTTCAGAACTCCATGAATGAGGGAAATTTACAGTTTGGAAATGATGAACCATTTTGGACATAGACAACCCCCCCCCATTTTTGGCAGCTTAAAAATATTAAACCGTTTGGCAAAATGTAGATTAAAATAATCATTTTTGACATTTGGTTGCATATCCTTTGCTTGCTCAGACTGGTGAAGTCTGTGACTTACAGACATCACCAAACACAGGGTCTCTTCCCTGGTGATGCTCTACCAGGCCTATACTGCAGCAGTCTTTAGTTCTTCCGTGTCTCTGAAACTTTTCTGCCTCCAGTCTCCTCTTCAGTACGTAAAGAGTGTGTTCAGTTGGGTTCAGAACTGGGGATGGACTCAGACAGAATAGCAGGAAAAAAGTGCCACTTCCCACTGACCTCAGGTGCTCACTGTATTTGTGACACTGTTGGTGCTATCACTCTGTCCCAGCAATATGACAGCTATTCACTGCATTATCTTCATAGAGTAAAGTTGATAGTGACCATAAAACAAGGCTAAACAATTTATTGGCTTTTAAGGATAATTAACATTGACAGCATTGAGCAATTAACAGCATGAAAAGATGATGAGAATGTTAAATGAACTTTGAATATTGAAAATGAAATGAAGCATCTGACCATTTTCTATATTCTTAATTGTTCCAACTGCCAAGACAGCAATTTTCCGATATGCTGTAATTCTTGAAGAATGTTCAAAAACATTTTTTTTAAAGCTTTTAATTTCTAATAGATCCACATTTTTATTTGTATCAGGCTTACCTTCTGTGTTGAATACCTGAGTCCCCCCTGCTTTCTTTCCCTCTCACAGCAAACTCCGGAATTCCCTAATTTCTGACTGAAAAGGGAGGGGCCAGAGGGTAGGAGGGTAAATCCTACTTCATCCTCTGTCTCCTCCCACACGTCCATCTGACTCCTCCCTCAGTTCAAGGAAAGTCCGCTGATCCAGGATCAGGATTTACTTTCAGGCAAGATTTGGATAAATTGTGGGTGAGCTGATCCTGCATCCGTTGTTAAGAGTAGATCGAAAACACGCGGAGGGAAACCCCTCGGACCACTGCTTGCGACAGTTTGCTAAACCATGATGCAGGAGAGTTCCCCTAGAGGGCACTGACGCGTCACTGAAACAAGAAATACGTCACTGGTGGCCTTCTCAAGTTCTCCATCGCTATGTTTCTGAGGCAGGCACTGTTCTCCAGCTGAGTGCAAAAGAGCAGGGAAACCTCTCTAGGTGAATGGGCTGCTTTGGCTGCGTAGGCTTCTTCTCTGCAGCACCTACGTTAATGAAATAGAGCACTGCATCCGTCTTTTGACAGAGGAGGAAAAATGATGAGATGAAAAAGGCCTCGGGTGAATGACAGGAATTTAAAACGGATAATAAAGGCAAAAACATATCAAGTTGTCACCATTGCATTTGAGCAATGGATGTATTCTGTGAGTAAAATTTTGCGTCCTGTAACCTCTGCATTGCATACAAAGGCCAGTCATCCAGTTACCATTCAATTATTTTCATCTAAAAGTGTGCAGTGCTGGAAAAAAGTATTTGCCCCTTCCTTATCTTTTCTATTCTTGCCTATTTGTCATATTATAATGTTTCAGATCAACCAACTAATTTTAATATAAAAAAAGACAAAGAGAGCAAATTCAAAATGCAGCTATAATTGATCATTTTATTTTGTGAAGATAGAGTTATTCAAAACCTATATCACACGTGAAAAAATAATTGGCCCCATAAGTCTAATAACTAGTTTTGCCACCCTTAGCAGTAAGAGTGGCAATCAAACATCTGTGATTATTTGCAATGAGTCTTTTACATACTGTAGCTGTGGAGGAATTTTGGCCCACTCTTCATTGCAGAATTGTTTTACTTTATTCAAGGCAGGCCACCCCAAAACCTTTGTTTTGTTTCTCTTGAGCCGCTCAGAAGGGTTATTGCTTGTGTGGTTCAGAATATTGTTTTGCTGAATGACCCAGTTGTGCTTGAGCTTAAGCTCATGATTTGATGGCTGGAAATTTGCTGTTAGGATTTTAAAGTAGATAGCAGAATTCATAGTTTCATCAATTATGACAAATCTCCCAGGTCCTGAAGCAAAAAAATCAGCCCTAGAATATCATACTACCATAACCCTGGTAGTGTGATTTTCAAATTGTGGAATGCTTTACAATAGATGTAACAGGACCCATGTTTTCCACTTTTGATACAACAGTCCACAGAGCATCATCCCAAAAGTTTTAGGGTCATCAAAACTTTTTTTTTTGGCAAATGTGAGACAAGCCCATGTGGGTTTTTTGGTCAGCAATGGTTTTTGCTTCGAAACTCCTCGTGAATGCCATTTATGCCCAGTCTGTTTTTCACTGTGGAATCATGAACACTGACCTTTACTGGGGCAAGTGCATGTCATTCTTGGTTCTTTTATGAGGTCTTGCATAAGTCCTCAATGCACCCTTGCCAGAAATTTGGTAGGTTACTCCTGGGTAGGTTCACCACAGCTCCAAATTTTCCCTATTTGTACATAATGGCTCTCACCATAGTTTGCTGGGGTCCCAAAGTCTTATACTCTTCATGGGTTTGTAATCCTTTCCAGACTGAAAAACGTCAACAAATATCTACTACTATTTCTTTTCAGTTTTTGAATTTCTTAAGATTGCAGCATCATGTGATACTTTTTTCTCATTCTTCACATTGCCAGACATGTTCTATTTAAGTGATGTACAGATTCAACAGGACTGGCAATAATCATGTTTTGGTGGGTCCTGTGAAATTTAACCCAATTATCAATTAACTTTGTTTAATAAGTTGATTTAGTGACTAAGGGGGCGGTTACTTTTTCCATAAACGGCCAGGTAGGGTTGGATAGCATTTATTTTTTATTAAGTGAGAATCATTTAAAGACTGCAATTTGTCTTTTCTCAAGTTGACTTTGTCTAATTGGTTTGATGAGCTGAAACATTTAAGTGTGACAAATGAGGAAAAAAGGAAGAAATTGGAAAGGGACACTGCACAGTGTTCAACAAATGTCAGTGTACTGCTGCAGAAGTGATGTTATTGGTTACTTCCGATATTATTGTATTTTTATTTTTTTAATCGCATAAATATACGTAGTATTAATAAAGTGAACCTCTCTATAGAGTCCACAAGCAACCTTATGATCATGCACTGTGAAATAGACACCAAGTAACCTATTTTGCTCCCCCTGCAGTCCAGTCTTTTTTTTCTTAACATTGCAAAGTAATTAATCACACTCAACTTGCAGTTTTTTGTTATGTTTTTTTTTTTTGGTGTGTTGTTATATGTAACTTCCAGGACTATGTAATAAACCATCACCTGGAAAGTGAGTGATGAGACATCACATTGAGAGAGACAGTTGGGACTTAAAAGGGGGACTAACAAGACCAGAAAACAGTAAAGGAAACATAGCTCAAAGGCTGCTGGGATATGAGACACTATAGATGGGAGATAAGTAGGACCTGCTAATTAAATTTGCTGATGGCAAGGTCTCAATAAAGGTTCCTTCTTTCCGGCTGCGTATGAGAGGAACAGTGATAAGGTACACTTCACTGCTCGCTAAACATCTGTTCCAACCTGCTCCATATGTGCATCACAAATGTTTGAATGTATGTTTTGCATGTTCACTTTTCTTGTTCAATAAATGGCTTTTCACACATTTCTTGGGTGTACTCATGAAGAGAAATTATTTCTAAAGCAACATTTTCACAAAAGTGTGTTCTCATTGCAGCACTGGCATGCACGACTGAAGACTGATGTTCACCTGTTAACTGTGTAAATATCACACAGTTCCTATCATGCAGTCAAGCATAGCTATAAAACCATAAATAATCTGATGAATTGATAATAATGCCATTTGTATGATCTGCTCAAATTGCCAATGTGTCTTTAAAAGATAATTGAAGCACATAAAGTGAAATTTGTTTTTCAAGGTTCTTTATTTTCATTAGTTGTTGAGTCACATGTTGTCCAGAAGTTATTTTTGATTCTGAATTTTTTAAATCTCATTCACCAAAGATTAACTCCTTTCCCAGAAATAGATGAAAACAAAAACAATGCAGAATACGGAGAGAAAGGGATAGACACAGAGGGAGAAAGAGAGAGACAGAGAGAGAGAGGGAGAGAGAGGGAGGGAGACAGAGAAAGAGACAGAGAGAGAGAGAGATAGAGAGAGAGAGAGGGAATGCACCCTGGGCATTTACAGAAAATTGAGAGGGGAGTGCACTTTTCAGAGGTGAAGTCTGCCATATGCCAGCAGGGGAGCATGTTTAAGTCTCTCAGATAGCATTTGCCATTGCTTAGGGCCTTGACGTCTGATTCCACGAAGCAATAGATTCATTTATGTTTTACTATATGTGCTGTATAGTGGCTTTTTATTGATATATTCCATTGTTTTATTTTTACTTTGACAAGCTGTGCACATGCATACAAGATATTGCTGGTAAGTTGTCTGTGGTGTTTGAATTATGCAAATATTTTTCTGAGGTTAGTTGAGATTAAAATGAAAGCAAGTAAACTGCCATGCAATTTTTAAAAAGATGACAAAAATGTTTTTAAATGATCAAAGATGATGTTTTAGAGATTTGCTCGTTAATATGCCATTTGGATGTCTGTATAAATATGTTTTGTAATTTTTTTTCCTTTAGTAATTATAGAAACTAACAATGCATGAATAATTTTGAACTACACATAAAATACAAGAGATGAAAATTTCATGAAAATATCGTAAAATGTTGACAATGAAGAATATTGTTTTTGAGGATATGCATTGATTTGTCTATTTTGATTTTTAAAATTATGCAATTCTATTTTTAAAAGCAGCAGAAATTGTGTTGCTGTGTAGACATTTTAAGATATATTGGTTATGTATTTTATTTCAAGGTTAATTCAACTCTCCACTGAGAATTATTTTTTTTGTTTATTCACTGTAGTTTATAAATGGAATTGTAATAGTCCTCCTAACATATCTGAAAGATTGCTGGATGCTTAACATACAATCCCACCTCAGAGATAGTTGGAACAGTGAGAAAATGCACATTACAACAGAAAGCCGTGATTTCTAAATTTAGTTTGAATGTCACTTCATTGCAGACGGTATAAAGACAAGATATTTAATGTTTTGTTAGGTCAACTTCATTTCATTTTTTAAAGAAATCCATTCCTACCATTCAGACCTGCAAAGGCATACCAAAAATGTTGGGACGGGGATAATCTATGACTGATAATGAAGTAAAAAAAAAAAACTGAATAATGATCTGATTTGAAACAGCTGATGTTAGCAGTTGCATGATTTGGTAGATAAGTAGAATCCAGGTTTGGCCAAGTCCTTCAGGAGTGAAGATAAACTGAGGTTCACCAATTTGCCCACAAATATGGGGGACAATTTTTGAAAGGTTTAAAATAAAATTCCTCAATGAAAGATAGGAGGGGATATACATATACTCTATACAGTATATAACATAATTAAAAGATTCACAAAGTATGGAGGAATTTCTGGACATGAAGGGCAATCACACCAGCCAAAGCTGAACACCAGTGATCTCAGATACCCCAGACGGCGCTGCATCAAGAACAGTCATTCATCTATAAGTGATATAATCACCAGGGCCCTGGATTACTTGGGTAAAACTTTACAGTGCAAAAATGGATGCCAGAATGCTGTGTGCTCTAGACCAAGGAAGAAAAGGACCATCCAGACTCTTACCAGCAACAATTCCAAAAGCCATGCTCTGTCATTGTATGGGGTTTGGTCAGTAGCCTTTCCCAAGGATAACTTGTACTTCCGTGAAAGCACAATTAATGCTTAAAAGTATGCTGGGATTATAGAGAAACATACGGTATGTTACCTTCAAGATGAATATATATTTCATGGAGGCCCATGCATATTTCAACAAGACAACATAAAACCAAACTCTGCGTGCATTACAAAGACATGGCTGCGTGAGAAGAAGGTGTGGGTGCTGGACTGGTCTGCCTGCAGTCCTGATTTGTCCTAGAATATGTGGGAAAGTTTGAGATGCAAAATGTGACAACAAAATCCCATCACAGCTGTAAACCTTATAACCTTTTTTCAGGACAAATAGGACAAAACTATGCTTGAAACCCTCAATCACCTGGTGTCTTCAGTTTCAAAATGTTTATTAAATGTAGTTAAAAGCAATGGTTTCATTTCAAAGAGGTAATTACCTTACTGTCCCAACTTTTTTGTAATATGTTGCGAGAATCAAAATTAAAATGAATCTTTTTTTTGAAAAACCAATACAATTCTTGTGGTAAAACATAATTAATGAATAGGCAATTGTGTTGCTTTCAATGTCATACAAGTCAAAGATAATTTACAAATCGCAGCTTTTAATTTTAATCTGAAGCAGTCCCAACTTCTGATTTGAGGTTGTAAAAGAACATTACAGCTATGTGGAGTGAATGAATTGAACTTCAGTGGCACTGAACTTTATTTCTTTTATCAAAAAGCTGTTTTTTTTGTAATTATTTTCAGAACTGGGATGGACATGAGAACACAATGTTTCATAGAGATGGTGACCATTGCCTGCATCCTGTGTCCAGGTATTTAAAAACATGCAGGATAAAACAGGATCAGAAACATTTCATATTTACTGCTTGAAAAAAAATCTCGTGAGAAACCATGAAAAGAAAGTAAAAATTTTGTCTGAGGGGAACTATTGAATAAGAGGAGTGAGTGTATATATCCTGTAATTCCATGGGACGGGCACTAAAAATGATACTTTTTTACATGACTGACAGTTTTTATAAATCTTTAAAATTAAAAAAAGAAGTTGTTTTCTTTGCAGAGCAGCAGTACTCCACTTATTGTTTACAGTCATCAAGAAAAAACTAATTGGAATCTAAATTAAATATTTCAATGGCAAATATATGGTCCCCTCCACACTTATAGGCACTCCTGGTAGAGATGAGTTTACATGTTTATGAGAAATGCAGGTTTTTGGTATAGTTCTCTACACAGCTTTATCTCGCACGGAAAAACTGAAAAAAGCCCATCTTTAATTGAAGTAAATTTATTTTGAAAAAAAAAATATTTGTAAAAAAACCACATGGGCTGTTATTATTAGCATCCCTAGAAATTCTTATGAACATAGCATAACAAGCCGTTTTGTCAATTATATTTCACCTTTTCTCGGTTGATCAGAGTGTTCAGGAACTTTCAAGCTATAATTCATGACTTCCTGTTACACTGGCATATAAATATGAGATGGCACAGAGGCCATAGTCGTTCATAATAACATTAATTGGAACAGTTATGGACTTGCCTGGAGGAGGAATCAAGTTTTTAAAAAAGAGATCAAGTATCACTGTTGGAGAATTGCAAAAATTACAGTGTTTTGGAAAAGGTACATACTGTATCTGTTCGCTAGGCTAAATGAAAGCATTTTAATGCTGAGAACATGAGTTGAATAAGTTATGCAACATCTTGAAATAAATTACACTGCTGAAAACTACAAAAACGAGAGATAGAATTCAAAGTAAATCTTGGATGAATTTATCATTTGTATTATTGCTGTCCTTAATATCATGAGTATTACATTTTAAATTGCCATTGTAGCCTACTGGTGATCTCTTTTCTCAGTAATTTCTTAACCATTTTAAGTTTATAGATCAGTGATTATTCTGTGAATTAATTATTTTGATTGTTAATCAGGCGATCTTAAATGGGAACAGGTTGAGAGCAATTATGCATTAAAAGGTGAGAGGCTTCTACACCTCTGGCAGTATGCCACAAAAATCCATCAGAAAATCCTGGGATGATCTGAGGAGATTATGTATGGTCTCAAATTCCCTGTGCTACTGACTCCAACCTCAAAGATTTTATAATGGTAGACAGCGTTGCTTCATTGGCAAAGGACGGTTATGCAAAGTATTAAATCCAAGGATGCCAATAATTTTATCACATTAGGTTTCGTTCAGAATAATTATTTCCTAGCTATTATTTCTTTACTCCATGTAAACTTACTTCAAATAAAAAATGCAAATGGATTTTTCAGTGTGAGATTAAGTTTATTGAACAAAATGTAAATATTTCCACAATATTTTCTCCCCATGTTTTACAGGGGTGCCAATAATTGTGGAAGGGAATGTGGCTTTATTAAATAGGCTAATATATGACTAAGAATGATCTAGTATTTTTTTATTTTGTTGCTCATCAGACGTGATTGCCAATGCATACTGATATGCTTGCTGTTCTATTTATGGTACATGCCAGCCCTGATAATCATGTTGCCCAGATTGACGTCTCTGGTAATGCCAAAAACGAGGGCTTTTTGGAGTTTACCGACTGCAGACATTGTATGTTGAACATTGTGCGAGCATTTCATTCAACGGGCTTGGCCCCATAAAGAAATCTTTAAGAAAAATGGAAAATGGTAAATGGACTGCATTTATATAGCTCTTTCTAGTCACATGATATGACCCCAAAGCGCTTTACAACTATGCCTCACATTCACCCTGATGTCGGAGGCTGCCATGCAAGGCGCCACCCTGCACATCAGGAGCAGTGCGGGGTTCAGTTTCTTGCTCAAGGACACTTCGACACGTTCTCTGGAGGAGCCAGGGATCAGACCGGGAAAACTTCTGATTCCTAGGCCACCCTGCTCTTAGCCATGCCGCACCCATTGGCACCATTTATTTCTCAAAGTATTCATTCGCTGTAGTATCCCCCTTCAAACATTGATTCCGCTCACCAAATTTCCATCTTGAAATATGATGCGAGATGTAACATGAGGCGGCATAATTATCTGATCAGGCTACATGCATAATTTCTTGGCCAGTTCAGCAGAGTCATTCAGTGTAATTCCCTGGCACAATTCAGCTGTAAAATTCAGAGCGAATCAAATTGATTTAACTGTGTAATTTGAGAAACTATAAGTGGTAGATTCAGTGTAATTCAACAACGCATAATTCTGCCACATGATTCAACATCATGACTCGTACTGATACAAATGCATGAATCCCCTTTGCACTCCCTCCATGTCCCTCAGGCTCCACTGGCCAAAGCCTTTGGGGCAGGAAGGCCGTATTCACGCCTCCGCACTGCAGTGCTGGATACTGGCAGCTGGCAGAGGGGCACACAGTGCCATCCCAGGACGAACTGAGCGTGTGCGTGGCACTTAGCCGAAAGATCCTCTCACCCACGTGGACTGCATTCACCTACAAGCAGCGGGGTGGGACCCAGGTGGAGCTGGGGGTGACTGGCCAGGCGCGGCAGCTTCAAGTCTCGTTGCTTGGTAACAGCTGGCAGGCCCCCATCGACCTACCTCTCCACTACTGGCACACGGTCTGCCTGACCTGGGCGGCTCAGTCCCGGAACCTGCGGCTCTTTGTGAACAAAAGCAGTGTCCTGGAGGTCCACGTTAATGAGACCGAGCCGGGACAGCCCTGCTGCCTCCCCGGAGGGGGGAGCCTCACCCTGGGGGCGTCCCATGGCTATGTCAATGGTAAATTCCAGATAGAGATGGGCAGTAACTTCATGGGGGAGATCTCCCTGTTCCGCATGTGGGGCAGGGAGAGAGAGGCCCAACATTTGGCAAACTTCAGCTGTATCGAGGGCGATGTGGTGCGATGGGACACCCGTGACTGGGAAACACAAGGCTGCTCCCCCCAGCCTGCCACTAACCTTCAGTGTGGTGAGACCAGCCCCCCCCAAAAAAAATCCTCTCTCTCTGCCCTTCTTTCCTCTCCATCCTCTCCACAGTGTCCCAAACACTCTCAGAAAAAAAACTACTGTTGTGAATTTGCCTGTCTGCCATGTTTATATTTGGATTTTTGCCATGTCTGACTATTCTTTCTAATGTGTATTGTGATTTGGTTACTTTGATTTACTCAATGCATACTCATGCATTGTCATAGTTTAGTTTTTCCATGTTTTACTTTTTACCATAGTTTATTCCGGTCCATGTTTTGCTTTCTTCCATGCATTGCACTTTATCTCCCCCTGTCTGGTCTCTTGTCTTGTCCCGGTATTGCGTGCCACTCTTTGGATGATTTAATGGTTTCTGGATTTCAGCCTTCCTTCCAATCTCGTTTACTTCCTTCATCTTCCTTTTCTATTTTACTAACCCATACTAACAGTTTGTTATTTTGCTACAGTTACTAACACAAACTAACATTGTATATAATACTAACTTACTAACAAGCTCTAAGGGATCGTATAGCTGCACTTACTAATTGATTAACAAGCTCTCAGCACTCGCCCTGTTCTAGTCTCCGCCTCTTGTCTCTCCCTAATCTTCTCTGCTGCGTTTCTGTGGATTCTCCACACCTGCTCACGCTGTCCTTTCTCTCATTATCTATACATGTTAGAACTCCTTGACTGGAGCCGTATGTCTGTCTATAGGATTGTCTCGTGATCCCTGTCCGCGTTTTGGCTTTTGCCTATTTTGTGATTAGGTTCTCCCTCTTGTTCCCTCCTTTGTAATTAGTCTCATTTCCAGCACCTGTGTTCTATGTAGCATGTGATTCCCCTGAAATGTATATTCGGAGTCTTTTCACAGCACTTTCTTGTCAGATCGTTTCTCTCAGTTTGCTTGTGCCACGTTTCTCTCACCTTGTTCTCTCAGTGATTCCTTTCTGACTGGATTGTCTGACTTTCCGATTTTTGGCTTTGTGATTTTGGATTTATTGTTGCATCTGTGTTTTCGACCCTTTTCTGCCCGACTATGAGTTCTATGATTGCTGCCCTGGTTACGGTTTGGATTACGCCCACTGGATTTTGGTTTTGCTTCTCTGATATACCTGTGCCTGTGTACCAAACCCATTTCTGTCCGACCACGAGTACTGTGATTGCTGCCCTGGTTTTTGTCTCTATTTTTGCCCAACTGGATTGTGATTTTTGGAGTGTGGACTTTGTACCTTTGTCTTCTGCCCTGCGGGGGTTTCCCCCCTTTATAAATAAAATCAGATCTACTGCATTGCTTGGTACTGGCGACTGGTTCCTGATCGCATCATCACAACTACATACGGTGGGGGAAATAAGTATTGAATGCGTCAACATTTTTCTCAGGAAATATATTTCTAATGGGGCTATTGAGATGAAATTGTCACCAGATGTCAGTAACAACCGAAGTAATCCACACATACAAAGAAATAAAAACAAAAATGTCCATAAATTAAGTTATGTACAATAAAGTAGAATGACTCAGGAAAAAGTATTGAACACACTTAGTCTAATTTATGTAATACTTATTAAAAAAAAAGCCCTTGTTGGCAATGACGACTTCAAGGGTGCCTCCTGTATGGAGAAACTAGTCACATGCATTGGTCAGGCATGATTTTGGCCCATTCTTCCACACAAACTGTCTTCAAACCTTGAAGGTTCCGGGGGCCTCTTCTATTAACTCCGATCTTCAGTTCTTTCCATAGATTTTCGATCATATTCAAGCCGGGTGATCAGGCCATTCTAGCAGCTTTCTTTCTCTGAAATCAATTGCAACTTTTCTTGGCTGTGTGTTTGGGATCATTGTCTTGCTGAAATGTCCACCCTTGTTTCATCTTCAGCATCCTGGTAGATGGCACCAGATTCTTATCAAGAATGTCTCGATACATTTCTCCATTCAACCTTCCTTCAATTTCGCAAGTCTGTCAATACCATATGCTGATGTTCTCACCTCCACACTTCACTGTTGGTATGGTGTTTTGGGGGCGATGTGCAGTGCCATTTTTCCTCCAAATATGGCGTGCGCCATGACATCCAAAGAGTTCAATTTTGGTTTCATCTGACCAGACTATATTCTCCCAGTATTCTCCCAGGCATGTCCAAATGCTGTGCAGAAAACTTTAACTGAGCTTCAATGTGCTTTTTCTTCAGCAATGGAGTCTTGTGCAGTGAATGTGCGTGGAGGCCATGGCGGTTGAATGCAGTACTTATTGGTTTCTTTGAAACAACTGTACCTGCTAATTCCAGGTCTTTCTGAAGCTCACCACAAGTGGTCCTTGGCTCTTGGACAACTCTTCTGATTATAATTTTGACTCCTCTATCAGAAATCTTGCAAGGAGCTCCTGGTCGAATAGCCAGTTTTGGTGAAATGATGTTCTTTTAGCCACCAGATTATGGCCCCAACGATGCTCACTGGAACATTCAGAAGTTTACAAATATGTCTATAACCAATGCCATATGTATGTTTTCCAACAGTAGGGTTGCGAGGTCTTGTGAGAGCTCTTTGCTTTTACCCATTTCTTGGTTTCTTGGCTTTCTATACCTTTTTTCACCTCCTTTTCTTCATGTGTTTGAAGCATTTATCAAATCTCTGGCCCAAACACCGTATAATTCCTCATTCAACTCCCCCTTGCCACCCACTTCTCTTTTCTCCATTAAGATTTGCACTAGATTTCATAAAGCTAAAATGAAGCTGCTTCTTTTTTCATCATGCTGTGACTAAATTCATATTTGTAATTTTTTTTCCTTGCTTTTCCTGGAAGTGCAATGCACCCAATATTGGCAAATTAATCATTTATATGAGTTGAATTTGCAAATAATCTTCGCTGGACTCATGCAAAGGACCATTAATATCCATTAATAAACAGTAATGTAAGCACTGAATCTTATTGGGTTCTCCCTTCAACTTAATTGGTCAGAGGAATCCTTGTATATGAAGCTTTGGTAATGTGATGAATGTTATAAATGGCAAAGATTTTTGCATTTAATTTGGTTATTTTCGTTATTTGTTTTCAGTGTGGTCTTTGTATGATATTCAGATGAGGATTTGCATTTCTCCCTGGCACGGTCACAGAAGGTATCATACTAATTCAATGGAAAAAATTGTGGATCACTGGGTAGGTAGAAAAGTGCCACAAAAAATGCCAAATCTAAATCATCTAATTGCACACTCATTATTTGATTGTAAATTTTACTGTGCGCTAAATTAGTTGTATGATTTAATATTAGTTTTTAAAATCAGAATATTATGATACCTTTTTTCTTGTTTGCCATTAAAAAAAAACTGTTTTAAATTGTTTGCAGCTAACCACCACGTTTCCTAGCAACATAACTGTGCACAGAATCATTGTCACTCCTTCAGCGAGGTAGGAAAAGTGCATTGAATTGCAAAGACCTGTAATTTAGCTGCGTATGGCTTAACTTGATCTCCTCTGCACACACAGTGCATTCATGTTTGTCTGTGTGCGCGTAATTCATGATTGCGCATAAATATATTACATGCATTCATAAGTGTGTTATGTACAAAAGCAATAGCATAAATGTTGCCTCTCTGTGGAATGAGGTGAAAAGAGTCTGCTTGTTTTATTACCTTTGTCTTGTCTATATATCTTACAGGGAGCTTCACATCTGGGATTACCATCTTCCTAAGAAAAACATGGGTGATAAGGTGCACCACTGTCTAGACCATCTATAAACATTGCTTATGAGAAATACAATGTATAAAGAAAAGATGCCTTGAATGTCCAAGATTCTCTGCTAAAAATGGATTACATATTTAATTCTGTTAATTTACTGTAGAAATTCTATTTCTGTACAGCGGCACTGATTATCTGTAGGTGTTGAATCAAAATTTTGCTATTGAAAGTCTGTTTGGCATTCCCAATACAATGCATGAAACATAAAACCTATGTCACATCCTATTTATATCCTGCATTAAAATATTCAGTTAAATAGTGAGGCTGGTGGTAAGAGCACTGAATCAGACGTATCTTCTTAAATTCCCCAGGGGAGAGGAATTCCTCAGAGGGCACTAAGGAGAGAGGCATGGTAAGAGTAATATAGGAATGTGTAACATTGCCGAACTTGGCCATCAATAACTGCACAAGAACAGGGGTCGAGAGCATGGAGTCTGCTGTTTTTGCTGTTCATTGACTCACAATTCAACAAATTAAGAAACACATTCTCACTTTCCCTTGCTCCTCAAATTGTTAGCTGATTTTCCAATCCCGAGCTAAGGTTTATCATTACCAAATTACAGGGAAAGCTTACATACGGTTAAATCTCCATAACATGTTGTGGCAGCTCATTCACCATTTTGTCCTTCATAAGGTTTGAATGCCTGGTGTATGTGAGTGTCGCCCCTCGCACTGATGTGAGAGAAGCCCAAGCTTATATCTCCAGACTGCTGAGTGTCAACTACAGTGACAGCAGCCTGACTCTCCACAGAGAGCCCAACAGCACGTGGGTAAATCCTGTGGGTAAGTATGGTGACTGATTTACTTCAATTGCCAACTATATCACCAAAAAAACTGCCAAGTAACCAAGCGACTAACCCCTAAATCATAATATAGGCCATCAGTCAGGCAGCCAATCAATCAATCAATCAATCAATCAATCAATCAGTCACTTTTTAAAATTTGATACATAGCACACTATAATTTAAATGACATTTTATTGGGAATGGAATCGACTTCATCAACTGAGTAAGAAGAAGCATGCAAAAAACGTCCAGAAACCACAAGTTAAAGATTTCAACTATTCCCTGTACAGAAGCGATGCCCATGGCCACCCTTCTCCCTCCAGACTTCCCTGAAAACACCACTGCTTCTATCAGCAGCACTGCGACAGGTCAGTACCTAGGAGCCTGGGTTCAGAGGTCAGTGAGGTCTGTAAATCATCAAGTCAGTATCCAGGAGCCTGAGCTCAGAGACACCATGAGGTCTGTAAGTAAACAGGTTGGTTCCAAGGAGCCCGAGTGCAGAGACGCCGTGAGGTCTGCAAGTAAACAAGTCAGTGGCAAGAGCGTCAGTCTATGATGAGTTAAGAACACGTAGATTATCACCACACTGTTCACTTGATATGAATGTAATTACCTTATAATCAAAGCTACTAGCCTGCATGTGGGAATTACAATCCACTAAAATGGAGTCACAGTGAAAATACTAACAGTGCACTGTATGGTGATGCCGCTCGACTAGAGACCTCTGTATACTTGATCGTTTCTGCTTGCAAACTTTCCTCCTTCTTCTAGCGAAGCCCATAATGTCTGTGATGACCGTCTCCCCCAGTGTTACCATGCCAACAAACGTAGCCTCTTCCTACAGCCAGATCATTACCTCTTTAGACCAGGGTCAAACATGGACAAGCAACGGACAAGCAAGACCAGGTGTGCAAACAACATCTATCAACTTTCGCTGTTTCAGGTGTAAAATCACATACATGTAATTATAGTATTTTTAACAAAACATTCTAATCCTCATGTTTCTATCACTAGGGGTAATTGAAGGCAGTGCAGTTTTAAAACCCTTACTCTGAAATATGAAAAACATCAACTCAAATAATTATCTCTTGAATGCATTAAAAAACCATGTGGAGGATGATGATTTGTCGAAGCTATACAGATCTAGTTTGCCTCCCCTTCCAAAAAAAAAGTGGAAAGACTCCATTCTGTCATCAGAAAAGTGCAATTGTTTTTATGACTACAAATACTCACTGTTAAACTATGGAACCTGTGACATGTTTATAATCTAAACACCAGTGTATAAAAGCTAAATGCCTGGTGACATTGATGTGTATTGGATGTTGCTTTCGAGGTTTGTCAGATTTGTTGAATACATTTTAAAACAGGATCTTAATTCTGTGACATGTTTAAAAAGGGTCACAAAAAGTGTTTAAAATATGCTCAGAACTTTTGGTTTTACAGTGCATGCTTACAGGTGTAACATTAATGTATAGCCATTACATCAGTGGCTTTGATCACCGCAATGTTGAATGAACAGAGGCAACCATCTGCATGTATTCAAGACTTGTAAGTGAACATAAGTACAAACCTGTACAAACATACTATGAACAAAATGTAAGTACTGGTTTTTGATCCATTTTTGTCCAATATGACTACAGCTCTTTCAGAGTAATGGGAGTCAGTTTTCATCGCCCAATGAATGGTCCTAGATCTGATCCTATCATATGACTGTCTCTTTCATTAGTCCATTTTTATCTGTTATTTAGAGACTACATCTTGAGAGCAAAAAACAGAGATTCTTCTAACATTTCACACTGAAGCCATTGTACAACAATTTCTGATATTTGAATTAATTGTGCCACAATGAGTTTTTTTTTTCAAACTTGATGCTTCTTCGATATCCATCTCGACTTTGCGTCCAAGGTCTCAAATTTCTTTATGATGCCTTAATAAATAAAGCATTATAGTAACTGACTGATTAACATATTGATATTGTATTAATTGCAGATGTATTTTACATGGTCAGATTGAATGCTACCGTGAGTAACAGCAGTAAGGATCCAGCTGGAACCATCCAAACCTGGGTAGGACCTCTGTGCCATCTTGCATTTAAGCGCGTACATCAAACATTACTGACGTTGACTAAAGCTAAACTCTCTGAGCTGACCAAAGCCCCTGATGTTCTTCACCACAGCTTCATAACACTTTGGAGGTGGAGGGGATGTTAGTTTTGAACTTCGCCCTTCATGCTGAGGCCCTCACGTAAGTTTTTTCTGCAGACCAGACATGTACATTCACAAGATTTTTTTGTGTAGATAGATAGATAGATAGATATACTTTATTGAACCTCGTGGAGTAATTTGCCCTCTACATTTGACCCATCCTATCGTTGGGAACTGTGGACAGCCAGAGAGCAGCACCCGGGGACCAACTCCTGTTGCAAAGCCAGTTCCTTAGTCAGGGGTACTGGTTACAGTGTTCCTGATGCCTGTTGTTGTCTCCATTTCCCTCTTGCATTCACAGCATGTTCACCAGTTTCATTCTTATTTTTGTTTTCAGCCTGATGCCTCCCGAAGTGGAAGACACCCTCCCTAGGATGGGCACGGTGAGTACAGGACTGGTGAGCTGGTATGGTCTGGGGCAGGGCCGTCACCAGAGATTTATGACGAGGCCGGCTAAGCCTTCTCTTACGGGAGGGGTGCAAGGGGTCTGGTTTGGAATGCCCCTTCCCAAACATTGACGATTTAAATCAAAAATTTAAATTACTTTGGGGGGGTTACTGATAACTTACCCATAATTTACCCTACTATTTTTTCAAGTAAGTCTACCTTGACTCATTTTTCAATTTTAAAACAGATATCAGATAAACAGATAAAAGACAGATATCCAAGAGCAGAGACCTGGACTCTGAAACTAAATCCAGCCCAGGTTTTCTCTTCTCCCAGGTAATTAACAAATAAAATGAACAATTAACCTTTAGGTTTGTGCTTTCCCCAAATCATAGATGCTAACTTACATAGTTGGAACCATTGACTGTGAATGGATGAACTATGTAAGTTGCTAACTTAGCAACTAAGCTTTTGGGAAATGCATCCCAGACTGTCTTTACACCTAACGCTCAGATAAAGGGAAGGTGGAAAATTGATAGTTCTGAAACCTCAAAGACCATGACATGATATTTTGGGCTTGGAAATAGTATTGGTCTTCTAAGTACTTTGAATTACCACATGATTTAAGCCACTATTTAGCGCTGTAGTCCTACCAGCAGGTAGAACTACCATGATAAATCAGCTGGTCAAATTTAAAGGTGGGATTAACCAGCGGCGGCTCGTGAACTAGCAATAGGGGAAGCACAAACAATCCCTTAAAATTAATGACTGGTCAATGACTGTTTTCAATCATTCATTTAAATTACCATAACAGAAACTCCGAAAACTCTCTACATTATCAGATGTGGCCAGTCTTCATTTATAACGCATACTGATTACGACTCCAGACTTCTCACGCTTTTATTTACTCAGGGGTTGGGGTTGGAAGCAATGCATTTGTTTCATGATTGTTAAAATGAAATAAGATAATTTGAAACGTCTTTATGCAATTCTATTGCTTCAAACTCCTCCATGCACAAGTACTTAAATTCCAAGCAAAAATCTCTTACATACGCGTTGATAGAATAATTGTTGTCTACAGCAGAGGAACGTAAAAATGCCACTTAAACTCATGCCGAATGCGTGAGAGTTGACAGGTATGCCTTATTAATGAAAACTGGCCGCATCAGATAATGTTGAGTTTTCGGAGTTTCTGTTATTGTAATTTAAATGAATGATTGAAAACAGGTCATGAACAATCATTAACTTTAAGGGATTGTTTGGGCTTCACCTGTTGCAGATTCACGAGCCGCCACTGGGATTAACACTTTTGGACCTCCTGGCCTTTAAAGTCTTGCTTTATCATCTTTATGTGATGATATTTACAGGGAATACAGAATATTACCTTGTTGTCTCCTCTCCCCCAGACCTCTTTGCAACAGCAGAAAAGGTAGGCCTATGTCAAAATTAGATATTTTCAGTGTCCTCTAAGCTTCTGTCATTTTTTCCCATGCAAGAGTAATATCCTGCTGATGCACAGAACAGTAAGTAAATCTGAGCTTCCCCGTCAAACCATATGCATTCAGACTAAATGGTATTTATTTTACAGCTTCGTGTTCAGTAACAATTTTTCCCACAGCTACGGCTGTTCCTTTCAGGTTCATGTAAGAAGGCCGTTGTATGACATCACAAAAACAAAGGAGCTGATTTCCGAACTTCTGATTAGGCCATACTCTAACGGCTCTCTGTCTGTGCAAGCACATCCAGGGGAAATACGCATCAGGAATATAGGTACTGGATAGTATTTTACCCTTAGCTCTCACCCTGGCACCTCACAATCATTGTAATACCTCATTTTTAATATTCTGACACTTCAGATGCCTTCTTGTCAATTTTTTCATTGACTATGAATCACACTTAAATATCATAATTTGATAGATTGTATCAACGCATCATTATAATGTACAGAAAATATTTAACTTCAGGCAACTCATCCTCCACAAGTAAGTGCTAACTCACCTGAATGAAGAAACGGGGTGGGTGGAAAACAGCATTTCCCAGTCATCAAAAAGAATGGGATTTGAGCGGGTAAAAGTACAACTACAGACATAACTTTCATTTCAATAATAATACCTCTGCTCCAGATCCAGGATGGTGTCCTGAACAGATGGAATTGACGGAGTGGGGCCTGTACTTGTGGCCACAGACTAAGCCTCAGAGGCTGATCAGACAGCCATGTAAAGGTGACCCAAGTGAGGAGGCCTCCAGACTCTGGTGAGTGGCTGATTTACTGAGACGGGTCAGCTGCATTGTAATCCTCAAGTTTACAACCTTTAAGATGTCACCAATGTATGTGAGAGAATGTTCTTTGATGATTATTTCATTCTGGACTTGGAGACAGTAGACTGTTTGTTAATTTAACTGGATATGTAGAATGCCAAGCTTGGTGCTCGCGCTGGGTTTACCCTGCGGTGGAATACATTTATAGACTGTGTACCTGCCACTGGAGTCTGAAGTAATTCTGTTTTAAATTGCTTTGAATCACAAGATACTAAGGAAGATTGGGTGCTGATATAGGACTGTGAATGAAAAAACAAGTAAAATGCTATGTGCAATCTCCTTTAAGGACTCTCATGCATTATGAATTAAATATCACACTGTCATTATTTTTGGAAGATGCTCATAGCAATCACTGGGCCAAAATAGCTGCATCACAACTTCCTTACTCTAGAGTTAATGCTTGATACTCTTATATGAAGGGAACAGAGGAAAAATTGTTTGAGGAGTGTCTGATTGCCAGAGATTTGCTCATGAAAATTCATGATTGCTATCTATAGCCCTGCATTTTGTAACACAAAGGAACATTAAATGAATAGAATACTGAATTAAAATACCTATAGCTATTTTACCACGGCAGCACTCAGTGATGTGAATCATATTTCATATTCATAACCCCATTAAAAGCTCTTCGCGGACTTGTCATCATTATTATTTATATTGGATTATTCATACATTCCCAGATGGCCAAATACAGGAATGCTATTTTTATATACTTGCTGACATCAGTTATTCACATTTGATTCTATCCAATCAAATGGGGTGGGGGGGGGGGGGGGGCGTAATGGGGCTGGAGCCTATCCCAGGACACAATGCTTGAGAGCTTAGACCCTCTGCCAATCCACTGCAGGAATCACACACCCTTGACTCCAGGGATGGGCAACTCTGGTCCTGGAGGGCCGGTGTGTATGCTGGTTTTAATTTTTATCAATTACCCTGACTAATTGAGTTAATTGGTTGCATACATAAGTATAAATATTTGCAAAGGTTTGATCAAAGAAAAATGTTTTATGTTGGTAGACAAGAACAGTCTTTTGTGGTTATTCACGATAATTTAAAGAAATGTGCCATGAATGTCAGATTTCATGAATAGTTTGGCTAATTTAGATAATCAAGTAATTAAAGCCCAGAAGTTGGTATGAAAACTAGGGACAGATACGGCCTTCGTTGCCCATCCCTGCAGTTTACTCACTCTCTCATTCACTATTCACACATGAACATGCAAACTCTCCACATAGAAAGAATCTAGGACAGATTTGAATCCACTACCTTCTTGTCGTGAGGCTACAGTGCTACCCAGTGCACCATTGAGCTGCCCCACTGTAATACACAAGATAACTAAAATACAGTTCATATAACATTGCATAAACTGCACAATTACTATCCAATTTGAACCAAGGTGGTATGGGTAAAAACTCGGCAAATATATGTAAAAGGTAACTTACATATGTACTCCATCATAACTTCAGTTAATTCAACAGCATTTTCAATTTGTATATTATTGGATACCTTCGATAGTATACTGTTTGAGGTATGTGTGCTGCAATGCAGTCCCTCAAATCAAATATTATTTCCTCTTTGAAGAAATACAAAAAGCTCATATCTTAGTCATTATTTTTTGCAGTAGAATATTAACTGAGCTCTAAGATGAGCAAAGATGAGTGGCTGTGAGAAGGAGATATCAGTAACCATGGTGACCCGTGGATAAGCTGAGAACAAATTACAAGTTGATATTCATTGGTTGCATCAGAGTGTTTCCTGACATCATTCAGCCAATTTTGCAATGATTCATTTCCAGACCACAGCAATAGCAAGCAATTTTCATTAGCTAAATGATTAACAAGATTAAGAGCCCTGTTTGGTTTCAGGGAAGACTGACAGTAAATATTAGTCATGAAACTCTTATCAACACGGTTAAGACTACCATCACATCTAATAACTAAGTGATAAGAAAGTTCATTTTGCACCTAAGCCGTGCAAATAGGTCACAGAGCAATTTAGTGTTTTTTCCAGGGTTTATGATTCAATGACATGTAGACCAGCAAAACCATGCCATAAAAATAAACTCAATTAAACTAAGAGTTTACTTCTATGGTGATTTCACAATATCAGTATTGTGAGAGGATTAGAACTTTTAAGCATAGGCCTACCTCTAGGACCATTGTAAAAAAAAAAAAACAGACACAAATATAAACCTCAATACCCCAAAAGCAAATTGTACATAATACATTCATGGATGCGCTAAATTTGTTGTTCTGAATTGACATATTGCATATATTGCACAATATCTATACAATATCCAGTTGAACATTTGAACATACCCAAAATCATAAATATAACCTCAATTTGCTAGAATAATTTCTGAGCATGCTCATATATATTTGTTCTAGAAGGGAATGGTTCAGAGGGTTCACTCTGCAAGTTTTTCCAAATGAGCAGCGACTGCCCGTCCTATCCAATAAATTGAGCTCCACTCGCTGCAAAATTGACAGAATATATTTATTTATTCAGCCAATTCTGAATTCTAAAATTCTCGGCACTATCTCGAAGAGATGTACTTCTGACTATTTACTTCTTATCTTGTGCCATTTGAGGTCATTTAAAAAGGTAAAACAACTTAAATTTCACTCAAAACAGGATTATAACATGAGTAAACTGTGCTCAAACCTTGAAGTGGCACCGTATGTGTATATAGCTGCCAAGTTGCTGTGGACAGGCACAGCCACTTTTATCTAGTAAGTAAGTAAAACTTTATTTTTACAGCACTCTTCACAGCACTAATGCACAGAGTGCTACACAGAGGTAAAAAATTGAGGTAAAAGCATGCAAAAAGTACACAGGCTGACACAATTAAAATGTAAAATTTAAGGGGGAAAAAAAAACAATAAACCCACATTAAACAAGGGAAAAGTATGAAGTAGGCTAAATATCAGTTATTAATATTAACTGTTAATTCCAGGAATATTATTAAGCATTGATTCAACCATACATAGATTTGAAAGAGGAACAAAGCAAGGGATAAAATGTGAAGCAATTAAAAATGACCACTTAAACATTTTTCTGTTCAGTAAACTGAATGGGGTGTCTGGCAAAGTGAACTGGACTTCCACATATCTACCTCTCTGTCCTCCTGTGGAGACCACCATCTCAGATTTGAGTGAGATCAACATCACTGCCAGTGAGTTACTGAACATTTAGGCATTTCACAACTGTCGCAGTGTCCATTTTTTACATTCTGTCCTTTTTCACACGGCATGATATTTAATGATGCAAGGCAGTGTTCAACAGATGTGCTCTACCAGAAGATCTGCCTAACAACTGCAAAAGCATTACAGTTGCATAATCAGGAGACATATTCTAATGACCACAAAGACTTTACATTTATTCCTACGTGTTTTGAAATTTCCTTCCAAACAAATGTCAAAATTTGGCTAAAACCATCTCACAGTACCATTTTTTTGATTATCCTTCCAAACTTAAAGAAAGCACACCTCACTCTATAGCAAGAGAGCCTGTTGAACTGTTAATCAGACGAATCATATGCTCTGAACATCAGTTAAAATGTAAATCCTGATATCCAGGATCAGGGTTCGGCAGGCTTGTAACATGTTTCTCTGAATAAGAATGATTACTTGTGGTACTCAAATAAAATTCTGATTCCCAGGTAACTCAGCTGATATGGTGAGCATAATTAGAGAGCTGGTTGGGAACGGCACAGACCTGTCCCTCTCCCAGATAGAGACTGCACTGGACAAACTGGAAGAAGTGGTGCATGTCAGCCAGCTCACTGCCTCCCTAGCAACCAACATTGTCAACATCATTGATGGCATCATACAACACAGGACTGACCTGCTGCCTGTCACCAATCTGTAAGTCAGGGGTCTGAGATTAATTTTAGAAAGTGTGCGAAACATGAGGCCAAAGTCGGGCTTTATTTAGGTGAGCATTACTTGATCTTTCACAGAGATGATATTTACTGCTGCTGCTGAAATTTATAGATGATTCAGCCTCCACTTTAGAATGCAAGTCAATATATGCCATTTGACAAAAACACAAACCAAAGTAGTTTTTGCCCCTTCAGACCATGTGCTGATTTGTTGTTTATTTAGACATAAAATATTTTGCAAACAAATCAGAAACAGATATATTAGGTCAGATATGTTAAATCTTGCATGCGTATTGAGTTACTTGTTCTTGTAAGCTCAACAAGGCAGTTTATTAAGGCGCCTGCTTCAGCAAAGCTTGACCTAGGTCGGGCTGATACTATGCGCAGTTATGGGGGGGCGGAGCTATGGATCGGTTTATTGTGCATAGTAATTTACAGCAACAATATGTCACGGTTACAGGTTTTCTTAAGGGCTGGTAGTAGGTATACTCCTGAAGCCTCAGTTGTTCGGTTTTCTTTGCGTTGGGATTTCCCCTCTGGAGTGTACTTTTTTGAGTTATGTTATTTTGGGGATTGGTCCCTTCCTGTCCGTCTCCTTCGAGACTTTAGTGGTTCAGGTCTTCGTGCCTTAGCTTTTCGTCTGAATATTGTGTACTCTAGCGAGTTCACTTTTCACCATCCCTTATACATTATGCAATTATTTTACCTTAAAATACCAACTTCAAAATCATTTTTTTATAATACAGCCTTGCAATAGTGGTGCATCATTAATGGTGCATCATTAATAATTTTATAAAACAATTTTAACCTCTGATATTACACTTTACCTTCTTTTGGAAGTCCATACACAAGCAATTTGCTGCTGCACAAATGTAAACAGTGTTTTCCTGACATGGTGATGTCTAACTAAATTTGTCCTGGCCTCTGGTTTTGCTACCCTTGATCTAAGATGTTCCAAACAAGCCACTAGACTGGCACTATGCAAATGTGCTACATCATGAGATAAACTCCTCACAGAAGAAAAGGCAAGACTTCATACGAGGTGTTTCAGGCATTTCAAGAGCTGTGTTTTTTGTTGAGAGAATTATTCCCTAAGGCGTGGACTTAAGGCTTTGTGACTTTGCAAATGTTTTACATGCACACAAAACTATATAACACTTTAATAGAAAGGGAAAACTAAAATAGCACAATATGACCCCCTTAGTAATTAAGATGTAAACTGATAATGTAAGGCATAGTTAACCAGGTTATCATCACTGCTGTTTATATAACTCATGTAGTGCATTTCTATTGTTTTGAAAATTTTCTCTAGGATCCTGAATATTACAGATAGCTTGGGGGACAAGATCTTGTTCAATGGGTCCTCACATAACATCACCAGCCCCTCCTTGGCCCTTTCACTGGTGAATGTGAACTTGTCCCAGTTTGATGGCCTGACCTTCGGGGTGTCTTCTTTCTCTGATGGCCTGGACCCCAAGGTATGAGTTTACAGAGCCATAGAAATAGGGTTAAACTGAGCAGCAGAAGCAATAAAAGCCTTTTTAAAATAAAATATCTTATACCTGACTGGACATTTCGGGAGCTGGGTTTTTTAAAACACATTTACAGCGCACTGTGATACTACAAGAACATAAAAGTGTACGCTTTAGGGTAAAATTGACTGTGGTAGTCTAAGACATTCATAAAAGGAGGGGAATACAAGCTAAGGTTGTCAAGGCAATGCTCGGCATTTTTTCAAGTTCAGTTTAAAAGGTCAGTGATACCAGAAATCCAGATGTATACAATCATGTCTTTTTCATAAAGATGCATGCTTTAGAGATAGAGTAATACCCAGGCAGTAAAATGCAATACTCATTACTGCTATGTTCAGTTAAAAAAAAAAAAAAGTGTGCAATATACCAGATTAGCCATAACTGCAACAACCTAATTTGTCAAAATGACTGGTAGTTTTAATTTTCACAGTGCAGTAAATATACAGACTTTCCAATTCAATCACATGCTTCAATAGGATTTAACTTCTCTTCAAACAGAGAATTAACTCATGAACATGTGAACACGTCAGCATACATAGATCTATGAATGCTTCTAGCATAAATATGATCCTATGTTCATAATCTGAATGGGAAGCAATGTTAAGGGCTTATGAGGCAACTCATTGAACTGTGGAATCCAGATGTAACAGATTTTTTTTTTTTTGTTGTTTGAGATAGGAAAAATAAGCCCCCATTTCTGCAATATCATAAAATGCCTCGCAGCATGAAGGCAGCAGTGCCTTTACTGTTTAATAGTGGTCTTTTTTTCTCGTGAATAGATCTTCATCAATGAGAAGCTCCTGAATGACACAGTGGCATTCATTGCCCTTCCACGCGAAGTGGAGATGTTCTTTCCCCAGGGAGATAAAACCCAGCCTCGTGTGCAGTTCCATTTCTATGGGACACCTGATCTCTTTCAGGTTTGTATGAGCGCTCAAATTTGCCAGCAAGTATGGCAAAACACATTATGAGAAAATATGAGAAAATGTTGGGTTGCTCATCCTATAAAGGCACTGTCAGTGCATGAGCAAGTCTGACTGTTTAATAATGAATCCCTGCAATACCAGCATAAAATTGTGCCAGCAGCCCAACAAGAAACCTGAGAATTAATAATATTATTGCTTAAGATGGGAGAATAAGCGGGGTACTGAAATCATTGAATAAGATAATTTATTAACTTTTAGTCAAGTAACCTTTTCTGGTGGAAAGAGAGAATAAGCACATGCATTACCCCTGAAATCAACTGGTAGACACTAATTGAACTAATGAATGTGGAGTGGTGAGGCTTCTCAGTGTAGTATACTGGTTGTTCTCAGGAACCTGGAAGCCAGATAAAAGTGTACACCCATGTGGTGTCAGCAAGCATCAGCAACACCACCAGGGATGTCAAAGACCTGAGACGCTCAGTAAGAGTGACCCTCCAACACCTCACACCAAACATGGTAAGTGACAGGGATTACGAACATGGATCTTCCCAGTGTTGATATTGCTAAAGTGCCTGGATTGTACTCACTAAGAACAGGAGTGCTAAGCCAGATTCAGGTTTCTGTTCCTCTGTGAAATCACTATCACACCTCTTCTGAGATGCTTGCTCAGTACAGGCACAGGACATCTGACATCCGGGTCATATTCTAGCTCATAATATATTGAAGTTTGGACAATTAATACCTGGTTTTTGAGTCTGGGGACTCAAAACTAAATCAGTTTTTTTCCCCCCTCAGCACAACGATAAGGTGGTATGTGTGTACTGGAATTCTCGCGGTAATGGTATGTTTATTTCGTCTCCTTTTCAGTGCCTGGGGGGGTTTCTTTTCAAAGCACAGACATGAAAAAAGAAGCACAGATTTCTTTACCAATAGTTTAGTGATGTTTTCAAGTCATAGCGGCGTCAACTAGCGGCAAATGGATGCCCTAAAAGCATGTTTTGAATGAGAGTCCATGCTTTTGTTTGCCATTGGCCAAATACATGGCACTCAGTAACTGAAATACCACCTGACATCTATGTTTTTGGGACCACACTCCATCCCGGACTGAGGGGAGAAATATCATTTCTTTCAAGAATCATAGTGAGACAGGAGACTAGAGAGAGTAAGTGGTTCCTGATCACATCAATGGAACACGATAGCTGTTGCTGAACTGAAAATAGTGGAGGCACACAAAATCCCTTTAATCTGGCACACAAAATCCCTTTAATCCGATAAGTCTTCAGCATACTTACTGAAGATGCAACAGAGATACTGCAAAGCAAGGGTCTCCAACCCTGTTCCTGGAGAGCTACCATTCTGAAGGTTATCACTCCAACCAAAGCAAACCACACCTGCTATCCCAGTTACAGATCTTGACAAGCTGCTAATGAGCTGAATCAGGTGTGCTGAATTAGGGTTGGAGCGGAAACCTACAGGATGATAGCTCTCAGGGAACAGGGTTGGAGACCCCTGCTGTAAAGACATGAATTTCTTCTCTTATCGTGTCCATTTTGAACCTTGCATGCTGAAGGCAATCGAGGAGGTTGGGACACCGCTGGGTGCAAGAGAGGCAGCACAACCGTCAACCACACAACCTGCTTGTGTGACCATCTCACGCATTTTGCAGTGTTATTGGTGAGGCTTATATTTACTAATGTAAAAATTCCCCATCAAAATGCTCATCCTTGTGATATTTGGTCTGAATTGTGGTCCTTAGTCCGTTCAATGAGACAAACCTTTTTTTTTTATCTGTAGGACATATCCAGGAATGAACTTAGTGAGATGGACAAGAAGATTTTGCGTGTAATCTCCTACCTTGGTTGTGGGATTTCCAGTGTGTTCCTGGTTATCATCTTGCTCACATACACAATATTTGAGTGAGTGGAACATGGAGATGCAGCGACCCTGTTGAGGCCTTAAATCTTTATATAGTTGTAGCTGACGGATCACTGAGGAAGCATTGTAGTGTCTACAGCGGTGCAAAACAACTCACTTTCTGGACATCAGCTATCCTGGAGCTTTTCATTTTAATTTGGTACACTTGACTAAACTACAATACTGTTTGCGAAAAGATGGTAATCTAACCAGTTACAAGGCCGTGAGGATTAATTGTGAAAGATGTTAGTAACTGGTTAGGGACTGGTTGTCATGGTCGGATGAGCAGCTCATGTATACATATTATCGGTAAATGAAGTAAATTACCACATTTATCGGTAAATAAATGCAAGTCTCGCTGTCTGTTGACTGCATGAGTCTAATCTTGTGTTAGTACACCATGCAGCTTAATTGCTACATGTATTGTAATGGTATGTAGACTTACAGCGTCAGATACAGGCCCTGGGAGACACTGGTCACTGGTAACAAAATCAGCCGAACAGAAAACAAAAGCCCAAATAATGAACCCCAGAAATTACAGCGAGAACAATCCTAAATATAAATGTAAATGGAGGTATAGCTAGCTTAAATTTACTATTTCACTTCAAGACAACACTTTTACACTTGCATTTCTGACATAAACCAGTGCCGTGAAAAGCATAATGTAATTAAATGTCCAACAAATACTTTTTCAATAGGCTACTTGCGGATTCTGTGTTATGATATTTTGTGTCAAGAAAATTGGTGTATATTTTGCATGTATATTCTGTAATAAGTGTTTTTCGTTCATTTAGGATATATAAAACAGAATCACTGACATGTAGACAATTTGTCTTTCACTTCTCGATTCTCTATGTCTATGTCGTGTGCCAACTCAGTTTCATAAGTCTTTAAAGCTTTGATTGGTCTTGCAAGATGTGTAGATGTAATGAACTTAGAGGTATGTTTAATTTTTTGCTAATTTTATCTAAATAAATTTCTGCTTGAATTTGTATACATTTTGGTAGTTCTAATATAAATGGTAATATTGTGCGGTAATATCGCCCATTAGAGGAAGACAGGTTCCATGAAAAATCTGTCACTGTAAGCGGACCCCCCTTGGTGAAAACCCTGTTAGCTATAGTTATTAACCCGACAGGATATCAAAACAATACTGTTAGCTATCTGGTTAATCTTCCCTCTTTTTGTGAACAGTATGGTAGTTCATTGCTCAACAAGATTTCTCACATTTGAATGCGGTGCTCTGGGTTAGGTTTACAGCGAAAACCCAATGTATGGTAGCTAGATGAAACAGCATGGGCGGATATCAGTGGTCAATAGTAAAATTAAGGTCAGTCCTGATAGGACCACTTCGTCAAAAAAGAAAATATTTATTGCAAAATACAGTCATACAATCATACATTGAGTTTGGCGACATGGCTCGATTATGAGAGATCCCTGCCCATCCGAATGAGGAACCGAAGGCAGGGAGCTGCTAGTAATCTCCCTCCAAGGAACAGAGCCAACAGCAGCAATGACCTCACAAAAGAGACGTTGCGATAGAACGAAAATTTAGATTAACAGAGCTGGGTTAATGAATACAATAGATCAGTGGAGCTGGGGTGGAGGAGGGTTGTTGAGTGAGCGCACTGAGGAGCATCTTCCCAAAGCGAGTCGCATATTACCAGCCAAGCAATCAGGCAGCTAGGTCAGTTGACAGTCATGTGCACTCAGGTAGAAGCTCCTCTGTTAGCAGGCTTGACTCCATGGCCTATCAGAACTTACATCAAGTCTTCATTTTTTAATGATTGGTTCTGACTGATATGTTAGCTGGACAACTGGATTGATTATTTTCTGTAACAAACTGTCTTTTAATCGGCCAGCCATTACTTAACTGATACTGATAGGTACTGCCCCCCCTCAGTCTCACTGCCGCTGGAGTTGCTCAAGTGCGGCCACATAGTCATATGCTGGCTGTTTTCGTATAAGCCAGCCACCATGTACGTTGTATAACCTAAAAGCCTTGGTGAGTCCAGTCTATTGATTTTTCATTGAGCAACAAGGAAATCCAGCTGAAGCATGACCGTCTGGCAGAGGAGGCCTTCTATTTGAATGCCCATGTGGCTACATGGCAGCATGACTCTGAAATGGCTGGACAGTTGACTGTCAATAATGCTTCACATGGTGAATAATGTGCCATTACTTTTTTTTGAGAGGGAAGCGGCCAGTGGGACGATCCTCACCAACTCAATGAATGGATTTAAAGGTGTAGAATTGACATCCTTTAAAGTTTGTGTTCCTGTTCTTAGTTCCTTGATTAAAATGTTTTTGTTTCTATTTTGCCCTAACCGCTTCCTCTGGTCATGTGCTATTTTTGTCTGTTTCTATCCTTTCTTCCCTAACTCCATCCTTCAATGGGCTTCATCTCCCCTTCAGAAAGTTACGCAGAGACTATCCATCTAAGATCCTCATTAACCTATCACTGGCCCTGCTGGGCCTCAACCTGACCTTCGTGTTGAACTCTTGGCTCTCCTCCCATGGGGAGGTGCTGTGCATAGCTGTGGCAGCCACCCTGCATTACTTCACTCTTGCATCCTTCACCTGGATGGGTTTGGAGGCGGTGAACATGTACCTGGCTCTGGTTAAGGTCTTCAATGTCTACGTGTCCTCCTACATGGTCAAATTCTGCATCCTGGGCTGGGGTAAGAGAGTGGCTGAATGGAAAACAGTGCTTGCCCTGATTATGGCTGTATCCATCCTGAAATGCTACCAGTCTTAACTGGTATTTTACTAGATTTGATTATGTTTGCGCGCAGGTGTCCCACTGGTTATGGTCAGCACGGTCCTGGCTGTAGAGCAGGACGCTTACGGCAGTAGGATCTACGAAGATGCGGCAGGGCCACCAGGCAGCACCGAGCATTTGTTAGTGTGAACCGTGCTGTGTGTCGCAGCGTGATCTTCACTGCAATTTTGAATTCCATGATCATTGTGCTTCTATGTGTATAATCTTCACTACACAATCTTCAAAGTGTCTGTATGGGTGGCTTTTAGTGTTTGTCTGTGGGTATCTGTTAATGTCATGATCACCGTGTCTCGGTAAGGAAGTTAGTGTGTGCCCATGGCCTTTAGCGTGTGGTAACCTTAAGTTCGGTCCACTCTCTCCATTGGTCTGTATAGTTCAGCGTCACAGTTAGCACTCTATTTAATAACAGATTCAAAGCACCTTAGGCTACATTCACAGTTATGCATTGCCATTTTGAAATGGCAGTTTAGGAATAAAATAACCTCCATTCACTCTAAAATGTAAAATTGGCATTTTCAAGCCAAAACAGGGTCAGCAGCATTTTCAAAAGTTTCTGTTTGAGGTGTTCAAAAACACCTGTAAAGTGTGGATGCAAGGCGAAAACAGCGAGTCATGAGTTTTAAAATGAAAATATTTTAGAGGGGTTGTTGCCTTAGAAGCTTCCACAAGAAAATTAAGCCAATGTATAATCTATATACAACCCCAATTCTGAAATAGTTGGGATGAAGTGTAAATTGTGAATAAAATCAAAATGCAATGACTTTCAGATCACATGAGGCAATATGATATTGCCGAATGGCGTTCCGGGGATATTATGTTTTTGGTCCGATCGCCGCGCCGCCCTACGTGTTAATGCAATAACTTCAGTAATATTTCAATTAGAAATTTCGAGTTTTGCATATAAGTAAGTATCATAAAGAGGAAGAACTGATTCAATTTGACGAGTCCAAATTTTACATTCTTGTTGGATATCATGAGCATTATGTCCCCCGAGCTAAAGAGGAGAAAGACCACCCCTCCTGTTATCAGCATTCAGTTCAAAAGCCAGCATCCCTGATGGTATGGGGATGCAATAGTGCATATGGTGTGGGACACTTACATGTTTTAAATAGCAACATGAATGCTGAAAGGTATATAAAGGTTTTCAAGCAACATAAGCTCCCCTCCAGATGACATCTATTCCAGGGAAGGCCTAGTGTATTTCGACAGGACAATGCAAAACCACATACTGCAGCTATTACAACAACATAGCTTCATACTCAAAGAGTCTGTGTGCTGATCTGGCCTGCCTGCAGTCCTGATCTTTTACCGATTGAGAACATTTGGCGCATAATTAAACGAAAAGTCCATCAAAGGAGACCCAAAACTCTCCAGCAGCTGGAAGCCTATATTAAGAGCGGGATCATATTCCAATGGCAAAACTCAAGAAACTTGTCTCCTCAATACCCAGACGCCTCCACTCTGTGTTTAAAAAGAAGAGGGGATGCTACACCATGGTAAACAGGCCCCTGTCCCAACTTTTTAGAGACCTGTAGCAGCCGTCAAATTTGAAATGAGCTCATTTTCTGGATAAAATTGTAAAATTTCTCAGTTTCAACTTTTGCTATGCTATCTCCGTTGTACTGTGAATAAAATACTGGCTTGTGTGATTTGAAAGTCATTGCATTTTGATTTTATTCACAATTTACACTTTGTCCCAACTATTTTGGAATTGGGGTTGTGTACGCCATGCAGTGTATGCACTATTAACATTGCAAGAAAAGAGAGGAATTGTCACATAAGGGGAACTCACTCTGCCCTATTTTCCCCACCTCCAGTTGTTGGGTCCAGCACAATGTGGTGTTCTACGTTTCTGTCGTGACCTACATCCTTCTGATCCTGATTTGCAACATTTCGGTGTTCGGGCTCGTCATGGTCCAGATTCAGAGGATGCGAGCGAACAAGCCAGCAGGCATCCAAAACGACCTAATGCAAGACCTGCGTAGTGCGGCCAGCCTCACCTTTCTGCTGGGACTCACCTGGATATTGGCTTTCTTCTCTTGGGGACCGTTCAAAGTGCCGCTGTCCTACCTGTTCTCAATCCTCAACAGTTTACAAGGTGAGAGGCACTTGTAGCAGAAAAAACAACTCACTTTTGCTGCACTAGTTAACTTCAGAGGCTGCTGGTTACCTGGATCAGAGGCTGTTTACCTTTAAACAGCCTCAGATCTACAGTATACTAAGGGACATTAAAAATGCAACATGCAACAGTGTACAAAATTTTGTACAAGTAATATTGTCAGGAACAAAATAGATCGATATTAAAAGTAGAGTATTAGCTCACAAATGGTGAATATTAATGAATTGCTAAGTCGGTCGGCCACGTTTCGACATCAATAGTCCAATGCATGAGCCACCCCCCAAATTATCCACAAAAAGAAGAATGAGCGAAGAAATGTTGTTTCCATTGCTCAATATTAACTGGCTATAAAATCCAGGCCTAAGAACTTTTTGTGAAAAGTCACAATGCCATGACTGACATGACAGAACAAGCATCAGGCGATCGGAATTCAGATGGTCGGAATAAATTCTGCCAGAGTTGTTAACTTGCGGCACACTTTGGAATGCATCGAGCGCCTGTTTCCCGTTCCAACAGAAATTAGCCCAATCATCAATGGTGTCACATTATTTTTAATGACGAGTCATGCCATTTGCTCTATCACAATGGTGGGAACAAACGTGTGAAGTGAAGATGAGGTGAACAATATGCTGATCTGTGTGTTGGGTAAGTAGATAGGCTTGGCGGCAGTAGTGTGATGGTGTGGGCATCTATAGGGTATGGCTGGAGGTCTTCACTGGGATTTGTTGGTGGAACATGGAAAGCACAATGTTATGAGGATGAGATCTTGGAACCACATACTGTGCCCCACATCGCCGATATCTTCATATGCATGACAACACTCGCGCTCATACAGCAAGGATTACCTGGCACTGCCTGGACATTAACAACGGAAGGGTGTTAGAGTGGCCTCCTTATTTGCCTGACATGAACCCCACTGAACATCCTATGGACTTTCGGGATCAGCAAGGATCACCCTCCCGCTACTCACAATGAACTTCCTGCTGCTCTGTCGGCAGTGTGGGATAAGATCCCACAGATACAAATTGGTAATTTGGTGACCTTCATGCCTTGCAGCAAACGGTGGACACACAGGCTATTTGTGTCATTTGAACAGTTGTCAAAGCTACAATAAGAAATTTGTCTATGAAGCTCTCAAAATTTGTTACATACACATTTCGTTTTTAAAAATTTGTTTTTGCTATTTAAAAGTCGAACGTTTATGTTGTTGCATTTTTAATGCTTCTAAGTATATTTAGCTTAAGAGGTAACATGTTGTTAGCATGAAAGGTTGGGTGTTTTTAGTATTACCTTAAAGAATGTGACACTGACCTGTTGTTGTGCACAGGGTTGCCAACCAACATAAAATTGTCTGGAGGCTCCTGGAATCTGTTTTTTTTATCTACCAAAAAAAAAAATAGTTTTCTCAAAATTAATGTTTGTAAATGTGCATTTATTCTCAGTGCATCGACAGTGCCTCTCTGGACACTTGGATCGAGATACGGATCCTGATAATACCTTCTCTCTGCTTAAACCAATCAGAACCACTCATTCCTTAATGTTAGTGCACATTTCACTCTGAAAGCTGGAGTCTGATGACTATAGCCATTCAGAGGGCCTCAAATTTTCTCTGAAACTTGAGTCGTTACCTTTCCTTTGGCAACACTAACACTGGCCAGCGTTTCAAAAACGCAAAAACGAATATCATCAGTGACCACCCCACAGAACTGTCAGCAAAAATGAAATACTCACACTGATTTCACTATAAATGGTGCCGAGTGGAAATGACATATTCTTAAATCCCAGAGCTGTTGCCTGTGGCTGATTACTGAGGGTAAATGCAGTGTTCTGGTAAAGCCAATAAATAGAGCGTTCCCTGATCTTCTTTGTGACCAATGACCACCAAACGAGGCGGGCAAATGAGTACATTATGGTGCTTATTGAAACACTCCTTGATTGAGTAGACCATCCCTTGAATTAATATTGTGCCTTGTATGTATTTATGTGCATGTTAGCGCGCACTAATGCAGGGAGCGTGATGAATATTGTCATATTTGTTCTCCATTGTCCTGGCTACCCACTGATTCATGCTCCCCCAAATGTCTTGCACAGTGGTTGCCCATCTGCCAGTAAGGCAGAGAGCCTGGGTTCATTTTTACTTTGAATTGGAAGATAAAACATGCAGATTAATAATGATTGTGATAGTTGTGAGACTGCAGAGGAATAGAGGACTTCCCCAAAGCAAATAGACAAATTGTCGGCAAAGGCAATATACTAGACTAGCTGCTACCCGCTACCCGGAGTGAAATTGCCATTTTTTTTGCGTGCATGACCGTTTTTCAAAAATCGGGCGACGTCAAGTCCTTCCTGGTGTCCAAGTGGATATTCACACAAAATTTGGTGATAATCGGTTGAGAAATGTAGGAGAAAAACGTGTACATACACACAGACTGACAGACATTGACCTCAAATATATTATAGATTTCATCGCTTTCCATGGTAGGCCTATTATTTGCAATAGCGGGTGGGATTGGGAGAAATTTCCATGAATGTCGGCAATCTATTTTTTTACTTGTGTTAATCTGTGGTGTACTGCAGGGTTCTTCCTCTTCTTATTTTACTGCCTGATGAAGGAGAACGTGCGCAAACTATGGAAGGTCCACCTGTGCTGTGGGCATTTCGTTCCCTATAGTGAACACTCAGGTAAGGCTCAGGGTCTTTCCAGATAAAAAATGATAAACATTTTTACATTTCTGAACCTCTACAAGTATATGTTCAGGTTTCAGGAGAAAGACCTCACAGGGTGAACTTGATGAGGTATTTCCATTGAAACAAGGGAGGTATAACGGGCAACACCACATGTACTGCATTAATCTGAAGCAGGGCCATGCGGCATTATTACTGTTTTAGAATGGAGTTGGTCTGTGGCAGCTGGTGGACGATCCAAACCAAACCAATTGAGCCGCACACCCTCGGCAAAATCTGACGATTCCAATGAAACTAGACGAACCTCCAGCTCTTCTAATCCTAGCCAGCAGCAGTCCAGTAGCTTCCGATCCAGCTTGGGTAAAAACTCGTACTGCTTCATTATACATGCTATTCAGAAATCCTGCATTTACTGGGTAAATACCAGCAACTTTTTGTTTCATGGTACTTACTGCCTTTGTTTCAGAGACTCTATTCAGAAATAATAGCCTCCTAATAATTACAGAGTGAGCTTGTATTTAGGCCGCAAATAGCATACAATCAAAAGGCAGTAAAATTGACTGATCCCTTCATTACTGCTAGGTAGAACTAGATAGAATAATGTACAGCAGTTTGAGACAATCGTGTTATAGTATTGCCGCTTCAGTTAAAGAAGATGCAGATTTTAAAGCACTAAAAGATGGCTGCCGAATCCTGTTCATCGAGATCTACCTTCCTGAAGGATTCCACTTTAACCCTATAATATGGCATTCCTCACTACTAATAGCAGCTTAGAAATACCTCTATCTGGTGAATGACAGGTGTATTGCCTGTGTTGAAGTGAAAACCTGCCCTACAGTATAGTTTATCTCCAGGAACAGGATCGAGCAGCCCTGTACTAAATTGTGACCTGTAATGGGAAAATGAGTATAATGACCAGAAATCAAAAATAAAGTTCTCTATACCAGTGCTTCCCAAACCTCTCCTGGAGACCCACCTGTCCTGCATGTTTTAGATCTTTCCCTGCTCTAGCACAGGTAATTCAAATGATCAGGTTGTGTCATCAAACAGCTTTAGGGGGTGATTAATCAGCTGATAATGTGAATCACCTGCGCTGGAGCAGGGAGAGATCTAAAGCATGCAGGACAGGTGGGCCTCCAGCAGAGGTTTGGGAAGCACTGCTCTATACCATTGTATAGATGACACTGAAAGCTTTGAAGTGGTGATTAGATCGCTGCTCTATCTTAACCAAATCCTCAAGATATTCAGTTTTGAAGTTGGAGTATCCTAAGGCTAATTTGTTTTCAATTTTCGATGGCTGCTATTGGCTGCTTGCGATGTGTAATATTATAATGAATACCATACAGGGGAAGCAGTGTATATATGATGGGGATTTACCGGCAAAAACGTGGTCAAATTCATTGACGAAATTGGTTAATTTATGGCTTTGTTTCAGGTAATTTTTTACATCAAAAAGTGAACTACTGTTTGTAAATACCCTATTTTCCACCCTGTATTGATATTTTCTCATTAGGAAAGTGTAACTGGCAGAAATTTAATATTATACAGTGGCTGAAAACAGACAATGCCATTGAAAATGTATGCCCTCAAGCACATGTTTGGCTTTAAATACGTTGTACATACGCATGACTTAAGACTCATTTTCCTATTACAGGTCACAAATGCATGCAACAGATGGGCTTCCCTCTGAGGCTCAATAATAATGAACTTAGTTCCCTTAGCTGGGGGCCAAGCTGACTCCAGGCCAGATTGGCACCAATTGAAGCGCTGATTACTAAAACCCCACAAGTCAAGTCAAGTCAAGTGTGACTTATGGGGTTTTAGTAATAGGTGCTTCAATTCTGGCATGAAGTCTACTGGAATCGGTTATTATTGGGCCTGGTGTCACTTGCTATGAGAGTTTTGTTCCGCTAGCTGTAGCAATTGTATCTTCTCATTGAATGTGAAACCTGTGACAGACAAGCTCCTTTTTCAGTAACACTTGACAACTTTACATCATCATGAAAAAAAATGCAATTGGTTAGTGCTGTGCATGAGTGAGTGTATTGCAGCAGTACATATGGAAAGTTTGTTTCCAAAGTGCACTAAGTACCAAAATTACAAAAAATTGAGATGATACCATCGAGCGATAGCCCTGTGCTTCTCACACACGGTGAAAAAATCCATTTTTAGAAATCCATACTATTAGGTGTATTTTTTTCATAGTTAAAGTTTCTGTTTTTTAAAATGCAGTTGACGCCAACATAGAAAAAACTGATTTACTGAAAATGAGTGAAATGTATACTGTATATTGCATTTTGGAAACAAACTCATCACTTACTCTGTGCTCCAAAAAGAGAATTAATTTAACAGTCAGCCTTTTCTCTTCTCCCCATCGATCCTCTTTGGATCAGACCTAGTGTATGAAGATGGCATTAATCTTCCGCAGCCCTACCCAGATTCCTCCCCTCCCCGAATCGAAGAGGCCTCTCTGGCCAGCACCCTCAGATTCAGACACTGAGTTACCCTCTTGGACCTTAAATGCTCAGTCCTCCATTTGGAGATTCAGTTTACCACCTGTTGGTATTCTATCATCTCATTACCGCTGGATGGTCTTTTGTCTTCATATTGATTCATGGACTTTTGTGTTTCTGTGCGAGCTGTGTCCACATAATTGGTGCCAATTATTTTCTTGATTTTACAAGTAGTAAAATGGAAGCTGGAAAGCAGATATAGTAAGCAAATTTTATTTTTAATAATATCAAGAATTTTGTTTCAATCAATTTGAATGGATTTGATAATCAATATAATCATGCTGCATGTCATATTCTGTGCCTTACTGCCTGTAAATTTACACTCTGACGCATCATATTTATGTAAAGTGAACGTAAGCACACTCTAAATTCGTAACAGTTTTGTTTGCCTTTTATAATCTTTCAATTAATGCAGCCGAACTGTGAGTCTCCAAGTCACGCTCTACTGTGCATATTAACAGTAAGAAATATCACTCTTTCTGAGAGTAGATGTCCATTGCTTCACCACTAGAGGGTGTGTTTCTCCTTTTCAGTTGAGAAGCTCGACAGAATAACCCACGACGCAAACTATGCAGAATGAGTCAAAGAAAAAAAAAAACCAACACTTTTTAAATGTCCAATCATTACATTCTGGAGCAATGTATACAGTGTATTTTTACATGTATGTTTTCAGTAACTCTTTCTGCTTCTTCTGAAACCAGTTTGCACCTTGTCAGATTAAACCCATGACTGCTGTGGAACAATTTAAGGAGTTAAGTGAAATTTCACTTGTGCCTACTGATCAGGCTCTGATACAAAGCAAACAAAACAGAATTCCCTTTGTGAAGTTTCAAGTCAACATAGAACATTTATGGCAGGTTAGGAAACTGACGCCGAAAACTCCACAGCACATTTGTAACGTTCCGTGTCCTATGATATTCCGTGACCAAAACACTCTCTGTAGAATCTCATCGCTACAGCATGAGATAAGTGTGCCTCTGCAAATATCATGCTATGAGAGGGGCACTCTCTGAATCCTTTAGTTCTGCCAAGACCCAACATTTTTGCTTGGCTAAGACCGTTTACATAACGAAGATTGTAAACTTTCCACTTTAACCAGGATGCCTCCAGATTACAAGGCCCACCGCAACAAGAATTTGACTAGTTGTGAATTTGGAACATTCCTACGCGAATAGCTTAAGATGCTAATTTGCATAATTCCATGTGAAAGCCCCTTTCACTCTCAGGAATTCCTGTGCTTTATGAAGGATCAATGAAACCACTGAAATGTATGAAGCTAAATAGGGAAAAAGGTGTCGGGTGCCTTTTAATCAGAAAAATTTATTTTACACATGCTTGAAATGCATCTTCTTGGACACAGACACTCCCACTGACAACACAGCTCAGGAGAAAAATTGCACAGAGAAGGGAAATGAGTGCACACAAGCAAATATCAGAGCTGCCTGCATTACCCAATGGGCTGCAAAGTATGAATGTACTTTTCAGCTTGATGATTAAAAAAAGAAGTTGGGGGAAAAAAATGAGCTTCCAGATGGATATTCAGACCAAATTTTGAGCTGGTGTACTTTGATACTCTGAAATACTGAACCATGGCAAAATGATGCAATATATTTAAATGTCTATTTTTTTTTTGTAGAATGCTTAAATATTAACTAAAGTTAGATTAAATATGAACTCATTTGAACTGAACATTTAGGGTCAGGTTCACTGACACAGAATAAGCTTGATCTCAAAATCAAAATCAATTTTTAAATGGAAATTCTGCATACTAAGCTCACTTCATGTCTGTGAAACAGTCTGTAAATGTTTTCACCTACATGTTGTTTTCTTATTTAAATACATTTCAGCTGTCTCGAGTGCGAGTGATGTGTGCAGTTATGGATTAGCTGGAATTTCTCTAATATTTTGCTGGTGGTGATTTTCAGAGAACAGAGGGCAGCCTTTTGTCTGAAATACTGAAGCATTTTTCCTGCTCCTTATACAGTAGTTGGAGAGTAAAAGGGTCAGAATTGCAAAGGAGATTTATTTTGGATAAGACCATTAGCTTTTCCTGTTCCCATTAAGTAGTAAATTGTAACCTCTCCCAAAATCTTATAGCCAGCAGAAATTTACATCCATGTTTAACCTAATGAAAGCAACGATCTGCTTTCATGTTTTTTGGGAATTAATTTAAAAAAAAAATCAAATGATGATACCAGAATGTATGCAAAATTTCTGCAGTTTTTTGCTGTGTCTTGACATAGTGTATTTGGAATGATATTGACGAGAACTCATTTTAACATAACATGAACATACAATTTAAGAAATCAAACCTATATTCAGTATTGGAGAAACCATATTGAGCAATATAGACAGGAACACTTGTCTCCAAGCAGTTCTCCTGCTGTGATAATTTCAACAAGTCCTCACAACCAAATGATCACATCGCCCTCTGATTTGACTCACAGGTGTGTTTTTGACATAATCCACAGGGTTTTTTCCAAAATTACTGTCTGTGACAGCCTCACTGTTCCTTCCAAAACAAAAGGTTCAGAACACATTGTGACATTGGTTAAAGTTACCTTTTTTCATACGGTTAAGTTAAGGTGATCGTGGTTTTTTAAAAGACTGTCTTGACAAGCAATTGCCAACAAGAATCAAGCACTGGTCCTCCCTTGAGAAAGACCACTGTTTTATTGTCCCAGCCATTACCCTGACTTCCTGCCTATGTGGACTTTTTCACTATAGAAGGATGTCATCTAATTTCCTCCTTTGATCTGATCGTCATTACAATGGTCACTACAGTACATTTGTCACATATATGTGAATAAATGTTGCTCTTCCACTAGCTAACCTAAGTTAACCTATGACCTAACTTGTTTTTGGGGAGGACAGTCTTGATAATTTGGCTGTACACCCAGAATGGATCAAACCCAGCACAACCTTTGGAGACTGCATGCACAATTCTTTCAACCTGCCTTGATGGTGTTATAAAGCACATTGATGCAAAGACAATTAGATGAGTTCACAAAAAAAAAAAACCCAGGCTGTCCATTTCCTACACTGGTTCAAGTGGATTGTGTGACACGATCATGTGACATTTAAAACAGACCTCCCTCAAACCATGTCCTATTTACTACTTACATTTATCGTTAAATAAATATAAATCTAACTAACCCTTAAATGCCCCCTGTGACAAATTTGTCACATGATTTTGGGGGTTGTCAAAACCACTGACCCTACATAAATTTTGCAACCTAATGCCCATAGTGACATATTTAGACCATCAGTGCTGCCATCTGATGCATAGAAGTGGAACTGACACTACACTGGCTGCACCAGATAACCTTTCCAATATGGCCGCCCCCATGGTGGAATCCACACGATAGATCAGCACCCATTCATCACTGGATAAAGTAGACAAACAGGTAAGCTAATGAAAAATAAGCTAAGCCTATTACTTCAGCTATATGTCAACTACCAAAACAATGATGGAAAAAAATTCTCTTTATATCCTAGAAACTTAGAGTAGCATATATGTCGCAAAACTAAAATGAGGTCAAAGGTCACCAAATATAAAAAATTACTATTGAGTCGTTATTGACCCCTCCCCAGGACATATTATCAGAATACACAAATTTTTCTTTCAACTTATACTATAGTTGGGCATTGAAGGGTTAAAGAAATGAGCACAAACCAGTAATCCAGGATAATGCTTCATGCTTTTTTTTGTTTTTTTAATTGAGCGCGCTTCATGCTTTTAACATTAGCAATAAAGTAACTACAATTGCAAGCACGACAGTACACTAAAAAAGTTTTGGTGAAATGTGAATAAGTGCATTTGCAAAAGAATTTTGCTAACTACCTCAGTGAATTGAACAGATATAAAAATCACCCGGCAGCTTGAAATTACTCTTCAAATCTGGAGTCTACATTCCTGAAAGTTCGAGCCGTTGGGAGGAGAACTGGAAAGAGGCTGCAGCTTTTACTGTGGGTCCATGTGACCAACAGTGCTGTATAAAGGCCAGTGTGACCTCCCACCACTGCAGAAGGAGAGACAGAGATGTGGAACTCCAGCTCAACCCCTCTACCCACTCTGGGGTCCCGCGATCTATTCCTGCAGCCTCTCTGGGACCACATTCTTCTCCACCACCGCGTGCTGGTGACCTCACCCATCTTCCCGGTCTTGCTGGCCTTCTCCAGCTATGTCCTCTTCAGTCTGCCTTTTGCTGCGTTGGACGTTCTGGGTGAGCGGCTGCCTTCTTTCTACCGACATAAGATCCAAAAGGGGAGGCAGCCTTCTATGCAAATGATGGCGGCCAGCTTTGGCCGAGCCGCGTACAACCACCTGGTGTTCGTAGTGCCGGCTGTTCTCGTCAGCGGCCTCATTATAACCCCGCCCACTCTCCCTGACTCGGCTCCCACCGTCCGAGAGCTGCTCACTGGTTTGCTGGCGGGCTTGTTGGTCTTTGATACGCAGTATTACATCTGGCACCTAGTACACCACAGGAACCGCCACCTGTACAGATGGGTGCATGCTGTTCACCACGACTACGTGGCGCCTTTCTCATGGGCCACCGAACACCTGAGCGCAGTGGAGCTCATGACTGTGGGATTCTGGGGCAACACCGACCCTATCCTGCTCCACTGCCATCCCTTAACTGTTTGGGCAACCACAGTCATCAGCATCTGGATGTCTGTAGAGGACCACATTGGCTACGACCTGCCTTGGACTCTGAACCGGCTAGTGCCCCTAGGCCTGTTCGGAGGTGCCCCAGCTCATGACATGCACCACCAGAGGCCCAACTGCAACTTTGCCCCCTTCTTTAGCCACTGGGATAAGATCTTTGGTACGGCTGCCAGCTTTGAAACCGAGGCAGAGATCACACAGAAGAAGAGAAACCTTTAACCATCATCACAAATTAGTCACCTTTTTTGATATTTTATCATTTTTATACCAGGGTTTTGGGAATTAAGACACATTAAATTGCATATTTGATTTATTGTGCTTTTCATTAAAAGTTTGCCTTGTTTTGTGTCTTATTAATAAAATAGTTTGCAGTATGAGGAAAAAGGTTGTTCCTAGTTATTGTTTTTCTCAGAAAAAAGGCATGTTTGGAGTTCTAGGAGATACAGTGGGCTCCAAAATTACTAATACCCCTGACTGGCAATGCGTAATACAAAACAATACAAAAAATATAAACAATTTAATTATAGAAAAATAGAATATACCAACATGTGATATATTTTACTTTATTAATGTTTCGATGGAAACAATGAAAATCACAACAATCATTCAACATAAAATTAATTTATACAAAATCAAGGTTTAATCGTTATTGGCATCCTTCATTTAGTATTTTGTGCAACAACCTCTGGCAAGGATAACACCATGGGGTTCTGTAATTTTTGAGAAGGTTAAGACACACACTAGCTGGGGACTTTGGATCATTCCTCTATGCAGGTCCTTTTAGGATCCTTAACATTCTTGGGTTTGCATTCATCGCTTACCCTCTTCAGCTCAGCCCACAGGTTTTCAGTTGGATTGAGGTCTAACGACTGAGATGGCCATTGCAGAATGTTGATTTTGCGGTCACAGAACTAGGTCTGTAAGCTTTGGGTCATTGTCCTGTTGGAAAGTCCACCTACGGCCAAATCCCAGCCTTCTGGCAGAGACAACCAGATTGTCTGCCAAAATATCCTGATACTTGGTGACTTTCAATAAGCCATTAATATTAAGCCGTGCCCCTGGACCTCTTGAATTAAAACAGCCCCAATAATGACCGGCGCACCATCATACTTCACCGTTTCTCACATTTTGTTATTCAGAGTTTCTGCATAAATACTGTATATATATTTTTTTGAATTTTTTTGAAGTTATATATGAGCATTGCCAGTCTGGGGTGCCGGTAATTCCGGAGTTCACGAAATCATCACCTTTTTAAGTAACATCATTTGGCTGCTATAACTTCTTTAAGTGGCATAAGATCAGTGATTTTCCAATACCTGTTACTTTACAAGCAGTTCCATCCAAGCACAAAGACTACCACAGAACGGGTGGATTTATTGCTGTGGCACTCATTCAGGTAGAGAAACGGTTTGTTCTTGGCAACAACTACTGGCTGAGGGAGCATGCCCTCCCAGGTTGAGGTAACTAATAAGCACCAGGCGGGTGCTTAAAGGTGTAGTCCCCCATGAATTGTGAATGAAGGGTAAGACTGGGAGTTGATACTAAGACAGTGGGTTTTTGCTTGAGGGTTGTTTTTTAATGCACTGAAAGAAAACCTCACTAAAGAGTGTAGGAGTGGCGAGCTGAAAAGCTGTTGCTCTGCACTTATTTTTGTCTTTTTTGTTCTCAGCTATTATTATTTTTACCTGGGGCCTTTGATGGGGAACGGTGAAGACTTCAGTTCATTTTTGAGAAGGTTTGGGTGCTTTCTTTCTCTCTTTATGTGGCTACTACAGTGAACATATTGCTGCATCTCCTTTCCAGGGGTGTCCCGCAGTGTGTGTGCCATGAACTTGATGCCTGAACAGTGGAGGGAGCAATCTTGGTGTAATGCAAATTGGCCTTCTGCTGAATTTTAATGGTTTTCGAGTGGCATTCAGCCTGGTGGAGGACCATATTGGTTTTGGCAATTGCATCCGGTGGAGGGAGCACACATATCTGGGATACGTTTAATGATCAGCCCTGGTTCTTAAAGGTGTGCTGCTTGGGGATGAGACTGGGAGCACATGCTGAGAAAGGGGGGTCTCTGTGGAGAGTTGTTGCTGGTGCGCCACAAAGAACTACACATAAAAGTGGGGAATGTGGGTGGGATGCAGCGGCGTGGGGGGGTGGGCTGGCTTTTGACTTCAAGATGAAGAAGTGCTGCTCTATTTTTCTTTCTTATGTTTTTTTTTGTTTTGTTTTGTTTTGACCCCAAATTCATGAGAGGAAGGGTGAAGACTTTAGTTTATTTTTGAGTTTAAGGTGTGAGTCTGCTCTCCATGTGGCTAACCACGGTCAAAACCTGGAACTGCTGCATCCCCCTCCCAGGGGTGTCACTGTGTGTGACAATCTCAAAGCAAATTCACTGACTGTGTAAACTAAAATGAGCGAGTAAAACCATAAATTTCGTTGGTACCTATCAAATTGGCTTACTAAGATGTATTGCGCATGTGCATGTCACAATTTTGTAATTTCTCAAGCTTACTGTAGTACCCATAAATTCAGATTTATTATGTAAAAGGAGTACCTTCGAGAAGTCCTTCAGTATTTGTTGCTGCCCTAACCATCCTCCGCATTATGCATGGGGGAATTCTGAACGTGTCCTCTTCCTGGCAAATTTTCCTGTGTTCCAAACTCATTTATTACTACTCTGTCTGTTGAAGGGTGATATTTTCTACTATTAATGCATTTTGTTATATGTTTCATATTACTTTATTTTACTGTAGGTCAATTCTGTGTTTGATGAGAAAGGTTTGGGTCTTTCCATCATGATAGACGACAAAGGGATTTCACGAGTGTACAGCCCCATATTTATAATTAATTTACAAAGGATAAGTTGAATGGCTGCAAATCAATTTTCATGACAGATTTTGATGACCAAATTAAAAACATAATTTAATCTCTGGCACCCTTTTGCTTGGTTGTACAGTATTCTAATACTCTTTAGGTGTGCCAATAATTTTAACCCTCGGGCTCAAGTGGTACAGCCTCTGAGAGTCTCTGTCCTTTTCTGACTGACTGACTAGCTAATATGTTTTGTTAAAACATGCATGCATTGTTCAATATCTGCTTATGCGCTGTGCAAGTTTGTGTTCTGTGTACAGCTTTGTGTACAGCTGTGCTGCCTAAGCTGATGGGAAATGCCTCGACTGGTCTCTGTACAAGAAACTGCATGTGAAGTGGTCAGTGAGTCTACCTGATATGGAACTGGCTGAAACGTCATTTTATTTAGCAAATCTATGTTGTTGGATCAAAAAATTATGGAGGACTTTAACTTTCTGAATATGGATTGTTAATTACATACCTGCGTACAGAATGTTAGCACACGCACAATTTTGGCCAGAACATGGTCTGACTTAAGCAGTTGTTGCCTAGTTTTTGTTGAGAGATAATACTATCATCAAAATCAGTTATTTGTTTGTATAAAGCCTTACTGGACATAATGTAAGTAATTTCACCAAATGGTTAAGTTGAAATTATGAATCATTATGTTTATTGCTTAAATCTGATCATTTTAATTGCTCAATGCTTATATTTGATAAATCACAGCTGTGCCTGAACAAGAGGTACCACAAAGTGGTCGGCAAAATGTATATTTTGGTCAGTCATCAGGGTGCACAATAGATGAAGTGCCAAGGGATATGAGTTCTCTGCTTTCGATATAGGGGGTTAGTGAATATTATATAAATCAGGAGGCTGTACTGTTCAACCCTTCGCATTATTGTGGATGCATGTATAGTGCCAAAGGGATTCTGACCGGCTAAAGTAGAACAGAGGAGTCTCAGTGAGAAAGGTGTTTGGCGTTATGGTCTGGAAGAGTTTGGCAGAGGCCCGTAGTTTTTATGCAAGGAGGTGATGGGGTGAACATGCACACTCAGCCTTTTCTTTTACACTCTAAAGCTCTTTCCACAGGGATTTTTAATGTCTTAGTTTTTGCTAAGAGCCATGAATCAGCAACTTCGGACTTTGCTGAAAAGCCCACGATTCATTGCTCTCCAGACGGTCCACAAAGTCGCAATAATCACTTGCGTGTGTCACCTGCTTGCTATCACAGTTCCGAGATTTTCCGATCTGTATCATCGTTTTTGTGTGCATATTTTCGCATATAGGCCTGTGTAATATGTGTCTAGATTTATGTTTGCAGTTGAGTTTTGGTATTCATAAATTCAAATTTGTTTGTATGTCTGAATCTGTTTGAAATATAAAACCCATAGTATTTAATTAAAGAGACAGGACTGAGAAATTGTTCTTTTAAAAGAAATTAATATTATTATTTGCCAAGGTAGCATTATCTCACTGGAAAGAATGTTTCTGGTTATGCTGATGTTGAAAATAGTTTTGATACACAGAATGGATGCTTTTTGAAATTCAATCATCACTTCTAAGTGCAAAGGCTTCATTCTCAACAGCTTTGACTCCAGTGGTCTAATGGCACCATATCCCAATGTAATTACCCCAGTGTGCTAATTTGGTGCAAGAATACCCTCTATCATTATAAAAAGCATAATTTGGCCATTTAAAAAAGTAAAAAAAAAAAAATCTTCTTTCAGTTGCTACACTGTGAAGTGCACATTCACTTCTAAAGTTCAAGTTAGTACTTCAGATAGAAGATAGATCTTAGATCAAGATAGAAAACAGCAACTTGGGCTAATAAGAATAAAAAAAAAATTAAAAAAAATAGAACGGCTGGACCTACACCTGCACAAGATGATAAGTACCTCAGGGTCTCTAGTTGAAATAGATGCTTCACAGGTGCTCAGCCAGCAGCCCCATTGTACAGCATCTGGAAAAATGTCTTCATCTGCAACAGTAAAGAGAATCTCAGTCGCCAGCCTTGCTGATCATATAAAGATTAAATAAAAAGATACCTGTATAAAATTGTATTTTTTTTTTTACATTATCAATGTTCAAGCTATGTTCGCATTGTGAATTGAATACTAATTTGATTAACAAAAATATCAGTGTCTTTCAAAAACTTCATTTCTTTTGAAGAGCAGGGCATGTATCATGAGTTTGTTTTGTTGCAGTGTCAATATGAGTTCACAAAGGATATAAAACTGAAATTAATATTTTTTTACAATCAACTGAAGTGGACCCAAATATAGTTTAATAGAAAGATTTCCATTTTTTTTATTGTAAAAATTCAACAAAGCAAGGCTGCATGCACAATACAAATAGTGCTACTGATGGTGGTAATGCCTCTGTACTGAAAATCTAAATGGGAAAACCCATCCTTTACATACAGTAACCTGCTAATTACTAAGCAGGTTTACTGGGGAGGATCACAGGGGAGCTGGAATAAAATTGGTTTGATTGGTAAAAACATTTCAGTATTCAGAACCCAGATTGGGATGCAACTACTCAAGATGTGAGGTAGATTGAATGAGAGCCTACTGTACTCAATGCTGGGCAAAATGTCACTACAAGAATGTAAACTTTTTAGTTGGCGTGGATAAAGGAATGTTTTGTGACCAAGTCAAGTCACAGATGAGCTTATTTTAGTGTGGATCTAGTGCGTTAATATAGTGACCATGTTTATGTGCCCATGTATACAATTACAGTGCCATATTAAATTGTCAATATAATTTTATATTATTGTTGGGTGCATATGATATCAACCCTTTTTGAACTTTGTAATATAGTGGTAGTATGTAGTATAGTAGTATATGATGTCAAAACATGAAAAATATTTTGAGAGTTCAGGATGCTGAAAGCTTCTGGAAAACTGGTCAATTTTTAAAATTCTTTGGTAAGGGCACCCTCTTCTGACTAATAAGGATAATGAAACATTTATTTATTTATTGGTAGTATTTGTTTTCGATTTACAGGAAGACAATACATTGATTGTACTGTAAATAAGAATCACAATTCAAATGCGCGTCCCCATATTTTGGATCCTCAAACATTTTTTCATATTCATTTCTTCTTTTTATGTCATCAGAAATTAAGTGCTCCTTTAAAGCCAATGAAAAATTATTTGGTTCCATTAAATCAGTGACACTTCATCTCCAAGCGTGCACTGACTGAAAAACAGGTCAGTAATACCAAATGGTAAGTTGTGTAGCAGCTGAAACTGACTCATATTGCTCTTGGTGTCTCTGATTGCCAGCAATACAGCCAAAACATGCATTTGTGCCCGTCTGACTTCTTTTGAAATCCCTCCAGTATGAAATGCATACTATTCAAAGAATAGTTTCAATATCATCAAACCTATTCACAGGACCTGTTCATACCACAGCACTTATTCATGATCATGCATCAGAATGTCAATGTTTATGGAGCTAGTCAGCTATATGGAGTCCACTTATAGCTCCGCGTGCATGAATAGTGAATGCTCCGTTTAGTCCACCAGAAGTCACACAATTTTGGGAACATGCTGTATTCACAGTAGAGCCTTACTTTCCCCATTCCTCTCCAAAATACAGCTTTACTTCAAAAACTGCTCCCAAAATATGAGTCAAAAAAAAAACAAAAAACATACATATCACAGTTGATGAAGCCAAGAAATCACGCATTGCCAACTACTCTGCCAAACTAATCTTTTAGTTTTTAAATAACATGTTATCTTTTGAGCCATGATGCAGAAATTAAATACCCTCATGGCCCCTCAGAGACATTTCAGCAGGGGGATGAGCTGGATTGACTCATTCTTCGTATTCCGCCAGATAGAAGGGGCACCCAGTCCGTTTCATAAATGCAATTAATCCATTGACAGAATAAACCTTCAAGTACCAAGTGCACAGTTGCTTGAGCAATGATTGCAAGACTTAGCAAATACATTTGCTCATGAAACCATGACTCATACCATATACCTGTCACAAACCTTGTGTCTTCCTACTTGTCTCCTCCTCTTTACCAGTAAGCTGCCTGTCTTTTTCAGGTATTGTCGCCTAATCCATTATGTGCCCTGTCTCTTTGATGTGTTTGTGGTGTATACTGCCCTCAGTTCTGTCTAGCAGGGTTGCTGGATTGTAAGGTTTTGTCCCTTAAAACCAACTAGCCAGTTTATCCTCCAGTACTGAGCAAAGCTCTTCTTTTGCGTATTTTATGGCTCTGTAATGATGGAGAGAAATGTAATTATACTTCGGAGTCTAATTAATGGGATCAATCTTTTAAGCCTCACTATCAGTCCCCAGGATTGGGACTGCGTTCCTGGCTATCATCTGCTCTAGTCTAGTCTAGTCATCTGTTCTAGTTTATAAGACACACCACCCAAACCTTCATCATTCACCAGGATTGGAACAGCGTTGCTGCTAAGCTGATTGGTCTAGCTGTTAAGCAGTCCTGCTTTGGAGAGAAGAATTTGCCACATGGCTTCTGCCCCGGGACAGCCAACACGCCCCCTACTGACTCTATTTGACAACAACCAGCTGAACTGCCCCTTGGCTTCAGCCTCATCACTCCCATTACTGTATTCCTAATAATAAATCTTTGGATTGAGCCCACTGTCTGCGTTTGGACTCTTGTCTGGATCATAACATATACATTCTTCCTAAATGCCAATGTTGAAGTAACTGCATTCATTGAGCCTGTGAGGTACAGTTCAGGAACCACACGCGAGAGACAGTAATCCAAAAAACTTATGCCTTTAATGTAGTCCGAGTCAAAGACACACACACACACACACACGCACACGCACACATGCACACACACAGTGTAAGATGAGCAAAGGTGCGAAAACATAGGCAAAAAGTCGTAGTTGATGAACAAATCCAAGGGTCATACACAGGGCATCCAAACACAGAAATTGTAGTCATACAAAAAGGGTCAATATCCAAAAAGACAAAACAGAACAAACAGGGCAAGGCAAGAATCGAAGTCGAACAAACCAGTAGAATAAAAAAAAAAACACTCAATTGCAAACAAGGCGCTCTGCACAATGAAATATTGATCACCGTTCTGACAAGGAGCTGGCTGCGAAAAGACTGCTTAAATAGACGAGAGGGGAGTCACATGCTATGCTGAAAACAGGTGAACTGGATCAGACGAATTACAATGGGAGAATCACATGAGGGAAACCCTAACCACGAAAATTGGCGAAAGCCAAGACACGGACGGGAATCACACAGACAGCCTATGACATTTTAACAGCTCCGGTCAAGGAGTTCTAAGTGCACAGATAACGAGCACAGGAAACTAAATAAGCACTGCGAGAGATTCTCGCAGAAACTCAGGGGAAAACAGGTACAGCTGAGCAAGAGGCGGAGACTAGAACAGGGCGATTGCTGAGAGGAAATTAGTATAAATTAGCAGCGGTGCGACTTTACAGATTTAACTAGAGTGCTCGTTAGTAAGTTAGTAATCTATATACATGGATTAGTTGTGTTAGTAGACTATGATAGAAAATACAAATGTTAGTCTTGTTAGTAATCAGAATATTAAACGAAGAAAGTAAACGAGAATCGAAGGAATATATTAAACACCGGAATTCATTTAAATCACCCAAAGTAAGTGAGCATGCAAACAGGGAAGACGGACTGAACCAACTAGATCACAAGACACGGGAGACAAGTGCAATGGAACTGAGAAATGAAATGAACTAAAAACCTGAGCATTACAATAACCAAAAAGAATAAAAAAAGACAAAATCATGAACATAAACATGACAAAAAACAAAACCGTGACAGAGCCTCTTCTTTTAAGTTCAGTGTTTGGGAACTGTGAAGACCAGCAGCTGTAGTTTTGAAAGCAAAATATTTTCCCATTTTTACTTAATATAGGAATTCAGCTGGTCAAATCCTGAGCCTCCTTTTTCATAATTTTTATTTTATAACACACCATATATTTTTTATGGGTGACAGGTCTGGACTGGACTGGAGGTAGGCCAGTTTGGCACGTTGACTCCTTTTCTATGACGCGATGTTGTTGTAATACGTGCATAATGTGGTGTCTACATTGCATTGCTGAAATAAGCAATGCTTTCCATGGAAAAAACCATCTAGATGGCAGTATATTTTGCTCCAAAGACCTGTATATAGGTATCGTTCAGCATAAATAGTGTCTTCACAGACATGCCAGTTACTTTAACCATGAGCACTCAAGCATCCATACCATCATACATACCAGCTTTTGAACTTTAGCCCAGAGGACGTGGTGTCATTGAATTCCAAATTAAAGTGCATGGTTGGTCAGAGCACAGGACACTTTTCCACTATGCAGAAGTCCATCTTAACCCCTTGTTGCAAATTGTCCAATATTTTTGACATATTTTAAGTGGAGTTTATGTTGTCTAGGCTCATAGATACCCTGAAAACACATAATGTACATTTTATTGGATATTTCCAGTTCAGAAATTCAGCAATAGGTTCCACTTTGATTGGTTTCATGCTTTACCACAAACACAATGGCAGCATCCATGAATAAGAGCTAAGTTGACAAAAGTCTAAAATATTCTTGTTCAAGTTTTGATCTAACTTTTTCCTGTAGGAGGAATGGAATACACTATGCCACATGCACTGAAACACATAAGCCTAGTAATGCATGTGTATTTGTTGGAAAACACCTGCTCTGTCAAAAATACTGGACATTATGCATGGCAGGTAAATCAGTGGAATAAGCCACGTCTAGAATATCAGACATCATGCATATCAATGATCAGGTTTCTTCTCCATCACATTATTTCTATGTGCATAATGTCCAAAATCTATTTTCACACACAGTGCTGATGCAGACAACTGCATAGGTGATGTATTATGGTCTGAGTTTCCTGCCTGAAATAGTTCCTCTTATTTTATGAAGTGTAGAAGTCATGGGTAATTTAAAGGCAAACAGGAATTTACTGAAGTCTATTGGCCACGCAGAACAAATCAATGGCAATCCCTATGTCCGTATCTGTAACATGCCGCTGATTTCCTCAGGGGTCTATATTCAGGGCAATTTTATGTATTATTTTAGCAGTGAATGATATTCTTTGACAGTAGTGGAATAATCAATTTCTGTTCCGAGGTCCAGAGAGAGAGTGAGAGTTCCTTACTTCAGTCTTAGAATCCAGTCTCAGGGCCAACTGAGACTGAAGATGGAAGAAATTGCCTTCTCCACAAGTCTGAGTGGATTATTAGGACTTGCAACATCATTTCATAATCCCACACCATCTGCTTCCACTCTGCAAATCAAACCTATCTCCGCCAAAAGCAGACATTCTTCGCTATCATCCCTTTTCCTTGCATATATGCATACACACAGACATGTACATGGACGCACACACACGCACTCGCATACACATACTTGCATGCAAACAGGAGTACCCATAAACTTTGAACACCACCTCATCAAAGTATTCTTCAATTTTTTAATTCAAAAAGACTGTAGATCAGGGGTCCCCAATCTTTCCCAGAAAGGGCCGTTGTGGGTGCAGGCTTTCAGTGCAACCAAGCAGCTACACACCTGATACTACTAATCATCCCCTGCACTCTTTACTAATAAGCATGATTAGTAGCATCAAGTTATTAGCTGCCTGGTTGCAATGAAAGCCTGCACCCACACCGACCCTTTCTGGGAAAGATTGGGGACCCCTGTTTTAATACATAAATAGCCCATTACATGGGAAACAGTTCAGTTCCTGGCGCTTCTCACACCTTCACCCACACCGGCGCTTTCTGGATAAGGTTGAATAGCCCTGATTAGATAAACAACTGCAAATTTAATAGCATGAAAATAGAAAAGGGATGTCAGGAGGTGATCTTGACAAGCCGTCGACTTGGTAGGAGCGCCTCTTTAATTGGTAAGCGGGAGCGCGTGTGCAGTATTCAGACTGGGGTAATTGGCCTCCTCTGCTCCGGCCAGTTAATAAGCTGGTCAGCTGCAGCACGTTTCCTCAGACACTGGGTGAAGGGGATAAAAGGAGTGCGAGTGGCTGTTGCCAGGATTTGGCTGCTAGAGAGGAACTAGGCTCTGTTGAATTTTTTTATTTTTTTTTTATTTATAATGAGAATAGTGTATGTAGACCGTAGAGCTCGGTTTAAACCGCGCACTGATGTATTATTGGCACAACACAGCGCGAACGAACCCTTCCTTGTTCTTTTGATAATTATGGCTAAAGACAGTAATTTATGTATTACCACCACCTTCTGTGTGGTATAAAATGATTTACGAACGAACCCTTTTAAGAAATGAATATTTCCGAATGTTTTCTACAAAATAAAACCCCTGTAACCTAACAATAGCTACGCTGAAGACCAAAAAGGGAAAAAATCATGCATTTGTTTTAAAAAGGATGTTAACCAATAACCTCACTTTAGCCAACCTGAAATAGCCGTTTTTGACCCCCCCGACCAGCATTTCGCCGTTATGCCTTACCCAGTAAAGACGCGGTCAGCGAGGAGACGACGGAGACAATCGGACCGCCGTCTGCGTTTCATCTGTGCGCTTATAAATTTGGAATTTTCCTCAGAGGTGAGATACCATTTTAAACAAGTTTTTACTTTCACTCAGCTTACTTATTCTCAGTGCATGGCGTGAACAGATGAGAGTGAAATGTTAGCTTGGCTTCAACTAAAGCACAGTTGTAAGCATCAGAATACTGAATGACCATGAAGAAAGCATTCATTAAATCTTCTAATGTTAATTTTCATGCATAATGTTTTTATCATCGTATTCTCCTTGAAGCATACTTATACCCAAACAGCTACGGGTATGGGGCAGAACTCGCCAAATGCGCTACAAATGAAATTGGAGGGAAAAAGGAGCCTACATTCACATTAACCCCTTAGCGAAAGTACAGACACCGGCATCCATGAATATCGACATGTAATGGCTAAATTAATTCTGTAATTGAATTTTCTAACGTTTTACTTCAAATTAACAAGTATTTGGCCAGTATACAAATACTGAGTGATGAAGCATTTAATAAGCTTTTGCACAGCAGGAAAAAATTCCTTTATTTGTATTATGCATAAAGAGAAACATTTGAGCTCATAGATTTATTGAAATAAGATGGCAAACGCGAATTTAATCTTCAAAAACAGTCAATATGCAGTAATTTCATAAAAATATTCCAATGAGAAATTTTAATAAATTACTTCAACCACTTTAAAGAAAAGTTCAATAAATAATTAAATTGTCATACAATTTAAGAAAATGGTTCTGTAAATAATTGCGTGAAATAGTTAATAGTTTATATGAAATTTAACATTCAATACATAGTCCAATAAATAACTTAAGATATTGTCCTTTACAGATGGGTTTGAGAGAGCCATACTGCATGGTGAATCCCCATGGTTCCCTGCTGCGCCTCTATTTTGAGGGAGGTGACCTGCAGAAGGACTTCTGCCTATCAAGGTCATCGCTGGAGAGCCTTATCCGTCTCCTGGGAGAGAACGACCATGGATGGGGGAAGTCGATAGAGGTGCTGGTGTTTGTACTGGCTGGCCTGTGGAATGTCCTACCGGGTTGTCAGAGGCCTTTGACATTCCCCGCACCACATGCCATGACTTGATCCACCGGGTCAGTAAGGGCATCCAAGGGGTTTTCAGGAGGCTCATCCGCCTCCCCACCCCCAAAGCTGGAGGAGATTGGAGCCGGGTTCCAGTAGCTGTCTGGTTCCCCAGCCTTTGGGCGGGTGGCAGGAAGCATTGATGGCTGCCATGTCTGCATTTTTCCACCTGGGCGGTTTGCAGCAGACTATTACAACAGGAAGCTGTTCTACTCAGTCCAGTTCCAGACCATCTGCGACCACAAGGGTCGATTTCTGGATGTGGTGGTGGGCTTCCCTGGTTGCGTCCATGATGCCCTGGTCCTGAGGTGCAGCCCCTTCTATGTCCACCGGCTGCACCCACCTCCTGGCTGATATCTGCTGGGCGATGGCAGATACCCCTGCTTGGCAGAGCCCATCTGCCTGATGACACCATTCCGGGAGCCTGTCCGGAATCCTGTGGAGGGCAGGTACAACACAAGGCTGTCCAGGGCACGGTGCATGGTGGAGAGGGCATCTGGGGTCCTCAAGACCAGGTGGCACTCCATTTTCCTGAAGGCACTTGAGGTGACGGTGGAGTTTGTGCCTGAGGTCATCTGTGCCTGCCTTTTCTTGCACAACGTCTGCCACAGGAACGGGGACGTCTTGGAGCCTGAGGTCGAAGACTAGGATGACAGGGATGATGGCGATGCCCACGAGCCACTTCAGCGGTCCGGGGACACCCTCAGGGACAGACTTGCAGCATAAGTGTCTGCTCCTGATGTTCCCATTGCAGTGCTGCAAGAACATGATTATTGTTAGCTTTTTTTATTTTGGGTTTGTTTCTCTCTGCCCTGGGAGTTCTTTGTTCCTGATTTATCGCAAATGTTAAGTGTTATTCAACCCTGGTGTACATGGTATGATTACAGTTCTTTTATTATTGCCTCTTAAAAATCCAACCCCTCGTCCAAGTGGAAAGGTGGAAACAGGTAAAGTACAGGATTGCCAGGCAGGGTGAAGTATGGTGGGTGGCGTAACCACCCGGGCCGATACGATAACCATGAAGGCCTGCCTGGATCTACCTGGAAATGCGCTGGCTAACGGGGCTCTGGTCCACATAGTCTTACCAATCACCTGCTTAGCAGTTAAGTTATGATTACAGAAACATTTCTGGAAAACCTTTAGCTAAGTGTGGAGGCCGAAGGCCTCTCCCTCAAACATGGTGCGGGACAATGAAAGCTAAAATGAAGTTGCTCAATTCATGTATGATTGTTGCCACCTGTAATAGAGGGGTTTTTAGTTAAGTTAGTCAACTGGCTGATATTTGACCTTTTCATGTTCCCATGCAATATTTAGTACATTTCTGCAGAGCAAAAACCAGATGCAACACCTTTCATTATTGGTTAGGGTCTCTCAAGCAATGCAAATTGTGTGTATTCCATGGTACTTGACTTTTTTTTTTTTTTTTTTTTCTCTCTCATGCTAGGTTGTTGTGCATCTTCAGACCAAAACAATGTAAAAGTATATGAAAATCCACAATGCGATAAGCCAGCTGGTCACAACTCTATCACTTGTTGTCTCTTACATTTTCAGGATCTCTTGCAAATCAACAACCCTGCCTTTTTCCCCTCAACTTTCCAATTCAGAACAGAATTATACTATTGAGGATTCTATTTTAATATTTCTCACCATATTCATCAATCAATGACCATAGTAAATCAGTCACCATGTCAGCAGCAATAATACACACACATGCAGTGGGCTTCTGTAGCTTTGATTAGTATCTGTTCTGTTCAGTTGATTTGAAAATCAGGTGAGGCATTTAAATGTATTTGGTTTCTGTAGCTTTGATCAATATTTGTTCAGTAAAATCATTACTGAAAACCAGTGGCGCTCGTGAATTGGCAACATGGGAACCTCAAACAATCCCTTGAAGTTAATTATTGTTAATGATTGAAAACAGGTCATGAATTTTAATTACAATAACAGAAACTCCGAAAACTCAACATTATTTGATGCGGCCAGTTTTCATTAATAAGGCATACCTTTCAACTCTCATGCATTCGGCATGAGTTTAAGTGGCATTTTTACGTTCCTCTGCTGTAGACCGCAATTATTCTATCAACGCGTATGTAAGAGATTTTCGCGTGGAATTTTAGTACTTGTGCATGGAGGAGTTTGAAGCAATGGAATTGCTTAAAGACGCTTCAAATTATCTTATTTCATTTAAACGATCATGAAACAAATGCATTGCCTCCAACCTCAACCTTTTCGGAGTTTGTTATAGTAGTTTAAATGAATGATTGAAAACAGGTCATGGCCAGTCATTAATTTTAAGGGATTGTTTGCGCTTCCCCTATTGCCAGTTCACGAGCCGCCACTGCTGAAAACACAGTTCAATCATTCATGTATCTACACTCAACAAAAATATAAACGCAACACTTTTGTTTTTGCTCCCATTTGTCATGAGATGGACTCAAAGATCTAAATTTCATTCCAGATTCACAATATTACCATTTCTCTCAAACTTTGTTCACAAATCTGTCTAAATGTGTGATAGTGAGCTCTTTTTGCTTTGCTGAGACAATCCATCCCACCTCACAGGTGTGCCACATCAAGATGCTCATCAGACACCATGATTAGTGCACAGGTGTACCTTAGACTGTCCACCATAAAAGGCCACCCTGAAATGTGCAGTTTTTGCTTTATTGGGGGTCTGGGGACTCAGAACCAGTCAGTATCTGGTGTGACCACCATTTGCCTCATGCAGTGCAACACATCTTCTTCGCATAGAGTTTATCAGATTGCCAATTGTGGCCTGTGGAATGTTGGTCCACTCCTCTTCAATGGCTGTGCAAAGTTGCTGGATATTAGTGGGAACTGGTACGCGCTGTCGTATACGCTGGTCAAGCACATCCAAAACATGCTCAATGGGTGACATGTCCGGTGAGTATGCTGGCAATGCAAGAACTGGGACATTTTCAGCTTCCAAGAATTATGTACAGATCCTTGCAACATGGGGCCGTGCATTATCTTGCTGAAACATGAGGTGATGTTCATGGATGTATGGCACAACAATGGGCCTCAGGATCTCATCACGGCATCTCTGTGCATTCAAAATGCCATCAATAAAATGCACCTGTGTTCTTCGTCCATAACAGATGCCTGCCCATACCATAACCCCACCACCCCCATGGGCCACTCGATCCACAACATTGACATCAGCAAAGCGCTCACCCACACGACGCCACACACGGTGTCTGCCATCTGCCCTGAACAATGTAAACCGAGATTCATCCGTGAAGAGAACACCTCTCCAACGTGCCAGACGCCATTGAATGTGAGCATTTGCCCACTCAAGTCTGTTACGGTGACGATCTGGAGTCAGGTTAAGACCCCGATGAGGACGACGAGCATACAGTTGAGCTTCCCTGAGATGGTTTCTGACAGTTTGTGCAGAAATTCTTTGGTTATGCAAACCAATTGTTTCAGCAGCTGTCTGAGTAGCTGGTCTCAGACGATCTTGGAGGTGAACCTGCTGGATGTGGAGGTCCTGGGCTGGTGTGGTTACACGTGGTCTGCGGTTGTGAGGCCGGTTGGATGTACTGCCATATTCTCTGAAATGCCTTTGGAGACAGCTTATGGTGGAGAAATGAACATTCAATGCCCGAGCAACATATCTGGTTGACATTCCTGCTGTCAGCATGCCAATTGCACGCTCCCTCAATGCTTGTGCCATCTGTGGCATTTTGCTGTGAGACAAAACTGCACATTTCAGAGTGGCCTTTTATTGTGGGCAGTATAAGGTACACCTGTGCACTAATCATGGTGTCTGATGAGCATCTTGATGTGGCACACCTGTGAGGTGGGATGGATTGTCTCAGCAAAGCAAAAGTGCTCATTATCACACATTTAGACAGATTTGTGAACAATGTTTGAGAGAAATGGTAATATTTTGTATCTGGAATGAATTTTAGATCTTTGAGTCCATCTCATGACAAATGGGAGCAAAAACAAAAGTGTTGCGTTTATATTTTTGTTGAGTGTATTTGTACGGTATTCCTTTGTTTTTCCTCTCCTTTTAATGTATTTCCTTTCTTTTTTTATGAGACCAATACTTCTGTGCGCCACCAATGTTTTCCAGAGAATCCCATCGAGAACTGCCAAGCAATAGGGGAAAGAAATAACTTGAGATAACCCTTTTATTCTGATTGGAACAAAGTTTGATGTGGTTTTTTTCCATAAATATGGCTCTGTGGGAACATGGGAGTTCTCCTTGCGCAAGGACCACTCACCGGGTTTGGATTATTGTCTGATTCAAGGCTGGAATGAAATGTGATAACTTCTGAGATTTTGTGTCTCTCCAATTATTAACAGACAAGGGGACATCAAGTATGAAAGATTTTGATTCAGGAAGACACAACACAAAAAGCTTTTATTTCTTGCTTAACATTTCAATTAAGCTCAGGAGCCTCTCCTCCCTCGCTCGGCTTTCCCGCTCCTCTCTCTCTCGTCGCTCCTCCCTCGCTCTATTATCCATCCATTCTCTCCACTACCTCTCTCTCTCTCTCACTCTCTCTCTCTCCATCCCTCCCTCCATCCCTCCATCCCTCCTCCGCGCGCTGCTCTCTCTCCTCCTCTCGCTCCTGGTATTCCTGGAGGAAAGATTGCCAGTCACCCACACGTTTCCTCCGGGAGCTGCTTGCGGTGGCAGGGGTGCTTTCCGTTGGAGGAGAGGCCACTGCTGCAGATGTTGGTGCCTCGGATGAGGTGATGAGGACAGGGGGTGTTATAGATGGCCTCTGCCCCATCACCTCATCCATGGCAATGAACCACTTCCAGCTGGCAGCGGTGGTCTCTCCTCCCTCTGTGCCGACACCCGTCCGAAGAGATTTCAGATTACAGCTGCCGAGCAGCTGTATTGGAAAGTGGTCACTTCTTATTGTGTTCCTATCCATAGCGTTCCATTCCCCTTTCCTTGGCAACTCTGGTGAAGCTATAGCAAAGTCAATACATGATAGAGTCCCTGTTCTAATATCAAATCTAGTTGACCTACCTTCATTCATACAGACCAACCCACGTACATCCATAAGTTCCTCTACGGTATCCCCATTCCTATCCCTATCTTTACTACCCCACAGTGGATTATGTGCATTAAAATCCCCCACCCACACCAACGGAGACCCCACCTTATCTGCTACCTTTCCTAATTCATCCATACTAAGAGGCATACAAGGGTTATAATAACTCACCACATTCATGCTACCGTGTTCCCCCCACGCCCGCACTGCCACACACTCCAGGGAGGTTCCAAGTGTTATTCTTTGGTATTGCACCCCTGCCTGAACAAATACTGCACAGCCCTCTCCTGTCCCCTCACCCCGATCTTTACGTAAACAGTCATAACCTGGTACCACAAAATCAAGACAGGGCTTCAGCCATTTCTCTTGTATGCACAATATCTCCGGTTTATCTTCTAAATTTTCCACATATTTTTTAAATTCTTGCCCATTGGCTATGAGGCTCCAAGCATTCCATTGTAGTATGGAAAACATCAAAACTAACCTAACCATCCAACCCATTGTCCCAAGTGCTGTTGTCCTCCTTGCTCTCTGCATCTGACTGCTCCACATCCTCCTCCTGTATCTGTGATTCCTGCCTCATTGGTCCCCCTATAATATATTCATGTAACATTTGTGGCTTATAATTTTTAACTCCAAGCCACCTCACACCTGCCTCCACCACCGCCTTAATCATGTCAGATCTTGTGGTTTTCTTTCTAGTAGCATAAATCACATCTGCCATAAAGGCTAATATCTCTTCTTTTTTAAACACAATTCTGTCAGGTGATACGTCAGGTGTAGATACTGGTGTGGCCAGCAGAGGGCCTCCCCGAGAAACCCCTGACACTGGCCGAACATCCCTATACCCTCCCACTTTTTTCACCGCTTCTGCATATGAAATCTTACATTGCTCCTTCACACTTTGGATCTGTCTTGCCCTCTCAGAATGAGGACATCCCCGAAAGGATGGCATATGAGCACCTCCACAATTACAGCATTTTGTATTTTCTGCATTACACTCCAACAGATCATGCCCACCCCCACATTTAGCACACCTTCGATTACCACGACATGCTGCTGCATGATGCCCATACCTTTGACACTTATAGCACCTTAGTGGAGGTCTTTCATATTTCCTCACTGGATAGGACAGACACCCCACAAACTCCTTGTCAGGCAATGTTTCCCCCCTCAAACGTTATTAATACAGGAGCATCTGGATTCCCCCCATTTCAGACTCTGAATCGCTTTACATCTTTAACTTCTCCTCCTTTGATGTTATTCTTTATCTCCTCCTCAGTCATAGCAGCATACACACCATGAATTACTCCCTTGGCCCCTTCTTTTGTGCTAGTTGGAACAATCGCAATCACATCCTTATCCCCCACTTTCTTACCATTCATTGCTTTCGTTTGCTGATCTGCATTTTTACATATCACCAGCAATATCCCATTTGGTAGAATCCTTGCGTCTATCCCGTCTCCTACGCTTTTCAACGATTTCGCAGTCAGCAGTGGATTGACCGATCTAAATCCCCCTGTATCCGTTCGATCTTTCAGTTTGACCAAAACTTTATATTCGGAGCTCACAACTTTTCTTATTTTACCCCTATCTCCATCTTCTACATCTAGCCCTTCCCTTGACGCATTTCTCTTATTGGCACCCTTTTCCTTGTACTTTAGAACATTCTCCCTCCCCCTCCCACCCGCGGCCGTATCCATACAGCTCAGTCACTTGTACTCGTTAAAGTTCTTTAATATTTGTGTTGCAGTCAATAGTAATAGTCAAAATCAGACGTCTTACTTCCGCACCAAACAACTTTGTATTCCCCGCCAGACTCACGACTTGCATCCGGGCCGGCGAAGGCAGCCATTCTACAACCGAGCCTGCGGATACGCATAGGTTTGTATGCTCTGTGTTTGTCCAATCAATGTGTTTCACTTACTCTAAAATGTTTAAACACTCGGGAATTGGATAAGAAACGAGCCAATCAATACATTGTTACCAAGGGATCTTCACGAGGGCATGAAGTGTAACTCTACAATTACGCAGAAGAGCTTGAGTGTATGATTGAGTGATTGGCTATCAACGCCAGCACTCAGGTGGATATAAGGAAGCGCTGGATTTGTCAATGAAGGAATCTACGAGTAAATCCACGGTAGGGAACTACAAATTTTTTTGTATGTGACAACTGTAATTGACAGTAAAATGTGAGAGAATCAATACCATGTCGATTTTTTTAGCCTCAGAAAACTGATTTTTCTGAACAACTAATTGGAATGCTGTTGGGTCACTGTGGCTAAACTGGTTGCAACTGAGGATAACGATTTTTTTTGTGTCAAGATATCGTTTTTTTAAACTGCTGGATCGATACTATGGGCAAGGATACTGACCAGTTTGCACATCAGGCTTAGCTGAGGAGTTTAATTCATGCAGCTCTTGAAAAACAGGGCGTGGAATGAACTTCCCCATATTCAGAACCGCGCGCGAGGTCTGCTTGCTTGTGAACATTCAATAACTGATCCGGGGGTGCCATCTAGTGTTCGAGTACAGCAACAGCGTGCTTAAATTTGCAGGTCTATAGACGCAGGCGTCTACATCTGCAGAAAGGAGTAAGAACTGTGTTATTAGGCAAATCCACATCACAACCCTTGTGTGTTATTAAGTGGATCCTTCCTTGTTCCAGCAGTCTGTGTGTGCTCTTACGGTTTGCCTCCTATATTTGATTTATTGTCTCATCTCCTCCCTTGCCCCCTGGTGTTATCATTTGTATGCTTTTCCCCTTTTGTGACTGTCCCCTCTAAATAATTTCATTGTGGTTTCAGAGAGGTTCCTGGATTGTCATCGTGAATGATCCAGTCAGTCCGTATCTTCAAGTATTGAGCTGAGTTCTGCTTCTTTTTATTTTAGTAAATAAATATTAAAGAGGGATGTAATGACTCTACTGAGACAAATTGATAATAACAAATTCCCTGGCCTTTAATCAGTCTCCAGGATCAGGACCTTATTCCTGTCATTCCTCTGTCCTGCCTGTTTCTCTGAGTCTGTTTATTAGGAACACTTCTTAAGCATTCATTTGTCTCCAGGATTGGGAATGCGTTCCTGATAAACCCTTCAGTTCTGTTGGCAAGCAATCCTGTTTCTGTCAGGGGTATTCACCACCTGCCGTCTGCCCTGTGACGGCCACTGGCCTAGACACAAATACACCCCTCCCCTCTCCAGTCATCACCAACTTAGCTGGACTGTCCCTTCACAGTTCTGGGCTATGACCTTTCCCTCTACTATTACTGTATTCCTGTGATAAATACTCCATTCTGGATTGTACCCTGAATCTGCATTTGGTTTCTATTCTGAATCATAACAATCCTGGTATTTTGTGTAAAAAAAAAAAAATAATATATATATATATATATATATATATATATATATATATATATATATATGTATATATGGAGGGCATGTGCCATACTTCCTGAACATGCAGCATACTTTTGTAACGACCATAAGTGTCCTTTTAAATATGCTGTCTCAATCACTGTTGCAGAACATGTTAATATTACAATTATTTGTCAAAGGACTGATTACTTGAGTGATTTGTCCTTGGACCTTGATTGGACCACAATGCGCAATGTTATATGTTTAAGTAAAGATTACCTATACTTATCTGTGACTGTTACTGCTTGTATGGCCAGAGGAGACCTGAAGAATGACTCCCTATATCTCCCCGCTCCTCTGCCCCTCGACCAGGTGGCAAAGATCAACCTAACGTCTGCACAGAGGGGAGAGAACCACATCCTGCTGATGGTGGTGTCCATGGTAACCTGCTACCTGCTCGGCTGGATGCCATATGGTGTGGTGGCGCTGGTAGCAACCTTTTGAAGGATGGGGCTGATTAACCCTGTGGCCAGCATTGTGCCCTCCATCTTGGCCAAGAGCAGCACTGTGTTCAATCACATTATTTATGTGCTCTTGAACAATCAGGTGAGTCACTCGTGGATGTGGAATTATCATTGAACAGTAATAATCAGCCCTGTTCTGGAGAATTACTTTCCTTTCGGTTTTCACTCTGGCCCTCAGCCGAGCTTAGTTCAGTCGGCTGCTAGAGATTTTGTTGAGTCACTAACAGTGTTGGGAGTAATACAAAGTAACTAATTCCTGTAATCAGATTACATTTATCAGTAATGCAGTAATGTAACACATTACTTTTATAACTTCAGTAATTACCTTAAATTACCTTAAGTTACCTTAAGAGTCATTCCGTGAGAAAATGGTACTTTTTGAAGAAGTTGAGGAGTTGACCCCCCTGGAATTGAATGAAACTTGGCAGATAGGTAAATATGGTAGTCTCACAGAAAACGTCCTTATCTCAAGAAGTCTGCTGGTGGGGCCACCCGGAAGCCACTAAAGTAGCTCAGTTTTGCTTTTGACACCATATTTTACATCAATTATTATGACTCAAGGGTACACCGTACCAGATGTGTTATACTTTTATCATGACTTGTGACTCTTCAAGTCTGGATAGACATTAGCATCACATCAGCGCCAAGCTTGGTAACTATGTTATTGAGCCGGAATTATTTGAGAAATCACGGTAAAAACTGAAAATGGGAATGGGAATAAAATAATATCCCAGACATATACCAATCAAGAATGCTTTATTATGTGTTTACTCACAACAAAACTATCATTTTCAGTGGTATCAGTGGTTCAGTGGTATTTCCCTTGGTATCTTGCTGGGTTAGTGCAATGGATGGCCGGAAAGATGGTCAAAATTGTTTGTTGTGATTTTGAAGCTCTGTTTTAAGGACTATCAAAAATTTCTTTGGTAGTATCTACACTTTCAAGCTAGACGGAGCCAAAGCAGATTGTGCCTATGTTTAGGTGGCATTATTTTATTTACCCAGAAAGACAGAGACCTGAAATTCTCTAGATACATAGTCCCTTTGGGTTACATTACAGCATTAGTAAAATCTCAATGGTAGTATTTTCATTGTAGATCATTTTAAAACATCAAGTGTCAGAAAAATTTGCCTCCAGAGGGCACTGTACACTGGATGCAAGTACTGGCCATTACCAGCAATGTACCAAAGAAATTTTTTTTTTTTGAATTGTGATGAACACAGCTAGTTTTCTCAGAAAGTGAAGAGCTTAGTTTGGTACTATGCTGGGTAGATAAAGGGCCCTCCATAATTATTGGCATGCCTGGTTAAGATGTGTTAAAAGCCTTAAAATAAATTCAATTTTTATTGGAGAAGCATACTCTCACACTGAAAATTGTAGAAAAATGTAACCTTCAACTCAAGTTAATTTTAAGGGAATAAAAGATCCCTGACTAAGAAATCATTATTTTTCATAAAATCACCTGTTCCACAATTATTGGTACCCCTAAAAATTCCGAGGAAATAAATGTAATTGAAGTATTTCTGTCATTTCTACATTAGTTTACAAAGTTTCTTCTATCCACTCTTCAACATGGGAAAGACAAAGGAACACACCATTCAAGTAAGGCAGATGTGTGTCGACCTTCACAAGTCAGGCAATGGCTACAAGCCTCTCGCCAGCACCTGCCCATATCTACTGTCAGAGTAATCATTAAGAAGTTTAAAACCACTGGAACAGTGGTAAACAAGCCTGGACGAGGATGCAAGGTTATTTTGCCACCATGCACGGTGAGGAGAAAGGCAAGAGAAATAAAAAGTTCTCCAAAGGTCACCATTAAAGAATTGCAAAGTCTCCAAAACAACCATCAGGCGCCATCTACATGCCAACAAGCTGTTTGGGAGGCATGCACCTAAAAAACCTTTCCTCACTCACAATCCTAAATGCAAACGTCTGGAGTTCGCTAAGCGGTACTGGGACTTCAAATGGGACCATGTGCTTTGATCAGATGAGACCAACATAGAGCTTTTTTGCAACAAACACTCTAAGTGGGTCTGGCGGAATACAAAAGATGAGTATGCAGAAAAGCACCTCATGCCCACTGTGAAGTATGGGGGAGGATCGGTGATGCTGGGAATTTTGTTTGGGTTCATGGCATCATGGAATGTAGGTTCCGAAGAACATTAGTTCTTAAGAGCACCACCTCTGGTAAGATAGCTATCTACCCAGCTTCGTACAAAGCTAAACTCTTCATTTTCAGAGAAAACTAGCTATGTGCACCACAATTCAAACACAATTTCTTTGGTACTTCGCTGGGGATGGCCAGTACTTGCAGCCAGCATACAGTGCCACGAAGAAGCAAATTTTTCTGGCTTTTGATGTTTAAAACCATCTATACTGAAAATACTACCATTGAGATTTCACTAATGCTGTAATTTATCCCAATGGTACTATGTATCCAGAGAATTTCAGATCTCGATCTTGCTGGTTAAACAAAATAATGCCACCTAGACATAGGCACAATCTGCTATGAAATGGACCATTTTGAGTTTTCCTCCAACTTTTGCTCCGTCTAGCTTGAAAGCAGGGATACTACCAAAGAAATGCTGGGTATTCCTGAAAATGGAGTTCCAAAAGCACAACAAACGGCATTTGCCCTCACTGTACAAATCTGGCTTACAGAGAAAATATACCATAAACATGCACTAAAAATGAATTTCAACCATCTTTCTGTCCGTCCATTGCACAAACACATCAAGATACCAAAGTACTATTCACTGAAAATTATAGTCTTCTTGTGTGTAAACACATAATAAAGCTTTCTAGTTTGGTATAAGTCTGGGGTATTATTTTATTCCCATTTTCAGTTTTTATTCTTAGCTCTCAAATAATTCTGGCTTGATAACGTGGTAACCCAGCTTGGCACTGATGTGGTGCAGAAGCCTAACTGGACTTGAAGTGTCACAGGTCATGATAGAAGTATAACATATTTTGTACTGTGTATCCTTAAGTCATGATAGTTGATGTAAAATGTGGTGTCAACAGCAAAACTGAGCCACTTTGGTGGCTTCCAGGTGGCGCTACCGGCAGGCAAAGTGAAATAAAACCTAAAAACCTTCAGGATTTTATTTGTAGAGTCACTAGACTCTCTAGTTTCAGCCATAAAAGTGAATATTTTTGCAATCAGATCGTTTCGCGACCAAAGATACTGTGTTAGTTTACATGTGCGAAGTGCGCCATAACAGTGACAAACTTGACAAAACAAAGTACTGGAACCTAGTTAGTGACTCTACAAATAAAATCCTGAAGCTCTACAAAATGCGGGACGATTAGCGGTATAAACACGAGTGCTTAAATGGTAGTAAACATACCTGAGAACGCCGCAATCTTGGCATGTCGCGTCCACCGAATGCAAAACAATCGGCCTCGATATTTCGCCTTCACTCGTTCTTTCGTCTCAAAAATTAGCAACAACTAATAATCAATGCTTCTTCTTGCTATATCTGGAATGAGAAGTCACGAACTTAAAGAATAATTACATAAACAGCCTCTATATTGTAGGTCAGTGAAGCACTTAGCGTTGTCAAGGAATGTCTGGTTTGCTTGCCCACCAGAGACTTGTTGCTATGGGAGAATGGTCACGTGACCCGCTTACTGCAAAAGGCCTATTGCATTGTGTGGACAGTACTCAAGGAAAAAAGGGTAAAAATTTTGTAAAGTTATTTTCACCATTTTTTTTTTAAGTGTGTGAAGATCATTAAGTTGGCTGATACAGGTGTCAGATACATGCTATTACTCTCAAACATGGTGCTCTAGTTAACACCATTTTACAATCTCAGTCAGGAAATTCACCTCTTCAAAATGCTTTGTTAACTTGAGATAAGATATGAGGTGTCCCTATAATTCTGGTCCCCAGTGTACAAAAGCAGGTTTCGACAAATACTTACTTTGTGTCTGGAAGGGAAATAAGAAAAACACAGTCACTGATCAGGGTTAGAGAGCATTCCCCTACTCCGAGTTTGTGGGAACAGGCAGAGAAGTGGGAATTTTCCTCCAAGTCACCATTTGTTACAGTCCACACAGCAGAGAAGTGTTGCAATGCAGCAGGCCAAAGGCAGACATACCCAATATTGATTTGTGAAATTTGGACAATAGACCCCATCCCCTTTATCATCACGCTATCGCAAGATTTTTGTTTGTCTTTTTAAATCATTGATCGAAAGGTATTGCAAAATGGTCATCCAATCTGTCAATACTCAATGAAAGTACAGTGAGCTTCTGAACATGGTCATATTTCTCACGATAAGAAGTGCTTCAACAGTTTAAACCTTGTCTCCACAGCTTTCGTGACAGCGACGGCATATCTCGTTTACAGTAACGCCGGAGTGCATCAGCTATTCCTTTCTGACGGCGCTGAAACACCTCCCGAGTTTACTTTCACATGAGTTTAGCTCACTTCAATACTCCTCTCAAACATCTTGCACCATTCAGACAGAAACTAAAGGAATAGCAAGCAGAGGCATTTCAGCAATCCCATCGTCCCTCTGTCCAAACGTGGTCTTTGAGTGTTGCTGGCACATGCGTCTTCTGCAGCTACTTAGTGTCCATAGTGATGATCAGTGATTCTGTGATCGATCTCAGGGTCTATTTGAGGTAGCCGTGTGCGTGCACTCAGCAGGATCAGCGGCTCCGGGCTTCACTTAGCCGATCCTCCTCTACCCACTGTTGGCTTTGTGCAATCAATTAAGCCAGCGACGCGTTGTTTGGGATATGGCAATCGTCCCTTTGGCATTGATCCAGGATCTGACTTTTGTGCAATAGGCCCCAGGCACGACATGAAAAGTAACAATGAATGAACATGGAAAAAAAACAAGGCACAAGGGCTGACAAAAAAACTACACCCAAAAGGGCTGAACAGGAAACAAAGTTACACTGCAGGAAGCTGAATAACAAAGAAATAAAACCTCCAGAACTAGAGCTAATACAAAACCAAGAAAGGCTAGAGTAGGCAAAACTCAGACAATACTCAGGTACAAAAATACAGGTAAGTAAATGCTCAAGAAAACTAGGTGGTAACAAGGCTTGTGGAGACAACTCCTGAAACAGGCAAGAAACGAGGTTCTATCTGCAGCTTTCCTCCAGCCTCTCCCAGATATAGGCAAGGGAGCGGGACAATGGGAACCAGGAACACCTGGGCAGCACACTTGGAGAAAAGCACGTGATAACAAGACATGAGGAAATACAAAGGAATCGTGGACTCTGACAATGATCAAGAAATTAGACTATGATGAGCTCACAGAGTAATGAGCATGATCAGCATATGAATACCAATACAAGATTAAGGGAAAGTGGAGAAGTGAAATTTTGAACAGAATAGCACAGAGATCTGAAAATGATGAATGTGGGAACTCAATTCAATCAACCCCCCAACTAATATAGCAGTCATTAGTCAGTGCCTATCTAATTAAACACCTTCCTGAGCATTGCTAGTAATGAGGTTAGTAATTAGTACTAATAAAAATCAATCAATCACTCAAGCTTAGAGCAGGCTTGAATATATATCAGCTGTACAGGAAGTGAGGAAATGCCCGAATGCGGTGAAGGAGCAAGAGACTAAGAGAGGATGAAAGCATGGAATGGAACGTGGACTTGGAGAGATGGTCAGTCAGGCCAACAGACTGAGCAGGGAACACAGGACATTAAAAAAAAAAAAAAAACACATAACTGGGCAAGGCAAAACATGAACATGATATGGCAGGACACAACAGGTCTATAACTGAAGTTACCTCAGGAAACCCTTTGTCTAAATTTGTTTTTTAACTGATTGTAATCCTTAATGTTGTGTGGCAGGAAGGGTACAGTTCAGGGGTCACTCAGCCTTCAAATTACCCAGGGCCGCTGCGGCTGGGACCTGCAATCAAGACAGCTGTGGCCCAATGCCACATCAATTAGCCCATTAAGAGATCTTTATGGAAGACTGACCTCCCAGGTCGGAAGGATGAGAAACTTAGGTAGGGAAAGCTGCAAGAGTTAGTTTATGTTGTGTTTTTGTCCTTATTTTAAAGCTTTTGGGTTATGAACGCACACTTTTGGGTTTAGTTCTCCCATTGTTAATTTTGGCACATGAAAGCAGCTGTAAAATGTGCCAAAGGATGGGGGTTCAGTCTGTTTGCCACAAGGTGCTCGAGCTAATACCAGCCCAGCACCACAGTTGGTGGGCCTCAATCCATTTCCTTTTAGAAGAAAAGAAAGTAGCAAAAGAACTAGATTGGGCCTTTTGTGCTTTACATTCCTTGATTATTGTTCTTGCAGTGACAAAATGGTATGTTTACTTGCATAATTCAGATTCAGAATTCTTTCTTTACTACAGTGAAATAAAGTTATGTATTGACATTATACACTTCCTGTGCAGTAAGATCAACTTCACGCGAAAGGTTATCCTATTGCAGCTTTATGTGAATATAAATCGGATATTTGTTCTTTATTTATCTTTGTGAGTGTTTAATGAAGTACGTTTTAATTTCATAAATTGCAGAAAGAGCCCCAAGTACCCGTAATTGCGGGCCGCGGAATAGGCCGGGGTTTGGACAAAGAGGCGGGGACGGACATCCAATAGGTGTGGTCTATGGCAATGACGAGAACATCACATCTGCTGGACGACTGCAAGAAGTGCTAATACTCATCTGTACTTTATGGCAATCGTAAATGTATTTAATGAGTAAATATGTTAAAATAAAATAAAAATTTTACTTTATAAATATTTTATCCCATTTATATATATATATATATATGTGTGTGTATGTGTGTGTGTGTAATATTTTAATCTAATTGCCCTGAAGGGGTTTTCCACAATAATGACCAACTCGCCGTACTTTTTCAGTCCAACTCAAAGATCTCTACCATCAAATGAAAAAAGTATGAATATGTCCAATGAGATTCAATTGCTTCATTGTGACCTAACGAATAATGTTACTTATAATGTTACTGAATATGCTGTTACAAACCATTTTGAAATTGTATCTTCCATCCATAGCCTCTAATTTGACTGAGGACCTTTGCTAAAACTGTTTTAGAATTTCAGCATTTTATGCAGCTTGAATCATAACTGCCGTGTGACATTACAAACAATGTGCATGTTTGAGCTGACATGTCTCTACTTCTCACTGTAAGTTTAATCCTCATGCATAGACACAGACAAAATGCTGCCAGTTCTGGAGCCAGTGCACCAGCAGAGGTCTTCATATCTCCCTCCCCTCACAGTGGCTGTCTGCATCACAAGCATAGAGACTGTAGAATGACAATCCAGAGTCTGCATTTTCATAGAAAGTCCCCAGCTCACACGACAGAACAAGTGATGCAACTAGTATTCCAGATGTGCTGCGCAAGTTAATCAACACTGAATATGGTTAAGTGAACGGGACACGTGCTTAGAATGTAACTCATTTAATAAAGCCAACTGAGAAATTAATAGAAGATGGTGTTATTGCCCCAATTTGTTATTACATTTACAACAACAGCAACAGCAAAGGATGACAGGCACAGTTTTTAAAACTTAAACACATTGAATTAACAAAGACAATAACAACTAACTAATCTACTATCTACAACTAATGACCAAGATTGATTAACAAAAACAGAAATATTTACAGTCCCTTTTGTGGGTTGCTTGGTGACGTCCTGGGTGAGGAAAATGCTCTAACACAGGCAAAAATCCACTAAAAGCTTCACCGGTCTTAAACAGAATGATAGGTCTGGTCACATGTAACCTTCTCCTTGCAATTTCTCCTACTACTCCACTCCCTCAATTTTCCTCCTTATATGCTCTTTTGCAGACCCCTCCCACATTTAGACCTCTTTTTTTTATTTTCTGGGACTTGTCCCCAGACATGCCCGAAACATGTCCAAACATAGCTCCAGTCTGGGCTTAAGGAAAAAAAGGTAAATGCTGCCATTTAGTGGCCTCTATTCACATTACACCTCCATTCCAAAAGGGAAAAATTTTGACTTATAAAGGCAAAATTTTTCTTTTAAAGACAAAAAAATGGTTAAGTCGACACTTGTGTATACATATATACATACAATACAATATGCTCATAATGTGATATATACACACATTCAAACACGGGATAAGCAATCAGCAAATACATTGTCAGTACCCTTTACACGCTTAATTTCCAAGTCAAACTCCTGTAAAATCAAACTCCATTTCAACAATCTCCGATTCTTGTTTTTCATCTTACTCAAAAACATTAACGGATTGTGGTCAGTGTACACAATCATTGGCTTTTGCCCCGTACAAACATAAACATCAAAGTGTTGTAAAGAACCAGAGCCAACAGCTCCTTCTCTTTTGTGGAATAGTTCCTTTGGTGGCGATTGAACGTCCTGGAGAAGTATGCCACGGGATGCTCAATGTCATCAGAGTCACTTCTCTGTAGGAGCACAGATCCACAAGCTTGGTCACTTGCATCGACCGCAATGGAGAACGGTTTGTTGAAGTCAGGAGATTTGAGCACGGGGAAGTGACACTGCTCATTTTGAATTTGATGGCAGTAACTCATCTCAAAAAAATAGGAAAAGGGCCATGTTTAACATTGTGTCTGTCTGTAACAGTCTGTAAACGTCTGCGAGGTGAGGAGACCAATTGCTGGAGTTTTGGAAAAGGGATGTTTTCCCACTCTTGTGTAATGTAGTATTCTAGCTGCTTTACAGTCCTGGGTCTTCTAAACCAGATTTTTCATTATTTGATGTGCCAAATGTTTTCATTGGTGAAAGGCCTTGACTGCAGGCGAACCATTTCAGCACCCGGACTCTTCTTGCTGAAATATGCAAAGCCTTCCCTGAAAGAGACGTTATTGTAGAACCTCTTTGTACGTTTCTTTGATAATAACTATCCAGATGTGTAAGCTGCCCATGCCATAGGCACTAATGCAACCCTGTACCATCAGAGATGCATGCTTTAGAACTGCGCGCTGATAACAAGCTGGATGGTCCCTCTCCTCTTTAGTCCGCCCAACACGGTGTCCGTGATTTCCAAAAAGAATTTAAAATTTTGATTCATCTGACCGCAAAGCAGTTTCCCATTTTGCCTCTGTCCATTTTAAATGAGCTTTGGCCCAGAGAAGACGGCGTTGTTTCCGGATTGTGTTCATATATGCCTTCTCCTTTGCACGACATAGCTTTAGCTTGCATAAGTTGATAGCACATCGACCTTTGTTCACAGACCATGATTTCTGGAAACGTTCCTTAGCCCTTGCAGTGAACTCAAGTGCAGAATTATGCCTGTTTTTAATGTTGTGCCGCCTGAGGGCCCAAAGATCATGGGCATCCAATATTGACCTTCGGCCTAGTCCCTTGCACACAGAGATTTCTCCAGATTCTCTGAATCTTTAGGTGATATTATATGCAATAGATGCTGAGATATGCAAAATCTTCGCAATTTTACATTGAGGAGCATTTTTCAGAAATTGTTCCACAATTTTTAGACTCAGCTTTCTGCAGATTGCTGTGCCTCTGCCCATCTTTACTTCTGAGAGACTCTGCCTCTCTAAAATGCTCTTTTTATACTCATTCATGTAATTGGCCTGTTGCTAATTAACTTAAATAGTTGTAAAATGCTCCTCAAGCTGTTTTTATTCGTACCCTTTACTTTTCCACCATTTTGTTGCCCCTGTCCCAACTTTCTTGAGGCTTGTTGCTGTCATCAAATTCAAAATAAGCTAATGTTTTTCATGAAATGGTAAAATATTTCACTTTCAACAACAGATATGTTGTCTATGTTCAATTGTGAATAAAATGTGGGTTTATGAGATTTGCAAATCATTGCATTCTGTTTTTACTCACGTTTTACTCAATGTCCCAACTTCATTGGAATTGGGGTTTGTACATGAGCTGTGGTGAGGGTGTTTCCATGGTAATACATGGCAGATTTTCCACGAAGCAGAGGGTTTACGGCTGCTTCCTGTTATATGCACAGGTTGGGGCTGGGGGTGCAACCACTCCTGTGGCTTTGAACACTGTGCACAAATGTGGCCTTCTTTTATTTTAATAAAAGGAGCTCTGTCACGATTACAGTGCATGCTCCAAGCTTACATCCCAAGAAAGTGAATCTGCTCAACTGCAAATCATAATCTTATTCCATTCTTGCCAATCCATTTTCATTTTGCATGCAATTTATGTATTTTAATTACTCTGGCATTATGCTTTTTCATTACGGAGCTTTCTTTGGAAATTTAAGGGTTCAAAGTGCTATTTTAAGCTTTAGCGAAGGGATAGACAGTAAGCTGGTTGTCATCGCCAATAATCATAGAAGAAGAAAAATGCCTTCTCGACCTGGAGTCATAGTTGAACAAATTTACGTTGTTTAAAATTATGTGTATGTGCAGTAATCGTGACACAGCTCTTTTAACTTGGACACAATTGTACCCTTAATGGGCTAAATGCTTAGTCTTTTCCCCAGGTGACCTAGACATGATAAAGAGGCCCCTTTAGTTGACAAACCAAAACCATAATGTGCCACCAGGGTGTCCCTATAGTAGAAGAAAAATACCCTTAACTTTGCCCTATGTTTACACAAAAGTGGAGCTGAGCCAGTGGCAGACACGTATAAAGTGCCAAAAGTGCGTCTGCACTGGCTGAGTCAGGGCCCATGAGAAAGTAGGTGAAATTGCTATTGTGAGGTCATACTGCATACTATTTAGACTAACTATATCAATTTTTGCAGCACCAAGCAAAAAATTAGGCTCTCAACATGCTACAGATGTAGGTAGCCAGCTAATTCTTTCATAGATCTAACCCAAACTTACATGGTTTCTTGGTTCATCTCTCTGGAATCAGGGTCTGAACTCCCAGGCAGATCCAGGTATGCTATTGCCATTATTTATTATAGGTTATACAGTAGGTGCTTAATTGGATTTAGGTCATGGGAACGAGAGGGCCAGTCAATGGCATCAGTTTCTTTGTTATCCAGGAACTGCCCACACGCTCTTGCCACATGTGTCCTGCACCAGGAGGAACCCTAGACCCACTGCGCCAGCATAAGGTCTGTGCGATCCTCTAAGGATATGCCTCCCCAGACCATCACTGACCCACCACCAAATCGGTCATGCTGGATGATATTACAGGCAGCATAACGTTCACCATGGCGTCTCCAGACTCTTTCACGCCTGTTTCATGTCCTCATTATGAACCTGCTCTCATCTCTGAAGAGAACAGGGTGCCAATGGCAGACCTGCCTATTCTGATGTTCTCTGGTGAATGCCAGTCGAGCTTCACAGTGCTGGGCTGTGAGCACAGGTCTCGATGGAGGATGTCGGGTCCTCATGCAACCCTTATAGAGTGTTCTTCTGACAGTTTGGTCAGACTTATGCACACCAATAGCCTGCTGCACATCATTTGACAGTGTTCCTCTGTTGTGATTTGTGATTCTGCTGTCATGTTTAAGTTCTGTGCCTGGCTTAGCCATGTATGCTTTTTGTGTATCGTGACCCCTGCCTGCCTTATGACTATTCTTAGGATTGTGTTTTGTGTTTTGGTAATTTAGATTTCTTGTTTATTTTTCATGTTTGGATCATTTGGTTTCCATGCCATGTTTTCATTTCCATGCCTTGCACTTTGACTCCCCTGTCTTGTCATGTGTGTATCTTTGCTCACGGTCCCTTGTCTTGTGTGCCACTCATTCAGGTGATTTATTGGTTTCTGGGTTTCAATCTTCCTTCATTATCTCGTGTTCTTCCTTCCTCTCTCTTTTACTGTCTTACTAACACATACTAACAGTTTTTGCTAATTACTAACCACACTAATCTTGTATATTTTACTAACTTACTAACAAGCACTTGGGATTGTATAGCTGCACATACTAATTGACTAATGATCTCTCAGCAGTCGCTCAATTCTAATCTCCGCCTCCTTGCCTATCCCTAATTATCTCTGCTGCAAGTTTCTGTGGATTTCCACTTATACTTTGTGCTTTCCTTTTCTTTTATCTTGGCACTTTTTAGTACTCCTTAACCGGAGCTGTTTTGTACTTAGGTTTGTCTTGTGATCCCTGTCTGTGTTTTGGCTACAGCTAAATTCATGTAATTAGTTTATTCCTCATGTGTCTCTCCCTGATCATTGTTACCATTGATTGCACCTGTTCTCCCTGGTCATGTGTTTACCCCGGGTGTGTATATAAGATGTCTGTTTGGTACACTTTCTTGTCAGATTGTTCTCCCTAGTTTTCTTGTGCTAGGTTTCTCGTCTCGATTTCTCAGTGTTTATCTTTCTGACTGGATTGCCTGACTTTTGATTTTTGCCTCTGTGTTTTTGGATTACTGTTGCATCTGTGTTTTGACCATTTTTCTGCCCAACTACGAGATCTGTTTGCTGCCCTGGTAACGATTCGGATTATGTCCTGTGGATTCTGGCTTGTCTCTCTGATAGTACTATTCCTGTGTACCAGACCCATTTCTGCCCGACTACGATTGCTGCCCTGGTTTTGATACTATTTTTGCCCAACTGGATTTCGACTTTTGGATTGTGGACTTTGTACTGTTTTTTGCCCTGCGGGGGGTCACCTCCCTTTACCAATAAAACAAGCTCTACTGCATTTCCTGGTTCTCGCATCTGGTTCCTGATCGCATCACAACATCCTCCTATGCTTTCTCGTACAAAAGCAGACAACAGTCCTGGTGCTAGGTTGATGCCCTTCCAGGGCGCTGTGCAGCTCTCCTTGTGTAATGGCTGGTCTCCTGATATCTCCATGCTCTTCAGACTGTGCTGGGTGACACAGTAAAGCTTCTTGCAATTGCATATGGGGTGCCATATGTAAAATAGGATGAGTTGTATACCATACAGTTTTTGCACATTTAGTGTCAAACTGGGGAAAAGTGTTGCCATTATAGACTTTCTTTTTCACACATTTACGCAGAAATATGTGTAAATTGGTGTAGAAATTATATCATTTGCTGTATAACTTTTTGTAGAAGGGAAAAGAGGACATTAATAAATCTAAAGTTTATAAATCAAATTGCTAAATCTAAATTACATAATTACATTTATCTAATTTAAGATTTAGATTTAACCTGTTCGCCAGTCGATGGCACTGCCATCTTAGCATTGCTGTTCTGTGGGTCATACAAGACTTCAGTAAGTGTGAAGACGGCTCGAGCGAGGAGTCAACAGCGCGCTAGTGGGAAATGGCGACGGGTATAAACCAAGATGTGGCAACAGCCATACATATGGCTGTTTCCTTAGATGTATGGGCAGCGATATTTTTTTTTTTTTTTTTTCCATACGTTAATGCATCGCTATTCTGGTCCCTCCACTTTCATCCCATAATCTCGTCAATTTGCGTCTTGATTACACCGACAAAATAAGGCTACAATTTGCCTGCTGTCTAACTCGCTAGCGAGCTGGTTGGCTATCTAGCTAGCAAACTAAAGTGATATCGAACTGTATAATGTTATAGCTAGTGCGCCAATGTATTTGGCTACATAACCAACTGGCTAGCAAGCTAAAAAGGCTCCAGTTCACTTTCAAAGACCAAACTATTCTCAGAAATAAAAGCTACAGTTTGAATGCACTGTCATACTCGCTAGCGAGTTAGTTGGCTACCTAGCTAGCAAGCTAAAGTGATGTCAAACTATATACAATGACAATAACCGGTTACAGCCTTTTTGTGTTTTACAAGCGCTTATGGTGTCCTTTTTGCATGCGGCAGTTTTTTTCTGAACCGTAAGAAGTTTAAAACAACTGGAACGGTGGTAAACAAGCCTGGATGAGGACGCAAGGTTATTTTGCCACCATGCACAGTGAGGAGGTTAGTAAGAGAAATAAAAAGCTCTCCAAAGCTCATTGTTAAAGAATTGCTACAAATGGTAGCATCTTGGGGTCACAAAGTCTCCAAACAACCATCAGGCGCTATTTACATGCCAACAAGCTTTTTTCGGGGGGCATGCACAGAAAAAACCTTTTCTCACTCACTATCATAAACGCAAACATCTGGAGTTCGCTAAGCGGTACTGCAACTTCAACTGGAACCGTGTGCTTTGGTCAGATGATAGAGCTTTTTGGCAACAAACACTCTAAGTGGGTCTAGCGGAACACAAAAGATGAGTATGCAGAAAAGCACCTCATGCCCACTGTGAAGTATGGGGGAGGATTGGAGATGCTGTGGGCCTGTTTCTCTTCCAGAGGCCCTGGGAAACTTGTTAGGGTGCATGGCACCATGAATGCTTTGAAATACCAGGACAGTTTAAATCAAAATCTGGTGGCCTCTGCCCGAAAGATGAAGATAGGTCGTCACTGGGTCTTTCAGCACGATAATGACCCTAAACATGTTGCCAGATCTACACAGAAATGGTTCACCAGACACAGAATCAATCTCCTCCCGTGGCCATCTCAGTCGCCAGACCTCAACCCCATTGAAAACCTGTGGAGTGAGCTGAAGAGGAGAGTGCAGATGAGAGGACCCAGGTTGCTGGATGATTTAGAGAGACTGTGCAAAGAGGAATGGTTGAAGATCCCTCTTTCTGTAATCTCCCATCTTGTGAAACATTACAGGAGAAGATTAGGTGCTCTTTTGTTGGCAAAAGGGGGTTGTACAAAGTATTAACATCAGAGGTGCTAATAATTGTGGCACACATGATTTAATGTAAAATAATTATTTCATAATGTGGGATTTTATTTCCCACTGAATAAATGCACTTGAAATAAAGGTAGGATTTTCCTCTTTTTTTCCATTGTGGTCCTATATTATTTAGAAAAAAAGTGAATTTATTAGAATCTAAAGAACATATCTTAACCAGGGGTGCCAATAATTATGTAGGGCGCTGTATCCCCTCCCAGACTGCCCAATGGATCCCCATGGCCTCTGGCATATGTGTTCCAGATGAGCCTGCCTCTGTCTTTAACTCGCCCTTTTACTGAAATTTGGGCCATTTTATCCATTTTTGCCTTTTGTTAGTATGACATCACTGTTCGTTAAGACTTTTGGTCACAATCAACCCCGGGCGAAGCACGGGTATGGCTAGTACTATGCTAATTAAGTGTTCCTTTAATTTTTTTGAGCAGGAAATATTTTCAATAATTCAGTCCTCAAAAGAAATTGGGCCCTCCATTGACCTGTCATATTCATAAATATTATATGCACTGATCACTGTTAGCATTCAACAGTGATATGCCATGACATTCACCAAATTTGAAGAGTGTGTTACAGTTGGAGAAAGATAGGGAATTTTCCATGAGTGACTATTGCTTAAAGCGAGTGAAAATGCGCATATGACAAAGAAGAAAAAAAGCTATCTCAGAAAGTCTTTGCTGGTATCTGAGACAGTCTTGCTTATGATGTGGGTATGTTCATGAAGAAACGCATTTATTTCCGCCCAACGCAACCAAGGTGGGCTTTAGTATATAGGGGAGAAGTGCACCTTCCTCATTTTTTACTCTTGAGAGGGTCTGTGTGTGCCACCAATTTTATTTAACCGAGAGCAGTTAACTCCTGAATATCACTGGGCTCATTTGAATGGTAAGGAGCATATCCCTTGATGCTGTTCTCAATTTGATTCATGGTGTGCGGACATTGTGTGGTGTATTTGTGGGAAATAATGTCATCATAATGATGAAGAACAATTCACTTAGTGCTACATAATGAAGATTTATAATGATGGAAAGAAAAGGTTCGACTTCTACTATGACTTTCTCCCTATTGGGAGTTTTTTTGCCTCATTTGCTGTAGTGGGGAAAGGATTAGGCTGGGCGCTGCCCATTCATTCTACTCATGAACTTGACTTGACTTGACTTACTGGCATTTGAATGTTTCTGTGATCTTATTCTATCCCTATTTTAATTGTATTTTATTGTATTTATTCTTTTCTCTATGTGAATGACTGCAAAGCACTTTGTGACCCTGTCTGTGAAAGGTGCTATATAAATAAACTTTACTTACTTACTTACTTCTATGTGACTCCCAGTGTCTGAGACAGTAGTCTGCTTTTGGAAACATTTTCTTCGCCCTGGAGGTATACAGTAAATTCAAAGCATTCCTCTTTTGTTGGGCTACGTTTTTTGATTTATTATGCAATTCATGTAAATCTCTTTCTGCATTTTTTTTTTTTTTTTTGCACAATTTAATTCCACAACAGATTAAGAAAGCTTCAAAGTAAACAAGAAATTAAAATTGAAAAATAAGCTTGCAAAAAAGTCATGATTTAGTTGTTATTTAAATCTGTAATTTTTCGTCCAGTCTTGTACATAAAATCAAGCTTCCAGTAAAGTTCAGGAAAGGTTTGTACTTCCGCAGACGACACATAATGGCTACATCTGAATACTTTTTGTAAACAATTTGAATTTTAAAAAATGCCAGTATACTAAAAACTGAATAATTTTATTGAATGATTTTAAGAGAGAAAAAAATGTATCGATCTTTATACAGGAGCCATTACTAATTTATCTATTTACACGGCAGTGATGTTGTATATGGAGAAATGCTTAGAGCATTTTAAATAATTAGTATTATTGTGCTGTTGCTGTTGCTGTTGTTTCTTGCTCAATCAAAATGTTAATGATTGTGTAATTTAAAGCTTCACATTCTCATGCTTCATAAAGCTATTCCTATTGAGCATCCAACTGCAGATATGATCAACTCAGAAGCCAACAGATTTGTGGCCGTCAGCCAGATGTACCCCCAGCAGAGTGCTGCCGCTCCGCCTGCCTACCACACCGTCCATACTGCCTACCCTTTACTGGGGAAGTTTCTCAAAGGAGAACCAAAGGCACTGGGTGTAAGATAATTTACAACTCCTCCACTTTTGTATTTTACCATCTACTCCCTCCGAGGGGGGGATTGGCATGTCATTACTGCAGCAGTATTTGACTGTCAGTTACTGTCAGAGATTTTCTAAAAATGTACTCAAAGGACACACAGCCAGTTAATTCAGCACTCGTTTAAAAAATTAACTGATTTCTTCCTGAATGTCTTTTACAGGTGGTGCAAATAATGATTGGAGTGATGGGGATTTTATATGGCATTGTATTTGCCGTCTATCCTGCCAGCATGGGTGTTTACTCTGGGATTGTTTTCTGGGGATCTCTGATTGTAAGTTCACACAGCAATAACCATCCTGTTGAAAACGTATACTGTAACTGCGCCTGAATTTCTGGTTTATAAGATACAAAGAAATTGGGAAAAGCATTAATTCAGTGGCAGCTTGATGGAGGTGCAATTTTTAACACACTGCCCTATGGGGCACCGTTTGTAAAATAGGGTGCGTTTAATACCGTACAGTTTTTGCACATTTAGCGTCAAAAACCGGGAAAAAAGATTGTTGCCATTTCAAACCGTCTCTTTTTTACGCACAAATATGTGTAAACTGGTGTAGAAGGTGTGATATCGTTTTTTGTAGTGTACCTTTTTGTAGAAGGAAAAAGAGGACATTAAATACTAAATCTAAACGTTACATATTAATCAAATTGCTAAATATAAATCAAATGGCTAAACATAAACCTTAATTTATATATAATTTAGGATTTAGATCGAAGATTTAGATTTAACCTATTCGCCAGTAGATGGCACTGTCAGCAGTGTCACTGGTTCATAAGATACAAAGAAATGGGAAAGGCATTAATTCAGTGGCAGCTTGATCAGGTGCAATTTTTAACACACTGCCCTATGGGGCACCGTTTGTAAAATAGGGTGCGTTTAATACCGTACAGTTTTAGCACATTTCACGTCAAAAACCGGGAAAAAAGATTGTTGCCATTTCAAACCGTCTCTTATTTACGCACAAATATGTGTAAACTGGTGTAGAAGAGGTGATATCGTTTTTTGTAGTGTACCTTTTTGTAGAAGGAAAAAGAGGACATTAAATACTAAATCTAAACGTTACATTTAAATCAAATTGCAAAATATAAATGGCTAAACATAAACCTTAATTTATATATAATTTAGGATTTAGATCGAAGATTTAGATTTAACCTATTAGCCAGTAGATGGCACTGTCAGCTTAGCATTGCCCTTCTGTGTGTCGTACATGACGTGAAGACAGCTCCGGCGAGTAGTCAACAGCGTGCTAGCGAGAAATGGCTACGGGTGTAAGCCAAGATTTGGGAACAGCTATACAGATGGCAATTCCCTTAGGTGTACGGGCAGCGATATCTTTTTTCCATACCGTTAATTTTGCCCCCACTTCACTTTAGACCCATAATCGCGTCAATTTGTGTCTTGATTACGCCGACAAAATAAGGCTACAGTTTGCATACTGTCTTACCCGCTAGCGAGCTGCTTGGCTATCTAGCCAACAAACTAAAGTGATGTTGAACTGTGTAATGTTATAGCTAGCGCGCCAATGTAGCCTATTTGGCTTCATAGCCAACTGGCTTGCTTGCTAAAATGGCTACAGTTCGCTTACAATGACCGAAGTATTCTCAGAAATAATTACGCCGACAAAATAAGGCTACAGTTTGCCTGCACAGTCATACTCGCGAGCGAGCTAGTTGACTACTTAGCTTAGCTATAGTGATAACGAACGTGGGTTGTATAATGATAACCGGTTACAGCCTTCTTGTGTTTGACAAGTGCTTATGGTGCCCTTTTCGCAGGCTGCAATTTTTTTCTGAACCGTTAACACATCGCAATTTCTAGGACCAAAACGTCCCTCAAAAAGAAAATACTTCCATAGTTCTCATTGCTCCTGATATCCAATTTGAATAAAGCTGAGCACTACATATTTTCATCATTGAAGAAATGATAATGATTCCCAGTGACAGTTACTGTGAATGCCCTCCTGAAATGAGGAGAGTTGGGATGTTCAATACATTGACATGCACGCAATAACATTATAGATTTCGATGTCACTTCATCTTGATAGCTAGACAAATAGCTCGCTCGCGGGTATTCTATTGTAAGCAAACTGAAGCCTTTATAGCTCGCTAGCCACTTGGCTATGTAGCCAAATACATTGGCGCGCAAGCCACAACTTTATACCGTTCGACATCACTTCAGTTTGCAACCAGCTCGCTAGCGAATAAGGTAGTGTGCAAACTGTAGCCTTATTTTGTCTGCATAATCAAGACGCAAATTGACGCGATTGTGGGACGAAAGTGAAGTGAAGGCACCAGAATTCCTGAATAGCATTAATGGTACGGAAAAGGATATTGTTGCTCGTACACCTAAGGAAACAGCCATCTGTATGGCTGTGGCAAAATCTTTGCTTATATATCCATCGCCATTTCACACTAGCGAGCTGTTGACTGCTTGAGCTGTCTTCACGCTCATGTACGACCCACAGAACAGCAATGCTAAGCTGACAGTACCATCTATTGGCGGATAGGTTAAATCTAAATCTAAATGTAAATCCTAAATTATGTATATATATATATATATATATATATATATATATATATATATATATATATATATATATATATATATATATATATGCTCGTAAATGTGTGATAAAGAGACTGTTTAAAAGCAACAATCTTTTTTTCTCGGTTTTTTACACGAAATGTGCAAAAACTGTACCGTATAAAACAACACATCCTATTTTACTAATGGCGCCCCATACTGCCCATTCAAAAAAAAGTCATCATGTAGATTTAAATTAGCAAGTACTCAGGAGCCTATGATCGAATCCTTACTGCCATGATGAATGTGCTTTGGCTGGAAATAATTATTTTAATCCTGACTGTTTCAGGGTTTAATTTCTCATTTCTTAAACAGCCAAGTCAGAAGATCTCATGGTCATTAAAGACATTACTGTGTTGCAAGTGGGGCAAATTATTTGTAAGCATCAACCAAAGAAAAACAGCTAAAAGTCACTAGAATTGGTTGATGAACTGTTCGACAATTCAATAAAACCTGAAAGGACAGTGATGAACTGTCAACTTTTTGGATGAATTGGGTTGGAGAAAAATTATGACTGATCCTGATGGAAGATCACTGACATGCTCAGCAAAGTCTCATCATAAAAAATTAACAGTAGAACTCATGACTATTTTTAGTTTTGAGGGCATTTCCACAGGCAGGATACAACAAGAACTCGGAGGAAAGTCTTTGGGATGTGCCGGAGAAAGCTTAACGGAATGGTTTGACCCGCTCACCAGCAATACAATATCTCGGCCAAAAGTGAATGCAAATCTGGTTGGAAATAAATGTTGTCATTTTATATGACTGTTGAAACAATACCATGACAAATATGTGCCATGACGAAAGCTAAAGGTGGCCCCAAACATTTTATAGTGTCAACTTTTGTTTTTGGACGAGCAGTGTATTATGCCCAGGATAAAATGCCACCTTAATCCAGAATTCAGAAATTGTGACAAGGAAAAAATTTATCCTTAAACATATTATCCCTTCATTGTGTTGGTCTTTACATTATTTTCTCGATATGCTTACATCATATATACTACAGATGGTATGTATTGGGTGCATTTGAGGCTTGGAAGCAAGATGCCCTGAAGTCAGATGACTTAATGTCTCTTGATCTCCCCTCAGCACATCGCCGCTGGATCTCTGGGTGTTGCCGCTGAAAATAAACTAAGCAGATGTCTGGTGAGTTTTGATCACTTATTGCATGTGACCATTTATATTCAGGCAGGTGCAGAATTAATGGAAACTATAATAAGAATGAAGAAACAAGACTTGGTAAAGACAGTTTAAAGCTACAGTAAGTAATTTTTAACCACTAGATAAGGGGCGTCAAACTGGTCCATAAAAGGGCCAAGGGATTACAGGTTTTCAATCTAAGCAAAGGCACATCTGTTAACACCAAGGGACAGGGAGTAGGCAAAAATCGTAAATCCCAGACGGTTCAGTCAGAAGGATAATCACAATGAGAACAGGGCGAATTGAACGTGGCCCAAGTAAACATGAGAGAAGGATCTGACAAGGCAGTGCTGTGAACAGACATCTAATATACATTTCAGGAAGGTCACATGATAACAGAACACAGGTGCAAGCAGTCTGACTGATTACAAGGGAGCAACACATTTGGGAGAACCTGATCACCTGAAATTGGCAGAAGCCAAAACGCGGACAGGGATCACGGGACAAACCTATAGACAATAACACAGCTCCGGTCAAGGAGTTCTGCCAGGCACAGATACTAAGAGAAAGGAAAGCATAAGAAGGTGTGGAGATTCCACTGAAATGCAGCAGCGAAGATTAGTGAGAGACAAGAGGCAGAGACTAGAATAGGGCGAGTGCTGAGAGCTTGTTAATCAATTAGTAAGTGCAGCTGTACAATCCCGAGTGCTCGTTAGTAAGTTAGTCTTTTATACAATGTTAGTCTTGGTTAGTAATTTAACAAAAACAACAAACTGTTAGTATGTGTTAGTAATATAGAAAAAGCAAGAAGAAGGATGTAAACGAGATCGGGAAGGAAGATTGAAACCCAGAAACCATTAAATCACATGAAGGAGTGGCACGCATTACTGGGGCTGTGAGCAAAGACAAGACCAAAGACCAGACAGGGGGAGACAAAGTGCAGTGCATGGAAAAATCAAAACATGGACCGGAATAAAACTATGGCGAGAAGTAAAACATGGAAATCCAAAACTAAGAGAATGCATGAACGAAAAAGCAACCAAATCCTAATACACAATCCTAAAGAATAGTCAGACATGGCAAGGATCAAAATACACATATGGCAGTCAGAACAAAGACATGGCAAGGCAGAACCAGAATCACAAGTTACTCATTTACCTAGCAATAATTTGCCCTACACATCATATGCCATGTGGGAGTCCAGCAACATAATTCAACAGCAGCTTTTGTACCTAAAACTTTCCCTGTTTTATGTATACAAACTAGGCATTTGATCCTTCAGCCAAAGATTCATGGGATTTCAAGCCACGCCTAATCAAAGTGTTGAGATTGATGGCTTTGCCGGTAGCAGATTCCCACATTCATTCAGTTATCTCCTAGGTTCTTAGATGGCGTATTGCTGCGGAAATCAGACCATTACACCAGTCGCACTGAGACAATTAATATGACACTAAACATTATTATGCCCAGAACTTCAGCCGTTATAAAACATCCCATGTCATATGCACCATTATAGTGACCCAAGCCTGAATGAGGTGGGAGACGATGAGAAGGGTTTTAGGGGGTCAGGAAGACAGATATTTGCAGATGCTGTGGGGGCTCTTGTTTTCCACATTCTTGCAATGAGAGGATGTTGAGAGGGAAAAGTGGGGGCTGCAAGGGGAATGTGTGGACCACTGTGAGGAGCTGAATCAGTTTAATGGCCATAGCAACAGAGGAGGCATAGAAACCTCATCAGCTCACTGATACAGGTTGTAATAGTGGCCAAATTGCCGATTGATAAAATCAGTTTGCCTTACAAACCAAAACTCCTGTTATACTGATCATCAGAGGCATTCTTTAGTGAAATAGTGTCAATAAACAGCTGATATTAGTTCCTGTAAGGTTTACAATGTTGGTTAAATAATATTTGGGATCATGTCTTCGTCTCAAATAGTGTGTTGCAAACTGTAACACAGCTACACTCTATCTATTCAATTTTCTGTATCTTTGTATATTATAGAGATGTGCATTATATATTCATTCTGGCCTTTGCTGCAGGTAAATGGAGCGCTTGTCATGAACATCTTCAGCGCCATCACAGCCGGCATTTCAATTATCCTTTTCACTTTGGACGTGACTCTTTTTCATCTTGAGTTGTACGCTACCCGTTATGACAGGAATTACAATTGGGGCAATTTACTTCTTCATCTCATCGAGGTAAAACAGTACATTTTTTGGAGTTTGTTTTCAGCTTGTTGGTGATCACATAAGCTCTGTTCATGAGACAAAGATTTAGATATTGAATGTCATGTGCAAAGTAGTTTTACAACTCTCAGTGTTTACTGTGTCCCAGCCCAAGCCTGTGAAAATGGGGTGAATGATTGATTGCCTCTGATTGGCTCTCTTTCTCTCTCTCTCTCTCTCTCTCTCTCTCTCTCTCCTTTTTTTTGTTTACATTTTTTGTTGCACAGACCCGGGCAGTTGGGATGACAGGGGTGATGGTGGTGTTCTCCGTCCTGGAGTTCATCATCGCTATCTGTGTCTCTGCATTTGCTTGTAGAGCAGTGTGCGACTGTAACTCACAGGTGAGATGTACAGGGGCAGGACATTTAGGGCAGCATTGGGTTGTACACCTGTGTGCTCAGATGGAATGTTGAATGTTGGGTACAGATCATACTTGCATCGACACAAATCAAATTGCTGTAAATGGCTAATTAGGTGGAACACCATGAATAAATGAGAAACAGCTTATTGAAGTGCTTCTACACATTGTTGGATCATGAGTTAATTAAACAAATACCAAATTTGATTGCCTGAGATTATGGCATGAGTAGTACACATGTCCTCAATGACTTTATGAGAGAGGCAATTATTTAGGTATGTTTGGGAGGAGATTCAGTCATAATGACAGCTTTTCTTGCTGAAGTTTCTTGAGAAATCATTTCTAAAGTGGTATCAGATGAAACTGTGTGGAAAGGCATCGCAGTACAGCTGTAATTGGAGAAGCAAACATCTGGATCGGTATGTCCTGGATCGGTATACAGAAGTGATATGAAACTGTCTGTGGATTTCTTGGTTATGTTGAGCAGATGGTTGCATGAAAGAGTAGGGCATCAGTAGTGCTGTAGTGCACACAGCACTTATCACTCCTGGTAATGCCAGGCTCTGAGTTCATAGATGCAGAGACAATAGAGCATTAGATAAACACATCATTTTCAGGCAAACCATCATTTCATAATTTCACGATAGTTTTGTTATTCACATTTATGTACCATTTTCAAAAGTCATGTCCTATTCAGTTTGCAACCCCAAATTGGAAACAGTTGGGATGGTATTTTAAATTAAAATTTAATACTGAAAGCAGTGATTTGTAAATTATCTTTGGCCTGTATGATGTTGAAAACAATAAAACATCATATTATTAGATGTTTCACCGCATACATTTAATAGAGTTTTTTAAATAAACACATTTCAATTTTAAATCTTGCAACATATTTCACAAAAAATAAAAGTTTGGGCTGTAAGGTATGAGCCACTTTATAAGGTTGCTTATCCGTTTCACAAGGCTTCATGAATGTTTAGGGACTGGAGACATCAGGTGATGAAGTATCTCAGGTATAATTTTATTCCATTCAGCCTGCAAACAGGTGTAGCAAGTTTTGTAATGGTAAATGGTCTTAGTTGTCACATTTTGTGCTCCAAACATTAACTGTTGGGTACAAGACAGCCAATCCTGCACCTACACCCTCCTATTACACAGCTATGCCTTTGTAAGCATGCAGAATGCAATTTTGCACTGTGTTTTTGAAATATGCATGAAAATAAGTTGTATTGAAATTAACCTTGCTCCAAAATCTCAGCGTACTTTTCTACATTAATGATGCCTACAAGGAATTGCAAGTTGCACTTGCCAAGGGAACTGACACAAACCCATATGATGTCAGAACATTACTTTTGAACTTCTTTTTTATTTCTTTATTGAAACTTTATTTAATGGGGTTGATAATACATTGAACAGTTCAGAACCAAAGTCCAGTGATTTCAGCAGTCTGCTGAGGTGTTTTCATTACTTGATGCTGGCCAATAATTTTCCCCTTCTGAAGCACGGCAACATCTTTTTCCATGATCACATGATAGGGACTTATACATCCTCTGAAATTCAAGAAGCGAGAACCTCCGTACAGCATCAGTTAAGGTTGAAATAATAGTTATCAGCTGATTAGCTTAAATCACAGCAACAACGATTCAATCATAGGCTCAAATGTAATAGCTTATTTTAATCGATGTCACTCTTTTTTCACCAGGCAGTGTATATGGACAGAGCTCTGTTGCAGCTGTAGGTAGTAGCACACTTAGTGTGCAATGAAATTTACTTGAAAAACCTTCCATTTTTCATTACAGCAAGAAGTAAATAGAGCACCCATGAGTCACATATAATCAACAAATGTTCACCTCAAGTAATGTAAGTATTATTTCTGTTTCTTGCTTTTTGTATGTATTGGTTGAGGGATCTTGTGCTTTAGTGATAAGTTGTCTCAGTTTTATCACATTTTCTCCTTAGGTTTAAACTGCTCTATTTCTGCACGATTACCCAAGTTTTTCATGTAATATTTTGCTTGACGTGCTCATATGCATGAAAATTCAGTTATGATGTCAACATAATATTATTACTTTGGGATAAAATTATTCTTAGGGTGACTGAACGATTAAAGCCTGTACATATGATATCAGTAATGACGCAGTTTTCTGCTGGTCTCTTGTTGAACGAAAATCTGAGTAAAAGCCCATGCCGCCTGGAAAATGCATAAACAGGGCGGAGTCTGTTTTCTATTGCAGTCTGGTTCAACGTCACTCCAAGAAAGTTTAAAGATCAGTAAATAGAAGTTTTGACATCAGTTTTCTCCGCCCATGCTCTCAACCAGCTAATGAAGTACCTAGGTGATGATGTCACACTGGTGGAGGAAGTAAAATTTTCCATTCATTTCAGCGATAGACATCTTTATAGAAATTCTCTTTTGAAGTACCTCCTGTTATTTTTTAGCCTACATGCACAAGTAGCTTCATTTATCTTTTCTCTTGACCATAGTCAGCCGTAACATACATTGTTGTAATTTTTTTTCTGACATGCTCACCCCCTCTTTAGTCTAATAATGGCATGTCCCTTGATCCATGTGGTTTCCGAAGCAAAAGAGGGAAGAGTTCAATTCTGAATTAGCACATCCACAGGCCCCAGCACCTTGCCATCAAATAGGGCTTAAAAAGCAGGACAGGAGCTGCCGGGTCAGCTCACTTTATTAAGGCACCGCAATTGCTTCTATATCTGCCAGTTGGGAAAAGTGATTGATGTCTTAACCTGTCTTGATATAAATTTTTTGCTCTCTTTTTCATTTCTAAAGATTGCAGTTACCCTTATTTTGGGTCAAAGTGTGACGGAAAACTGACAGGCATCCTGAACGTGAGGAAGTTATGAAAGAAATCGGTGGGCATGTTAATGTTGACCCTATTTCCTCCAATTCTGCAGTAGTTCAATATAATTGCTATCTGATTTAAATGAAAATAAAATGTTTTCTTTGGAAAATGTGTTGGTTATTTACTTTTTCTGAATTGAAGTCAATCTGAGAATCTGTCCAAATAACCTTTTCAATTTGACAGTATGAGCAGCAACTAAAAAATGAGAGTTGGAAAAAAAACCCAGGCTGCATCCGAATGTTCTTTTTTGCTTAGGAAAGTTCCTAAAAAAAGATCGGGAAATAATTACGTGGCAACCATAATAAGTGGATTTGAATTCTTCAAATGATAAGGAAAGGTGTCTCAGAGCTTCCTAGTGTGTAGGGTACACAGAACCATCCTTAAAGCTATCCCACAATTCCCTGCAGCTGCAATATTTAAAGTGGCGACCACTCATACGACCAATCGCTTAAAGAAACATATGATGATGGACAGGGGACTCATGATCACGTTGCCTAGTGTTAAATGCTTTCGGATTCTCTAATTAGTGCAGTTGTCTCCCTAAGCCGTTGGGAATTCACTTAAACATGACGTTTTCCACAAAGGTTAAAGAAAAGTGGTTCGGGATTAGTGGATAGGCCATCATTTTTCGACTACTCGGACAAAGCACCAGAGTTGTCTTCAGCACCTCCATCCATTTGTCCATCCAGGGTCTAAGGCAGGGGTCCCCAGCCTTTCCCAGAAGGGGTCAGTGTGGGTGCAGGCTTTCATTGCAGCTAAGCAGCTACACACCTGATGTTACTAATCAAGCTTATAAGCAAAGAGTCCAGGGGTTGATTAGTAGTATCAGGTGTGTAATTGCTTGGTAGCAATGAATGCCTGCACCCACAACGGCCCTTTTCGGGAAAGATTGGGGACCCCTGGTCTAAGGGGAGCTGGAGCCCAGTATCCAGTCGGCATGACATGTTGTGTATCTGTTGTGGAACTGAGTGATGAAGCCAATAGTCTTATCAAATTTATTATGTTGGGCAAATTGAGAGGACAGAATTTAGAAACAGTTGCAAAAACCACCTGCTGAAGTCCGTTGGAGTGAAGTCAATGGCACGTTCATGCATTCAGCTTGTGGTGACAGATGTTTTTTGACACTTTTTCCGGCTGAAAAAAAAACACATTTGTAAAAACTCACATGCTGTTGATAGAAGGACCCACATGCCATAAACAATATTTAAATATGCTGTGACATTCATCTGATGCACAGTTTGTATTAGTGGCCTGTGTGGCAGCATAACATTGCCCTCACATTAGCTTTACCTCCACTATTTGCTTGTACTTTTCTCAGAAGGCAGCAGTCATCCATTGATTCATGATCTATATTTTCCTCCAATATCTATCATCCAGTTTTGTTGATATTTTGCCCAACGTGACCTCATTTTCTTGTTCTGAACCTGGCATGGTGGCTTGCAGCTGCGGACCATTCACCTCAAGGTTTGATGTGATACGCTTAATTAGCAGGCTTTCTTTTAGCTTCAAGGCCTGCATATTGTCAGTCTAATACCATAACCACCAATCTTATTTTTAAAAGTATTTTTTTTAAATGCATAAGAGAATGGATTTTTTTTTTTTTTTTTGATGAAGGTTTTGTGAAAAAAAGGAAAAATGCATTTTTGCCAACACAAAAATACAGGCAGCTGATATCTCAATTTGGCAAAAATATGATTTTTGCAACTATGCCATGCGGTTAACAATATTCTCTTAACCTCTTTGTTACGTAATTTGGCCATATTACTGTGACTCACTAGACGTTCACTGTTTATCTCCTCTCTGTAAATTGGATGGGGTAGCTATCGTTGAAGCCGATGGAAACATGACACTCATATTGTTTAAATAGTATATCTTATCATTATAATATTGGGTCAGGCAAGACACTTAACCTCACGATCTTACCTACATAGGCCAACATTGTCAAGTTTTACTGATCACTGTGACAGCATTGCAGTCAATTGCCAATGTACCTCATCATACAGAGATGAGGCAGGGAAGCTGATGGAGTGGTGTACAGCAAACAACCTCACACTGAACAGGACAAAAAACAAAGGAGATAATCCTGGATTATAGGAAAGGTGGAGCAGAGCCAGCCCCGCTCCACGTAAACGGAGAATGCTTTGAAAAAGTTTGGTCTTTCTGATTACTGCGGGTACACATCTCTGACGACCTCTCCTGGTCTGCCGACACAACAGCAGGGGTGAAGTAGGCTCAACAGCGACTCCACTTCTTTAAGAGTTCTCAGGAAAAACAACCTGGACGAGAAGCTGCTTGTGACCTTCTCCTGAGCAGCCGACGAGCATCCTGACATACTGCGTGTCAGTGTGGTACGCTGGATGCACGGCAGCTGACAGGAGAGCACTGCAGAGAGTGATCAACACAGCCCAGAAGATCACTGCATACCTCTGGACTCTTCCCTACATTATTCAAGTGCAGTACTTCCAAGTGCCTTACCTATATTTATATTTATATTTACATGTCTTTATTGTATTTTATTTTATTTTATTCATTATTTAATATAATTTTCATTGTTATTATCTACATTTCAAATTGCTTCTGCAGCTTATTGCACATCGCTTCATTTTTTTAAATTTATTATTCTTTTTGACTTTATCCTTGTTGTATTTTCATTCTCTATTTTCATTACATCAAAGGAGTGGAATTCCAATTTCGTTGTGTATTGCAATGACAATAAAGGTTATTCTGATTCTGATATAGTCTTGCACTCTGTCAGTGAGTACAGGTTGCACACTCTAGGTGTCTGTCTAGTTTCTGGAAGGGAGGAGCAGTGGATTTTTTTTTTCCTAAACCGCAACTGGTTAATGAAACTCAGAAAAAAATTATACTTTGCTGATGCATGCTCCTGTCTCCACAAATACACCTGACTCTGACGTGTCTGACTTTGCTTCTCTAATGATGTTGCATGGCTGGTGTTAGTCACAGATTCAGTAATATCTAAATCAATCTCAAAAAAGTGTTGTGGTCTAATGTGATAGACTGTACTTGCATTAGCATTTTCATGCATGCATTGGCAGAAAGAAAGGAATGTGGGGTTTCACATCTGGAGGTTAATCACCAATTAGACTTCCATACTGCTGAGATAGGTTGAGAAAAGGCAGATGAACAACAGAAAGAGACACAGCACTTGAACATCATCATTCTATTTACATGAGATAGCGCACTGCATTTCGCAGTTGTAAATGTCCTATTCACTGAGGCCAGTTGGTTCTTTGCAACATGCACTCAATGTTGTTTCAATCTTTCACATTGATTTTGTTTAAATATTTTAATGTGTCATTTGAATCCATGTGAATTCAGTGCAGGAAATTACGTATACTATATCAGCATCAAACAACCCAACTTTATTAACGGCATCTTATTATAAAGATGAACAGGAAGCAGTGTGGGAATCATTATCACAGCTTAAATTTAGGCTGAATTTCGCAACTTGTCTCTTGTTAACCGTGGGCTCTGAGCTGTTTATATACCACAGTTTATGCCCAGAAAAAAAAAGCAACAAAACCAACCGTTGTGACTCAAACCAGAAACCATAGGCTACACTGTTTTTGCAGGTCAGCCCATAGAGTTGCAAAGTCCTGTGTGTTTTCCTGTGCGAGGCACCATATGATAAACCTCCCAATATGCATGCGAGTTTTGCAAATGCATTCTGACTGAAGAGGTGTGTGGACAGTATGATTAATAGCTGGAGTTCTGATGAATTCACACCTGTGTGGGTGGCTGTGGACTGTGTGAAGGCTGATTATGTTGGTGTCTTTCCCACTTCTCATGTGCTAGACAACAATGAAGACAACCCAAGATTCACAATATCAATTAGTACTATCATTATATTGTCCTCAGATCTAGTGGACTATTTAGAATACAATCATGTGGGCCAGAGAAGTAGAATAACAACTGCCTTAGTCATATTATGATATGGACTGTTCTTACCGAGGACAGCTGGTTAACAAGCCACGAACGACGCAAAATATATTGAGTGTGTTTGCTAAAAAAAAAAACTCCTATATGTTGGTCAAATGGATGGATAAACTGGCCTTCTTTGTTTTAGAAGCATTGATAGCACATCGCAGCGTGTGGTTGTAAAATCCGAAAAATTATGTTCTTTCGCTTCGACACTAGCATTCATCCCTCTTGCAGTTTCAAGTGAAAGTGAAATGTTAACATGTTAAAAAATGTGATATACTTACCAATCAATCATACTTTATGTTAAAGTAGCCTATATATCTTGATAAAGGTATTTTGAAATCAAAGGTTGACTGTAGACCCCTTTTTAATCTATGTGTGGAAGTTCCTTTTACAATTTTGATGCCTTAGCAACAGCAGCTCCTTAGCAGAGACTTGAGTGTGATCAGAGGACTATCATTGCACAGAATTGTGACGGCAAACTGAAAATGCTATTTTTAGCTGTGATGATGGCCAGACACGAGCTGATTCTGAGATTAACATGTCCAAAAGTACGCTTGTGATTAATATTGCATGTCTGTTGTTATTAATGCATGTTTTCCACCATTCTTCAGAGAACATTGATCCACAAAAGAAATTTTAATTTTCAGTTGTATTTTCAGGCTGCTTTTACAGGTTGTGGCGATGAACGCGTTTGGTCAAGAGACAAAAATTCTGTGTCAAAATTTGTGCGCATCAAACGTTATGAGAAGGGGAATCTCAAGGTGAATGTAATAGCAAGCACTTGTGCTGGCACTCTTTTTATTCCATGGGATTTTGATGGTATATTTATTTATGTAGCATTCTCTGAGTATTGTTTGATTTTATTTGGTCATTCATGGCCTGTTTATGCATGGGCATTCTGTTCTACTCCCATGCTCCCATTGATTTTCATGCTAATTATTTTGTGATTATCAGGGAAGAACATCTAGAAGAATCTATATTTTCAACCAATAGAGATTTGAAGTTTGTAACACAGTCATATGAAGCTTAGCGAAAGTTCAGTCAGGAAGACTCTCTCTTTCGTCAACCCCGTGCATGTCCACTCGTGATTTTCCGCAGACAATATCCGGGGCTGTCAATGAGCAGTCAGCTGGCATAGCAACCGATCGCTTCTATCCAACCAGGGCACACCTCAGACGCATCGCTAGCCAATCATTCTGCTGTCGTCTTTTTTAAATATGTTATTTTCTCCGCCCTAGTTCACCCATGCCGCCGCTCGCTGACCCTCCTCAGCCCCAACGCCACCCTACTCATCAGACCTACCGTTCCGCCGCTCCAGCTTCACCAGTCATCAGCCACCACTGCCATCAGTGTTTGGACTCCGGGGGGATTTCCTGCGGCTGCTCCGGGCAGTGCTCCTGGTCTTCGAGTCTTCCCAAAGAGTCCAAGCGCCAAAGACTTGTTTCGATTCTAAGCATGTTACCCCTTTATGCTCAAAGGATAATAAATATTTTCTTGATTTCACTTGAGTCTCACCTGGTTGAAATATTTTTTTTCTTTGCAAACTAGAGTACATTTGTTGTCAGAGTTATACACCGCTGTAAATTATTGTCCTGGCAGATCAAATGGGCTATCATGGATTACCCGTAATGTCTCACAGTGGTGCCATATTAGTATCTGGATACACATGCCATTCCCATCAATACCTGTTCACTCCCTTTAATATCCCATGGCGTCCTGATGGAATCTCATGCTGCCATTCTGTCAGGTTGAGCTGGTGGACCAACAGACTATTAGATGGGCCACAGACTCTAGGTCAATGGATTGTGTCTTGGGGACTTAGCGTAACCGAGCTTCTGTGTTATTTCATTGGTTGGATGGAGCTCCCCACAGGCGCGGCCTCAATGCCTCGATTCTCCCCAGAATAGCCCCATATTTGGTGAAGGTGGCTGCTTTTGGAATCCCATGATGACAGACGGAAAGTCTCTTAAACGGGGAGGGGGGCATCGTGGCGAGGTGAGTACCAGCTGACGCTGATGCTAAAACAGAGAGAGAACCGAGAGGCGAAGGCCCACACAACCATGAAGTTTCCACTCCCTCTGACATTACCGTTGCTCGTGTTCGTGTGCAACACAAGCTCTTTAGAAGAGTGTGAGGTGCTCAGGAAGCTGTATCTTGCGCTATCACAATCTATCTCATTCTCTTTCACTCACGCTTGCAAACATGATTAACACCTATCATACCAGCCTGCCACCACCACCAGTCCCTCCACGACTGGGGACATACCAGCCAGCAACAGGCCGCGTCAGCACATATGTCTGGTTCTTCTCAGTTGTCTTTGCACTCCAGATGGTACTGACTTTAGGAGGATTTGTCTACTTGTTGACTAAGAGCAGCACGGTAAGGCCACCTTTCACAAGCTTCCAGTCGTATAGAAAAGTTGAGCTTTGTCTGAGCAGAAACGAATGGAGAAGAGCTCACAAGAAAACTAGTTAGGCCTATAATCACTCCAATCTATTTATACTCCAAGGAATAAAGCAAGGTGAGCTTCATCGCAATTTAAACGTTCAGAACAAGTGCATGATGATAAAAATACTTGAATCCACAGCAACTATATAAGGGTAAGACTGAGTAACACAAATGTTATTTTGTGAAATATTTTGGGTACTGGTTGAAAAAGGTAATGTTCAAGTAACCAAACTGAGGACACGAAAATAGTACTGCCTGTGGGTAGAAACTTTACGAGCTTTATTAACGCCTGGTGTTACGGCTGATTTGCTCTTTATCAGATCTCAGTGCTGAAGCTGAAAACCAGAGTGTGCATTATTCAGGATGTTTTCTGGGAATTCAGAACTTCACAGATATTTGTTTGACATTGAACCAAAGTTTCATTCAGTGGGTATAGTTTTTCATTTAATTGATGCGAACAAGCGTGCATGATAAAAAATAATAATGTTCAATATATTGTTTTATTGGTAACTTATTTTAATTTATTCATTTTTATGATGTCTATTTTGAGATAGAAAACACAGTAAAACAAATGGCCATTTATGAGAAAAAGAGGATATTAAAAACTGATACCTTGCAATGTGTTTCAATTGATTCAATTGATTCTCACTTCTTATGCGAGGGGTTAGCGGTGCATTCCACCCCAGGTACTATTCTTAAAGGCACAGCAGCTCCTCGAACTATCAGAAAAAAGGCTCTTTCAACTTGCCTTTGTGACTCAAACCTAGTCATTGTCTGCATCTACGGTTCTGTGGTTTTCTGAGAAACTGTACACTTTTGTAATAAAAAAGGAAATACTGTAGAATCTTACACAGCTCAATCTGAACAAATATGTCGTTATTTTCAAGAGTGTGAAAATGCTTAGTTTCATTGAAATATTCACCATAGAAGCTGGCACGGTAGTGAATTCCATTTCAATTCATGAAAAATCATTCATTCACTATGACATGCAGGTCTCCAGTGCATTGTAATCATATGTATTGCTACATGCAGAATATAAAAAGACAATGAAAATATGAATGCATTAACAGATAAGTTCCCAAATGTCTGCTTGGTTTCCCTTGGCCAGTCAAAGTATTAGATGTTGTCCATCTCAAGCACTCCTGATACAGCTAATTAAAATACCTTGATCCAGGAGGAGAGATTTGAGGAGAGGTGAGGGGGCAATTGTACCAAAGTATCTCTGCTTCAAACTTGCAATGTCTCCCTTTCCCTCTCGCTGAAGATGCAGAATCAGTTCCTGGACAAGAGGCTTGATGACCTTATCGTGCTCAAAAGATTACAGGAGTGCGACGATGGAAGTTTGGGCTCTAGCTCCCTGCTGGACTGCCGGAAGATCTTGGATAAATACAGGGCTGTGATGTCAAAGGTGCAAGGCTACTTATTCTATGGGACATTGCTTTCTCTTAATCTCCTTTCATATTTGTGAGCTAGACATGATAAAGGGTCTTAAAACATGCTTTATTAGTGTAGAATTGGAGATGATCATGGACAATAGTGTGAAACAGTTTTTGCCTCCTTACAAATTTCTTCTAGTTTTGTTTATTTGTCACATTTGAATGTTTCAAATCATCCATCTAATTTTAATATGAAACAAAGACAACACAAGTAATGCAAGTAAAGACAAAATTCAGCTTTTAAATGACGATTTAATTTATCGAAAGTAAAGAGCTCTATTCTCGTGCCTTTGAGAACGGAATGAAAATGCACGCGATGATAATTATATGCACAATTTTGCCTGGTTTAGTCTCGTGTTTTGAAAAAGAAGGGTCTGTGTCCCTAGGGATTGGACAGGGCAAAAGGTGTGTCAATGCATAAAGCTGGCACTGCAATTTTTGTGACACTGACCTCATTTGCATTTTAAGTGACCCAAACAGTGGAGTGCCATCAGATCTTCAGAAGGCCTTTAGTAACCTCACCCTTTACCGCTCCATTGTGCTCAACCTGTTCTCGCTCAAGTTCGCCTTATTAACAATCAAACAATTTATTGACGGAGCAACCAAGAACAATCCATGGCCTATAATAAGAAATGATAATGAAAAAACTGAATGCCTATTGACTACATTTATATAATTGATATGGTATTGTATGGACGGTGGCAACATTAATGCAAAAAATCAGAATCTTCTGCTGACTTCGCAGCATTTATTTTTGCCATCTCTCAGCTGTGCTGTGTGCCTCAGAATATGTAATGGATTCTCGTGGCTAATTGCTTAATGAGCCTCGCAAACTAAGCAAATCTGCTCTGTTTCACGAGCTACAAGAGTGCAGAAATTATAAAGACAATCATATTTTATGTCTTCATTTTAGTGCCGTAGAAAACGCCTCATAATTTTGTGGAGCAATGTATAACAATGCTATCTAAAATAAATTACTGTTGCTAGTCCTACCAATCAGTCCGGGCAACTGTTGCTGATCAGGAATAGTAAACTGCGAAAGGTTTGGGTTATTAAGCTTTGAAGGGCGAGGTTCCTGAAGGCCTTTGTTACTGCCGACAGACCGCCACTGCACCCAAACCACTTCTAAACGCAAACACTGTCCTCTATGGTACTTTCATGGGAGCGAATTGCAGCCAGTGGAGCTGTTCACAAATAAACGCATATCCTTTCCTTCCAGTTTCCATTTTCACAATGTACCCGATATAAACTGCTCAAAAAAATAAACACTTAGAGTTATATTGTATTGTTTAAGTGTTCCCTTTATTTTTTTGAGCAGTATATTATGGCTACAAAATGATGGGAGGGTATATGAAATATGAGAGGGAGGAGGAGGGGGTATGTTTATAAATGTGAATATTTTTCTTTGTGTGGGTGAAATACAAATAATTAAAGTCAGTCTCACCCTTGCTACAAGTGTCATTTTCTTTAAGGTCGATGGTCACCAAAATCTTTTCTTACATAATTTATTATCTGGTGCATCAACAATTATTCCCCCAAACGCCTTACGTATTACTACATTGGAGCATGGTTCTCACGAGTCCGAAGCCAGTGGTACGGGAAAAATTGCCAGTTTGCTATGGCATTAATACACTGGTTTTAAAGAGATTGACTGTGGATAATCTGAATGGTCTTAATTGAACCAAATCCCCACCACACCCGCAAGTAATTCATTTTTCTCAGTCCAACCCTTTTGATAGCAGTGCCTCAGCTGCGATATCACCGCCTGTCATGCAATTGAAGCACTGATTACTAAAACCCCACAAGTCAAGTCAAGTCAAGTGTGACTTATGGGGTTTTAGTAATAGGTGCTTCAATTTCAAGAATCGAGTGAGACATGCCCAGTTTTGATTTGCAACACCGTGAGCACTCGCACTTGTGTTGGGCTACAGCGTTTAGGTCGTCAAAATAGGGCTCAAGGATTTATCCAAAACCTATATCACCCATGTGAAAAAGTAATTGCTCCCAAAACTTTACAGTTGGTTGCGCCACTCTTGGCAGCAACACTTGTAAAATCAAACCTTTGCAATCACTGGCAGTGAAGAATTTTGGCTCACTCCTTTGCAGAAATGTTTTAATTCAGCCACATTGGAGGGTATTTGGGAATGAACTGCCTGTTAACAGTCATGTCACAGCATCTTCATCAGATTAAAGTCAGGAATTTGACTAGACCACTCCAGAACCCTCATCTTATTTTTTTTGAGGCATGCAGGGGTAGACTTGCTTATCATCGCCCTGTTAAAAAAATGGCCCAAGTCATTTTTTTCAAGTTTTTGAGAAAACACAAAAAACTTCACCAAATGCAGAGCAAGATGTGATACAGACCAAAAATAAATTTTCATCCAAAAATTACTTAGACCAAGTGCACTTGAGCTGATGGTTGGACATTCTCCTTCAGGATTCTCTGGTAGAGTGCAGATTTCATGATTCCATCAATTATGGCAAGTCGCGCAGGACTTGAAGCAGCAACGTAGCCCCAGACCGTAACACTACTATTATTGTGTTTGACTGTTAGTATGATGTTCTTATTGTAGAATGTTGTGTTAAATTTATGCCTGATGTACCGGGACCCACGTCTTCCAAAACGTTTCATTGTTAACTGCTCTGTCCACAGAATATTATTCCGAAGTCTTGGGGGTGATCAAGATATTTCTAGGCAAATTTGAGACAAGCCTTTGTGTTCTTTTGGTTTTCACATTTCAGCATTTCCAGGGATGTTATTTTTTCCCAGTCTCTTTCTGATTGTGGAATCGTTAACACTGACCTTGACTGAGGCAAGTGAGGCCTGCAGTTTTTTAGACAATGATCTGGGTTTGTTTGTGACCTCATAGAGTCATCAATGCACTCTTGGAGGAATTTTGAAAGGCCAGCTACTCCTGGAAAAGTTCACTTCTGCTCCAAGTTTTCTCCATTTGAAGATAATGGCTCTCACTGTGGTTCACTGGAGTCCCAGAGATTTGATTTCTATGCAAAGGGGTTAAAATTAATTTGATGATCTGTTACATTCAAGTGTGAAAAATGCACCAAAATTGAAGAAAGAAAGAAATTGGGAAGGAAAAGTACTTTTTCACATAACAGAATGTGATGAGCTTGCAGTTTATGATTTACAGTTGAAAAGTTATGCCAATGCATGTACATTTCTCTGGCATTCATTTTGTCCCTGCAATTCTGTTGGCAGTTATCACAAACTGGAGCCCCAGAGAAAGGTATGCAAACGTTTTTTCACTGATTTTTTTTTCATGCAAATTCAGCATATAATTTCATACTCACTTTGCTGTGACCGCAGCTAATGCTGCAGAACTGAAATACTTACACAACCCCATTGATGCTGTTCTCTTGCCAGGGTATTTCAAATCTGAATCCTTCTCATATTTAAGTCAACAGTTAAGTGGGTTCAGTGATTTTGTTTAGCAATGCGACTAATCACTCATTTTGAGTGGATCATTCACAGTGCTAGTGATATGAGTGCTTTGAATTTGTTGCTTAATGAATGTACAGAATGTCATTTCATAAAACTTTCTTTCTCAAGACTATGCTGGAAAGAGATAACTATAGTGAATTTTGCACCTTTCAACGCACAGCTGCTATGTTTAGCAACATAAAAAACCAGACTGAGCCGAGCAGCCGCAGCACAGCTAAATGTCGTGAACTTATGTTGACTGACTAATCACACCGGCACCTTTCACTTGGATTGAAGCAGATAGTTTTGCTGTCTCACTTCTTCTGCTCCCCATTGAGGCTTCTTCTTCTCCATTTCAGGTGCCTTGCTTACGGATTGGGTGCCCTTCCGTGACTCGACAGCCGTGGCCCACATGATACCAGATCGCTCGTCTACTTGTGAGTGCTGTTAACTTTTTATGTCTCCAGGCCAGGCCTCAGACACTTGAAATTGCGAGACTTTCATTAGAACTGTTCAGGCATGCAAAGGGCTAAAGTCATTTTAAATACGGTGCGATGTTTGAATTATTGGCATCTTTGATGATAATAGGGGGCTGCACATGACAAAAAAAACTGAGCTCATGATCCATATTGTAAGATTCTCATTCCTGTGCTAATCAACTCAAGTCACAAACCCTACGAATCAGACACATCCGTTAGCCAAATGGTCAGGATCCATTTATCATAAGTACAATACACTTGGTAATTTCTGACAACGGCTTGTCACACCTACCTGGCATAACCATCAATTATATTGTTGCGGCCGGGAGTGAGCAATTGGAGAGCTATTTCATCCAAAGAGACTGCCATCAACTATTTTGTCTAAGTAATTAATGTAGTAAATATGTCTGGGCAACTTCAAAGTGTTTTTCATGTATAAGAAATGTACGTTGGGGAGGCTCGGGGTTCACTTTGACTCTGCTGAACCCAGAGTACGTTACCCGTATTTCTGTTCACTGCCGTTTTTACTGGAAAAAAACACCATTTTTCATACGAAGATTGGAGTTGTCCCTTCATTCCTCCTTTTTTTTCTTACAATATGTTTAATTCAAACCCAAGTCCAAAGTACATACTCTTCTTTCAATGCATTTATTTTTGAGGTTTTTTTAAAAAAAAAATTATTTCTGTTCTCATTTTTTCTGAAAATCCGCATTCTTCTGAAATTATTGTACATAAATTCAACCATTTAAATAGATAATTTTTATAACTTAAGATGGTCCCTGTCTAGTTTGTGTCCCTCCTTTACCTCCTGTTTTACAGCAGTATAAAAACAAGTTAATATGCATATTGAGTTACTTCATCATCCATTACCATGGAAAAACCTACCGTCAAGTTACCAGGGCTCGATGTTAACTGACCTTTGCAAGTGAACTAATTCGTACAAAGGAGCACAAACACTCTGATAAGCTCTGTTAAGGTAATAATGAAACATGAAAAACAAATGCAAATGTTGAAAATTTTGGAAGATATGAGTCCATGTCCTCCCAGTGGACACTGAGGAAGATACTATGGGGGCAGTAATGATCCCAAGGATCATTGTTCATATCTTGGAGTTGCCAAGTCTCAAAAGCACATACAAACTGTGCCCTCCATAGCACATTTTGGGAGGGTAGCATGAAGAATGCCATTAGGAGACAAACCATGCATCTGGAGTCTAGCAAACATCATTGCTACAATGTCTTGAGAAGGCTTCTGAGGTCAGATCAGACCAACCCTTTAAATTTTATCTAGACACACCAGCTTAGCTCGGCTAAAGAGGAAGTAAATCTTGAAGAAATACCTCATACCCACTGTCAAATATTGAGTTGGGCTATTGATGTTGTGCAAATATTTGCTGATAGTAGCCCAGGTACACTAGTAAATATGAATGGCATAATGAGTTCCATTAAATGCTGAGAAATTTCGTGGAAAATTTGGTCATTTTGAGGTCGAGACTTAGTCATAAGTGATATTCCAGCATGATAATGACTGCAAACATAAATCAGAATCCACACTGAATTGGTGAGTTAAAATAGCATCTGAAATGGAAATCTCATCCTAAAGTTCACAGCCTGAGCTGCATTTGTCAACCCATGGATATCAAGGGCTTTGAAAATTTCCATTGTGGAATGGTAAAAAAATCCCCCCAAACTTGTGCTTGAACCTTTTCTCAAATTATAGGAAAAGATTCACATTTGTCATCTGCCAGGATTGTTTCTAGAAGCGTCAGGGGTGCCATAAATTTTTCCCATGTAATTATGGATTTCCTAAAAAAACTTTACTGAATAAAAACATTGAAACACGAGACAAAATATATTTCAACCAAATGGTTGTCCAGCAAGTTATGATAAGCTGAATAATAGTATATTTTATTACAGAAGTCAACAAATCTGCACCTGACGGTAATTATGTGAAGTAATGCTGAAAATAAATACAGCAACAATCAGAAAAAACTGATGCTCCGAAGTGAGATTGGCTCCATGACAATGAGAATAAGTCAAAACCCTTGAGGGCTTTTGGCATGAAAATTGTTTCCAACCTTGAACTTCACAAAAATTATTGTATATAAAATTAACAGGGTATTTTACAGAGTGCTTTTCCTCACATGCTCTCCCTTTTTTGACAAGCATGCCATAGGTGTGCAGAGTCAAAAAAGTACATTTTGGTGTCATCTGAGCTCAACACACAATTCTACTCGCAGTTCTAATGACGTTTGGAAAAGTTCAGGCACAGCTATTTTTGGGATGCTCTCTTTTTTCCAGCATCCCTTCTCAACAACTTCACAAAAAATTGCATCTAACAGTTGATCAAGAGCCTTGAAAACCCGAAGAGAGTACAGAAATTCTTGAGCCTTGATTTTTCTTTGCCTCCCTTATGTGAGGGAGCAAATAATTTATTCTGAGACACTTTTTTTTTTTAAATATTGCTTTGGGCTTCTGATAATTTTCACTCCAATGTTTTGATGGAAAAATTATCACAGAAAATGCAAGTAATTACACCAAGTATTGACAGTAAAGATTATAGGCATTAAATGTATTTACTGTTCATTTTTATGTAAGGTGTAAGCAATTCTTGGCTTCGCATTAATCAAAACATCAAAACCAAGAATGGGTGGAGGCAACAAATCAATTTAAAAAGCACATATTTATTTATTTATTTCAGTCTGACAGCTCACGTGTAAATAATTGCAGTATTAATTGGTATTCACAGTTAATAGGTAAATTGATACACTCGCTCCTGCCGACTGAGCTTAAGAAGCAGTGAGCGAGATACCCCTTTATCTTTATCTGAGAAAATATTCAGAGCCCACAGGTGAATGCTGGGGTGTAGGTTGGACATTGACTAGCAGCAGGCAGAAGCAATGTGGCAGCAGAAAATGTTAATTAGCAGCAGCAGAGAGCAATGCAGTGCAACAGCCGGCAAAAACACTTTTTTCAGCTGAGCCAGAGTAGGATAGCAGTTTGACTGGACCACTTCTCAAAAGAACAGAGCTGTGGCAGGCATGCGTAGCAGCGTATATGAAAATAAGAGAATTCTTGAGTTGTTTGTCTGAATTACTTCTGCAGGCTTAGATTTCACATCTAACATGAACATTTCTTGTTTCCCCTTAGCTAAAATCCTGAAGTGGGACAGTCAAAACTCTCTGACAGCTAGGGTAACACACCTCTCCAAAGATGGTGCACTGAAGATTCTCGAATCTGGAAATTACTACATTTACTCTCAGGTCACCTTCACCATGATGCACCCAAAGGTTCCCCTGGCCCAGAGCATTGTATGCCAGTGGGGCCCGGAGAAAAAAGAGAAGACGGTCTTACTCCGGGCATACGCTACCTTAAAGAGCGAAAACCAGCAGTTCACGTCCTTCCAGGGAGGAGTCTTCTGGTTGGAGAAGGACAAAGAACTCTACCTCAATGTGACGAATACCAGCTTTATAACCTTTGACGGGACTTCAACCACTTTTGGATTATTCATGCTGTGAATGTAGTCACAAACAATTGATCTTCTGAGAATATTGCAAGCTCCTGGTTCAGGAGTGGACCTGCCAGTCAGAAGCATGGATGGAGTATCTTGCAAAAGTGCTGTGATTTTTTTGCCCCCACTGTCATGAGGATAATGAGCAAAGAGTCAACACCACAACAGTTCCAAGGTTGGAGATAAAGACTTGGCCATGTACGAGTATGTGTGCCTACTGGTTTCGCGAAATGCTTGGAAATGGAAAATTATCGACTGATATATACTATTAGCACTGTTAATATTGTATTTTTGTTCTTATTATGCTCTTTTTTAATTGCACTACAATCAAATAGGGGAATAGGGAGAATCCATTTATTTATAGGCGCTGTGCTTTAGTTTCTACATATGTAAATCATGGGTGATAAGCATAACCTCTTATCACCATTCTGTTGGATACTCTCCAAAGCTATTAGGTGCCTCAGTCTGGAGAAAAGAAAATTACAATTGAACCTACATAGCATAAGTGTAGGCTCAAGCCTGGGTTCATGACAGTAAATTGCAGGCATGGTATATTATCAGCTTGAACCTCATGAGCAAAGACTGCAGTTGTTTTGTGTGGCAATGCAGGGTATAGGTTGCTATATGAAGCAATAATAACCCACCAACCTTAGAAACAAATGAAATGGAAAACCAGGATCTGTTCAAGAAAATCTGATACTGGGTATTTTACTATTCATTGAATGTTGTGTAGTTGAATGGTACCACAATTACTTTTTATCCTCTAATTTCCTGACATATTGAAAGCTTTATTTAAAAATACATTTTCTATTTAATGTGCAAGGCTGGGGCCAAAATGATTCTGATATTTTTTCTTATAGATAAAATTGTTTTTCTCTACTGTATGGATACAGACAAGAGATTTACTGTAACAGGGAGTATTTTGTGTATTCATATTTTGTGTAGTTTTTTGATGCCTGAATAATTTATTTGTAAATGCATTATAGCCGATGGTTTATGAAACAATTGTGCTCTGTGCACTTGATTCTGCCTTCTATTTAAAATGTAAATTTGTTACAGTTAGTTGAGATAATTTATTTGAATGACAGTTCGCACTGCTACAAAGCCCTCAAAGTTTCACTCAAGCCCACTTAGCAAATGTACATTGGCAGATTTGTAGCGCCATCACACACCATCCTCTCAATTGTAGCTCAGTATAGTTCAACTCAATTAAGACTGGACTTGAGTTAAATATGGTTTGAAATACCCTAGCCCAGCTGGCCAGGCCTGTTCTTTTAGATCTAGTAATTTTCACTCCAACCCTCCTCGCTCATTCAGAAGCTATGCGGAGCTGCAGATAACGCAGCAGGGGATCTGGAGAAAAATGGCTAAGCAGCCTTTCATTAACCCTTGTCAGTAGCATCATGCTTGTAAAATACCAGCAAATTACTGAAAGAAAAATCTTTTACACTGATACCAGAACTAAATTCGCTCAGATGAGAGTATGCGTTTTGGTCCAGAGGGTGGTAGAATGTAAACTCGGTGAGAAGTTCTCCATTTGGGTGTGGGTTTAATTCTGTGCTATTACGCTTTCTGCAGCACTTTCAATGTCTTTGTTTATGTGAATCAACTAGAAGGAATTAAACATTTGAGCAAAGTTTGACCCAAGCACCCAATTGCCCTCATTGCCTTTATACCAGTTATAAAGGCAAGATTAGAATGCCCCTACCTTACTGTTCCTGGAAACAGTGCAGCCATTTCCCGTCACTCGACTCAACTGACAGACCAGATTCTTCCTCGATGCATGTTTAATCTGTCATTATGCACTAAAGTGGCACATTGGCCAAATTTACAGTTAGTGTCTAAACTTTACTTCTTGGAATGGATGTAAAGCTGTATGTCTCGCTAACCAGATGCCCTGGACCCCAACCTGGCCTGCCCCCCTACTTCTACGATTGGTATTTATTTCAGTATAGAAAAGCATATGGTGTGGTTTTCCATCAAAAGACTTAATATGCAAATCTAGGCCACCATCTATTCTATAGTACCACAATAAAAGAGACCACAAACAGTTACAGCAGGCGAAAGCGATTTCTGTAAACAAAAAGCTGAGGCCAACAGCTTTCGATTCACCTCTTTCGACAGCCCTTTCTGAGACACCAAGGTTATCAGTGGCACCAAAATACAGTGAAAATGTGTTTTCCTCAAGAGTTTTATTGGGTAACTGCCAGAATAGCTGAGAAAATGGGCAAAACAAAAGATTTATTGACCAAAGTGACGCTGCGTGTGTGTGTGTGTGTGTGTGTGTGTGTGTGTGTAAATACTTGGATGATGGATGAGGGACCAAAATGCATTCCTTTCCCATCTCAAATGTCGGAAGCATCACTCCGTGTACAACAGAAAGCATTGGCTCGTTTTCTTCAAAATGATGAGTTAAGCCACACAATATGTCCGACTTTGAAAAGCTCACAACATAACTTTCCTGGCTGAATGGAAGGACAATACCTATAAGCTACTGGCAGACACCAGTGCTTTGCAGTGAATCACATCAGACTTACTCTGTAAAGCACAGGATCAAGGGAGAGTACCGCAGAAGTACCTCTTAAATAAAACACAGAGGCAGGCCATATCTTCACTGCTGCTAAGCTCAGGTACTTAAAGAATCAGCAAAAAACAAATGAAAATACATATACATTTCAATGCCAAAAATTTAAAGAGAATTCTGTCAGCAAAAAGGAATGAACAAAAACTCTAGTTGTATAACAAATTACGCACCAAAATGGAAATGCATCTTAGTCACCGTGCCTTTTTTTGACAGGGGGTGGTGGTGTAGGGGGCAGTTCTTGATCGTATAGTTTTCATACTCCCACACGGAAACTGTGGTGGAGTCCCTCAGTAAAACTATCTGTGAAACTCAGAAGTCAACCTCTGCTTATGAGATTCAGAGATGTTTACCGGTTGCACATACTTTCCTGTCAAGCCCTTTTCAATTTAGCTTCCCCCTCTCCCCATGACAAGCACATAAACCCCACACACACACACGCCCACACCCAAACACACACACACACACACGCCCACACACACACTGTTACCACCAATTGAGTCCAAACTCAGAAGTCATACACAAGTCAATATTTCTCTACAAAAGAACAGAGCTGCTACTATATGAAATCAATAATAAATGAAATAATCATTTAAAAACTACGTTTTATATTTACTTGGGTTATCTTCGTCTAATATTAAAATTTGTTTGATGATCTAAAACATTTAAGTGTGACAAATATGCAAAAAAAAAAAAGAAATCAGGAAGGGGGCGAATACTTTTTCACAGCACTGTATGGATACGTTATTGTGTAGATGTGCCTTTTCGGACCTCCTTTTCAACTTTCGGTCCATCAACACATTTTCTTGCCAGGCCAGCTATCAGTCATCCGGTTCTTTTTCTGGGCCAGAACTCCTAAATGCTGCAATATTTTTCAACAAAATTTCATATGGCTACATCTTATTGTGTAGATGTGCTCTCTCATATTTCCCACCCGTCCACCTGTCCGTCCATTCGCCTCGTTTTTTTTTCAGGCCAGATATCAGCCATCCCATGGCAGGTGATCAGAGTATTTCATTTCATCAAATTTTGCCTGTTTTTCCAATTAAAATATTGACAATATAGTAGAGTATGAATAAGAAACTCTTCAGGGCATACTATTCGTTTAGATAATGTGGCTTAAAAAGGCAAATTAATCTTAGAAATCCAAATAATGCAATTATAAAAAATAGCTTGGGGGTACGCAAGACCAAGGTTGAGAAACACTATTAAAAAATTCAGGGAATCTGGAGAAATGTTGGCATGAAGTTTGGAAATTATGATGACAATGAGGCTGATGTGCGCACGGTCAGCCTCCAGTCGAAGGGGTTCTCATACATTTCAGATGAACCATTTCGGAACGACAGCACCTTATGTTCATACTCCCCCATTTTAGGAGCATTAAAAACTATTGGATTGTTTATCTAAATCCTGAATAAAGGCAATGATTTTTAATATTTTGTCGCATATCCTTTGCGTGCAATGGCTGCTTGAAGACTGGAATGGATTGACATCACAAGACGCTGGGTATCTTCCCTGATGTTCAGCTAGAACTGTACTGCAGAAATCGTGTCGCCGCTAGTTTCGAGGATTTTTTGCCTTCACTTTCCTCTTCCATCCATCCATCTATCCATCCTTTCATCACCTTAAGCATCTGAAATGTGCATCCAATTGGATTCAGATTTAGTGATCGACTTGGCCAACAAAAGCAAAATGGCAACAAAAAAATGTTTTCAGTTTAATGAGGGTCAAGAGTGATTTTCATATTCCTGTTTTTATTAGCATTTTCCATTGTGTCCCAACATTTTTAGCAATAGGGTGGTAAATATAGTGCCGTGAAAAAGTATTTGCCCCCTTCCTGATTTCTTATTTTTTTGCAAATTTTTCACACTTAAATGTTTCAGATCATCAAACAAATTTAATATAAGAAAAAGACAACCCGAGTAAATACAAAATGCAGTTTTTAAATGATGAGTTCATTTTTTAAGGGAAAAAAAGCTATCCAAACCTACCTGGCCCTATGTGAAAAAGTACTAATTGCCCCCTAAATCCTAATAACTGGTTGTGCCATCCTTGACAACAACAACTGCAATCAAACGTTTTCAATAACTGGCAATGAGTCTTTCACATCACTGTGGAAGAATTTTAACCCACTCTTACTTGCAGAATTATTTTAATTCAGCCACATTGGAGGGTTTTGAGCATGAACGGCCTGTTTAAGGTCAGGCAACTGCATCTCAATAGGATTTTAGCCCGGACTTTGACAAGGCTACTCCAAAATCTTCATTTTGTTTTTTTTTTTTTTAAGCCATTCAGACGTAGACTTGCTGGTGTGTTTCAGATCATTGTCCTGCTGCATAACCCAAGTACGCTTGAGCTCGAGATCACAATCTAAGGGTTGGACATTCTCCTTCAGGATTTTCCGGTAGAGAGCAGAATTCATAATTCCATCAATTATGACAAGTCTTCCAGGTCCTGAAGCAGCAAAGCAGCTCCAAACCATCACACTACCACCACGTTTGACTGTTGGTATGATGCTATTTTGGCGAAATGTTGTGTCAGTTTTACACTAGATGTAACGGGACGCCCACCATCATAAAAGGTCAACTTATGTCTCGTCATTCCACAGAATATCTTCCCAAAAGGCTTGGGGATCATCACCGTGTATTTTGGCAAATGTGAGACAAGCCTTCGTGTTCTTTTTGGTCAGCAGTGGTTTTCGCCTTGGAACTCTCCCATGAATGCCATTTTTTACCCAGTCTCCATCTTATTGTTGAATCATGAACACTGATTTTAACTGAGGCAAGTGAGGCCTGCAGTTCTCTTCAGATATTGTTAGGGGTTTTTTGTGACCTCCTGGATGAGTAGTTGATGCGCTCTTGGGAGTAATTTTGGTAGGCCGGCCACTCCTGGGAAGGTTCACCACTGTTCCAAATTTTCTCCATTTGTGGATAATGGCTCTCACAGTGATTCGCCGGAGTCCCAAAGCCTTAAAAATGGCTTTGCACCCCTTTCCAGCCTGATAGATGTCAATTTCTTTGTTTCTCATCTGTTCTTGAATTTCTTTAGTTGGCGGCACGATATTTTGCCTTTTGAGATCTTTTAGCCTACTTCACTTTGTCAGACAGAAGTGATTGAAGTGATTTCTTGATTCAACGAGTCTGGCAGTAATCAGGCCTGGGTGTGGCTAGTGCAACTGGACTCAAAAAATGGGGTTAATCACAATTAATTCCTGATTTAAAAGGGGGGGGGCAATTACTTTTTCACAGAAGGCCAGGTAGGTTTGGATAGCTTTTTCCCCTTAAGAAATGAAATCAATATTTAAAAACTGCATTTTGTATTTACTCGGGTTATCTTTTTCTTATATTAAATTTGTTTGATAATATGAAACATTTAAGTGTGAAAAATACGCAAATAAGTAAGAAATCAGGAAGGGGGCAAATACTTTTTCACGGCACTGTACATGCAATTTTTATTAAAATACTTTTTAAGTGACAGTGAGAAAATAAGATGTGCAAGTGCTACAGACAAAATATTTCAAACTGTAAACTGGTTGTACAGAATAAATTCTGATTTTACAATCTAAAATGAACTGCAGACAGTACTAGCAGTGAAATATAGTGAACAGTCATGTGCAATGAAAGACCCTTCAACTTGACCCTCGTCTCTGGCAAAAAGGTCTTTTCTCTGATAAAACTGCATTTAAATGCATACATTTGAATCACAAGCAAGACCTGCCGTTGGAACCAAAAGACCTCCTCAATGGAAATTCATGAAGAGGCAGTACATTCCATAGTAACTGAAGAAAATATCACTTCTGCAGTCCCATTTCGAGGGCTGACTGCAATAAACAGTTATGTCCAGATGTTATATATTGGACATAACTGTTAATTGCAGTCAGCCCTCAATTTATTGCAATGCTGGTTCCATGGCAATCAAACATATCCATGCGGCAGACAGCAAGCATGTATGACTCAGACTAATGAAATACTCAAAACCCACAATATTAAAATACAGGCAGTAATAATAACATGATACATTAGCATATGATACAAGAAAACAGCAGTTTCAATATTAGTTATTTAAAAAATATTCCATTATTTAATATCCCAAGTTAAGTTATGCTTAGTTCTCACTGTCGTGTGCTCCGTTGCGAACGCCACAATTGGCCATTCATCTCTGATCATGGAACTTCTCTGAAGCTGCTTTCACACCGGACGTGAAACGAATTTTTCGCACAACAGATTACATTCAAAGTCAATCCAAACGAGTCTTCGCATTGACTTTAAATGTAATCTGTTGTGCAAAAAATTTGTTTCGCCTCCAGAGTGAAAGCGGCTCAAAATTTCAGGTTTGGATACGAGGTGATGCGATGATCAGAATTGACAATTAATCCTGTTGATTGTAAGAAATTTTTGAACCGTCCAAACTTTTCTACGATCAACACGATTGCCACGACTGACCTCAAGATCTGATAAGATCTGATAGGATCACCACGATTACTCCACGAAAAAGACCACGATTTCAGTCGTGCCGTGAATCGTGATAGTGGGAACCTAGTATAAACAAATTAAGCCAGAGTCCATGACAAGGGGAACTTCAGGGGTACAATTTAGTCAGTGGTTGCTGTTTGATAAAACCTGTGTTCATAACAATGCGTTATGCCATTGGTGGACAACCCAGGACCACAATACCTGCAGTGTTAGTGGTTTTTATTCCTACTTGGAACTTAATTAGTCAATTAAAGCAGTTAATTACAGTTTTCAGTCCTCACTGGTTTCTTGAGTTAAAGTGGTTGGTGAACACAAAAGTCTTTGCACCCTGCAGCTCTAGTACCAGAGTTGGCCATCTCTGCACTATGCTATCAGGTGCTCCATGAAATTTCAATGCACCAAATGAGAACGAAATGGCAGAAGCACAGAGAAACTTCCAAAAAACCAAAATAGCCCCCTGGCAAATACAGAAACCCTGAAGCAAAATGAAAATATTATTTTACGTTATAGGCGTATTTTCTCTCGATGGTAGTGAGACTTTGTGCAAGTCTTTCCTCTCATTATCGAAATCTTCCACTCATTAGTTCAACTATCTTAGATTTGCCAGCGACTTTATAGACAGAAGTGTGAAAAGCCTCACTGGTGTGCTGTACCTCCAAGTCACCTCTGACAAAAGCACAACTTCAATTTCCAAATGTAATACAAAGAAATGCGGTGATACTGACTAACTGAATTATGAAATCTGGATTTTTGCCATGGCTGGAACCTCATTTATCCAGCCTTAATCAAATACTCATCACAGTGATTTAACAGGCTGGTCAGGGACTGGTACACTTTATAAAACCATCTGCAGTAGCAAGCCATGGTGTCTGCACTAACCTGTCAATGGCTGTAACAATGATATTGCACGGCAAAGTTGAAGTAGAGGGCTTCCAGTGCCATTATTGCATACATATCTTACTACAACTCCTTCAAATGAAAATATATAATATATAATATTGAATTTTTTAAAATCATTTTTAATTATATTTATATTTATATTCTGTCATGTCTTATTTATCTCCTGACTTTTTAAGTTTTTTTTAGCCTATTGTTTTATTTCTGTTCTTATGTGTTTTATTTTTTGCATTCGCCTCTGCTGTAAAGCTCTTTGGGTCAACTTCTGTTGTTTTAAATGTGCTATGTAAATAAATGTGACTTGACTTGGTTATTCATAGGATAAAGCGAAATGCTTTTTTTTTACTCAAAAACCTTTTAGGCAGTATTTTCCTGCCTGCTTGAAAGAACAATAAAGGCGCATGGACAGGTTCACTAATTAAAACAATTTTTGATGCTGAAAATCATATAAACAAAATTTTAGGGTCAGTTCTTGAATCAAGAGTTTTTTAAAAACAAGCTTCAGTTATACCATTTAGCCCATGATTGCCAGTAAAACTGTTTCCAGCATGACCCAGTAATAATCCTTCCATCCATTCCCTACACCCGCTTCTTTCTCACTAGTGTCACAGGGAAGCTGTAGTCTATTCTAGCTGACTATGGGTGAAAGGCAGGGACCGGCCCAGGAGAGCTCGCCAATCCATCCCCAGGCAGGCAGGCACATACTGTATTCACACACCATTGACTCACACACTGACACCGACGGGCAATATGGTATCTGCAATTAGCCTGATGTGCATGTCTTTGGACTGTTAGACATGCATCCCACTCAAAAACAGGGAAAACATGCAAACTCCATACAGGAAGTTTTTCAACAACAATTTTCGATGTTACTTTCAAAACTAAAAGCAACAGAAGTGGCGCTCCAAAACAGCATCGCTGGTTTCTGCCACCAACACCTGACCGATCCATCATGAAGTCTCATGCGTTCTATGAACAATTTTCAGACAATCTTTCCCATGTATTCTGACAATTTACATGCTTAAATCCTTTTTGTTTCAAGAAAGAAGACTCCTGCAATGACCACAGAGTGTAAAATTCATGTTGCACAAGGGTACACCACACACCCAAAGAGCCAGACAGGATTTCAATGGCTGCCATCCTCTCAGGCACTGTCATTCTTCTGTTTGGCCAACCTCCTGACTGCTCGTTCCAGCTCCTTCCTGGACCTTCGTTCCTCCTCCAGACACTGCTTCATCCGTTTATTCTCCTGAAGACCAAAAAGCACAATGACCATCACCACGCCCTCACAAACCGTGCATTACTACCAGAAGGTGATCTTTCAAATCGAATCTTTAAGGTGGCAGAGCACATCAGCAAGAATATTGTGATTGGGACGTCCTCACCGGAACATTCTAATGCTGATGTAGCCATCACAACTGGTGACGGAAAGCAACAAAGTTCTAGGGCACAGTCTCAAGAATAATTAATACCAGAGGGTTAATGTCCGTTAACCAATCCCTGCCAGAAAGGAGTTTTGGTTCTTAATGCTTTGAACAGTGGTTTAAAACAAAGTGAATTTAAATTCCTTTCTCTCCACGAAAGAGAAGGAGCAATATTACCTTCTTCAGAGCAAGAACTTCATCTTTTAATGCATAGACAGCATCCACAAGGCTTCTGCAATAGACAGGGCCAGTCAGTGAGGGAAAACGGAAGAGGAAAGATTTATCATTCCAGGAAGTTATTTCAAACCAATATATTTGAATAATTGGACCACCTAAATACTGGAATAATGCTTGTATATGCACATATATTTATGTATACAAAATTTTACTTAATGGCCACACATTTTCTTGTCCTCCAATCTCCCGAATGGACGTGCAAATGGAAGATTTCTACAAGTTTCAGCAAAAAACAAAACAAAAAAACAAAAAAACGAACAAAAATCTGTCAGTGTCGGGCCATCCACAGGCAGTCATTCTGTTCCCCCAGAGGAACAGGCTGTTTTGAGCGGTTTTCCACACCACAATAATGAGCTCTGCTTTGATTGGCTTGAAAACACAGCTAAATGCACAAGAAAGTTAATCACACAAGGCAGTGTGAGGGAGCAATATTACACACAGAGCTGTGAGGTGTGAACTCTGCGGAGCACATATTTATGCGGAATTTCCGAGGGCTGGGCGATAAATTTATCACCCAGCCCCAGAAATTCAAACTGCGCTTTTCTTTTTTTTTTGTTCCTTTTTATTGCAATCCCTGATATTTACACTTACATTCAGCTGATGATGCTTTTGTCCTTTAGCAATTTTTTTTTGATGTTAGAAAGGTGTGAAAAAAGAAACAGATGGGGAGAAAAGAAATTAATAAGATGGAAAAAAACAATTACATTCCATTAATCACTTTACCCTTGATGCACCTCAATCTGCTTCACATTTACAGTGCCCTCCATAATTATTGGCACCCTGGTTCAGATGTGTTCTTTAGCTTCTTGTAACTTCAGTTGTTTTTTTAAATAATTTAGGACCACAACGAGAAAAGAGGAAAATCCAACCTTAAATTCAAGTGCATTTATTCAGTGGGGAAAAAAAACCCACATTAAGAAATAATACTTTTACATCAAATCATGTGTGCCATAATTATTAGCACCCCTGATGTTAATACTTTGTACAACCCCCTTTTGCCAACAAAACAGCACCTAATCTTCTCCTATAATGTTTCACAAGATGGGAGAATGCAGAAAGAGGGATCTTCGACCATTCCTCTTTGCACAATCTCTCTAAATCATCCAGAGACCTGGGTCCTCTCCTCTGCACTCTCCTCTTCAGCTCACTCCACAGGTTTCCAATGGGGTTGAGGTCTGGGGACTGAGATGGCTATGGGAGGAGCTTGATTCCGTGTCTGGTGAACCATTTCTAAGTAGATTTGGCCACATGTTTAGGGTCATTATCTTGCTGAAAGACCAAGTGATGACCCATATTCAGCTGTCAGACAGAGGCCACCAGATTTTGATTTAAAATGTCCTGGTATTTCAAAGCGTTCATGATGCCATGCACCTTAACAAGGTTCCCAAGGCCTCTGGAAGAGTAACAGGCCTACAGCATCACCGATCCTCCCCCATACTTCACAGTGGGCATGAGATGCTTTTCTGCATACTCATCTTTTGTGTTCCGCCAGACCCATTTAAAGTGCTTGTTGACAAAAAGCTCTATCTTGGTCTCATCGGACCAAAGCACATGGTTTCAGTTGAAGTCCCATTACCGCTTACCGAACTCCAGACGTTTGCGTTTATGATTGTTTTTTTCCGTGCATGCCTTACAAAAAGCTTGTTGGCATGTAGATAGCGCCTGATGGTTGTTTTGGAGACTTTGTGACCCCAAGATGCAACCATTTGTTGCAATTCTTTAACAGTGAGCTTTAAAGAACTTTTTATTTCTCTTGCCATCCTCCTCACTGTGTGTGGTGGCAAAATAACCTTGCGTCCCCATCCAGGCTTGTTTACCACTGCTCCAGTTGTTTTAAATTTCGTAATGATTCCTCTGACAGTAGATATGGGCAGGTGCAGGCAAGTGGCTATTTTCTTGTAGCCATTGCCTGACTTGTGAAGGTGGACACACATCTGCCTAACTTGAGCGGTGTGTTTCTTTGCCTTTCCCATGTTGAAGAGTGGATAAGAGAAATGGCAACACGTCATATTTACACCCCACGGAAACAGGAAGTGATGATTTACTAATTAAATATTCTTAGATACTCTGATCAACTTTGTAAACTACTGTAGAAATGACAGAAATACTTCAATTATATTTAATTCCTAGGAATTGTTAGGGGGGCCAATAATTGTGGAACACGTGATTTTATGATAAATAATTATTTCTTAGTCAGGGATTTTTTTTCCCCTTAAAATTCACTCGAGTTAAAGGTTACATTTTTCTTCAATTTTCAGTGTGAGAGTATGCTTGTTCAATAAAAATTGAATTTATTTTAAGGCTTTTAACACATCTTAAACAAATATAATACCTATATTTAATACCCACTTTTCTTCCAACATGACCCGATTCAGAGCAAACAAAATTAATAATACCATGACCATTTTCCCATATTTTTTAAAATTCTAATTCTCGGTTTCTCATAAAATATGTCAATTTCTCCATTTGTGAAATTTCATTTATTGTCTCCCTCCATTTTTTTATTGAAGGTTCATCTGGTTTCAGCCAATTACGGGTTACCTGCTTCAAGGCCGCCACCCTTAAGATTCTAAACAGGTGCTTATCGTTGTCTATCTTAATTTCTCGTGGTGTACTGCCAAGGATAATGCACACTGGTTCTATCCCTTGACTAATTTCAAAAATTCTTTGCACAAAACCTATAATTTCCTCCCAGAAACTTTTAAAATTGGGCAGAGAAAAAAATATGAGAATAGTCTGCATTTATTTCAGCACAGTTTCTCCAACAATTTAATATTCTGAATTTCTTATATTTTACTTGCATTTTTTGAGTTATAAAATATCTTGAAAGAATCTTCCAAGAGAATTCCCTCCAATATTTGGAGTTGATTGTTTTATGCGCTCCTATACAAACTTCTTCCCATTTTTTGTTTGAAAATTGAACTTTCAGCTCATTTTCCCATTTAGTTTTTGTGGACTAATCCTTTCCCAGACCAGCTTCCAATATTTTATATATCTTAGACAGTTGATTTTATTAGATTCATTATTCTGATTATTAATCATGTATTTTATTAAGTTGTGGAGGCTTTTAACTGTTTCCTCTTTTATACGTTTCCCCAAATAGCTTCCTATTTGTAAGTACTTAAAAAATGAGATTGTGGCAATCCAGATAGCAAGCTCCTCCGCTCCGGATCTGCCCCGAATCAGCTGGAGCCGGGGCGGATCCGCGGCAGATCCAAAGCAGAGGAGCTTGCTATCTGGGAAGTTATATGTTTAGGAGGTAGATTCAAAAGAGTCTAACTTTTTTTAGCATTTGCGAGTATGTTTTTAAACCTTTGGATGCCCATATCCTTAAAATACTATCCATTTTATTTGGTTTAAAGTCTGAATCCCATCTGATTTCTTTAAGTAAAATTAAGCCCTCAGTTATTCTTTGGTTTTCACAAATTTTTCTCCATATTCTGAGTGTGTTATTTACCCATTGATTTTGTTTAGTTTTTGCTTTCATATCCTTATACTCGATAAAGGGTAGTGTTTTGATTGAAATTCCCACACTCTCTCCTTCAATTGAGAGCCATTTTGCCATTTGTCTGAAGTGGGGCAGTATAGTCCTCTAAGTCAACTTTCTCTAGGCTGACAGATACAGTGGAGACGATCGTCCAGTTGGACTGAACTGGATCCTTTAAAACATTGACAACAACAATAATGATAACAGATTGCATGTAAAAAGTACTCAACCCCATCTCAAATAGGATGGTTTTTGTGTCATTATGTGAATCTTTGCCCTCATACTTTTCCTCTATGACTGTCTGGCCGTTACTGTCCTCCTCCATGATGATCTTCTCTTCCTCAGGTAGTAGGACCTGTGGTGCTCCCTCCTTCCGTGCTGCTGCAGACACAACAATCTCGTTAGTCGCACGGCAACCGCCTTGCACACGCTCACTCACATCTGCCGACCACTTCACAACCCCCCTCATTCATTACCACATTTCTGTCAAACATCCAGCTCGCATTCATCTGCTGTCATCATGTCACATCCGTAAGATTCGATAAATGTCACAGGAAATGCCTTCCACAACACGTCGTGATGAATACTCAGCCCTAAACTTCAAGGATTTTATGAGCAATTTAAGGTTTTTTTTTTTTAAACAAGACCCACACTGTGCACTCAAGTGGATTTATTCTGAAGCTGATAGTGCTTTAATGATTTTTGTGTTTATCAGTCCATTCAAGCAAAAATACCAGAGTAAGGGTCTGGGCGGCACTCCTGCCCACCAGCTGCCAACAGCGTACACTGTGCCAAGTTAAGTTCTGCAGGCTTTCCCCCGCCTACTAAATTCAAATGAAGGGCATGGCTTCCTACTTATTTCATATCTACTGCTAACGTGCTATTCTTCGCTGCTGGCTGGGAAAGCTGAAAACTGTTAAGATCGTAAACAGACTAAGAGGCGGCACTCTAAAATCATTGACTAAAAGTATAATAGACATTCCAGCCAGAACAATTTAAAGGTCCCCTAACATGTCAACCGGTGCACAGACAATTATTTATAACAAGCTCTTTAAAAATGTGTCTTTGTGACATCATATGATGAAGTGACTTCAGCCAGCCAGCTAATCAGTTCCTTCATTATTCTACGTGGTCTCTCCAACCTGAGATGTCACAAAATTCAGATTTTGGAATGGCTTGTATTAGCTAATTGGCTGTGTATCTGGTGACATGTTGGAAGACATTTACCGAACAGCTGAAAACTAAAGACAAAGGGCTCTGATAAGACTGTAACCCAAATGCAAGTAGTTAGTTTCAGACATGGTAATTTTCCCTTCGAGCCCCGATATTATTAAAACAGTAATTGGCCTTCAGCCTGTGAATGTGGGTTGGTCTTCAAATGAGATGTGACTTTGTTAATAGTCAGCATATTGCTATTTTGATGCAAAAGAAAATTGTCCATTACAACAAATGTAAACTTGATCATGAGGCAGTTTCATTGCCTTTATTGGGGTGCATTATGAGGACAGAAATGTGCTTACACTAGTCCATTCACCATTCTGTCTGCCACATACAAAAGTATGGTCAAACAAGTATTAAAATACCAAGATTATCAAATGAGTGATTATTAAGTCATTATTCAAAAAAAAAATACAACAAAAATATATGTTTTAATGAACTGTCAACACATTGATCCGAATTAGACAAGCAGTCAATACACGTCACAATAAGGTGCACTTCTGTTCCGCATCGAATTACAGAGCATAATGAAGGTGCCATTTTGATCTCCAAATATTCCATTCACAACAGCCCAATGCAATATGGATTATTGTATCCGTGCTACTTTTCCACTGAACCCTTAATTGGACAAATGCGGATCGAGTGTTTTTTCCATCTCAAGTGACGTGACTACATGTAAAGCACCAGCAATCGTTAAGAGCCTGCGATTGCTGTGTGGACCACTGATGCCACACTGGCACACAGGAACTACAGGGATATGTGACCTACATGTCAAACCAAAAAAACCACAATTGCACCGAGCAGAGATGACGAAAATACAAAAACTAGAAAATCTTGGCCAGACAAAAATGAGGTGCAGCCAGGACAATGCAAAAAGCCGTCAGAAAATGGCACCAGATCAGTCACTTAGATTATGCTTTTGACCAAAGAAACATGCAGTTGCAGTATTTGCACAAATCAAATGAATCTCAGTATCAAGTACGAACCAAATACAAATCAATATCAGAACAAATCAATAATCAAAAAGTAGCAAGGGCCAATGTCTCTGATGCAATGTGGGGTGAGGGGTTTAGCTAAAGGGCCCATCAACTGAAACATTCTGTACTAATATTCATCCAGTACGTCATTTACCTCCAGCTTGTGACGAATACAACTGCTTCCAAGGGCTCAGTACTGCATAGATAGTACTGGTCAAAAGTCTGGATACACTTTACTGAGCTACACTACTCAGCTTTTAGTGAAAGTGAAGAGGTTTACTCTCTGTATATACCCTCAAATGGAACATGACAAGAGGTAAATAGAATTTAAATAAAGAATAATTTACTTCACACAGCATGCTGTCAAAATTTTGAGAATATAAAATAAACGATGAACAAATCTTTCTATTTTCCAAAAAGTGAATTAACATCCAGCTGGTTTGGGACATGCTGGATAAAAAGAAGCACACCAGAAATGCAGCAACCACGCTGGTGCTAGCTCCCATAACTTCGCAGCAGCCCTTGCTGAAAAATGAATTAGTATACTTAGAAATTATTGAAAATGGTGGTTAGTTAGATGGATGTAAGATTTAGATCTCTTTTTAAACAGCTGATTGTTTGAAAAATGTGAGAGTCCAAACTTTTGACTGAAAGTGAGCCTTAATATAAATAAATTTTAGAATGGCCAATTCCAGAATTGAACTGTGAGAAGCGTGTATGCTTTTTCCATCATACAAATTAAAGTGGGTTACAATGGGTAACCAGTGTGTATAAAGACATACAGATCCACGCACTCTCACAAAAACAAACAAACAAACACACACACACGCACACACCCCAACAGTACCCACAGTGGATCAGCCCTCCTCACCAGTGTTGGCCTGAAAGCTGGCCCCGGTGCAGTAGGCTTCTATGACCTTCAGAATCTGAGTATCCTCTTCCAGGGCTGCAGTACCTGCCAATCACAGGAATCCTGACTGCAGTGGAGGAGGGGGTGGAGCCACGGACAGAGTCCCACCCATAAGAACAGTGTCTGACATCCAGATTTAGCTTTTTAATTGATACTGGAAAGTTTTGTCATTTGTTCTAGTTGAAATTGTGTGTGTGAGCGGTGACATCACGTTTGGGCACTATAGTGTGTATCAGCTACTAGAGGGTAATTTCATTTTTTTTTTTGCTGTGAGTACCTGACAAGTTGACAGCCTATTTTCTTCAAAGGTTAAAATTCTAAAAAAAAATGCAAAGGAAAAAATGGTGACTTTTTTTTTTTGAAAAAGGACACCAGGTTACAAAGCCATAGTTTAAATTATTGCACATTTCAACTACTCTCTCGCTATTCTCTTTGAGATGCACAAGCATAGCTGAATAGGCAAGGAATATAATGATCCCATGAGAAATGGTGATAGAAAATAGCTTCTATCACATCAGGAGAAAAGTTCAAGACAAAAACAAGTTGCAGTTTCGCATATCACAGAACTATATTTAGAAATAGCCTGTAATTCTGCTGTAATGTTGTAATGTTCCTGTAATGTTCCAGAACAATATTCAGCTATTAGCAAAGGGCAAAATAATGAACTGGTAGTGTGAAATCAATATACCTTAATTATGCACGGATTCTCAAAATCCATCACAACAGTACTGGGCTTCATGTAGCTGAATGTGGTTCACCAAACATTTTTAAATAATTGATGTGGTGTTAACTTGAATTACATGCACTGATGGGCTACAGGGCATGTCTTATTCTGGGTTCTTAAGATACAAAGAACTGCTCCATCTGCATGACATAATTACAGCTAAGTGGTACTTCCAGACTACAGGAGCTGGCTTCATGCAAGTGAAATGTGGGTGAATGTCCATACATCCATTGATTTCCTTCCATTGCTGAGATTAAGGGGTGTCAGCAATGGAGGATAAAGGGGGTGCTTTCATTTTATTGGTCAGAGTGGTCCGCACTTCCAACTTACTTTTCCTAAGAAGGACGTCATCATCTGATTGCTTTCTCTCGGTCTTTCGTTTCGGAAGGAATTTCTTCATCGGTCTGGGGCTTTTACTGGAGTCCTGTGGAAGCAAATGTGACAAATGTGGGGTAGAGAGGGAGAGAAGAGACAGAGAGAAAATTAGAGCTACATCTGAAACAGCCCAGCTGATGCTCAGGTAACTGCAGATCTGATCATCAGTACAACGAGAAAGCAAGCAAATGGCAAATCTCAGAATCGAAGACTATTCTTCATAAACATTATCTGAATTATGCCATCCAGAATCTACTGTTACCCATGTCCTCTTACACTATACCCTGGTATGTTTATATACATATGGGGCCATTTGTTTTTCAAAGCATTAAAGATAACTCAGCTGACGCCGTTACTTCAGTAATTCAGTGCATTCACTGGGTACAGCAGGCCAACCAGCACATCACTGCATTTCATTCAAAGGTTAGAATGAGCAAACTGACAAGGTGATCAGCACAAATTCTGAATTCCATGCTTAATTAATTTTGCCAAACAAAAAAAGCACAGTCGATCTGAATTCCTTTCACATGGCTGTGCTGACATCAACTAAAGGGTTCAGCACAACCATTTATACAACAGGTTAAAACCTCAAGTGCAGGGCTGACTGGGACAGGAAATAAAGTTAGAATAGACCACGCTATGCATGTATCCTCCTTTAGAGTGAGAAAGATGCAAGGCAACGCGCAAATACGGTGTTGACAGGAAGTGGTTTTCACCAACAAACCTGTAGAGAGTGCGCTTGCGCAAGTGTGTGTTTGTTTTATGTATTCATGTGTGTGTGTTTGTGTGTGAGTGTCTCTGTGAGTACATGAGTGCATGTATGTGAGGGTGTGTGTGTGTGTTTGTGTGTGTGTGTGCGCATGAGTAAGAGAGGTAAAAGAAACAGTATTGGGATGCCCGTTTTGCACAGGCAAGCCAGCACGCAAGCAGGGCTAAACCTAACCTTCAGGATACGAGGCATCCTCGACAGAGGCCACAGTGGAGAGAAGGAGGAGGAAAAAATAGATAAAATAGGTAGTAAAACAAGAATGAAAAAAGGGAAACAGGTGTAAGGTAATCAGGTGGAAGACTCAGGGGCATAAAGTAGCCGTCAGCCAGCGGTATCTCAGTAGCTGTGTCCCTATCCCACTGAAACCAAGGCCGGGTCTCCAATTACAAAGGATCACGTTTTAGAAGCAGTATTTTTCTGAAGACATGGGTCATTTCACTAGAGCTGTTTTTCAAACTTTCACGCAATTTTGAGATAAGAACGACTGCCTCAATCAAGACAACAATGGAGCTTTTTTAAAAATTTTTCACACAATTTTGAGATAAGGTCTACTGTCTTAATCATGGCAACAATGCTGTATAAAACTGAAGGTCAATGAGTGGGCCTAACTTACAACAAGTAGACTGAGAAGCGTGCAATTCTGCATCAAAAGCATTTTTGAAAGTTCAGTGACTAAATTTCGATGAATTGCATATTCATACTCCCTCAGGGACTCTTCTGGCGATTTCTGTGGATTACGTGACGGAAATCTACCGCGGATAGTTTTGGGGAGCGGCTCACACTTGCATTGTGGCAAATGTGTGATTCATATACAGGTGCCTATTAAAAGCATAGGCACAAGAGTCATGGAAAATTCAGAGGGCATTCATACATGTGAATGACATTCCACTGCCATCTCTCATTCTGCTCACTTCAAATAATCTTATTTGTCTATCAAATGGTAGCCTCACATTGGTAAAGGGTTTTACTGTATGTTTATTTGTCAAGCAAAGGTAAACTTTTCAGCCTTTAAAAGAAATGTGACAAGCAGCCGACTAACACATCAGGTCAGACAAAATATCAAAAATGACACCCTTCAAAAGCGGCTTTGGCTTTTTTCGTCGCTGTACCACAATTATCAAAAGCGTTTAGATAGGAAATGCCCATAACCATTAATGTAAATTGGCAGAATCTGTCTGCTTAAAAGAGGTCTAACCGACAACACTTTGCTGGATAAGTCTCCATAGAAAAACGAGCAACTTCAGTTCCAATAGGGTGCAATTGTAGAAGTCAAATTGCAGGTGCATCAGTCAAAACAAATAAATTAATTAATTTTTAAAAACAGCAAAATTATTTACGGCGGGAACAATGTCAGAAAAACAAAGCAGCAAACCAGAACTGTGGCCACAAGTCAAATCTCTCTGAAGATGACAGGAAAACATTTAGCAGCTGTAATTAGCAGCTGTAAAAAAAATACCATTAAACTAAATCAATCCGCATCTGAACCAAAAAAAAATCAAGATAAATGGGATGTTGCTAGCGTCACAAATCTGGGATTATGACAGAGCTCCCAATGATTTGACCACCCTCTGAATTATTTGAAAGGCTCCAAAATAGGCACAGGTTTTAGTTTTACCCAGCCCATTGTCAACTGATCTGACAAACCCACTTATTCATGGAACACCACAATTTAAGTTGCACCAGCTGTTGCAGAGCTCCAATGATTAAAATAACTTGAGCCAACTCTGACTTTTTTGGACCACTTCTGCTTTAGAGAATACATGTATTCCAGCAGCCAGCTGTGTGTTTGCATGCTTACAAAAAGCTACACCACATCCTTCACAGGAACCCGAGTAGTCTCGCCATGACAGTCATTTTGCGACTTCCCGAAGCTGTATCTGTGGGCAGTGATAGCCAACTCCGGGACCCTCGTAATTAGTCACAGCGATATAGCGGGAAGCTGCCCTTCCGACGCTGGCTACAAAATTAGCCTGCCAGGTCAGGCAATTCTGCAGGGTTTTTCCATGTAGCATTTTCCTTGGGTACAAGCCGACACCAACACAAACCACATCAGGAACTGGGGGGGTTGAAGGCCTTGTACCTCCTTGTAGCCCAGTGCGGCACAGGGCTTGAGAGGTGGGGCGGGGCGCAGGCAGCTTAGGGACCAGGGCTTGCTGATTTTCGGGGGCTCCAGAGATCCCCGACTTGTAGCGGGCGATCCATACCCCTGGTGGCTAGGAGAGCTGACGGCGCCTGCGGATTTCCCCTCAGCAATCTGAATTCGGAGAAATGGAACAGACATTCAGGATGATGCGAAATGCACTGCAGATCATGTTCCTGGCGCAGCCAAGAGGTCTCTGAAGCTGGTACCATCCAATCACATGCCTTGTTCATTGATTGACTGCATCACACCCAGTGGGAGGCTGAGATATATTAAATAATTAGGGTGGTCATAGCAGAATTAGAATGTAAAACAGAATTGAATCAGTAAAGTAAGAACCATCAGGACTGATGCCAAGAGGAGTCAATTACTCTGTGCACTGGACAAATCTCTGTAACGAAGCTACTCTAAATTCTAAGTTTAAACGGACTTCCTTCATGTGACTGAACCTGTGTTCAGACAAACTTAGTAACAAACTGGCTCAAGGTGCGATTGAGCCCAAATTTTTGATTAACTTGCCTATGCTCAGAATTAATCTACATGATGTATTTACCAAAATAAAAGTGACTGAGGAAAAAAATAAAAATCTCATTTACAACCATGAATCTCCATGTTCACATGGAATGTCATGGTTAAAATGCTCTCAATTGATTTTCCTGGTGCGCAAATCGACCCACTGGACATTCCTGTGGGGCTTCCTCCAAAACCCTACCTTACTGATGGTGCTCCCAGGGCTGCCTCCTTTGGTAAGAGAGTGCAAATGATCCAGCCACTCCTGCAGCTCCCTCTGACTGCTGCAGAATACCATGATGCGGTCCATCATGCTACCTGACCACACAAAATCCAGATTAACGGTTAATCTGGAGCAGATTAAACTCTCTGAAACAGACTGACTCTGGACCAGATTAAACTCTTCAATGGCAACTTCCCTCCCTAGAAAAAGGGTAAGTTCAGCATAACAGTCATCCTAAAATCAAAATAAAAGGGACCAATTCAAGGCCTGGATTGACCCTGAAGTCATCCATAAATTTTGGCTCACGTGTGGATGCAATAAATAAACAGTTCCAAGGGGAACTACAACTCACCTGGGCATTCAACTTTTTAAGAACAAAGTAGATTATTGTTACCAGGACCCTTTGAGAACTGTGTGACACTGTAAAAATCACCTCCTACTCTATACTTATATTCTCCAGTGTATTACTATAATATCATTTGTGACAGGTGACACTAAATATTATATGTGTAAACATGGGGTTTAATAACATATCTTTTCATCATAAATGTTCCAAAGCCTTCCAAAGCCAATGGCGTCCTCATTGGTATGTCCACACAGTTCCAGCCTCCTTGGACAATTAGTTATGGAGATTTTTAAAGCTATTTAGGAAATTTAGGGGAGTGGTCTGAACAGAAAAACCCAAAACGTGTGATGACTCACACTGCTTCCTACTTATGTACCAACATTCAGCTGAATCGCTGCAGAAATTATTGATCAGTGAGTCAAAATACCATTTTCAATAGGGTTGCCATGATGGCCAAATTGGAAATCGGATTGCAAGGATTTATGAGGCAATCAAATCAGTTCAGACCACCGAGTTTAGAGAAATTGAGATCTACTCCCCAAGCTAGTGATGTCCTAATCACACGGCAGCACGCACCTGAGATCTCGTAGGCAAAAAGCGCACTGTCCACATCCTCCATCTGTTTGCTCACAGTCATACCTGCCAGAGGTAATCTTCCCTGAGTAAGGGAACAATGACCACACTCTGTTTCAGAGATCAAGCAAATTTATTCATGCCAAAATAGGCTAAATTTACCTGGCAGCTTACATCTTTTATTAACAAACAGTCACACCATTCCTCAAACCAAAATGAAAAGATACCATCTCAGAGTACGGCCGAGTTTTTAGTCTGGTTTTCTGCTGCCAACTGAGAGCAAAAAAACATTCACCACAAAACATCTTTCCTTAAATATAGAAATAAAACTTGGCTTGATGCCCAAAACTGAGAGTGAATTCATCAGAAGTAAGAAAAATCGGCTATTTTCATCATTGCAGCTGTCAAGGAGAAACAAAAGGAGGAAGCAGCAATAACAAGGGAACCTGTCGATGCAAAAGCAGCTGGAAAAGGATGGACACGTTACATTCTCAAAGAGCAGGATTCATAATATGATGTGACTGTATAAGTGAAGGAAGTGAAAGCAGAGCAAACAAAGAGAAGATGGTGTTTGGTGGTTCAAGCCACAGAGCAGACACAGTAAGATCAATAAAACTCAGGGCCTGAGGTTTAGGCCTTTAATCCACCTCCTCTGAAGCTGCTGCCCAGTCCAGTCATCTACAGTTCGCTTTGCAAAAGTGAGTCATTCAAATAACTCTCACAACGTAAAACACTCCTTGATACCTTTGCTTTCGACATGTCTCACCTCGTAGATGAAACCACTCATGCGAGGACTGGCTGAGAGCATCAGCAGAGCACTGGGGAACAGTATGAAGTAACGCTCCTCTTTATCCTACACCAGGCACATGCACATGTACACGCACACACACACATATTAGACATGTTCATAAACACATGTAATGACTGCACCACCTGCTCGAAACATGAGGGGCAGCATTTCACCAGAAAGCACATTGCTGATTCTTCCTCTCAAGTAAGCAACGCATTCGTAACATCCAGGCGTGTTTCCTTAACGTTCTGTGACCATCAACATCGACTCGGACTGCAATGCCAGGACTCCATGAGAAGAATATTCCCCAACCAAATCAAATCATAAGATGTAAAGGCAAGCCAAACAATTGAAACTAAGAATAGCTCCAACTTCTGAACAATTTTACTCCTAATAGTACCACATATGTGAGAGGCCTAGCCTATGACTGGTTTCAAAGTTATTTGCTTGAACGCATACATTTTCTTCAGTATCAAGGAGTTAATTCTCAAACACTGCAAGTGTGTTGTGGGGTGCCACAAGGCACAAGGTGTTGGGGCCTCTACTGTTTTTAATTTATGTAAATGATATACTGTTCAATGTTCGTAAGGCCAAGACAATACTTTATACCGATGACACAACATTGTACTACAGGGGTACAAATTTGTGCGAGTTGTTCATGGTTATGAATGAGCAACTAGCTGTAGTTTCTGACTGGTTTAAAAGTAACAAGATCTCAGTGAATGCCTCAAAATCAAATTACATTTTTTCCAGACAATCACATGAGCCCCATGCAATACCTGGTCACATGAAAATTGATGATAAAATTATAGAAGAAGTTAAGAGTTCCTTGGTGTTTTCATCGATGGAAAACTAAAATGTCACATAATCCATTGTCGGAAAAAAGTTTTAAACGGGTTATACCCGCTGAATAAATGTAAAAATTATCTATCATCATCCAATTTGAGAATGCTCTATTTCACATTAATCCACCCACCTCTCCAGTATGGGAAAATGCTATGGGGAACTGCATACAAAACCTATTTGAGATCTTTGAATGTCCTAATGAAACTGGGTGACATCCATCGCAACCAATTAGCTAGGTTGATGTTTGCATTCAGAGACTGTAATTTACCACCCTGACAAAATTTAATATTAACACTGATGTTCATAGTTATAACACAAGGCAACAATATGAGGTACATCTCCCACTATATAAGTCGCATTCTGTTTTCATGAGTTTTCAGTATAAAGCCCCAATTCTTTGGTGCAAACTTCCCCAACATGTTAAAACTGCCCCCTCCCGTGCATCGTTTGGTTGTTGAATATTAAATCATTTTATTCATCAATATTAGCCAAACCTGATATCATGCTTAATAATCTCCCTATCAGCGATATGCGATAAACACAAGGGCAGACTAATGCATTTAACTACAGGCTGCACATAAAAAGGCACACAAGCACAAACAACTGAAAAACAAACTTACGTGTGGACAAACACAAACACACACGTAAGCACAAACACGCACACATGCACACACAAAAATAATGGGTAATAATTCATTCTGATTCAGTCAAAGCATATAAAAAAAGACAAAGACTTTCCAACATGTGGTTATGTCAGCAGCCCACAGCAGTCATGATTCCCCTCATTGCCCTTCACAAAAAAGGCATATGCGCTCAAAAAGTGGGGCGTCCGTTACACGCTACACACATTTTGCCGTTTGTAGGATCAATGAAGGACAAAAGCCTCCATAGCACAGACCTTCACTTTGCCTGCAAAAGACTTTGCAGAGATGGATAGACAGCCAATGAAGTTTTGCACAAATATATGGTAATGTTGAAATGAAAGAAGGGTTTACATAGATTGTTCACTGATGAGATACAGTTCAGACAGAGAAGCTCTTGCAAATGACTGCTGTGCAGACATTTCCTGCCTATTTAACAGAGAATAAAGTAAAGGCTGAGCAACTGCCAAGACTAGGGCAGCAGAGTGACCACATGGCTGAGAAAATCTCATCTGCCATAAGGCTTCTTCCTTAACCCTCAGAGCGCTTGGGAGCTCTTTTAAACAAGCTGCCACATGATAGGGTTTCCACAAGATAAATGCATTTATAAATTACAAGATAAATTAATTTATATATACATATATATATATTAAAAAATTTCAGCGCTGAGAGGGTTAAACATCCTAACAAAACGAGGAACTTGTAAGCCAGTTCCCCCCATGCACTCCACATGGATCACTTCAGCAGATATTCTTAATAAAATCTCTCGCTTTCCAACATGAAAAAAACTAAGTCAAGCACTGAAATTGAACCATCTTTGAACTCAGATTAGTAAGTGGTTGCTGCCAACAGCTAGTTCTGATGAGTGGTCTTGTGTGCAGTGATTGTGACATCATTTTCACACCTGTCAAAGTGCCTGACTCTCGAAAACTTTCTTTGGGTGAGAGTGTTTGCGGGGCAGCTTTTTCGGAGTAAATTAAACCCCTCAAACTTTCTCACCTCAGTGGCTGAACTCAGCATGTGCACCTGGGACATGTAGATCACATGACCTAGAGACTTGATGCTGTCTCCCTCCCAGCCTCGCACCGGCTCCGACAAAATGTGCAGCTCCAGGTTCTTCCGCTTTCGCACCTCCTGGCACTGAATCTGAGCGGGGAAACAAAAGCAGAAAGGGGAAGACCCACGGATCAGAGAGGGCAACATACAGTGGAAAGAGAGATTCAAGGATGTGGAGACAGAGAGGGTGAGATAAGGGAAGAATTATTAGGCCTACATAGAAGAATTCTTCTTGAATAATGTTCACTTATGAGCTTCAGTTCAGGCATATAAGCCCTTGCCAACTGCTCTCTTGAAATTTCCTGACTGCCCAATAGAAAAACGAGGGGGGCTATGCAACTACCAAGACCTGTGGCCGTATTCGTGAAGGGACTATAACTTCTCGGGTTGATTATCCCCAAGGTCCTGTAACTTTCAGAGCATGAGATGTTTTCACTGACAGCAGTCAGCAGGGCCAACAGCAAATGCCCCTTTTTTTAGAATATGTCCTGGTTTGCCAATGGACATCATGAATCAGATGTTTTCAGCTTCCTGGGTAAGAAAAAAAAAATCAAGAGGTCCATGGGCCTTAACGGTCACCTGAGTTGTATAAAAACTGACGTTAATGATGTGAATGAACCAAATATACCCAAAAGTATAATTTATCTGTACAAAGTATAGTAAACTTCAACCACTCCCCAGGGGCAAGCATGGAGCCTTGGGGTCATGAAATTAACAATTTTGATAAAGTACCTCAAGACCCTTCCAACTACGAAGAGTATTGGTTTCCAGCCTATCTCGGTCTGGAGAAAAAGACTGTTGAAATTTTAGGCAATATGACCCTATTTGGACCCCACCCCTCAGCCCCTGAGGAAGAGAAAGGGTCAAAAATGTCATAGTACCAAAATGTCATCTCATGGATATAATGCCAATCAATCAATTCCTATATAAACTATTGTAAATTTCCCCCCCTCCCCAGGGGCAAACATGGAGCTCGAGGGTCATGAAGTTCACAATTTTGATAAAGCAGCTCAAGAGCCTTCCGTCTATGAAGAGTATTGTTTTTCAGCATATCTGAGTCTAGAGAAGAAGATTTTTAAAATTTCAGTGCATATTTGACCAAGGAAGGTTCCTGCAAAATTTTATTAACCCTCGGCACAGCGCATCGAGGGTTACTGTAGTTGGGTCTGTGTGTCTGTTAAGTCACATCTCACCTCTGGAGCGTCTGTTCGTCCTGAAAATGCTGTCACGTACGCAGCGGGCAACGGAGGTCAAAAAATTTGTGGGGTTTTCTCTGAAACCGTTCCGTTGCAGAGATCCAGCACTCTCCGTTGTACGGCATACGATTTGCCTGCCGACAATAACATGGATGGCCAGAATGTGGACATTCTTGATCTGGTACTATTGCTTTTTGCTGGGCTTAGGCTTAGCGCCACAATTTCACAGAGTTATCAACGAGGTATTGGTTTGCCGCAAGGTTTCGTGAAAGTGAGCTTGAACTACAATTACTCGGGGCCAAACCGTTGGTAGTGCCAATGTTTCAGGCGTGAAACAATTTCTCTTAGCCCACAAGTAATGGCAGGGAACTGTGTTCATGATATACAAGTCCATTCACCCATAGACGGTAAATACACTTTTTGAATCACGCCTTTTTAATTTTATTTGCATTTTCAAGTGCGTGCCAGCTTTTTTGGTTCTGGAGTTGTCCTACTTCAGCTCAGTAGTCCAGGGCTAACCAGGTGTGAAATGTGGCCCCTTAAGAAAACCCTAGCTTAGAGAAAGCCCAGGGCAATGCAACCAGGTTTGAAACCAAAGTTCTTAGTCCAGTGTTTTGATCACATTATTGGAGAAGAAATTGACTCGCCTGCATCAAATCTTAAACTCAACCTCATCAAACGTCTCACAGACCAACTGGAATGCCAACTCAGGACCCAGGCCTTATCGCCCATAATCACTGCCCATCACAAATGCTTCTCTGTCTGAAATGGCAGAACTGTTCCAACAGGCTTTCAAGCAGAAAGCCAGGATCTCAGAAGAGAGGAGGCTCTTCCAGCAATAAATGGGGGACAAACTTCATATAAATGTTGAACATTTTAGAGTGAGATGCTGGAAGAACAAGTTTCCATACACATTTGACTACACAGAACAAAATGTATATGGTTGAGGGGGCTGCCAACGCTGGTGTCATTTCTAAGTTTACACCGGTTCCTCATGAAGGGGGAAACTATGAGACACTAAGGAGATGTAAGACCCTGAAGTACAAGTCAGGATCACTGAACGACTTAACGAACATGGTAATCAGAATTAATCAACTAATCTTAAAGCTGAAGTCGGTAAGATTTTTTTGGTCGTATTTACTGAAATTGTCGCTATGCGATAGACATGAGAATATGAATCAGTGATTTTAGAAAAAAAATCTGCGACTTCATCTCCACCCACAGCCTGTAATACAAGAGAGCCGTTGCTGCGGCGAACCCCCCGTCGCATCTTTCTGAGCTTAAAGTCACAGGCAAGTTAAATCCTCTCGGTCGAGCAATCTTACCGGCTGCAACTTTAACTTTTTTCTGTGACATATTAGGGCCTCATCATTATAACTGATGCAAAATGCAATTCATTAAGTGAAAATAATTGCCTTTAAAAATTTCAGCAAATGGATATGTAAAATCTAGGCTTTAGGACACCCCTTTGCCTGTATCTAACATTGCAAAACATTGTTTTTTTGCTATTTTGAGCTCTATAACTGACTACACCGTGGGAAGAAAGTCAAGCGTTTGACTAGATAAGGGCCAGACCAAACACAAACAGGCTGCAAAATAACCGAAACATTTGATATCATGGAAAAAGGTGGATCCGTCAAAAAAAAAAAGCCTAAAAACAAACAAATGAAAAAAAAAGGTACATATGCACTCCAATAATTTTGAGGTCCACATTTACTAAGTCAGCAAATTTCTAATACTAAAACAAACTCTGAGCACCCAATTCTGAGGAGAAAGAAGTGCCACTTGGAACTGAGAACATGACCCCAAACTCCAGTTCCTCAAAGGCAAGCATATTAAAATGTAATTTAACAGAATGTGTAATGCAATGGGTGAAGCCACCGACAGTATTCCAACACAGATGCTAGTTAGGCTTGCCTGCACAGTAAATGTTGTTGTCTATGGCAATGCTGCGCATACTATGAGTTTCCTAATTAGCACAAGATAGAAGTATAACCAGTCATTTCCACCCCCTTCAAAGCCAAGAAAAGAGTCATCTACCCAATAGAATAAAAACAGGCACAGAGAGCGTCAATGAAACAAAAAAAAGCTAACCAAATTAAAAAAGAAAATGACACCGCAATGTTCCATCTTGGTGAGAGAAAGAACACAGGCGGGACTCTGCGGTGTGATAACCTTTGGCAAACGTGAGGAAAGGGCCATGGGAATACTGAGTCATTGCTCCCGCCTTCGTGCAGAAAAAAAAAAAAAAACAATAAAAAACCCAAAACCACATTCATTCTGCGACTCAATTATACCGCTTCGTTTGCAGGTGCAAGCAGCACTCGGTTGCGCACACCTACCCATCAAATCTCGGTATGTTGCTATAAATATACAGAGGAACGCACGGACCGATATTAACATTGAGAATACAAAGTTGGGAATTTGGCAAGAATTCAGTTAATTTCAAAGGCACATATATTGTAGATGCGACTGACTGGTGCAAATATTCATACTGTAAAAATAAATATTTTTATGATGCTCTCAGCCGCTGGATACCTGAATATTTTTTAGGAGATAAAGTTGATTGAAGAACAATGAATCAACACCCAACCTACAGACTTCTGAAACAAAAATTAGTGCAACTCATGAGTTGCAAATTGGTCACCATAGCAGTATCTATGGTATGCAATTCTTAGGCCTTGAAACAGCATCACTGCATAGGAACTTCGCAGTAGTACATTCTGGCACCAGAAATGAGTCATAAAACAGCACACAGCCCCTCAGGTCCGAGAGAAAGCCCCGGAACCTACGTACCGCCAAGTTCTTAAACGCCGTTGTGGCTTTAAGAATGTCGCTATAGTCAGGGTGTGCTTCCTGTAGAGAAGGAAAGAAAGTGCCAGTCACTATAAAAATACATTTCATCCATTTATCACTCATCTCTCCAGCAACTTTTTGGGGGTTTGTTAGTAAGCACAAGGGCAGAGGTCACCTGTTCATTTATACCAAAGCCACAACATGGCAGCAGAGACCATTAAAAAGTCCCCAGAGATTGAGAAAAACATGGCAGAGATGGAGCACAGTAGCGTATATGTCCCTGCTGCTTTTCACTTAAACCCTGATTTGCAACACCTGAGGGGAACACTATGAAATGAGATTAGTAAGTTAACAAGGTATGTTGAGCCTAAAGCCTGGATCTACGAAGTCACAAAGGTGGCTGTCTTTTAACCCGCTATGGTAACTTAAGGTATCTCTAATTACAAGCAAGGGGTTTGTCAAGCCAGCTCCCACAAAGTAAGCCCAGCTAATGTTGAACTTGTTTCGAAGCACACCCCTCTGATTTTACCAAAGAAAGACATTCAAGCACCACAGTCCAAGGCGCTGGCCAGAACTAGAATTGGTCCCCAGGCCCTGCACTGTGGCTGCCCACTTCTCCTGGGTGACTCGGCTGGAGGATCTACAGGAGCTATGCAAGCTACTTCTGCAGTGAGGTGATAGTTGTAAAGAGTACAGGCTTACAGAGCAGATGTGTATAAATCACAATCACAATACCAGGCAGGCCCACCTCCACATGCCTCTCCAGCTCCTGGAGGAGAGTAGGGTATTTGTCCAGCCGCACAAACGCCCTACTGAGGCCACTGGTCAGAGTGAGGACCCCCGGGCTGCAAGCCCCCTGGCTCTCCATGAACTTGTCCAACTCCTCACTGGAAGACAATAGCAGGTACGTGCACATACAGAGACAATCATGCACACATGCATACACCAATATCCGTATGTGGACAGACATGCAGGTACATCTATCAGTAATCAAAGCACTTTCCCGTTGCTAAACTACAACCCCAATTCTGAAATAGTTGGAACAAAGTGTAAATTGTGAATAAAATCAAAACACAATGACTTTCAAATCACACCAGCCAGTATTTTATTCACACTAGAACAGAGATAACAAAGCAAATGTTGAATCTAAGAAATTTTTCAACTTTATCCACAAAATGAGCTCATTTCAAATTTGATGGCTGCTACAGGTCTCAAAAAGGTTGGGACAGGGGTCTGTCTACCATGGTCTAACACAGAGTGGAGGCGTCTGGGCATTGAGGAGACAAGTTTCTTGAGTTTAGCCGGTGGAATTTGATCCAACTCTTGTTTAATACAGGCTTCCAGCTGCTGGAGAGTTTTGGGTCTCTTTTGACAGACTTTTTGTTTAATTATGCGCCAAATGTTCTCAATCGGTGAAAGATCAGGACTGCAGGCAGGCCAGTTCAGCACAAGGACTCTTCTACTATGAAGCCATGCTGCTGTAATAGCTGCAGTATGTGGTTTTGCATTGTCATGCTGAAATACACAAGGCCTTCCCTGGAATAGATGTTGCATATGTTGTTTTAAAACCTTTATATACCTTTCATCATTAATGGCACTTTTTAAAACATGCAAGTGTCCCACACCATATGCACTAATGCATCCCCATACCATCAGAGATGCTGGCTTTTGAAATGAACGCTGATAACAGGAAGGGTGGTCTTTCTCCTCTTTAGCCCGGAGGACATGATGCCCATAATTTCCAACAAGAATGTCAAATTGGGACTCGTCTGACCACAGGACACTTTGCCTCTTTGCTCCAGTCCATTTTAAATGAGCCTCGGCCCACAGAACATGGCGGCGCTTCTGGGTCATGCTCAACAACGGCTTCCTTTTTGGATGATAGAGTTTTAGGTGGCACTGTGGATGGCACGGCGGACTGTGTTTACAGACAGTGGTTTCTTGAAGTATTCCTGGGCCCATTTAGTAATGTCAATGACAAAATCATGCCAGTGAGTGATGCAGTGGCGTCTGACGGCCTGAAGATCTCGGGCATCCAGTAAAGGTCTTCGGCCTTGTCCCTTCCGCACAGAGATTTTTCAAGTTTCTCTGAGTCTCTTGATGATTTTATGCACTGTCGATGATGAAACCTTCAAAGCCTTTGCAATTTGACGTTGAGGAACATTATTTTTAAAGTATTCCACAATTTTTTTTACGCAACCCTTCACAGGTTGGAGAGCCTCTGGCCATCTTTAGTTCTGAGAGACTCAGCCTCTCTAAGACATCCCTTTTATAGGCAAGCATGTTACAGACCTGCTGCCAGTTAATGAAATTACTCGCTAAATGTTCTTTCAGCTGATTCTCTTCGATATTACTTGTTTTTTCAGCCCTTTTTTGTCTGTGTCCCAACTTTTTTGAGACCCGTTGCAGCCAGAAAATTTGAAATTTATCATTTTGTGGATAAAAATGTAAAATGTCTCAGTTTCAACATTTGAAATGTTATCTATGTTCTATTGTAAATAAAATATTGGCTCAAGTGACCTGAAAGTCATTGCATTTTGATTTTATTCACAATTTACACTTTGTCCCAACTATTTCGGAATTGGGGTTGTATTAAAACAATAATTCATCTTCAAGGCATTCATTGCTTCATTATCAATTCGTAAAATGTCAACATAACATCCAAAAAATTGTTTACACGATCCTTATTGATTATTTGTTATACCTTTAAAGATTTTCCACGCAATGTAATGCGTATTTTGTCAAACTCACTTATTCACTGGAAAAGTAACCAGAAATTATAAATACAAATACAAATCAGCATGTCTGAGAACAGGAGCTTTTCACTAATGCGTTAAACCACAACGAATAGGTATCCTGTCAGGCTAGGAGTGATTTCCTGTTTCACTCTCCACTGATGTTCTGATGTCAATGTTGCCCTCATTTACCCAAATAATCATGACCAGCACAGAACGGCAACATCTTACCACAACCGCTTAACAAAACACAGTCCACAGTCAACAAGTTTAAAACACAGCATCTTCAACAAAAATATAGTAGGAGAGTTTCACTTATTCCTCTTTGGAAACACTGAGGTCCAAAGGCAGGCAGGTATATTAGAAATTTATTTGAATTACACAATGAATACTTTGTTACAATGAACAAGAGTGTTAAGACTAATTTTAAAAGCCGTAATAAAAAAGGAGAACCAAATGGAAAATTTTAAAAAGCAAAATTCAATCTCAGTATAACCTAATTTAGCTAAAGGATTGCACAAAAATAGGGTTTAAAAGTCAGTATCATCAGTCCAAGTGATTGCATGTGTTGTATTCTATGCCTATAGTGTACTGGAGAAATGCTTTTTGCAACAAGGCAGAAAAACCAGCAGCAAGCGCTAAGGTTAAGATAAAAATCAAGCACCTGTACTGCTGCAGCATGCAAGTGTTGAGTTTACCCCAGTCAGAAAGAGAAAGGCTGCCACCTAGTGGAACCATAAGGGAAGCACTAAAGGCACTATAATGGCGACGCTCAAAATCAGTGGCCCTCAACAGTGACCTGAGTAAATGACAGACCCAGGCACAGAACTAGCATAAGAAAATCAATGACAGCTCAGCCACGGGTCTGACAGAAGGACCAAATATGCAGATCTATAACATTAACAATGGACATTCATTCAAGGCTGAATAAAATAATAGAAAATGAGTGGAAGAGCTGAGTATCTGACATGTGTAGGGCATTGTAAGTCCAGGGCTGAATTTTAGGAGACCCACCCATTATCAGTGAGTACTCGAACAGCAGAAGGATGACTGGAGCAGTAGGACAGGTATAGCACCCTGATCTGACACAAGAGGCTAAGATAACATCCGGCCAGACGCTGCTGTCCCTCCGGCACTCTGGGAGAGAGAAGCAGGAGAGATGGGTGACTGACCACAAAGTTTTCTGGGCAATAAATCATAATATTTTCCACGTGTAACGCAGGAATGAATTGGGTTGTCAATGGTTTGCTAGCAGTTCCACTGTTTACCAACAGGGGGCTCTACGTGATAATAAAATATTCTGGTTGCTCCTCGTGCTTATGAACATCTAGATCTACGGCACCCCCAAGATATCTGAAAGCCAACAGTATGTTTGCCCTTGCTTGATAATCATTTGAGGTTCAGGCATGCAGAGGACATGCGAATGGGAAGCGGGCGCCTTTATTCCCTGAAGCATCTGAGTGAGCACTTACGCTTGGGCACTACACGTGTCACACAAGCTATAACTTTTACCAGGCTCATTTTGCCATTCTGTCCAGGAATAAGTCACAAAATATAGAAATGTGTTCATAAAGAATACAAGAATTGCTTCATCAATCACAGGCAGGAAACTCAAAAAAATGTTTACTTTGTTCAGAAATAAATCAGAGCGACAGAATCAAATGGCACCAGCACCATGAACAGTTATAGGTTGGCAGTGCTTTGGCTAACCAGGGGAAACACACTGAATCAGATTGATATGGCACCGAAAAAGGACAATACGATACTATTTCCCGGTCAAAAAAAGTACTGTTTGGCACAAAAGCAAGAGTTTGCTTCAACAAAACTATCATTAAAAAAACTTGAAGTCATTCAGTAAGTATCATTGTCCAATGTAAAAAAAAAACATCATTTTGATGAGGCAAATAATAAAACACACACAAAACATTGTACGTGGGAACTATCAGAACAGCATACAGTAGAAATAAACTAAAATGATGTGTTTTCAAGAGACATACTTGGTACTCTCCTCTAACACCACGCAAAGGCGTTGCTGAAATATCAGGATGTCTTCCAGGTTTCCCATCAGGCTAATGCTGTCGGCACTGGATACCCTATAAAGTAGGAATTAACACACCTTTTTTAAGAGGATAATTCTAGCTGTTTCTCATCCCAATCTGTTTTAGAAATGAGCATCAATTACAAACATGACAAGGAGAGGTGACATTTAACTAAATGTAGGTTATTCAATATCAGGAGGTGTTCTTGATGGTCAATATATGGAAAAAGAGGTTTTGCAGGGTATTGGCAAATTTGCCCACAGCCCAATTTGAACCATCTTTTGGTTATATGTACCTACTTGTGGGACTGTCCAGAAAATAGATTTAAATAGACTTGTCCCACAAAAATCTTGAAATCACTAAATAGGTCACAGTTCACTTCCTGTATGCAAATTTCACATTTCAAATCTATTTTCTGGATACTCCCTCACGTAGGTACATATAACCAGAGGATGGTTCAAATTCGGCTGTGGGCAAAATACCCCGCAAAACCTCCTTTATCAAAGTAGGGAAGTATATGTGGTTTCAATCAACATAGTGCTGAAAATTCAAAGATTAGAAAACTTCAAGATGCACAAATAATATCAATTTTATCTAACCCCCGCCTACAGTATCTCCCACAGTACAGACAAACCTCAGGCGAACAGCCAGCATGGAGCTGAGCACAGTTTTTCATTCAGTCACAAAATGGCTAATTTGGGTTGCGCATTAAGGTATGCAGTTGACTGCTTTTGGTGTTTAGCAATTTATGAACATCTGGGAAAAGCTGTGGTGCTGTGGGACTCCCGGGTACCAAGTCAGCAAGGTCAGGCAGTAATTGCGTCAATTTATCGTCCCCCCCCACCTGTCGCTGGACTGCAGGGGACGTAGGTAGCAGCTCAGCAAGGTCTGCAGCACCTTCACAAACTCTCGCTCGAACTCCAAAATGTCCTGGACCACCTGAATCACGGGAACCACCAATCAGCACATCAACATGTCCATATGTCTGAGCTTGAGGAGGCAGGTGGATGCTCAAAGCATGACCATTCATCAAAGCACTGTGCAAAAAACCGTTCAAAAAACACGAAACCACAAGTCTCAGGCAGCCTGACCTAGATTCTACACCTAAACCAGTACTCCCTTTTCCTTTTTACAATAAACAACACTGAACACTGAATGAAAGGGGAAACGCATGTTCAGTGCTCACCTTTTTTATTTAATACTTTTAGAATGGAATAAGAAAGCGTGTGTTTCAGAACTGGCAGCCAAAACAGTGACATCTAACATTAGCATTAAAATACCCAGATGGCTAAACGGCGACAACACCAAATCTAGAGCAGCAGGAAAAAGATTAATGAACCGGCAGCCTGCACACACCGCAGTACGGCTATGACAGCGTCCATGAGCAAGGAGCCAGAGGATGTGGAGCACAGGGAGGTCTTATTCAGCATGGCTGCAGGAGAATGAATGGTGACACATCTTAGGAAAGATGTGAGGGCGAGAAAAACATTTCTGAAAGTCAAACAATGAGAGCACAGCTGTTCTCCGACCAGAAAACGAACAGCATCAAAAGGGGACCCCACTACTGCTTGCTAAAGATTTAGAAAACCTGACTAGAAGAACCGAGCAGGTAATCGTTACAGGTTCTAAAATTCCCCCTATGGTATGAAGCATATTGGTTTTTTAAAAAATCCGTGGTATCATCAATATATGTAAATAGTAACACATTTCATGGTTTCATACACACAGGCATACTCTTTTCCAGCAATGCTGACACATAAAATCTTGCAACACACCGTAAAGACTCAAGCAATGAAACTGGCAGTAACTTGAGCATAAATTAAAACAGCTCCACCTCCCTCGCTCTACATGATCCAGGGAAGTTTAAAGCAGATTAAGGGTAATTAATGGAGCATAGCGTTAGTTCAGGCAGGCCAAGGAGTTATGCCCAGCTTGGAAAGCTTGCCTTCCCCAGTGATGGGGGCAGATTGCAGGCCAAGCCCACATGAGCTGACAGCTCAGTCAATTCCCTCCAAGGCACTTAATCTGCAAATCTCAAACAAGGTGCTTTATATAAAGATGTTTAGATGTTTTGCCTGCCTACTATTGCCACTTTCTCTGCATCATTTGCAGCCTACCTCCATCCCCAGCTCCTCCTCTACTTGTGTGTCTGACTTATTCAATTACTTATATTGTCATTGATGCCACACTGTTCAATACCCTATGCAAGTGGGGGGGGGGGCTTTTCATGCATATGCATGGAAGGGCACAGAGGTTTTTTGACTCTCCCTGCCTATTGGCTTTTCATGCATGTACGTGGAAGGGCAGGGAGGTCCCAGAACAGAGCAATACCGCCATATACAAATGTTGCAAATATACTTGCAGTAAATGAGAATAAAATCACTTAAATTTTGACAAAGTGGTCCTCACTGAATTCAGCGTTCACAGGAGCAGTAAGAAAGCAGAGTCCTTCGGGTAACGGATCAAGAAACAGGGAGTTCAAATGCTGTGGGGTATTAGTTGTCAACCCTTCAAGGTGTAAGGTTAAAAAAATACATACGCTGTGAAGGTCAGTACTGGTAATTTGAGTTCTAAACAGTAAAATTCCCAACTCATTCCTGGATTTTACGGCTCCACTGTGGGCTGAGTGAACCCAAGTCAATGGCAAATGGGCATTTCACTACATACAGCAGTGACTTGGAATATAGAAAATATTCCAGAAGATTCCAATTTTAAATATGGTTAAAGGGAGTGAGGAGGGATCACTCACCACACTATAGTAGTTCTTGGTCAGTTGGGGTAGCTCAAAACCTTTCAAACCTCTGGGAGACATGGGCTTCTCTGAAGGACACAAACACAGACACACACAGTCTGTGACTGACAGGTGACTTTCAAAGCTTCACTCTCCTGCACACACAGAGCCAGGTGCCCTCAAAGCTACCAACCACCTGTCGTTCATTAATCGTCACTTATGAACCTCCACTCCAAAATGGCGGCTTCACATGCAGTTCGGGGGAAGAAATTTGCACACCTATCGGTAACCCACTGGTGTTTGAAGAGGATGAAAACCCAAAATGAAAAAAATAAACTAATGTGCACTGGGTAACCTTTTTTACTAAACAATCCTCTTTTCACTTGCTACACTGAAGGATTTTGCTGACATTCCTGCTGATAGAGCAGAATCGTGATGGACTTCAGATGCTTAAACTTTCCAAAGCTGACATGCAGTGTAGAGACCCTCCATCCCAACCAAATCTCCACTCACTAAATCTACAATACAACTGCAACGTGTTAAAGGCCGGGACATTGAAGAAACACTAAATCACTTGGTGTCCTCATTCCCTAAACATTCATTAAGTGTTGTGAATCAATAAAATAAATTTGTTGAAGCATCAAATAATGTGCTGTTGTATTGTTTCAACATAATGCTGGTCACAGATAATTTACATGTCACTACTCTCAGTTTTAACAGTCCAAACCTTTTCTGATTTCAGGTTGTAATAAATGAGAAAATGGTTCTTATGCAAACAGAATTTCCAATGTGTTTTATGCTCATCATAAAGACTTCTGCAACACGGGGAAAATAATGAAAGCATGAAGGTAAGTACGCAGGTGGGTGAGTGAGTGAGTGGGTGGGTAAGTGAGTGAGTTTTTCCCACTAACCGGAGGGCTTGACCTCGCGAACATAATTGCTTGGGAACCAGCCAGAGCGTGCACCAATAGTGCCCTCCCACCAGCCGCCATCCTCTTGGCGAATGACGCAGATTAAGTCTCCTTTGCAGAAGGACAGCTCGTCCTCATTGGTCTGCTTGAAGTTGAAGCGGGCCTTCACGACCAGCTGCCCGCAGCCACTGTTCTCTGACATCCCCTGGGGCCACAAGAAACATGATGAGGGGGTTAGTTCAAACAAACCAACCGTTTGACACCCGCTTGTGCCCTCCATGGAGGATGGGGCTTTCGCTGCTCTTGTTCACAAGGCCTCACTCCAACAGCCCAACCCAGATGTCCTAAAACTTGTTGAAGGACTTCAGCTGTGTGCACATTCGCAAACTTTTTTTATGGAAGACAAACTTTCTTTTCTGTTAAGTAAATGGTCTCATTTTTCCCAGCCAAATGAGGCCCATTGACGTTATTCAGGGATGACTACACAGTTACATGCCACTAGTCAGTCAAGCTTAAAATTCACTGATGTAGAATTTAGCGAGGGCATTAACTGAGCACACAACTGTATATTGGGGAAAGAAAATGGCTGTTTATCCTTTTATAATGTGGAAGGGAAGCCCAAAGTCCAAGACTGAGTTTTAATTGAAAACAAGACAATCAGAGATGCAGACTTCACCCCATTCACACAAATATTGGCAAGTACGGGAACACAAACACGCAGAGCCACTAGAGGGCAGACTTCACCCATTCACACAAATATTGGCAAGTGAGGAAACACAAACAGACAGACAAACAAACTGACAGAGCCGCTAAAAACAGTACTTCACGTCCACTCCGTGGGGTGAAGTAATAAGACCAGCTCTTATTACTTGGACTTACACTTGGACTTGAAAAGCTCTGTTAGCACTGCATTTCAAAGGTTGAGCACCTCGATCATTTCAACTGCCCAGAGGGACCTGATCTCAAAGCTTCTCCCACCAAATGAGGAGACACACAATGGAGAGGAGCAGACCTTTGGTCAGTAGGACAGTGTGATAGCGTACACAAGACCCAATCAATCGGCCTCAGATTTGATCCCAATGTGTTTTTTTTTCTACAGAACTTTGCTACAAAGTCATGTATATTGCATAGCACACATAACTGTTAAAAAATGATCTCTAACTTTTGTGAGTGATACACAATTTGCGATACACAATGTTCCTGTGCACCGTGAGAGAATAGATAACAAATCAGGCACAGTTCCTGGAAAGTTCTTGTTGCTTGTGAGAGTGCCATGTGAGCAAGTAGCATGTTGTAAACTTACCACAGATTTAGTCTGTCTGCAAAGGGACCAATCAGACTTAGATGAGTGCAAAGAGTGCAAACAGGAAGCCAGGCTGGGTGCATAAGTGCTGAGCCAGGGTCATGACCTCTCACAGACACTGACAATCTGCAAAGAAGGGGACAGCACCAACAATGACAATTTACTCTTTAAACAATCTTCTCGTGGAGTTCTGATCGGCAAGCTGTTAATACACCAGTTGGAATATACAGTGGGAATTTGTAAAGTTGGCCATTTTGTAAAAGCCACTTTTCTGCGCAGACTAGGGCTGGGACTTTAACGCGTTAATTTCGATTAATTAATTACAGAAAAAATAACGCGTTAAATCGCACCTTTCTCAGTTCTCTAGTTTCTGGCACGCCGGTAACACTGATGCGCACACTTGAGCCCGGTAGGTGGCGGTAATTCACCTAAAGTCATAAAATGTTGAATTTCCGCTGTTTGGAGCACAATAGTGATATGTCCAAATTTTGTGATTTTGAGATTTTTACCTCCTGTCACACATTTCTATCAGCTAATTATTGGAGCACAATAATTATATGTCCATGCGCTTCAGCTTTAAACTGAATTCAAATTGTCATTTTGTGGTATGTCCATCAAAATCTGCTTAAATGAATTAAACATTGACATTTTGATGAATAAACATGAATAGTATTACTGAGTCATCCGTCTATCATTGCAAACAAACTTAACTTCAATCTATCACCATTGTGTTATGTCACATCAAGTGCTGGAATTGTTGGCAATTGTTTTGGCAATTTTGGCCATGATGTCACAGTTCCACACTTAAGAAAACTTGCATGTTCAGTATACTTCTGAACCATGCAGTAAAAGAGTGACTGGCATAAAAATGATGTACCTGATTTAATAGAACATTTGCAAACCTAAAAATCTATTTTTCTCAAAACCTCTAAAATGGACAGATAACCATTGCACTCCAAACCCTCAATATAATGGCTATAATTGCACTTTGAGTTTGCACTTTTCTGTGAAGACAGGTGAAAAATGCAGATAAATATAGATGAAAAATAAACATTTTTGTTGTTTAAGTCCACATATATGTCTATTCATTGATTCAGTTGTCAACCAAAATTTATTTGAATTGAAAAACTTTGCTTATTGTGTCAAATATAGCTATTTGATGAAAAATGCAATTAATCGAGATTAATTAATTACAAAGCCTCTAATTAATTCGATTAATTTTTTTAATCGCATCCCAGCACTAGCGCAGACACAATTACTGAAAGGAGAAAGAAAGACACTACAATGTTGGCAAAAGTACAAGATTGGAAAATACCCCATTACTTAGCCAGAGGCATCTCCTGAAGGGGTGGACCATAAACAAGTATGTCACATGGTGTTCTGCATATACATTGTGAAGAACTCATCCTTGGGATGATACATTTTTATTTGAAATGTTGGGTCCTTGCAGTCATGTAAGCATGACCGAAGGGGGTAATGTGGTGTCCCGGCAGTACTCACAGCTTGTCTTCCTCAACCTGGCTGCCAAGGTATCCTCGATTTTACTAATCTTAATCTGACCTCCTCTCTCACTGCCATATCCAATTTGGCGGCTTTGTTTCCCAAAGATGGCTAAATTTCCTTTCAAACAGCTGTGTTTGGGTGGGGGGGCAGGAGCAATGTCAAGAGCGGGAACGATGGGGCAACACTTCCTCAACCAAACTTTTCCTAAAAGAAAGATGGTGCTGGCTTATTACAAAGTGAGACCGAAATTTATAAAATGCTTGTGTGCGACCAGCAAGTCAGTAATCAAAATAAAATTCAGTTCTATACAATTTTAGTCATCCTGTTCAAAATGACAGGGGAAAAACTAGAAAGGAGCTGTTCAATGTAGTGAATTTGAACTTATACTTCAGAGCGAATTATCTTAACACTGAGGTGGCATCATTGTTCAAACCTTCGCATAATCTCCCCATATCCCACCATCCAGGGGTGCGTTTCCCAAAAGCGTAGTCGCTAACTAAGTCAGCAATTTACATAATTTGTCCATTCACAGTCAATGGTTGAAGCTATGTATGTTTAACTATGTAAGTTAAAACCTGTTTTTTTTTTGGGGGGGGGGGGGGGGGGTGCACCCCAAGAGAGCACCTGCAATACTGCAAACCAATACATTTCCTGTTAGCCAGATTACTTGCAAATCCCTTTTCAGAGCTGCAGACTGTGAGTTAAGGGGGCAGCTGGAGAGATATTTGCAGCCAGTGGCTGATTAAGTAGAGGTCCAGCCATTATTCCCCCCAGCAATAACCGTCCCAAAATCAGATCAGCCAAGATCAATTCTGAAAACTGTATTACAGGCTTTATGGGGAAAATAAATAAAGGTGCACACAGGCGAAATAAAATATATCTACATCTTGCCAGTGAATTAGTGACTTTAATTTTTGAGATAAATAATATTTAAACACCCAGATAAATGAGATCTTCCATCACACATTGTTAATGTCTCTGGCAAAAAAGAAAAAAATGCCAGCAGGGAAAAAGATAAATCGGAAAAACATCTCCTGTTTTTAGAAAATTTTTGTCTCCGGCAACACAATCTGCAACAGTGAGAAAGCAAAAACTGAACGCACTGTCCTACTCATGGGGACCATAATCAGACACAGGGACACCATGAGCTGTAGCAACTATCAAAAACAGTTTGTTCAATGAAATTGACTGAGTCAAGTAATCTTGCAGCTTTGACCGAGATAAGTCTTGTGAATGTAATGAGTAGTGATAAATTTGACTATTTACATTCGAAGAACTTAACTCAGTCATAGCGCAAGACTATTCCACTCTGCCTGATGAGGGACTACATTATATTTTTCTGAGAAAGACGTCTTAAGACATCCTTATGAGTCTGTTCAGCTCCACACAATTTCAACACGAACAGGAAATTGATGATGAGAAGTAAAACAAAATTTAAGATTGTTTGAAAGTGTATCTAAGGAGCAGCAGATCAAGTGGACAATCTCATTTGTCACCACAATCTCAAACAGCGCAATATGACCCCTCCTTACACCACACATGCAAGTACATATGAATGCCACAGGTCAGGGCATGCATTGTTCTTTATTGTTCTCTTGTAGCATAGACTCTACATGAATGCTGTAATAGTAAAAGAAGTGAATTTGTCTCTTAGCAAACACACTTAGCCAGAGCTGTTTGAACAGACCATCCACTTGAGCATTTTCACAAAATCAATTCAAGTAAAGAAACTTGTTTTAAATTAAAACTGGCTTTATTTCTGAGCAAACTGATTAAGAGGGGGGTTAACGGGCAGGAGACTTACCTAGAGTAGCAACATTTACTACCTCCAGAGTGCTCATAATCCCACCCAGAAGTTCACATCCAAATAAAGAATTGCGAGATCCAAATCCTGTCCAAGACATAAGATATGTGAACCACCAAACAGAAACCTACTGTCCATAAGACTAAAACGCAAAGGGGACAAGAAAATCCAAATAATAAAATAAAATTAAATGAATGCTGTAATTCCCCCTAAAAAATGCCTCTTTTCCCCTGACTTACAACCAAAATTTGTGGCAGCATATGCTAACCTTCTGTTAGCATGTGACTGAATAAAATCCAATGTGGAGAGGAAAAAATAAATAAACCATCATGAATGCAACCTACATTTTGTACAAAAAAAAATCATTCTCTCTTGTTTGTGATTGGACCTGCCAGCTTTCCGCATTTTGTTTGGCTGGGATCATCATGCTCTTTCCTTCAGCGGCTAAGGTTACATGCTTAAAAAAAACCTTAAATATAGCGTTTGAGTAGCAGCTCTTGTGGCTTTCCCTCCCTAAACCTCCCCATACGGCTGGACAACAGCAGCTGTTCCACTCCGCTCCCTGCATATGCCTTCATCTCAGTAAAAGCTGGACAAAACCCTGTGCTTCATCCAGTCTGTTTACCCCAGAACCACCTCGCCTCTACAATAGGGGGCTCCACAGTATTACTGCACCACTAAATTCATTGATGGTGAGAGTGCATTTTGTGTCTTGTAGACCTATTCAGAGACCCAAGACATTTGATTGTTTTTTGTTTTGTTTTGTTTTAATGATAAAACTTTATGAAGCTTCACACGAGCAGAATGACCTCTGGCAAAAAAAAAAAAAACGTTATTGCTCTGGTTTTCATTGGCAATGCTCCTCAACAAACATAGGAAAGCTGAGAGGCTCTATTATCCGACCAGGTCAAATTGGGCCTGTGTATGCGCACTTGAGGGTGGATAAAAATACCTCCACATTAAACAGAGCTGACCATTCCATGGGCGAGGCCCTCCCAGCACAAACTGAGGAGAAAAATACTAATGACATGCTACTGAAGCAAAAGCAGTTCATTTTCTCTCTCCCTCACTGACGTCATCCCCAGCCGTGCCACAAAGGGTCTAATTATGGCGAGCAAAAATGGCATCGCAGTCAAACGGGGAAGATGTCTCATCTGCATAGTCAAGCAATAACACCCACAATTTTAACTCCATACCGGGCCAGAGCCTGACAGATGAACCGGTTTCCTTCAGTAATTGTTCGTTCATTAGCAGAGGGCAGAAGTCAGAGGTTCTCTCCTAAGCTGGGAAGAAAGGAAGGGGACATGTCACACTGATAATTTAAAGCTGCAGAAGTCTAAAGCCCACCTTGGAAATAACTGCTTAAAATTTTGCGAGGGTAAAAACAACAGTTCCCATCTAATGTCCTGTTTGTTGGGAAAGAGTGCTCTTCATATCCATAATGAACCATGACTAAAAATAAAAACTGTGCATTGTGTTGACCTAACGACCATATTAAACGTTAATTTAAAAATCAGCTGTGATTCGTAATGTCAATTAAATAATCTGCCTAAAGGGGTGGAAAAAAAAACTGAGTATACACCCTCAGTATTGAATAATAATGTAGAATCCTGGGCAGGAAGACTGGAGGGTGACTGCCATCACAGTCCAAGAAGCAGCATGTGGTTTGGTGAGGTGTGAGAGTGCACGTGAGAACCCCAACAATACGGTAAAAAGAACGGCAAGGAATATTAACTGTAAATATTGTGATCCAGAGACTAACTAAAAACCATACATATTAATTTACAAAAAAAAAAAAAAAAAGGAAAACTCAGGTTTTTCCCAACAGATTTTCAAGAAGGTCCTATGCTCCTGTGTAAGCAAGAAACCCTCTCAGCTGTTTCCATCCCAAGTGATCAAGCCTTAAATTTGAACAGCAAGGCTGTAAAGTGTGCCACAAGGGAGCAGAGTACCTGCACATCAGCTCAAGGTCTTAAATTGTAAACTAGCTTCAGGACTCCGGACTTAACTAAGTGCAAGACTCATTCTGTGAGTTCATTGTGTACTAAACAGAATCAGTTGCCCATTTTGAAGGAAATCTGAAAAAGCCTTGAAATATAACTAAATTAAAAAGCAGACTGCACTTTTGTCTCACAGGTCTAAAATATAGATACTCCGTGTCAGGATTACATATAGGAACCACAAGCGAGAACCAGAGAGAGTACCAAAAAAAAAAAAAAAAAAAAAGGGAGACTATTTCTGAAGGGGGAGACCCCCAACAGAGCAGGCAACAGTACAATGTCCCCAATCCAAAAATTCACAATGCAGTTGGGCAAAAACAGAGTCAAAAACCAGGGCAGCAATCACAATACTCTTAGTCGGGCAAAAATAGGTTTGGTACACAGGCACAGGTTTGTCAGAGAAGCAAAAGCCAAAATCCAATGGGCGTAATCCAAACCGTTAACAGGGCAGCAAACACAAAACTCGTAGTCGGGCAAAAAGGGTTCGTAAACAGATGCAGACAATAGTACCGAAAAGCAGAGCCAAAAATCGTAAGTCGGACGGTCCAGTCAGAAGAGTAACACGATGAGTACAAGGGGAAGACGATAGCAGCACAGGTAAACAAGAGAAACGTCCTGACAAGGAAGTGCTGTGAAAAGACTCCTAATATACACTCACGGGAAGTCACATGCTTAACAAAACACAGGTGCAGGAAGTCAGACTGATTACAAAGGAAGCAAACATGAGGGAGAACCTAATCACATGAAATAGGCAAAAGCGGACAGGGATCACAAGACAGCCTACAGACAGAACAAACAGATCCGATTAGGGATTTCTACGTGCACAGAGTGAGTGGCAGAACAGTGATTAGACAGGTGCAGAGAGTCTGCTAGAAGAACAGCAAAGTAAATTGAGTGAAAGCAAGAGGCGGAGACTAGAACAGGGTGAATGCTGAGAGATGGTTAGTCAATCCCTATACAATCCCTAGTGCTTGTTAGTAAGTTAGTACCATGTACAATGTTAGACTTGTTTAGTAATTTAACAAAACAAACTGTTAGTATTGGTTAGTAATCTAGAAAAGCAAGGCGAAGGAAGTAAACGAGACTGGAAGGAATGGTTGAAATCACCTGAAAGAGTAGCACGCAATACCAAGGCTGTGAGCAATGGCAAGACAAGAGACCAGACAGGGGGAGACAAAGTGCAATGCATGGCAAAAACAAAAACATGGACCGGAATGGAACTGTAGGAATGCAATATGGCAAAATACAAAACATGGCAAAACTTAACTAGACAAAATAAAAACATAATCAGGTTACCAAATCACAAATACAGAATTCAAGGCATAGTCAGGCAATACAGAGATCAGACAGAACATCAAAAACATGGCAAACAGAGCCGAATCATAACACAGAGTACAAACACGTACAGTGCCAAGAAGTAGAATTGGCCCCCTTCCTGACTTACTGCATTCTTTTTTCACTCATTTGTCACATTAAACGGTTTCATATCTTCAAACAGAATGTAATACGAGACAAAGACAACCTAAGTTAACACAAAAAACAGCTTTTCAGTTATCATTGAATACAGTAGATATAAATGAGGCTATGAAGGTTTAACAGATACGCAACTTAGGAATGATCTAGATTTTAGAATGATTCCTGGACAAGAACGAGTCTAGACCGTTTTTAATGCATCAAAGGTCAGAATGACCGAATTCTCTGCCGATGAAAGCCTTTTTCCCCCTTGAGCTGTGAAATACTGATCTTCATCATGGAATGGAACCGTGGTGGTGGTGTTTCTTCCTTCAGATATTTTGACTCGCGAGTGTCAGGAGACTATTCTTCTAATTTATTCAACAAAACACCGGTAACTGACATATTTTGGAAAATAAAGCAAGTGCAGGCCATGATGCCGTCAAAAAATCAAAAGCATAAAAATCTAACCGACCCATTTACGCCCATTGACTTTTGCTCATACTTTTGTTGCGCATCGAGCGCCCTCTTGATGTCTAAGAGGAATTTTTTTTTTTGAAAATCACCTTTGCAACCACCCATGTCGCTGTGTCACCGGTACATTATTTGCCTGTTGCATTTCTCCACTCTTGTCTGAATGACTTGGGAAATTACGCACTCCGGTGACGTAAAATGATAGGCAATGAAAATATTCATGGAATCCACAAGTACGCGTCAACTGTCCAAATTTAAGACCGGTGACAAAAGAGTGGGAAAAAAATCAACATAACAGTTTTAGGTGCTGAGCTTTCACCGGCAGTCAGATCAGCTTCTAAATGCCTTGGCATCGTCGAGAAGTTTAAAACTTTACTGGAGGGAGAGAGTCCCTTTCTACCGATACATGATTCTCTCATTATGTGTTTTGAAGATGTTCCAAAATCTCCATATGAGTTCAGCTGGTTTCAGATCTGGTGACTGTGAAACTGATAGCATATGCTAAGACTATTTTCATTCTCATAAAACCATTCAGTGACCCCTTGTGCCTGTGAGGCTTCGGCCATTGTCGTCTTGGAAGAGACCACTCCCATCATGGTGGGAATGCTTCAGTATAGGATAAAGGCGATTCATACACAATGACTACATTTATTTATAGTGATTTTCTGCCTCGAACAGAAACATCTGCATTCTTTGTGTATGTCCATGAATTTATGCAGATACTTTCCTCTTATTTGTCACTCGCCTATGTGTGTGTGTGTGTGTATGCATACATACGTATATGTTTTACGCAAACTGTGTAATCAGGCATTTCGTGAAATGTTTGAGTTTCAATTCAGTCATTTCACGAAATGCCTAAAAATTTCACAAAATGCTTGATACAGTTTGCTTGTGACATACAGTACAGGCCAAAATTTTGGACACACCTTCTCATTCAGTGCATTTCCTTTATTTTCATGACTATTTACATTGTAGATTCTCACTGAAGGCATCAAAACTACGTATGAGTGAACACATGTGGAACTAGAAAAGCACTCAGAGAGCGCAGAACCTCCGCCAGGGGGCAGCATAGCCATAGCCATAAGTTTGAGTTATGTTGTACACAAACAAACAAACCAAGAAACAAACGGCACCGAAAACATATACCTCCTGGCGGAGGTTAACTAGCAAAGCACTCAGAGAGCGCAGATCTCCGCCCAAAAAAAAAACCCAAAAGCACAGCAATTGGAACTCCGGCCCATTGGAAAGACTTGAAGTCTTGAACTTTGGCGTATATCTCAGCAGTACTTTGGCCTAGATATGCCAAAATGTAATCACCTGTTCCTTGACTTAATACCCACCTTCCCTGAAAATTTCATCAAAATCTGTCCATAACTTTTTGAGTTATTTTGGAAACTAACAGACAGACAGACAAACAAACAAACAAACCCAGGCAAAAACATAACCTCCTTGGCGGAGGTAATTATGTATGTATCTAACAGTTGTCCAATAAGGCTGTTGGCAGTGTATCAACCTGACTTCTGCACAACACTACTGATGGTCCCAACCCCATTAATAAGGCAAGAAATTCCTCTAATTAACCCTGACAAGGCACACCTGTGAAGTGAAAACCATTTCAGTTGACAACCTCTTGAAGCTCATCAAGAGAATGCCAAGAGTGTGCAAAGCAGTAATCAGAGCAAATGGTGGCTACTTTGAAGAAACTAGAATATAAGACATGTTTCCAAACTTTTGGCCTGTACTGTACATAGAGTTTGGAGGGTTAGGACTCTGTAGGCTTGAACTATTCAATTAAAATTCAATGTTGGCTTTGGCGTAAGGCAGGGGTGTCCAATCTTATCCAGAAAGGGCCGGTGTGGGTGCTGGTTTTTGTTAGAGCCCAACACTAACGCACTTGATTCTACCCATCAAGGTCCTGATTGAAACCCCTGATAAGTTAATTAGTGGAATCAGGTGCAGTAGCACTGCTGGTTAAGACAAAAACCAGCACCCACACCGGCCCTTTACGGATAAGATTGGACACCCCTGGCGTAAGGCAATGTTCCCCAACCCTCTCCTGGAGACCCACCTGTCCTGCTTGTTTCAGATCTCTCCCTGCTCCAGCACAGGTGATTCAAATGATCAGGCTGTCATCAATCAGCTTAAGGGGTGATTAACGTATTAATCATTTGAATCCCTGTGCTGGAGCTGGGAGAAATCTAAAGCATGCAGGACATGTGGGCCTCCAGGAGAGGGTTGGGGAACACTGGCGTAAGGGAAGCAGTATCCTAATTGTCTTCATGCTTCTTCATTCTGCGTATAACTCATCTCCTCTAATCCCCTCCATTTCACCACATACCTCTTGCAGGAATGAGAGGAAGTATGGGATTGCAGAAAAACAACGGAGGAATTTGCTGCTTGGCCCCTCTTGTTTGAGGTGTCTGTAGGCCATAGTCATTTGAAGGACTAAAAAGCAATGAAACGTTGGGAGCGTGATTACAGAAATCTCACCCTACAGCAGCAGATCACATCTGTATCATTATGAAAGTTGATATGTTTGCAAAGATAATATGTTTGATGCAATGTTTTATTTATTTCCAGTGAGACTGGGAAAAAAAAAAAGAATTGGGGAAACATTAAAAATAGGTCACTCGCCTAGCCTGTCTCCATCTGAACTGTGATAGGTTCCCAGGTTTTACGATCACCATTGTTGCACTGTATTGATGGATAGGTGTTGTTCCTGAATCTCCAGTCTTCTTTCATGCGGTAACACCACTGTAGTGTCCGCAGACAGAGGAAATGACACCTGCTGGGAAAGTATGCCATAAATCTCCTGCCAGCCATTTGCCTTAAACTATTAAATTAATAAGGGCTGACTATTTAGGATCACCTCAACCAGCCAGATTTTGGAGATCAATCGCTACTCTGTACCAGCATCTTGGCTGTGATTTGCTCCCTTAGCCACTGATCAAAAGACAATAATTAGTTTAAGAAGAGTCGTGTGTATGTACTCCATAGTTTGGAAATATAATCTCAAATCTGCCTGAAAAAAGTAGTCGTCTTAAAGATGAGTCACTATTTAGTTGATTAGATTTGTGCATTGCCTTGTTCTGCCACAAGATGTCAGCTAGCTGTCTCGCCCCTGGAAAAAATGTTCTTGCTGCTTTCCCATGACACAGGATCAGAGTAGTCCTGTATGTCAGGCAGGGTGAAGGTTGATTCTTCGGGGAAAAAAAAGAAAACAATGCCACTAAGGGGTCCAGCCCTTTAATAATAAGTAAGATATTATTGGGCTGTTTGGATCCCAAAAATAGTCAGCAACTTTAATTCTTTCAACGTCTGTTCTCACCACGCAAGCAGTAAGTGAAGAGGTAAAAGAATACAAGACAGTGCAGTGTTTGAATTGTGCAGGAATAACTAGGTACCCCGAAGAGCACTGTAGCAATAACAACCGTTAAAAAACGTATTCATTCAATAATTTTGGATCAGTTGTAATCGCTGCGCTATCAAAAATAAACTGGTATGGTGAAAAAACCCATAGGTTGTTTTAAAGTTAACTGACCACTTCAATGATGATCAGGTGTGCATTTTGTAGACGTTTAAGTCTTATGTTCTCTCTGAAATTATGGCAGGTACCAGCATGGCCCAGATCGTCTCAGATTTGCTCAAATTATAAAGTTGCTACCACAGAGGTGTTTTTAACTGTGAAGGGGATAGGTCACGTGCACTTCTGATTGCCGACCGTTAGTCGAGTGGGTCATGGAGCAAGACCCTAATTAGTAATGAATACCAATTTGTAACGACAATCTAATTAATCTCTGAAAAACAATCACTTCTTATTGGTGAACAAGATGAGACCTTTCAGACAGCGGTACCATAACTTCGCTGTGGTTGCGCACGTGAACCATGATGAAGGTAAAGAAGAATCAATCTCGTCTAGCCTCCGGCTAACAAAGCTACGCTGTACAGTTACTTTCTTAAAATAATCCGAGGGAGTTTCGTTTATAGATCTTGGTTAATTTAGCACGCGTTGTTGCCTTAGAATTGTTATTATGCCTGTAAATATGTTTAGTGGCTAATTTATTGCATTTATATTCAGAATATGTTTGTGCGGTCGCTGTGAAATTTTTGCTACTTACTCGGCCTCGGCTTAGGCGGCACTCAAGTCAATGCCGTCGCGCGGCTGCCATATGACGATGACCTTATCTCGTGCGGGTTGGGTTGGGTTGGGTGGTGGGGAAAGATTCCCCCCCAAGTTTGAAAGAACGCGTCCTAATTCGGTACTCGAGTCGGACATTATCTTGACATTTCATTAACCTTAACTAGCTAGGCATCCTGTAGGCCTCCAATTGAATGTTTAAGGGAAAGTTTTATATAAAAAAGTCACATTTTTTCCCCAATGTGATGTTAATATTTGCTAGCTGAGGCTTGCAGGCATCGAATGACTACCCATTATAAAAGTTTTAAGCAGCACGCCGAACTTTCCGATATTGCGTCGAATGCTAGTACAAATTTTAATGGTACCCAAACTTGATCCTGAAGACCCGCTATGTAGTTTTTGTTTTTGGTCCAACCACAATTATAATCCCAGAATAAGCAAGCTGTTTATTTTTCTTTTTTAATCGCAGCTAAGGCTAGATAGACGTCTCACCCTCTTGAACCGCATTGACAGACATGACCCATGCATTCCATGGCGTTTAAAAACGCAACGTTAATATTGTGCAATATTTCACATAAGGAAGCCAATCAAAGTGTCATGTTTTAACTGGTCAAATTCAACACTTGTGAAATAATAAGCTGCCAATTAAGCTTCTGAACACAGCAGTAAGTTCTTTCTGATAGGGTTTCTTAAAATCAAACACAAAAATAACACTTAGCAGGTTTGACTCAGCTTTGTCTGAATTCTTAATGGCTGAGAAAATGGCTAGTTTTAGTGGCCATGTTTACACAGTTTTGGCTGTTAGAAGTCAATAGATTATACCATTTCAAGAATCAGTCTTCCCTCTTGTGCAGTAAATGGTCATTTGCGAGGTGGTACAATTGCACCATGGTGATCTTCTGGGAATACATGGCTATTTCTGAAATAACGTGATTTAAAAGGATAAATAATCCACATAAGAGTAGTACCATTTAGAAAAATTAGCAACTCGTGACAATTCTGGGATTGAAATTATGGCTTGAACAAAACCAGGGGACACAGTAGGTTCCTAACAGCAAGCATAGGAACCACTAATTTAAACCAAGAAATACTGGTTTAGATACCAATTTTTATTGCGTTTGCAATGATGTTCCATTTTCAAATTAGCAGACCTCGCTGCTAGCTTTGTTATATAGGAATGGTCCATCATGGTCGGTCTCCGGCCTTAGTCTTGGAGAGGTTGGGTATGTTTCCTTGACCAGAAATGTTTTTGTGATGTCAGATGGGCAAGTAAAAACATGTTTACTCTTGCTCAGAAACACTGGACCAGAAATTGGTTGTGGACAAGGTTGTGTTTTATAAACTAATGCGGTTCAGAGCGATGCTGCAGGTTGAAATGTGGATGCATCTCCTACCCACCATCTTGAATAGGTGCTGAACCCAAGCTGCATTTGAATAGTCTTTTTGGCTTTGGTAAGTTAAGTTCTAACTCTTAAAAAATTATGCAGAGGCATTAACATGGCAGCCAGGATAGATGTGTTTGAATTCTTTAAATGGTGAGAGAAGGTACTTCAGTGCTTCCTAATTCATCTTATTTACATAGGGTACGCTGAATTATTTTTCTGAAAGGAAGGAGATAATGCAACCTGCATTTTTGTGCAGCAGCAATATTTTAAGCCACAATCATCCATCAGATTTAGATTCTCTTTGTGTAGTTGTCTTCCTTAGCTGCTTTGAATTACCCCTTACGCCTTTTCTTAAACTCATGACATTTTCCACCGAGGTTAAATAAGTGTTGGAATTAGATGATAGATGACTATGTTTGTTTAAATATCATTCAAGAGTCGACTTGGAACGTCTCACTCAACACAGAACGGGACGATGACGCGCGGAAGCATAGCCATTATAGGTTTTAGCTAATTCATGGGCACCAATTACGTCACGTTCTAAATGCCCGCGCCATGCTTGTCCCATTTGTTTTCTACCTTGATTGCAGTGACGGGGAACACAGCACATTTAGCACGATGGGAAAATCAGTGTTATTCAGAAAAAAACATCGATACCTGGTTGTGATCCATATTTATTACCGCCTACTTTATTATCAAAACCTGTAGCGTTAGCTTACCTAGCCTGCAAGTGAGCAGTGTTAGTTACTGCTCAGTCTCCTAAAATATTGAGAATTCCTTTAAGAGACCTTACAATTAATTGTACAGTTTCCCTTTAAGTTCAAACATGGTTAATTAACATGGTTAATGGCCTCTTCATTTATCACGTATTTCAAGAAAATGCGTGACGTCACGCGCAATGGATAATCGGTATTAACGCTAACTTCGATGTGGTCCATTGGATTAACTTTCTTTTAGTATTTCGTGCATCTTCATGTCACGTGTACCTGCTACCAATGCTAGTGGGGTGCAGCAGTGACGTTTTCGGACAGAAATATGGCGGCGCAAAAGCTCTCTGACGTAGCATAGTTCAAAGGGGAGCTGTATGTTTTTTCAATAAAAGAAGTGTGACGTCACAGTCCCCGAATACTGGTTGCGCAAGCGCTTAGCTGTGTATTACACTCAGGCCAGTTGCTAGCAATGCAGATGCAGAGGCGAATTTAGCTCTTGCAAATCCGAAGATTGCAAATATTTCGTATTAGCTAATCGACACAAATCTGTTCTCTGTTGCTCAGTATATTTACTATCTCTTAACGGCGTTCAATTTGCTGGCGTCCTATCTCTGTTTTACGCTGTTGGTAATTTTCTTCTTAACATGGCGACGGCAGACGATGCCCGCTACTTCAACGGTGAGTCCAAGGGTTTTCCTCTCTCTGCTGTTAGCTGGACAGTAAAATGGAGTTTTCCTCGATTCCCTAGATCACGATGGGGTCGCCTTCCAGAGGGAGTTCTGGAGCGATGGCTGGCCGATTAGAGGTAAAGCTGGGTGATTACTTAAGTTTAACATAGGGGGACAGTCTTACGCGGCCCGGACATACATTAACGACACCGTCCAGTGAGATGATATGTCGGCTGTCCCACTGGAACTCGATGTTAGAAGCTTGGAGCCCGAAGTGCCCGCAGGATGTACGATTTATTTTGTATTGCTACCTTTTAAACACTGTGGCACCCGTGGTTGAATTTAAGATGTGAGGTAGCATTATTTAAGTCCGAAAGTGAAACCATGCTGCTCCGTTTTGTCTTTGGCTTGGATTCCTTAACCTGGCGGTGCTGAATATGGTGTCTGATTATCGGAAAATAGATCGTTTGACGAATTTGGCTTTTTATTGCCAGTAATGTAGATATTAATAAATATCTTTCATTATACTCATTTTCTTCTCTCTGTTTTCCTCAATAGAAGTAACTAGTTCAGTTTTGAAAGTATTCAGAGGAATGTGGCTGAACTGGAATGTGAAACGAATATGAAGGGCTTTAGTTGCTTATATTCCGTTTGCCATTGTAATTGCAAATAGAATTGTTTCTTGCCTCAAGTATTGCAATGCCTATTTGTACCTTTCAGTCGATCCTTTCATTTGAAGGATATTTATGGCCTGGTGTGTGTGTGTGTGTGTGTGTGTGTGTGTGTGAGTGACGGTAATGCTTGCGCTTCTACACGAATTAACTTGTGCTAAGCGAAGGGTCATTCCAAGACTTTAAGGGGTCCCATGATGATTGTCTCGGATTTAATGATTTTTAAAAAAAAAAATGCCTTAGGATTTATTATTAAGCCATGCCAGGTTTTTGTTTCAAAGTCCTTGTTTTTGAGATGTATGCCCCTCAAAATCTGGGCATCACACCCCATTTTCCCCACTTAGAAGTGATTGTGTGTGTGTGTGTGTGTGTGTTGACATTGATACTCGCATCCCATCATAGTGGCATAACAGTGAAAATATCAATTCTGGCATAAAAGCTTGAATTCTTTTGAAATCCACTAATGAGAAACTGGTGGGGTGCTCCATGTTCCTTCACATCTGGTGCTTTGATGGTGCCGATGATATGCCAAAGTGACACTCGGCAGTGAACAGAATGTGTACTGGGAAAAACTAGTGCCTGATCTTATCATAAAATTGACAAGTATATCGTTATGCTCATTAGAGAATTCTACAATGTACCCAATCTACCTGTCCACGCAAACACTGAAACTTGATGATCAAAGGAAACCATTACATTGCTTTCATCTCCAGAAATTCTTATTGTGCATCAGAAGTTGGCTCAAAGCTGTGATGGGCACATACATTTCCTACCATCTTTGCTGAGGAATAGTGCTGATGAAGTTGATTTGTCTGCACTGCCCGAAATATCCTTTCAAATGCATGAGACAATTTGTATAACCTCAAATGGGGGATGAAATTATAAACCAATTTCATATCTTTCCTATCTTTCGACAAGTGTTTCCATGAGACACATTCCTTCATTACACATTCATTTTCAGTTATTTACTTTCAATATATGAAGGTCGGGAATGTGCCAGATGGACATTTTTTTGGGGGGGGGGCTTTGGAACACGGACAAATCAACTTCATGCAGCTATGGCAGATTCAGAGATTCAGCCTTATGTTTGAGCCCGAATTGGATGAGGACACTGAATTGGAGGAAGAAGCAGTCCAGAAAAGGCTGCATTTAAACGTTTCTGAATGGTATTTTTGAATGGGGTCCCGCCCCCAAACGGAAGGTTTACGCATTTGGAGTGAGTATCTCGCATTGACGTTCCTGTGCCTTAGTCAGCAAGTATTCAATCAAAGCGCACTAAAGAAATTCATTTGCGGAATTTAAGTCCTTGTGCAATAAGTTAATCCGTTTCACGTGCATTACAGTGGATTTCTCCTCTAGTGACACTGATTATGACTCTAGAATTGTCACACTTGTTTTAAAGTGAGGGATTGGAAGTGATGGAATTGCATGAAGACGTGCATGCAAGGTATTTTGAAGGGGAGGAAACGGAATGAGAGTGGGGGGGCAGTGAGATACATGTGACATCATATGTCCGTTGTTCAGATTGGCCCGTTTTCTGGCGGTCATTTTTAAAAGTGGAATTTCTATGAAACGGAGATTTTCAGAATGTCTAGCACTTTTCATATGTTCTTGAATGCGTGCAGACTACCATTATTCAACATAGACAAGGTAAAAACGGTTTTTGATTCTAGGTCACCTTTAAAGCATCGGGTAATTATGTTCCCAGGAGGGGGGACATATAGCATTTGTGACAATTCCTGTGCGCCGTTATCGTTATCGTGCGCCGTACCAAACGACGTCACACACTTTTTATGAACATTTATGAAGATATCATTACAAAACTTTTAATACACACATCTGATCCCGAGGTAGGTTGCTATTGGATTTCGGCCAAATCGGAAAAACGACATGGCCGCAATGGCGGCCATCTTGAATTTTTTGTAAGCCTCTCCCTCCAGGAGCCTGATTAACGTCCAGTGGCCCAATATGTTGTACATCATGGTATTTGAGAGAGAGAGAGAAAGAGAGTGAGAGAGAGACAGTGAGAGACGCACACACACCACACCACACCATGCATGCATTATTTGGATCTATGGTACAACGGACTTCTGCCATCATGTTCCATGCGCCATTCCAGTCATACAGCGAAAACCATGCAGTGAGTTTGTACAAAATTCGGCATAAATATTCCAGAGCCATATACCTTTTAGATGTTTTACTGGCATCACTAAAATGCCGTCACAGCTTTGGCATATCCATTGCACCTAAACAATCAAAATGAGGTCTAATTCAACAAAAATTACCCTGACTGATTCCATTGCCTACTTAAGCCGCTCCCTTGGAATCCTGAACCCCACGTATATTATTTTATATGTGTGTGTGTATGTATGTATGTGTGTATAATATATATATATATATATATATATATATATATATATATATATATATATATATATATATATATATATATATATATATATATAAATTATTATATTTTACCATTTTTCACATTTACAAGTACAGCATTATCTACTAGATGGGCAATGGACATGCCCATGGGGTTTTGCCCAATTTCATCTGACAGCTGAGCACCGGGGGACACCGGTCGCGGGCGACCGACTGGACTGCGTCTAGTTTTTAACATTGGTCATATGCCCTACCAAATAATGGGCAATTATTTATTTGGTTTATTGTGTACTTGTTATAATAGATTTTTTTTTTTTTTTTCCATGCAGTATTCTGCAGCTGTGTCGAAATATTGTCACACGTGCAGCATTGGGTCTGTTGTTGTCATCATTGGATGCCTTTGGTTGGTCCTAAAAAACAAAAATTAAAAAGCCTTGTGAGGAAATGTTGCATGTTAAGACACTGACTAGCGAAAAATGGTTACAAGTACACATTTGCATCATTTTCTGAAGGCGCGGGCAGAAATTTAATTACCTGCAATCTTTTGAGGATATTTTGATTAATCAATCATATAGATGGCTCCAAATTGTACCAAAAATGATAATCTTGTACTCACAAGTTGAAATAAAGGATGACTCCCCAACTTTTAGGGCTTATAACTCAAACTTTTTTGAAGATTTTTTGAAGATTAAAGATTTTTGCTACAAACTCTTGCGATGGCCTCATGATGTATACAAAAGTGTGTTTTTTTTTTTTTTTTGGAAATAAAAAGTCATAAAATTCTGAGATGGTCACCATGGGAACAGTCCTAAGGCTGCTTTGAAAAGTGTTCTGGGTCCCCTGCTTCTTTTTGATATGAGCTGTATGTCTTCATGTCTCATAGAGCACGATGATCGGGTGGGGGGCCCCCAGTTTCGCAGTCGGAAAGGGCGGGGACCTTTCAGGGGTCGCATGTACAGCGAGCAGCCAATGAGGCAGCGGCACCGTGGGGGTCAGGGAGGCGGGGGTCCGGGACCCTGGACCAGGTTCGAGGAAGACGATGGAGATGTGGCGATGAATGACGGCTCCTCACAGGATGGAAGCGCACACCGCAGATAGTAAGTGAAAAAGCATGCAGGCTTCTGATTTAGCTGTGCTAGTCATGCTGATGACTTCAGCGCCATTTTGACACTGTTTTCTTTTGGTTCCGCAGCAACCCATACGTACGACAGAATCGTAGGGGTGATGGGCGATTTGACAGGGAGCGAAGAGGAGGTGGAGGTGGTGGCAGTGGTGGTAGCGCTGCAGGTGGTGGAGGCTACAGAATGGGTGGCGGCGGAGCATCGCCAGGCAAAAACTGGTTCAAAATTACTGTAAGTAAATTTTAATATGACAAATGCAGACCATACCAAATTCTCAATAATGGACATGCCTCACGGGCACATAAATGTACAAAGCACTTGTGTGCTTGCTGTCTGAATTCTGCAGTGATGCTGCTCACTACCCGCTCTTCTGCCTACAGATTCCCCATGGGAAGAAATATGACAAAAAATGGCTTCTCACTGCTCTGCAGAACCTTTGCTCTATGCCTTTCACGCCAATACAGGTGAGTCTGTTACAATTTGAAAAACTTGCTGGAAGGATTTCCTTATCTTTGGATTTTTGGAAGCTCCTAGCGCTGTTCGAGATTTGTGTAAATTATGTTCTCTTTTGGGGGGGCGGGGGTTGCAGTGTAGTGTCTGCGGTCAGTGCGATTCTTGGAGAACCTTTTACATTTTTTAGAGTCATATGGTTTTGCAAGGTCCCAGTCATTTTTAAACTACACTAAGCAATTTCTGAAAACTGCTCCAGCGCCAACTACCTTAGTAATAAAATAAAGCCACTCCTCCCTCCCTCTCTCCCATTGGCGATGCCTCACTTCCTGCGTCACACAGACTGCATGATGCACGCTTGCATTGGTTTGGGTTAGTTTGGATTATTAAGTTGTATTTTGGGTAAGATTCCTAAACTGTATAAAAATGTGCATATTAACCTATTTATTGCTGTAGCCCCAAGAGTGCACAAGATGTATCAAGCCTAATCGTAATTTCAAACTAAAATGATTCCTTAATTTTTTCGTCATCAAAAAAAGATATTTGCTATGTAGCTAGCTGCTGGCACTTGCAACTGCGACTACGCTTTGCTGCAGATTTTTAAATCTCTTTTCCCAACGAAAATTTTATGTGCCTTTTTACCATCACAAAATAATTACGCATTTTGGTCATGTCATGTGATTACCTAGTTAGCCAAGATACTCTTTGAGTTAATGATTTTCTCCCTCTTGGATAACCGGCAGCTAGGTTTTACTTGTGTACCAATCAATAAATCTGGAATTTGTGGGTAGTTTCACTATTTTTTTTTGTGCTAGCCAGTAAACGTTTCAAGACATAAGCTGTGCAGGTTCCCTAGTGGTGCACTCAGAGCGCGGGCAAAAAGGGCAAAAATCTCTCATGGGGAGACCCCCCCCCCTGGGAGGAGTGACACCCCCTCCAAAATGCACCCCTGAGAATGTTCAGTCTTCTCAATCTGTGCCAACTTTCATCCTTACTTTGTCAGACCCCATACATTGGTCTTTTACTGACTGCTCTGTTCATGGTCTATCTCAACCATGCAGTATCGCGTGGAGGGAAATAAGGCACAGTTCCTAGTTGATGATGCTACCACTGCCAACGCACTGGTCAAGGTGTCACGGAAGATCACGGACAGTGACGGCTATAAGGTACTGTTGTTTGTCGAAAATCACTAGTATTTGAGTGCATCAATGCACGTTTTTCAACTTTTTGCACAAGTCAGGGGACTGAAGTGCTTTGATGCCAATAGAAGCTATGATAAATTTCACTTTGGTGCATTTTTTGTGGGTGTTAGGGAGAGTTTGTATGTATACGATACCACACATGATTGAAATAAATTCCACCCTAATCCATATGATTGGGTGGCCTAAACTATATCAGTCTTAAGGGGTCTGCAGGGTAAAAATTGTTTTTTTTTTTTTTTTTTTAATTTCAATATTTTTTATTTACACACAAATAAATAAAGGAATGCAGTGAGATGCCAGTAAACACCAAGAATCTATATTTTTCCTCTGCCTCAATTGTTACTTGAGACTTCAAATGCATATTATGGAAAATCACAATTTTGACTGATTTTCAACCATGTGGCATTCATAAAATCATTAATATTCATCTGATTAATTTTGACTGACGTTGTATCTGTTGGAGATCTATGAAATGACGTAGGATTTTCTACATGGGTGCATCACTAGGGGGTTAATTTTGAAAATGAAGCAAGTGGATAATGGCAATTTTGTTATGGTTACTTAACAGAGCTCACTAAAGATTCATAAATGTCCCAAACAAAAAAATCCCACGTCATTTCATAGATCTCCATCATCCCATCCGAATCTGGAATGCCCAATTGGTGAACCATGTACAAGGCTTGCTCGTTTGCAACTTCTTGTTGCCAATTCAGGAGAGTGAAGGCAATTCAGGAGAGAGAAGGCAGTTCAGGGCTCTTCCGAAACACGCGCCTGTCAGCCACCGCTTCTTATACACTCATTGTTTGAATCTTCGCAAGTTCAGAACGAGGGCAGAGGATACCCGGACATTACCAGGCTTGGGGTCCTCCTGACAAGCTCCCGTCTGGCCAACAGGAGGCGCTTGAGCAACGAACAGCTGTTTATTTTATTTCCCATTTCCGACAGTCCCTTCCCAATTTGAAACCCTGTAGCGCTATAGCCAATTGTGCGCTACTCTGAAAAAGCTGCCGACCACTGCCTGTTGGTACGAACCGGGCTTGAACCCGTGATGCGATAGTCACTTCTGCAGTGCAACGCAGTGCCTTAACCGAGTGAGCTATCCGGCAGCTCCATAGATCTATCTTAAACCTTTTATATGAAACTAGTTTGAGTGAAATCTGACCATGGGTTATTGAAATATCAGTGCCACAAAATATTTTCAGATTTTGTTATTAAAGTGCCGTTTCCATGGCAACAATGTGAACATTTTATCAAAATACTACATTTTATGAGCTTAAAATCATGTTGAGTATGTTAATTTCTTAGTTTTTACATTATTATGGTTATTTCTACACTTAACCCTGAAGACCCCTTCATCACAGCCTGCATTTTATATTGTGTGCCTGTGAATGGTTTTGCTTCTGTGAATATTTTTCTGTGCTACTCAAGTTAAAATGGTTTCCTCCTCCTACTCCATTCAGGTGATGGTATACAGGAACCCCTGCGCCCCTCCAGCCTCCATTTTGAATGATCTGACGCCAGAGGACCTTGACCATCTAAAGGTGAGGCAGGATGGGGTTGACTTGAGCATGAAGGTACAAGTTAATGCTGCTTGTTGTTCAGATTCAAGGAAGAGGAGCTCTGAGGCTGCTGGGTGGCTGATCCTATTAAGGGCACTGTATTGGTGTGTAGCATGGCAGAGTCTTTGAGTGTGTATACGCCATGGCTGGGGTAAATTGATCTCGGTTGAGTATCCCAATTACGACACTGACTTCAAAAAGATTGTATGTCATGAAAATTGCAAAAAACATCAAAAAGAACTGATGGCAACTAGATTGAGAGCAGTACAAAGAGAATGTCTTCAGTGATCAATAATGTTCATTTTATTGCATATTGGCTCCAAAAAAAGATTGTGCAGTCAATTGTTTACCACCGAATAACACTTGTGTTTTAATAACACGCGTTAAGTATTTGTGCACTGAAGACACCAGTTAAGTGTAGCAAGAATAATTTTACCCCATTCCTCCATTATATAGGTCTTCAATTGAAAAACATGTATTTTTAGTGACTTAGGTGTTCCACTGGAAAACCATGGTTGCTGTCTGGAGCACAGTTGGTGCCTTATCTTATTACCATTCCGGTTTCTGGGACTGTTCAGCGTGGGAATGTAATTTTTACACAGTAAAAATATCACTTCCTACTTACTCAAGGTGGTCTACACTTGTGTTCCTGCTGTGCTTATGGTCTGTTCTTCATTGATCCTGGAGATAAAGGTTGGTTCCAGACCAAGAGAGTCATAGTGGTATTCTCTGTTGTTCTCTCTTGGCCTGTATGAATGGATTGTTTCAAATTTGGAATTGTTCTGTACTCCATCCCCCCCCCCATCTCATTCAGCAATGCATGTCAAAGCGGTTTGATGGCTCCCAGCAAGCACTTGACCTGAGCGGCATTCGAAGAGACGCAGGTAAACTGTGGAAACCATTTGAATCCATTGCGTGTTTAAGTATTGACGCATTGATTCTGAATTCCAAACTGTTTTGGTGACATAGTTGTGATAATGTACACATTTTATTGAAGATGAACAAATTTTAATGTGTAAAAAGAAGTCTGCTGGTCATTTTCAGAGGTTTGCATTTTTTTTCCGTTGAAAAATGAGTTAAGTGAATTGTTCCATATTGGTAGATGTGCTCCTAAATATTTCATGGCTTGTCACGCATAAATTTTTGGTGGCAAGCTCTCTTAAAATTGGGACATTGTGGAGGTCATACTGATGGCAGTGGACAGTGGCGTTAGTTGTCTGTTGTTGATTTTGAATGCGCACACTGCCTCTCTGCCCTGTCCCAGACCTGGTTTCTCAGAAAATCAAGGTGATTCTGAACAGGAAGACCTGCATGCAGGCTGTGATCAAGATCATTGAGGAGAACATTCCTGGGGTAACTCATCTCAATGTTGCCTGTGCCTCTCTTACACAGTTACCGGTTAATCCGAGTTGGGCCAGAGCCATATTTTATTTAATTTCAAATTTTCTGAATGTTGCGAAAACTGAATTATTTAAAGTGAGTACGCTGTTTATATGAAAAGCATTTTAAACTAATGACCTGTAAAGCAACAGCTGGAATTTAATAATGCTACACCCTGTGTGTGACTTTAACTGCAGAGAAATGTTCAATAATTTAGTCCACTCGTTTACAGAGTTTGAAGTGGCTAAAAGTTAGTGGCCATCCTCAAATTTTTCAGATTTTTTTTTTTTTTTTTTTTTTTTTTTTCAGGTTTTATTTGTGTAAATCTGGTGAGGGATGTTATCACTGTGCTTAATCTTTGTGACTATAACTATATGCAGTCAAACGTCATGTCTCATGATGTCTGTAACGGACCTGCTCAATGGAACATGATCTCTAGCCTTTCAAACCGGTAGTTCTTCCATAAAAGACACTGTTGCTGTACTCCTATCGGGTGTCTATGTTCGTGGTAACATGATTGGCAGTGTCGCCCCTCATCTGTGCTGATACTGTGCTGGTATTGTCACTATAAAATAGGAGATGGCTGACTTCAGAGGCAGGAAGCACTGCTTGTTTACTGCTCGTATGAGCCTTGGATAATATGCTTGACTGGTTGCCCATATACAGAGTAAAACCAATTTTTTTTTTCTCTCTCTCCTCTCAGTCAGTAATAACTTTGCATGTTCTGTGCTCTCCTCTGCCCATATTTCAGCTAACATGCCTAAATCTGAGCGACAACAGGTTGTATCAGCTGGAGGACTTGGCAGAGCTGGTCTGTACGTTGCCAAATCTGAAGACCCTCAATCTTTCGGACAACGAGGTAAGTAGCTGAAGCTTCAGGAGATCTCGGGCTGTGTCGTCATGTAATTGAGCCTCAGCGAACCCCATCTTTCCCTGTCTTGCGGCAGCTGAAAAGCGAGCGGGAGCTGGACAAAGTGAAGGGCTTTAAGCTGACAGAACTGTGGCTGGACAGAAACCCGCTGTGCGATCACTTCAAGGACCAGGCCTCCTATATCAGGTTAGTCCTTTGCTAATATCGCAGGGTGAAGTTCTGAAGCAGGGAAGGAGTGCTTGGAGTTTGCGTGCGGGATGGGGATGAGAGTTAGGGGTCAGCTTCCCCGTACTGATATTTTGTGGAAGCAACCCTCTGATTTAGGCCATGGTTCAAACTTGGATACACATGAGAGGGGGCAAGAGGACAGACAGGACTGTGATGTCACAGGGAATGTTGGGAAGGTTTTAGGTCTTGTCTCTTCTCGGAAGCCAATGGTCACCAAAAACAATGCCTTCATTCACTGCATTGTGCATCCCCACTAACTTAGCATTGCTCCGTAAAATTTTTGGAACATGCTTTGGTGATTTCTGAAGGGTACAAATTGCTTTTTAAAGCAGTAGGGTCAAAGCAGGTTTGGAGATCTGGGTTTTCATGACCATTTTCCATGAGTATAAACAAGGTGGTGTGAAACACTTGCTTGAATAAAATTTAATTCTGGGGGGGGGGGGGGGTGAGCACATTATGGAGGTGTTGCTCTTCAGTGGGACCAGTGGTGTTAATTTCACACCTCATTGTGATTCATTCTTAGCAACCTTTTTTGTTGTGTAACAGATTCTGGCTGACACAGTACTTCCAAGACCAGAATTGAAAACCAGAACAGTTTTTTAATTTTTTTAATTTTTAAGATGAGTTGGAAACTTAATATTTAAGTGATATTAAGTGGTGTATTCTTTAAGTAACAACAGGAATATTTCTTGCAAAATTCTCAAGGAAAGCCATTTCAAACTGGAGCAGTCTTGGCTGGACTGTGAGGACACAGTTTGTGCAGAATGATTTAAATCTCCTGGTGCATCTGTCTGAAGTGCATCAACGTTTTGGGCACAAACATTGTCACTTGATACATGAGCGTTTGTGTGTGCTTGTGCGTGTCAGCGAGTAACAGCGGGATGGGTGGGTTGATGGGGAATGAAATGCAACTTCCAGTCCTTGCAGTTCTCTTCATTGAGACATGTATCCATCAAATGTACTGGGGCAAATTAGCTTTGGGCTAGCTTCAACTGTAGCAGCTCTTGCCCTTTGCATTCATACTGTAAAGTCGATGCGGTACATTAGAGAATTGTAGGTCAATCCTCACCGTTGTATTCATGATTGTCGTTGAGTTTTTGCTTTTCCTAATACCCTGTACAAGTATTCGAAGGATCAAAGAGTTACTGTCCCAATTATAGAAGTTTGTCCAACATCATGGAGTATGCGTCATATTAGTGGTGCAAAAAAGCTTAATTGTTCAAAGTGTCTATGGTACCATTCACTACTATGGAAATCATTGTTACCGCTGAAATATTGCATACATCATGGAGTATTCTCCTAGTTGCCTTGGTACAATTGGCAAAATTGTGTTATTGGTACCTTTTTTCCTTTTTTTTTGTATGGAAATCATTGTGATTGTTTAAATGCATTGTTTTGTATTTTCAGAGCTTTTATCCACAAGTTTATTGGCGTCTGCGTGTTGGTGTTTGGTTTGCATTTTGCATCACTATTCTTTCTCCACTTTGCAGTTTTGAGTCTGTGCTTTTGTGATCCTGGCTTCTTTTCATTATTCTGTGCAGTGCAGTGGCCCTCACTACCTCTTGTAGATACCCCGTGGTCCTGTGTTTTATAGGACAAAAAATACCGATGCCTTGTCATTTTTCAGCATAGTGTATGCTCTATATGATGCAGTGGGACCCCCTAATGGGGCAAATTCTGTCAGCCATTTTGAAAGCTGGCATTAGGGAACTGAACCTGATGAGACTTCTCATTTAGATGGAAATGGGAAAGCACACCCACACCTGTACCCCGCCTTCCTGTGTAAAAGTGCTGATTGGTTGATGGCATTTTCTCCCTCCCCCTCCGACATCCCCTCGAATTGAGGGCTCTGGAATTGGCCAGTGAGGAAGGCTGGTTAGCCATTGACGGGTAAGATCCCAACTTAAATCTCTGGGGCAACCTAAGGCAGGCACAGTCATGCAACTGGCCACAACGTACCAAGAAGACATTGTGAAGATGACGGTGACTGCTGCTGATGTAAGCCCTGGGGCGGTGGGGGAGAGGGGAAGCCATTAGCGAGAAGCAACATCCACTATCAAAATATAAAACTCAAAACCACACCAGTCAGACTGCACTAATACTGCACCTTAAAACTCTCCATCATGGGGGATCCACTCACTCTCTGCACTTCAATAGCAGAGAGCTGAAAGTCTTGGAATCAAGGGGCATCACATTTTCTGATTTAAATGGGTGATTTCTAATGCAACCTGCATATTCCCAACTTATGTGCGACACTGGAATATGCGGGGAATCCATGCTTTCCATGGCCTTTGGCAGTGTACATGAACGAATCGAAATGGAGAACAGCAAGTTGTTGGCTTGGCTAAACTTGAAAACTGAGGCTTCCTATTTAGTCCATGCCTTAAACGAGGCCTGAGTTGTAATATGTTAAACTTTAAAAAGGTGATATAACAAACCAGCCAGATTCACTTATTGGTTAGCATTGTCAGAAATCTTAGCGCATTGGAGAAAGCCGTCCTGTAAGGAGGATAATCATGGCTCCAAAATGGATACATCAGTGGGGATGTAATCATCCTGCAACTGATGTTAAATCCCCTATTTATAGAATTGATCACCGTCAGTGGTAGAAGCCTAATCTCTCTGTAACTGACATCGCTGATGATGAACACTGGCATCCATTAAATTAAAAATTTACCCAATCTTTAGAGCTTATGGGGTTAGTGTTCTAATTCTTGGTACTGAGGTCAACTTCACTGCACCCTCACTCCACTACTTTCTCCAGTTCAGCCTTAAACTTTTCCCCTCGTTCGATGTTTTGAATTATTCCCACTGGGCATTAATAACATTCCTGTCTGAAGGCAACTGATGCACTCTGCCTCGGGCCAATAAGAGCCCACCTTTCAGTTCTGTGCCATCTTGACACATCTGCCAGGGTCCTTTGTCGTGTGAATGCTTGGCCTTCTTCTGTTCAAGCCACAATAGTTCTTTTGCATGGCTGTCATCACCAGTGCTTCCTGCCTGTCAACATCCAGGTGCAATGTCCTGTATTTGAGCTTGCAGTATGAGTCTTGTAGTGGGCCTGCTGGGTGTTTAGATTGGCGTGTAGGTGGTGTGGGATACCGCTCTTGTCATGGTGCAGTACCTGCATGCAGTTAAGACAAGGCCACAGTGCCTGAGGTCTGTTCAACTGGACTGACCTACATTTTGTGTTACATTGCACTGCACCCTCCTGCGATTCCTCTGTTGTCGGGCTAACAAACACCAACATGGAGATCTGTTTACACTCAATTAGCTTTCATCACCTCTACAGATATGGGGTTCTGTCTTGTTTGATGTCACTGAATTCTGAAAACAACCAATGCAAAAGTATAATTATCCGAACGCCCCTGTGTGTCACTTCGCCCAGGCTGGGTGCTGCGATGTATCTGCCGAGATTGGTCATCCTGTTTTAAGTGATAGTTACTGTTTGTGTGCGCGCCTTTGTGCGTGTGTACTGTGCTTGTGTTGTCTGAGTGTGCGCACGTGTGTGCGAACCCACGCATTGGCCACCCAATCCCCCTCTGTCAGAAGCTGCGTGTTGCGCTGTCAGTGTGTTTCTGCGTGTTGGGTGGGCAGGTGAGTAACAAGATTGGGTAAGTAAAATTTTTTGGGTGGGGGAGGGGGGTGGGGGTTGGGTGGCTTTACGACTCCGAACTCTGCTGAAGACCATTTTCGTCAAAAAAGCAGATGATGCGCATTTAAGTGAGCATTTGAGGGATCCTGTGCCATTGAATACTGTGTCCTTCAGGCAAATCCCTTTTGGAATTGCGTACCACCTCGTATATGAAATCATTTCCTCACCTTTAGTGGTTTATTTTCTGCAATCACAGCTAACTGAACTGATGACAATGTATAATTTTTAAAAGAATTTTAAACCAATATGAATGATTCTTAATCAATGGGAGATGTCTTAAATGTTTGTCAACTTAAGCATAAAGTAGTCTGCACAAGGCAACCTTGTTAAGGGGCAGTTTTTAGCTTACTTGGTCCAGCAGACCAAAGGAAGCTTATGGGATCACGCAGCGTCGGCATTAACTTTGACCCTCTGCCAAACCACGGAAGGGATCCCTGCAAAATTTGGTGGGGAGGAGCATATGGATGTACAGATAAGAATTTATTCGAGGTGTTAGAATTTGCAATATTTGAAATTGCACTATATCATGTTGGAGAGTGTTTTGAAAGCAGCTGGAATGCTGAAACTTTGTATACATATGCTTGTAAGGGCACAAAAATTAAAAAGCTTTGCTCTTAATTTGCTACAATAGTACTCCCTGGAGCAACACTCTTAAGCCCAATAGCCAACTGGCTAACTTCAGTGTATATAATGCTGGGTACAATGATGAGGTGTGTGGGGATTGATATCTCAATTGAGCTGTGCTATAAAAAGAGCACAAAGCTGCAAAAAAAAAAAAAAAACACGATGAAACATCAAACCATATGCTCAGTTTTGCTTTCATTTTTTTTCCCCTACACAGACTAAAAAACGGTCTTCATTTTCCCAATGTTGGACCCAAGCATAAAAAATACTACCACTAAAGTCTGAAATAAAGCAAGTGTAGTGAGCTACAGTGCCCATGGCACTATTTTATATATTTTATTCATCAAGGGAGCCTAGTGGCATTTTGGACGTATTTGCAGCATTCTTGGCCAGTCATGCAGGGGTTAGTGAGTCTATAGAGCTGTTTGTCTGTTTCTACCTCACAAAAGCGAGCACTAACTCAGTCCCTCTGTCTTCTCTCCATATCGGACAGCGCGATCCGAGAACGGTTTCCACGGTTACTCAAGCTGGTGAGATAAGCCATCTTCCCCTGTTTGCTTGCTTTGTTTAAATTGTGTACCTTTTGTGAGCTCCATATTTTCTTAGTTATTTTAACCTTCACTGCTCTTTCTCTTGGTCCATGAAGTCTTTTTGGTAGTGATATAAGCACCAGTTGAGCTAGCCATTTTATCTATATCTATTATCCAATATTATCTATTTTTTTTGTTCCTGTCAGATAAATTAAAAGGGTTCATTGTTTTGTAAATGCAACCATTATTCTGTGGTCATTTGACTGGTAATATGATTATTGCCTGTGAAGCATTACTGGCTGAAATTTAGGTCATGAAATTTGAAAGTCATAGTAAATACTGACTGTGATTTGATTTATTTATAATCTGGTCTATGGGGACTTTTAGTTGAGCAGTAATTAGGCTTGGCTTGGCTCCTGGCACAACATGGTTGCATTGGAGGGCAATTAGTGCTGTTTGAAATGTGTATATTGGAGGGTTGGGACTTAAACTACCTCTGCTTATACGGTGAAATTGGCTGGGATTCCTTGCTGATCATGGGTCTGCGATCACCATGGGAGAACTCTGCGTTATATCCAGTCAGCCTCGAATTGGCAAACTCTATGGAGACTGATTCTGTTTTTCCCTCCTTTGCTACCTCTGAAGGGAAATGAGTTGGAGTAGATTACATGGTGCTCAGTCATTAAGTCACAATGAGTGTTATCGCCCCAGCTGTTCATGCAGGGTTCATTATGTGCTGAATGGTGATGGACAATATTCCTGTTTCTTTTGAAATTTGCATAGAGGCCAAGAGTTGCAGCTAAAATACATTTGTGAATTTCTGTTTCTGAATTTATGTATTCTGTTTGGTTTGTGCGATGAATAATTCTGCTTCTGCAGCCAAAATGATGGCTTTGCTCTCTGCGGGTCCAGCTGTCTTGCTCTCTCTAATTTTGTGTTGTACTCTGTTTTTCTTGCCCCCCCCCCCCACCCCAGGATGGATTCGATCTCCCCCCTCCCATAGGATTTGACGTGGAGTCGCCCACAACTCTACCCCCCTGCAAGGTACACAATCGGGTTTGCGCCCGCCGATCCCTCCATCCGCTCCGCTCCACCGCTGCAAATGTGTGAAAACGGCAATGCCTTGACGCACTTGTGAAACATGAACATTCTGCCATTTAATTTCAGGGAAGCTACTTCGCCTCGGACGACATCAAGACTCTCATATTGCGGTTCCTACAACAGTAAGTTTCCTCTCCTGCGAGTGTGTATGCATGCGTGCATCTGCATTGTATTTTTTCCACACCACTGCGATGGTGACACTAGCCACTCACTGCGATGAGTTCACTTGCAATTCTCCGCTGGGTTTTTTAAAAAAAAATTGTCCCATGCATTAGCTGTGAACTTGCATGACCTGTAGTAATAAAACAGCCAGAGGAATTTCAGCCCCCAGAAAGCCTGTCCTGCTCTGTATTTTCTATCCTCCTCTCCTGTTTCTCTGTCCATGTACAACAGAAGTATTATTGTAAACCCTCTTTTCCCCCCCCTCCCAGTTACTACATGGTTTATGACTCGGGCGACAGACAGCCTCTTTTGGACGGCTACCATGACGGGGCTGTGTTTTCCCTCAGCATACCTTTCTCTGGGCAGAACCCCTCGAGGTAACAGCGGTCTTAACCTATCCAAGTTCTACTCTGTCACTGTTTGCGTCGTCTTTTTTTTAACCCATCTCTCTCTCCCTGTTGCTCAGTATATAATGCCGCCTCTTTACCTGCCACTCTCCTGGGGAGGTTTTTCCCAGCTCACAGTCAACACACGATTCCTGTTTGCGTAGCTCTCTCTTTGGTAGCACTTCGACACTCCTCACATTGAGCTTTCTTTCTCTTAGTGATGCATGTCAGCACTTTGATTCTGCAACCTGTCCCTACTCTATCCCTTCCTTCACTCTCTGTTGCGCTCTCCAATAGTAGACCATGTTCGTTCCTCACTAGTTGTCCCAGGGTTTTGCCCCCTCTGTTCATCGCCCGGCTCAAAGCCCCTTCTCACACCCCTTCTTCTGTTATCCCAGGAGCAGTCTGGGAGATTATCACAAGGACAGCCGCAACATCAAGAGGCTTAAGGATCCCAGTGAGTTAAGACACCTTTCTGCTGCCGCTGTTCAAAAAGCGATTTGACGGCATTTAAAATCGATACCATATGAAACCTTAATTGTAGATTATATTGCTGTTATGTAACAGGCGACGGGCATAAGGGCTGTGATAATCTTATTTGGGTTGGAATTATTTTTTCCTGTGTGTGAAATGCCATTAGGACTAGGCCAAAGGCTACCCCTGCTCAGACTGCTTGATGTGAGCAGTGTTGTGACAAACTACTGTCATGGTTTTGACCTGTGAAGTTCATTTGGAAATGTAAAGTTGTTCAAAATAACGGGCTTTAGGCTCTGGTGTGCTGATTTAATGAAGGCACTTCTGAGTGCAGCTTTAGCCTTTCATTGGCCTTTTACTGAATAATGTTAAACTTGGGCAGCTCCAGAAGTGTCTTTTCGGAATCACTCCCCAGTGTCATAATTATATCCCCGAACGGCGTTTCGGTCCGACCGCCGCTGCGCCGCCCTACGTGTTAACTTCAGTAATATTTCAATTAGAAATTTCATGTTTTGCATATAAGTAAGTATCATAAAGAGGAAGAACTGATTCGATTTTGGACAATTTACAATTTCTAGATTGGCCACCAGGGGCCAAAAACTGAGAAATCACTATTTTTATCATATCTCTGGAAACATTTGTCCGATTGACCTCAAATCAAGTGCAAATGAAAGATCATGACCTGAGGATGTGTCCCACGATGACAGTATACCTGTTTGGTTCAAAATTTTGACACAAGGTGGAGCTTTGTCACATGAAATTCACTATTTTTGCCATATCTTTAGAACCATTTGTCCAACTGACATGAAACTATGAGCAACTGCAAGGTCATGACCTCACAGCACGTCACATGATGACGTCATACCTGTATGGTTCAATATTCTGCCTCCAGATGGAGCTTTGTGACGGAAAATTACCATTTTGGCCATATCTTCAGAACCATTTGTCCAATTGAACTTAATTTAAGTTCAAATGAAAGGTCATGACCTGAGGGGCTTTATATTGTATTGGGTCTATTCGAGGAATGGGGGCATTCAGGGATATACCTCAAGCAGTCACCTCCGACGGCATAAGCCTAGTTTTTATTGTGAAGTTTAGGCAAGCCATATCGGTTTTGTGTTTGTCTAATGAGTCAGAGCTGAATGAGACGTCATTTTGCATATCTTAGCATTTTTGCATTTTGCATAGCCTAAATGTGCTAAAGGTTTTCTGTGGTTTTATAGTTGGATTGTCTAATGGTTGTTCCTCCTGTCTGCAGCCACACGATTCCGCCTTTTGAAGCACACGCGCTTGAACGTGGTCGCCACCTTAAACGAGCTGCCCAAGACCCAGCATGACACTGCTTCCTTTAACATCGATGTCAACATGGTCACGGTGAGTATTTCTGGTGGTGCCCATCACAGCTCTGTCTCCTGGGATATACGGTCATCTGTATATTTACAAAAATTTTTGTTCTGCTGAGTCGAGTTAAACATTGTTCACCCTCGTTTTTAATGTGGTTACTGCTGTTCTCTTTGTTTTCCAGAACACATTACTGTCATTCACGGTCAGTGGGGTGTTCAAAGAAGGTGAGAAATTTTTGTTATTAAACTTGGTGGAAACTACAGCACATTTGGCTTCATTAGCAGTTTGTGAAATGCTGTTAAATATTTCTTCATTAGATTAAACTACAGCTCTAATTAAACTTTATTCCATCTGGCTGTACATTGAACAGTTTAATTCAGTGCACAGACATTTTATTTAATGCAGATATGGAAAACACTGATGTTGTGGGTCATGTCCAAGTGTGCTGACTTTGTGCAATTTGCTTCTCTTTGCAGTGGATGGTAAATCTAGAGACTCAGTCAGAGCGTTCTCTCGGGTCTTCATAACCGTGCCGGCAGGGAATTCTGGGTAAGCGTTTCAATTAGTATTTTTTTTTTGTAATAAATGACTGCATCTGCACCAAGAGACATTTTATTATTCTGGCCCCCCATCCCTGAAGATGGACATGGTGAATAATGCCAGAAAATCTCCATCTTGAGTTACATGTTCAGTGCTGCATGTCTGTTCCTGGGTTTTCTTGATGTGTTGCCTCACCAAATTGTGCTTTTACTATGGAAAAACAAGAGAATGTTGTTTGTCATTTTTCCTCCTCTACACCTTTACTCATTGCAGTTCACACGTGAGAGAGCCATGTCGACCTGTATCCCAGTGTAGATTTGAATCCTCTCCTCTCTCTTCCCAGTTTGTGCATTGTGAACGATGAACTGTTTGTGAGGAACGCCACGACAGAGGAGATCCGGCGAGCCTTCGCCGCCCCTGCCCCGACGCCCTCCAGCAGCCCCGTGCCCACGCTAACCGCTCCCCAGCAGGAAATGATCGCTGCTTTCTCGCAGAAATCTGGGATGAACCTGGAGTGGTCGCAAAAGTGAGCAGAAAGAAGTGCTTTTATGTGGACATTTGAAATGCAGCACTTTTTTTTCAGGGACCAAATGAACTTCGATCTCTAGTAAATATTCGTGCATGGAGAATCTCCATTCAAAGCTGCACTTGAAGCCATTTTTTCATGGATTGACATGTGCACGGAGTACCTGTTGATAAAACCTTTTTTTTGTTTCAGGTGTCTTCAGGACAATGGCTGGGATTTCAACAGGGCTGCGGAAATCTTCACTCAGCTCAAGGTTGGTCTGTAGGCCCACTGGTGGAGATATAAGCCAGATCATCCCAGCGAAGAATGTCTTAAGTCTTTTAATCGAATTATGAGCCTTAACTTCCCAATTTTTTTTGCTCTCAAATAATAAATACTGGCTTAATTTGAGTTGCCATGTGCTTTTGGCAAAGCTAGAAAGGAGTCAAGATTATATCCTGCCTTTAAATTTTTGTCTAACTGAGAAAAATGGCAATGAAAATATAATTATAAAATGCTTGGTTTAATGGACCCCATTTTTAGCTCGCCGGGACGAATGTCCTCAGTTATTGCCATACCCGTCTGCGTCCGAGGACAGCAAGGTTAAAGTTTTCTGGCGAGCAGTGTTCTCTTTTGACAACTCTTGTTCTTTCTTTGCAATGATCTCGCACTTGATTTTCAGCGTAATGTGATTGGGAACTTGCTGGGCCAGGTATTGATGATTGGTTTTCCAATATCGCCTTAATCCAGGGCATGTAGAGCCATTATCGCCTCCAGCACTTTTTCAGTTCTCCAAGCTCAAATGCCAGAAAAATATTTTACGCTCTAACAAAGAGAGCCTGAAGAATGGGGGATGCTTTGCTTTACGACCCCAGGTCAGAATAAGTTGGGAGGGTATGGAGATCGCCCTCATGAACCAAAAGCTGTGATATCTAAATTTACTTTGACTTGTCTTCATGCTTTAAATGATTACAAGATATTGATTTTTTTTTTTTTTTTCTAGCTTGCTCCATTTTGTTTGTAAATGTACATCCATTTGGCATTTGGATATTTCGCCCTGTGTGGTGCATGGTACAATTAAGAGTCTAGGAATCTGGAGAAATTTCTCAGCATGAAGGGCAAAAGAGCAAACTTTGGCTGAATACCTGTGGTTTCCGATCATGCAGACGACACTGCATCGGCACCATTATTTATCTGTAAAGTGATGCAACCACATGGGCTCAGGATTACTTGGATAAACCTGTGTCAAGTGCTACAATACATGGTTACATCGACAAATACCAGTTCTCTGGACCAATAAGAGAGCCACCCAGAATGTTGATAGCAACAGGCCCGAAAGCCATGCTCTGTCATGATATGGGGTTTTTTGCAGTGCACTCGGCAAAGGTGATTAGCACTTCGGCAAGGGTACCATTTATGCTGAAAATTATACTGAGAATTTGGAGCAACAAAGGCTTTTAAGACGTCATCATCTCCAGGGGCGGCCATACATATTTCAGCAGGACAATGCGGAAGTGCATTCTGCATGCCTCACTAAATCATGGCTGCGTGCGTGCGTGCGTGCGTGCGTGCCTGCCTGCCTGCCTGCCTGCCTGCCTGCCTGCCTGCCTGCCTGCCTGCCTGTCTGTCTGTCTGTCTGTGACTGGCCTGCCTGCAGTCTTAGACTTTAAGTTTTGTGTTTAATTTTGGCCCACCTCATCGTTTTAGTTTTGCATACAATCAAAGTCTGGAATTTCCAAAGTAGCAGTATGAGAAGGAATAAGGATTAGTACAACTAGACATTCTTGTGGTAAACGGCCACTTTGAACAGGTGACCTTTAATTTGAAAGCTTAACAATCCAGGATCTCACTTAAACCAGAGATTTTCTAGTCACTTATTTGCAACTTGAAATTTTGTGATCAAGTTTCTCCAGAAAACTCTGTAGGGAAAAGGTTATGACTTGTATTGTTCCTCTGTGTGTTTAGACTGACCCACAATGGCAGCCACTTCAATAGCAGTTCTCTCATCTGTTTCTTTTTTTTTTTTTTTTCAGGCTGAAGGGAAGATTCCAGAAATTGCCTTCTTGAAGTGAAGATAGGAGTTGAATGTTGTAAAAATTAATGACATTTGATGTGAATAAATGAAACACAATACCGTTAGTTTTTATTTGTATTTACTTTGTTTTTATTGTTTTTTTGGTCATGGGCAAGTTGAAGATTTACAACAAGAATGGGAGTTTCTTTGTCTTTACTTGGAATGATCACATCAATGTGTGTCATTAAAGAATTGAAATTTTGAATTTAACGCCTGTTGTCTTGTTGAATCTCGTGCTTATGATTGCAACTTTAATTTTGTACGATGTTTTTCCACACTAATAAATTGTATAAGCTGTTGCTAGCGGCATCCATATTTCTCTTGGTCTCCCCAGTCTTTTATTTGGAATTCGGTTCTTTTGCTTGTCTGGTGGTTTAGCTCCATATTTCACGTCAGGAAGAGGCTACCAATGGCTGGCTGGTTACTGTTGTGGTTTGGAAAGTGAAGAACTTAACAGCTGCTGGTTCAGAGTCCACGTGGTGACTAGATGACCTACTTTGACCTAAACCGAGCTGCTGAAGGATTTATGTCATGCACATATCAATTTTAAGATTAAGTATTCACTGGAAGACTAAAAAATTCGGCTATTGGCTATAGAACTCGGTGGTTATTTCTTGAGCGGAAAGTAGACACGTTTGACCTTCCCAAAATGGCTTCGATTTCCCTCTTCACTTCCTTGTGCGACAAGAATTGCGTCATGACGCAGCGCCGCCGTCCTGTTCTGAGTTCGCGGATGAAAACAATAAACAACTCGAGAAGGAGAGCGAAGCGGCTGGAGACCCGTCGCTTGGTTTCGGAAAAAAATATCGAATAAACCAACCGAACCGGGCAAAGAATTGAAGACATCGTCCTTTTAAGCGGACTTGGACTTAATCTATCCCTGACATTTCCGAATTAATGTCAAGCTGGGGGAGTTGACCGTTTTTACCCCCTTCCGTAGCCCCCTTTAGCCCTTTCCCTTCACTCCGTCTTCACTAGTACACGGTTGTTTGTTATGCGGTTACCGGAGAATCGCTTAATTTCTCGTCTTCCTCCGCCACCTCGTCACTCCCTTTCCCCCATCTCACTGGCCCCATGTCCCGCTGGCTCTTTCCTTGGTCAGGCTCTATCAAGAAACGGGCCTGTCGGTACCTCCTTCAACACTACCTCGGCCACTTCCTTCAAGAACGACTGAGTTTGGAACAACTGAGTTTAGACTTGTACAACGGCAGCGGGGTCATCCGAGACATTAAACTCGATGTCTGGGTAAGAAGTCTAGGATATCGTTCGCTCCGACCCGAAAGAATTGCCTAACACCTTTTTGTCGCGCAGTATGTACCGCTTGAGTTTGGTAGACTGGCTATATATTTCGCAACTCTTCGGGTTGAATAACACCCGCTGCTAACGTTAGCTGCCGTAAATATGATAATCTAAAACCCCTTGAATGTGATTGTTTTGACTTGGGGATTTCTTTGCTGGGGAATTTGAAGATAAGTATATGGCTAGGGAGTGTTTTTTGGTTTCTTGGGATGTTCCCTTATGGTCGTGTTATGGTCCTTGGGTTTTCCTTCTTCAGATTGATTCACACCCTTATTTCTTCGTCATGCTTGTTCCATTTCCATCTTCCTAAATGGATGTGCTGCACTCCTTTTAAACGTCCTACCCCTCCTTATGTCCTGTCTGGAATTTCTGCAGTCAGTGAATGAGCTCCTGGAGTCAGTCGGGGCTCCACTGGAGATAGAGGATGGCTTTGTTAGCAGCATCGCTGTGACGATCCCATGGGCTGCCCTTGTCAATGACCACTGCACCCTTGTTGTCACTGGCCTGCAGATCACATGCAGGCCCAAGTACAGGACAAGTAAGTAATGAAGCCATTCACTTTTCTGTCATGGGTGTATTAGAGCAGCTCATTGACGGAATGGGGACCGGGACCTTTTTGTCTACCAATCAAATAGTGGGTTTTGTTGAAGACATCCAAGACAGGGAGTGTGTACCAGTACTTAGAAAAATGGATCGTGCCATCCTCCTCTCATCCATTCCCTTTATACTTTCAAATGGGAGGAGGAGATGAGTGACTTATTGGAGGATGGATTTCTTGTAGCACTGGTATGTACCCAACGTGCTGATGTCAGTGGCCTTGCTACAGTGAAAGCTGACGAGCCACTTATTGGAGGTCCGTGGGCCAAACAAATTATCAAACAATTTCCATCAGTACCTGCCATAATTTACTGGAATTAAGTAAATTATGTAGCTGCATACAATTATATGGCAGAATCACATTCAAACTGCACACTAACATCAAACCACGAAGTAGTGAGATTTCTATATATTGTCCATCATTGTTTTCCAGTGTAAGTTTCTGAGTACATTCCTGCTGTAGGCTCAGATTAGTTGCACCTTCCATTAGTTGTCCTCAGTCATGGCTTAATGTATGCCATGGCTAATTATTCTTTCTGAATAAACAGGTGCCAGTGGGAGCTGGGACTCCCAGAGCCTGGCCTCATGTATGACCTCCAGCATGCAGCTGGCCCAGGAATGCCTGAAGGACCCCCCGGAGGCATCTGAGGAGCCACCTGCTCCTCTAGAAGGGTTGGAGATGTTTGCACAAACCATTGAGACTGGTGAGTCGCTTGTCACCAAAAAAGGAGAAAGGCAAACTTCTATTATTTGTGGGTAGAGATGAGGTAGTCCATTTGTCCTTGTTTTGAAATGTAAATGAAATGGCTTCCTTTATATGTATATGTCTATGGATATCAGCAATTATACAGTGTTGAATGTCCTGTGTAGCTGTATTTTGTCCAGTCCAACTTTAGTGATAAGTAAGCTGGCACCTTTATTAAGCTGGCAGGCTTTATTCACAGCCTCTCTGACTTTTGCAGTTCTACGGCGAATTAAAGTTACCTTCCTGGACATCATTGTCCGAATTGAACACCAGCCCCTGAATGCTGACACTGGCATTGCCTTGGAGGTGCACATTAAACGGTAAGATGCTGTTTATTCTGGACATACTGAGGTAGGCATGGGAAGCTTCCTCGCAGATCATTTGATTGTTTGAGCTTAACTCCCTAATGTGGATACTCCATGTCCTCGCCATCATGTCCTGCTGCAGTACTGTGAGGGGTTAAGTGAAGCGTTGGGATGATGGTGATTGAGTTTTTTGACTCTGCGTCGATGTTTTGGTTCAGCTACTGTTACAGGGGTAGACAGGGCTTCTGAGAATGCATTTTGCTTGGATTTGTTTTTTAACACTTTAAAAAATTGTTTTCTTTATGCAATCTTGATAGGCCCTAGTCGGTTACGTGTCAATTGACTGGTTGTGGATGTGGAGGAGGAGTTTACTCTAGTGTACCCAATGAGAATGTTTTGAGAATAGTTGAAGTCAATTCTGTTTTTGATGGATTAACATCCACTCAATAGTCACATAGGGGTTATTCTCCCATGCGCGCAAGTCGAAAAAAGCGCGTAGCTGCGCGCTTTTCAGCCTATGCGTACTCTCCCCTCGACTTAAGTCTGTGCATTACGCGCCCCGAAGGCAGTTAGGCGCTTGGGGCGGAGCAAGGCCAAAATCGGGGCGTTTTCGGGCGTTTCTCAGGCAAATGACACTTGCGCATATTCTCCCCCTGGCTTACGCGCTTTTTCTGTTAAGCGCTTTTGAGGGCTGTATTAAGGTTTAAGCGCCAACATAAGGTGAAATAGAATATTGCGTTTGATGTCGGTTATAGGCCGAATTTTAACATTAATTTTATTTTATTTAACATGGTAACGGTTGAGACATTTATTACTCGATTGTTCTTTCTTATTTCTAAACTATATTTCTCAAAGCCATAATAATTTATCAAACGAAATCAGCACATGATATTACGCATCAGCCTCCAATCAGTTCAATTACAAACGCAAAACAATTAATTCATACGAGTATACATAAGACCATCATTCTACCATGCCCTCAAAATCTAAAACCAAAATGCCAGTCCTGCATTTGCTTGCACTCTTGCGTGATTGGGAAAGAGTAAGAGGAGCGCGCCGAGCTCAAAGACAAACAGGCAAATATCGGCTTCGTTTTGACATCCAGGGACTAACAAACATCGAGTGCATCCAGCGCTTCCGCTGAATGAACAGCTATCCAGGCGCAGCAATTATCCACAAAACATACCCGTGGTCATCAAAGTCAGAACTGCGCTGTCGCTCCTGGCATCTGGCTCATTCCAGAGAGTGGCTGGTGGTGTCATACACACATCACATGCGTCTGTGTCAAGGTGTCTGACGCAGTTCCTTGACGCTCCCAAGTTGTTCTCCATGCACTTCCACTGCAGAAAGAGTGGATGCCATCTCCTCCTCCTGTGCAGTGAAATGCACAGAGGATGATCGTTGCCCACCACCTGTTGCGTGTACACTTCTCTGGTGTGCAGAGAGCCTGGCTTTTACAGCGCCCCGCAGATCTCGCCTTTTATGCTTTAAATCGGGGATACTGCGCTTACATCTCTCCTCCGAAGCCACATCCAGAGCGATTCGCTGCTTAATTCCTCGGATCAGCCTTCAGTGCCCGCTTGCCATACAACACCAACATCTGTGAAATTTGGTTTTCGGCTTTGGCTGGACATCGCCATCATTGTCTTCATGTTCTGTTAACAAATGCGACTGCCCTATATGTTTGTGATAATCTAAAAAGTTGTGATATTCTCACGAGTGAAGAGATTGATTTTCTAATTGAGGATATTTGTATTAAAAAACTTGTGTCTTTGTAATTTTTTTTACCATTGATAATACTGTGTATTTTAATGTGTGAATAAAGATTTTATTAAATAGGCTACTCTAGATAAAGCCCTACCCTGGCCTATACCAAAGCACTACCCATTTGTTAATCAATTTTAGCCTATAAAGAATAGCCGACAGGGGAAGAAGTAAATGGGATAATTGAATATAATAAAGTATTAGGCACAAGTTCAAGTGAATGTGTCGCTCAAATCAAGTAGGATATGATAGGCTATGGATATGGAATTCCGTCACTGCTGAGGCGGTTTCGGGACAGGGAGATGACAGCGTGCGGGGTAAGAATCCTTGTTAAAGTGTTTCTATGTCCTTTAGTTGCAAACCTGACATCGGAATAGTTTGAGATTTCAAGAGCGCAATTTCTAAATGAGATCATATAAACTGTCTTTGATTGTTTTTTTTGTGTGACTAGAATGTTCCCTTTGTCTTCTTCCCTGTCTTCCACGGAACAAACAGGCTGGTGTAGGAGAGGCACATTTTCAGTGATCTGATTGCGCTGGTTGAGAAGCGCAAAAATTCTTTATTTATTATTTCATTATCGCGGCAATTTGTTTGTTTGCATAGGTTTAATGCCATAATGGCTAGAGTAAGAAATAACAAGTGTTTGCCACTAACATGGCAATATCCCCCGCCGCCTAAATATTATGTGTCCGGACGGATGGACGGACGGAGATCAATGCTATATCGCCCGCTTCGCGCTAATCGCGCGGCGGGGGGAAAAAAAAAGAGATGTCTGAATTACTTCTTGTAATTGGTACAGACATACATAGGCCTACTATTACAGCGGCATATGAAACCTTGTATCTTCAAAATGAAAAACATCGCAGGAAAATAAAAAATATATATAAAATGTAATAATAATATAAAATAATATAAATGGATAAATATATTTTGAATAAAAAATGTTTAATTTTGCATGTAAGAATAATGGACATACGAGTTTTCGTTTCTTATCAGTTTGGAGATACGAGGTTTTATCAGCAGGCCGACAATATTCAAATTTAAAGTCTGGTTTGCGTTTTCCATGGACCACAAATGCATGGACCACAATTTCATGGTTAATCAGAAAATCCTTTTTCCATGTTTTCCTGATAGCCATAATCAATGAGCTTGATACAGAGTCTGCCTCTCTTTTGCATCAGTCACAGCTCTTTCATAAGGCCGCCTACATTCTGAAGTTAAGCGCTGTGGGCGTGATCGAAGCGCGTAGGGGAGAATACGCCTAACTCAAAAGCGCTTAACTCGAATCGCGTAAAAAAGGACTTGTGCGCTAATGGGAGAATAGACCCCATAGAGAGCATTAACTCTGAGAGTGCTGAAATACATAATTAAATTTACATTTCTTAAATAATCTTGTGCTGCTGAAAACCTATCATGTGGCAACTTGTTTAAAGGAGCTTCCCTGCGGGAGCTCTTTTAAACAAGTTGCCACATGATTGGTTTTTTTTAACTGCTTTGATTTTGATATCCTATATCACTGAGCAACAATAGCTGCATTTAGCACTCTAAGGGTTAAAACTTGAGGCCTGCGAGCAGAAAATCATCCATAGGATGAAGATGGGGCCAAGAGGATGGTGACACTCTGGGGATCCATGTCTTTGGTGTTGTGTGTCGCAGGCTGGATTACTGTGACGAGGCAGTCAGGGACCCCAGCCAGACAGTGCCTGTGGACATTCACCAGCCCCCTGCCTTTCTGCACAAGATCTTACAGCTCACCGCTGTTCAGCTGCTATACGAGAGCACAGGAAGTCCTCAGGTAACGCACATCAATCAACCGCAGGAGGCTCCACCCATAGAAATCACGTGCGCCCTTGACACAGCCTGGCCTTTGTTCAATCTTTCCTCATTTGATACCACTGATGTCTACCGCCATATTTCTTATGCTGCTGAATCAGGCACTCTGTTATGGAGCAGATTTAAAGTCATGCTTTGGGTGTGCCTGTACGCATAGAGATGTAGGCAAAATTTCTGAATTAAGCAGTCACCTGTACGCCATCATGTTTTGCGGTACAATTCTCTGGTGATCAGCAACAATATTCAGATTTGGCTTTATATGTATGAAATGCAGTTTTTTTGTAATTGTCATGGTATTGATGACTTGGCTTTGCTGTTAACCCTTAGAGTGCTTAACGCAATTATTGTTGCTCAATGATGTAAGATATCAAAATCAAAGCTGTTGAAAACTTATCATGTGGCTATTTGTTTGAAAGAGCTCCTGCGAAATAATTACATTTATAATTCTTTGAAATATGTTTCAGCACTATATAAGGGTAAGCGTAACTACAAAATGACATACTCTTTTTGTAATAAACCAAAAATAAGTAATCGTATGGAAATCTTGGTTTCCTTCTCTCAAACTCAAGTGTGAACCTATAGCCTGTTTGCCTGACCATCCTCAGGGGCAGGCTGCCTGAATCAGTTGATCCCTGAGTGATTTACATGACTAGAGGTTTATCAGTTAGCATGAATGGCTCTATTCTGATGTTTGATGTGTCCACAAATTGGTAAACTAGCTCCCAGTACAGAGGACTAACTAAGGCATGCTACTTGCAAGTTCTGCATCCTACGGCTTATATAGTGTGTTCTTCCTCTGCAATCATTCACATCAGCTGTTTATTTAATTGTATTTCATTACTAGGCATCATGTCTCGGCAGTGACCGTTTTGGAGATGATAAATAACCTTCCCTTCAACAGGTCATATTAGTATCAACCTATTTTTAATCATTTTTTAAGTTCAGAAGTACATCAACTATTTGAATAATCTATTTGTGGGTAAAGCCTTAACCTCTTGATTTCATTGCACAGCGAGTTAGTCATTACTTCAGTTTAGGGTTTAACCCTTAGAGCACTATAGGCTACTATAGTTGCCCAATGACGTAAGCTATCAGAATCAGATGCTGTTGAAAACCTATCTTGTGGCAACTTGTTTAAAAAAGCTCTCGCTGGGTGCTCCAACAGCTCAGCATAATTACATTATTAATTCCTTGAAAATGTATCCAGCGTTCTAAGGGTTAATAATTAACCATGCATAGCGTAAAAATTTCCACTCTACCACCACCTTTGCTTACTACAAAACCCTTGATAAAGGCTTCATAATCTTTGCTTTCAAATTAAGTGATTAACTCTGTGCATTGCAGATTTTTGTCTTCAAAACTGTATGAGTATGCGTTTGGAGAACAAAGATTCTGGAAGTCACAATTTGATGATGCCAATTAACTGCGCAATTTTGAGATGGAAAAAGCCAAATGGTACCGTTTGCCAGGATAATATCATCTGGGAATATCAGGTGATATTTAGCATTTGCTAATCAGTTGTGTTGTTATTTGAAGGAAAGGATTGAAAACTGATTGCGACAAATGATTTGTTCTGAGAGGAAGTCCGTTCTGCCTGGTTGGTTTCCAGCTCAGCAACTGCTACTGCTTCCCGATCCCAGGTGGTGAAATATAGTGTCATCAGGTGTAATCTGTTCGGTTGGAGGAAACACCGCAAATGCTACAACCTATTTTCCCTGGTGTAAAAGCAGAACTGAACTTTGGCAACTGCCATTTACAAGAAGTTGGGAAATAGTAAACCGTGTTAGACTGAGCCTTTTTTGTCCATAGAAACATGTCCATAAAAATGTAATCTTTTGCAGTGACAAGTGGGCTTCTTTCTTCCAGGATGGTCCCGACAGCGAGAGTGAGGGGTCCCCCCATGAGGACCCCCCTGTTCCCCCTCCGAAACCCCCGCTCATCGGGAGCTGCTCGGGCCTCATGGAGACCACTGTGAAGATCAAACAGAATGACGCTCTGCCAGGGCCTAAGGTGTGTGTCTGTCAGCCATTAGCCTTAGACAGACTGCTCCTCTAGCAGACCCCTCTGCATCTTTTACATCTGTTCTGGGTCACTTCAGATTTCTGGGGCTTGTAAGGCAGTGTCAGATTCTCAAGTTTCTGTGTAAAACTGGAAAAATTCAGTGGGTAGTAAAGTTAAGCTCCTCTCAGGTATATTCTGTGCTGTTATCCAGCAAAATCAGTAATCCTGCATTGTGAATTACCCACTTACTTCATAATGTTGACCCCTAAAATTTTGTCTCCTTCAGTAAATTCGGTTGTCTTCACTGTGTATAGCTGTCATATACATTGTCCTTACTGGTTCTTCTCCTGCACTAGGTTTTATGCTTTTTTTTTAAATATAACATCCCTATTATCTGTAATGATGGGCATATGATGGTATGGCACTGTCATCAGTCTGTTTGTTTGTCCGTCTATTCGTCGATGAAATTTTCTTGCAAACACAACTCATCCCACAGTTTATTTAGGATTGTTTCAAAGTGAAGTCGCATAATCGTATATGGATGAAGATGCATGTGTGTATTTTTGAGAACTGAGATGATTTTTCCAAGAGGTTTTCCCCTTTCCGATGTCAACCTTGTAAAGGCAACTAGCCCAAGACTCGCTAGACTTCATTGTGTATTCTCTTGTGGTCCGATTAAAGGTGCACTATGCAAGTTTGTTGACATCGCTTCTGTTGACATTCGAATTCAAACAAAACAGAGGTAACCCACCCCTTCCTCCCATAGTTCCCTCCTTCCCATGCATCCATAACTGTCAACTCTTGTTGGTGATTGGCTGGGGCAGTTTGTTATATTATGGGGCACAGCCTGTGCCCCTTGTGTTTATCTGCAGTTTGTGATGCCTTTGCGGTCTCCAGAGCACGGGGTTTTTTTTTTTACAGTGAATTTAGGGGTAGGCAGTTGGTGGATCGTGGAGAGATGTCGGTGAATTGAGACAAAAATATAATTGCGCAGAAAGTAAACAAACTTGCATAGTGCACCTTTAAATTCAAATTTGCTGTGTGGGTTAGTGGTGACTAGAGGAAACTCCTTATAAAATTAGGCGTGCTGCCATTTTCAGTATGGTCGCCACGGTAGCCATATTGACTTTGGTTTAAGTTCCGAGGAGAGTGGCTTATCTGTTCAAATTCAAATTTGCTGCCTGTGTTGGTGGTGGGTACAGGAAGGTTCCGTTTGAAAATGGGTGCGTGTGATTTGTAAAATGGCTGCCACAGCAGTCATCTTAAATTGGTGTCTGCTCTTTGTCAATTTAATTGTGAATTAATTCATTAGTCAAATTCAAATTTTCTCTTTGTGTTGGGGAGAGAGAAGAAAAAGGTTCCTTTTGAAAATGGAAACGCTGCAATTTTTTATCAAGCAAGGTATCCGTCAGCCAGAAATGGAATGATGATGTGGAAGCTTCTTGCAGTGCTCCGCAGGAACTTGTGGAGTCAATTTCTGTGCAGATGTTCTTCAACTGTAGCTTTGAGGGCACATGCCACGCCTCGTGTTGCTCTCATTTACCGCTTTTTTAACTTTGTAAGCACAGAATAATCTCCCACTCTACTATTTGCTTAATGTTTGCGACAAGGAGTAAAGTTCAATTCTTTGTAGATTTTTTTTTTTTCCCAAATTAAGGATAATTTAAATGTTATCTGTTGGCTCATGCGATACGATGTAAATTTCACTGGAGTTTGAAGCACTGACAGATGGACAAGCAGTTAAAAGCAGTGGCATGCGCTGCTAAAATAGAATGGCAGAATGTGGTTTAAAATTAATTACACTTAGGTATTGCTTCCAGATGGATTTTCTGTTGCTAAGAAAAACATTTAATAATACAGTAATCATCAAAATATCTGTTTGTTTGGTTTTATTTAATTTTCTGAATGAATGCAGTGTTTGAAAATAAAACGTGAAGACTTCTAACATCAAAGTTCATTGAGCTTTAATTCAGTTTGCTTCAGTTGAACCCAAGAAAATGTAAATCATTATGTCTGTTCTTATGTTCAATTAATTGCCTCCCACAATACTTTCCATTTTACTTGCCTAACAAGGGATATTACTTTATACGACCTCACTTCTCTAAAGACACCTTAGTCATTTAATTATTTTTTCTGACAATGTGCCTGATGATGAGCATATTTTGAGTTTATTTTAAGCTCTTGCTCTCCTGTTTTCTTACATTTCGGTCTGTCTTAGTTGGAGCTTGATGGGAAGGTGGGCTGCCTCCACCTATTGCTTTGTCCAGACCAGATCACTCACTTGTTGGACTTACTGTCAGCACTCAGCATTGACACAGGTACAGTCCCTACCATAGCCCTGACTAAGACCATCATACTAGCTACATGTCATGGTCCTGAATTACGAGGCTTGTGAAGCACTGCCTTTCAGCTTTAAAGACTAATAAAATTACTTAACTTATGAATTTTGAAAAAGTGAACTCAATTGATGCAAGATGAACTTGTCCGCTACATTTTGGGCGACTTTATACAGCTTTATATTGCATTTAAAGTCACAAAAATGCAGGTTATTCCCTTTGGAATAACAGTTATTTATATCATACTATAATTTGAGGAATGGTTGTCTGTCTGTTTGTTCCCCTACTCCTCCGAGGTCCTCTGACGGATCTTCACCAAACTTGGTGGGTCTATGTAGGCTGTCCCTGGAATTGTCCTTGAGGGGTTAGTTTTTTTGAATGGTCAAGGTCACTGGGGTCAAAGGTACATTTTTTGCACGCCACGGGTAATTCATTAGTATCTCAAGACAACCCACAGAAAAACTGAGATGGCTGCCATTTTTGTACTCTTCCTAGGAAGAGTGCTTTTTTGCAGCATTATGCTCAGTGCTGCCTCTGGAGGTCGGAATTCATATTGCAACCGTTTCCTATTCCTGTTTTGTACTCAGTGGTCGATGTTGTCAAGGAGGTGACAGTTGCATTATGAATTCCTACTGTAAGTGGCAGCACTGAGAGCAATGCTGTTAGACAGGGAAGAAAACAACATCCATCTTGGATTTTACATGGGTTATATTGAGATAAATGTAAATAATTGCTACACCGAGGGGAATCGGTTGTGGTTTTGTTCCTTTGAATCCCACTTACTTCAGTAGAAAGTCACCTGAAGTGTAGTGGACAAATTTAACTACCATCTCTTTGGTTCGCTTTTTCAAAATTCTTCCACTTAGTAGCTTTCTCTTAAAGTCTAAAATGGGTCATTCAATAGCCTAGCAGTCTAGGATCATGATATGTAGCATGATCGGCCCACAAGCCTAGCTGTGTACTCACTATTCACCAGAAATCTATATGAACTCAGGGACATGCCAGGTCTGGGCGCTGTAATGATTCAACCCCATCTGTGTCTCTCCCCCCTTTGTGCTAATTGCTCCAAAACCTTAAACCCCCCCCACATCTCTCTCTCTCTCTCTCTCTCTCTCTCTCTCTCTCTCATCCTTGTCCTCTCATCTGTCTGACACAGAGCCGGCCGCTGGAGCAGGGACTCACAGTCGGCCCCTAGGCTCTGAGGACCTGCGTCTGATAGAGGAGGACCTGAGCAAACAGCTGGGCTCAGACCTCACAGAGCGGGAGGAGGAGAGAGAGGGAGAGGAGGAGCTGGAGGAGGACCTGTTCCAGACTGGCCTAGAGAACGGAGGTGAGGGATGTCACAGCAGACAAGGGAAGGGATTGTATCAGGATTGAGGGAGACATGAAGACGATCGGAAAGTGTGGAACAGGAGAGGGGTAACGGTGAAGAGGATTGAGAGGTGTGGAACAGGATTCTGTAGGAGATGTGGACCTTGGAGGGAAAGATGGAGAGATGTGGAACATGAGAGAAGGAAAGGTTCAGAACAGCAGGGAGAGACCAGTAGGATTTAGAGATGCGAAATAGGAGCGCAAGTCAGGTGAAAAGGATTGAGCAGTGTGGGACAGGAGAAAGAGAGATGTGAAGAGAGGTCAAAGGTGTGGAATAGGAGCATTGGTGCGGTGAACAGGATTGAGAGGTATGGAACAGGAGGATGGGATAATTTGAGATGGTTGGAATAGAAGCCTTGGAGAGGGTTATAGGATTTAGAGGTTTGTAAAGGAAGCAGGGGAGAGATGGAGAGGTGTGGAACAGGATTGAGGGACAGTTGGAGCGTTGTGGAACAGGATTGAGGGACAGTTGGAGAGGTGTTTAATGCAAGAAGGGGAGTGTTGAAGCAGTTTCAATGGTGAGGAGCAGCTGAGTGCAGAGTAGAGTTGAATGAGAAGTTTGGAATAGGATTGGTGGCCTCAGTGCATCACTTCCTGAGTGTATCGTGTTCCCAAATACTGCACTATAAAAGTTAGTTCTCTCTGCCTACCTGCAGAGATGTTTTACTCCATGGGTGCGGGAATGAGTAGCAGTATGATGTCCGGGCGCTCAGGCAGTGAACTCTCCGACAGTGAAATGGAGTCATCTCTGCACAGCCTACAGAGCTTGGCCCCTGGGGTGAGTGTGTGTGTCTACATGCATGCGTTTCTGTGTCTGTGTGTGTGTTTGTACGCTGCACTGTCTGTAAGGATTTGGTCTGTGACTAAGCATACATAGGATTGTGAATTTGTGCATATTTCACACATTATAGACTATACCGAAGTGTCTCTTATTGTCTCCAATCGTTATTGTTTGCAATCCAGTCTGGCAGAACACAAAGTAAAAAGGCACAAATTGTTTCCTTGCTATCAAAATAGGTATGAGCTGCTCTGTTATGGGGACTTTTGGGTGTGTTCTTGCCTACCTGCTTATGTCCTTGTGTAGTGCAGATATTGCCGACTTAGCATTAGTATGTTTGTTTACCAACTTGTCCGTGCTTTTGGGTGTGTCGCCTGCCTTTGGCTGTGTGGTCTATCTGCGTGAATATTAATCAGTTTGCATGTGCAGTCATCCAGTGCTCTTCTTCTTTATTATTGCTCTGTGGGCCGAATTGATGGCAATGGGCTGTGTGCATTCTGTCTTACTCTGTACAGTTGATGATGAACTGTCCCAGGCGGTATCCTGTGCCAGGATCGCTTTCCAGTCTTCCCCAGAGCACCAGGACCCCAGGTACATATTGTCTCTCTCTCTATCAAACACACACTTGTACACGTACATACACAAACACAGCTAACTTTGACTTAAACGGGGTAACCTTCTGTACAAATCTCCTTTTTTCCTATTTGTGATGCTAAACCTTTTAAATCAGTTCTTTGCTACTGAGAGGCTGTATTTCTGCTGGTATTGTGGAGTCTGATAAGGATGTGGGCAGTGAAACTGCAGAGCGCTCCAAGTAATGCTACCTTTTTGAAATGATCTTTTCAAGGTCGTTCTTCACACCGCGGTCAATCAGATCCCCTCAAGCCTGAAGCTTTTTTCCGCCTCTCGCTGGGCGGAGTCACCCTCACATTGCTGGAGCAGGAGGCTGGCACCGTCGTCCCGGGATCGCAGGACGCCTCAGTGGTGCCCCCGCTGGCCGACGTCTCGCGCATGTTTTTCCAGGAGCTGGCCTACTTCAAGGACGGCATGTTCAGTGGGAGAGACTTCACCGACCTGAGAGACCGCTTCGCCAAGGCCTGCCCGTACTCCCATCTCAGGTATTGCAGCTCTGCTGGGGGCCATTTTCTCATGCCGTTACACACTGCAAAAATAAGAGTAAGTCAATCTCATGAGGAATTTTAGTACTGCATTAAGACCTAATATCATATTTCCATAATTTTTTGCTTAAACAAGTCTAGAATGTCACTATCGAGGTAAGCGAAATTTGATTCATTGCAAGATTTGAGTTTGGATCAGGAAAATTTTGCTTGTTGAGCAAACGGCAACATAAAATCAGTTATTACTTTGTACTTCAGCAAAGATGAAAATTTTTCAGTCTCATTACGAGACTGAAACACTTATTTATATTGGTTAGTTTGCAGTGCACTCCTGTTATCATCTCGGCCTGTGTCCATTTCAGTATGCTTGCCGACTGTCATGTCTCACGTAATCAACACTGCAGCCGCACTGGCGGCCATTTTTTCATGTTACACACCTCCATGATCAACTGTGCCTGCGTACAGACGCATGTACCCCGAGTACCCCTCAGTCTTCTTTCTTGTGTTCATTTTTTAAATTTTTTTAATTTTAGCTGATTGAGACCAAGCAGTATCAGCTAAACGCTTGATTGCTAGTGAAGCGAGCTGCCCTACATTAACATAATGTTGTATTGGGTGCTTAAAAACAGTTTTTTTTTTTTTTTGCATTTATTTTCTCACTTTAAGAGCAGAACCTGGGTTAAAAAAGTTCAAGCTACGTGAGTTCAAGCCACTGAAGTTCAAGAGTACGAGCCTTCAAAACGCTACTGAATTTGTGATGCATAGCATCACTGTGGTCACCCTTTACTGGAAGATGGATGAAACTTGCTTTGGCTAGCTCCTAAGCTAACCTTGTCGCATTACTTGCATACCTGTCCCCCCATCTCAGGCAACATATACTGCATAAAAAAAGACAATGTGCCGTTCTATGCCTGCTGAATCTCTCCACCTCTCCATTATGTTTCTCTGACAGGTTGACAGGTTCTGCAGTACAGCTCTCCTATGAAATCAGGAGCGGAGGACGCCGTACGCGAGAGGTGACCTCTGACCTCTCCTTCAGCCAGCTGGAGGTGCTTGAGTGCCTGTGGGGCTCAGGTCCTCCCCAGTACACTGAGGTAGACAACATTAAAAGAAAATGCAGTGATTACTTCTCTTCACAATATCTGCATCATTACTGTGCACATTACTGTGCCTCAAAAACACTTGACTTCTGTCACCATAGGTGGGAATCATGCATGTCACAGCATACTATACTCTGGAGTGGAGTAGATATGTACTCAGTGCTGTGTCAGTTTTCTTGTGTCGTTTGTTTTGCTTTTATCATTGGTCATTAATATAGTTCCTCCACCTTCCTTCTAATTTTCTTCATTCATTCCTCTCTTCCCTCTGCCCCTCTCTGTGTCTGTCCCCATTTTCTCTCATATGTCTATCCTTGTGCAGTTACTGCAGTTTAAGAATATTGGCTCCTTCACCCTGGGAGCTACAGTCAGGCCCTGTGCTCAGCTCCATTATAAGCTGACCGAGAGGCACCATCGAAAGGTACGCAGTGTGCGAGAACCCTGTGCTAAACAATGCCTTGTGTTTGTCATACACCAGGCTGTACACTGCTGCACTGCAGATAACTTGGCCAAATGATTTCTGTGGGCTTTTACAGAGCAGTGCTAAGCTGCGGGTGATGCAGAAGGAGAGCAACATGAGGATAGATCTGGGGGAGCTGAGCACAGAGGTGGACCTGGATGTACTGAATCGATTGGACCTGCTGATGCAAGCCCTCAGCCATGACCCGCTTCCCACCCAGGGAAACATCCAGTCACAGGTCCCTACACCTTACACGTGCACTTCTGTGCACAGGTCACTGGTGCTCTTATCCACTGATTCAATATCACAATTACATTCTGAACCTCAGATCCAATCACCTGTCTCTGTACCTCACGGTCACACATCTAATCACAGATCTCTGTACTTCACAGTCACACTTTAAGCCTCATATTATGGACTAAAGCGTAAAAATATTGGTATTGCTTACACCATTATAAGGCTGGTTTTTAAGCTTTGATGAGATGTCTCTTCAATGGGGTGCAGTGAGAAAATTCAGAAAATTTGATGTCCTGCAGACTTTCAGTCACCATGGGTGTACCTCAAGGGTCAGTCTTAAGTCCTACTTTCTTTTTGGTTTGTACATGTACTATATAATATAAAAGGAATTCATGGTTCTTATGTACCCCTCATGTTTCTGCTTTTTCTAGACGCTGTATTGTGAGCAGCGCTCCTCTCTTACTGTCGTCTCTCCGCACGTGGTTCTGAAGCTTCGATTCCCAATCCCGGACCTACAACCCCCACCCCAGCGCCGTCCCCTTGGCCAGCGGGCCGTCCGAGATGAAACCTTAACCCTGGAAGTGTTCCAGATGGAGCTGCGCTCGCAACATGGGCCCGAACCCCAGCCTGAGGGAGCAGGGGATGCTAACATGACGCAGCTTTTTGAGGCCTGCTTCAGTGACCTCCATGGTCAGAGTAATACCACCCTGTGTCGGGGACTATTTCAGCAGGGCTGGCCAGGTTGCTTGCATTAGCCGTAACACTAGCAGAAATGAATGCCAGCAACAATTTTCCATTCATTGTGATTGGCTGCTCTAGGGATGATAGGGAAATTTTGTAACAAAGGACTGCTCAGCTGAAAAAATGAATGGAAGTCATTTTGGGAACTTCATTAAGGCTACTATATTAACGTGAAGATTTGTTTCCATTATCTTTTTTTCCTCGTCATGTATAAAAAATGGGTCTGCATAATACACTCCTGATCAAAATCTTAAGACCAGTTAAAAAATTGCAAGAATTTGCATTTTGCACTGTTGTGTCTTAAGAAGGTTCTAAGTAGAGTTTCAAAATGCAAAAAGAAGAAATGGGAACAAGAGGCCAAATGTTTTGAGCAGGCAATTTATTGAAAAGAACAATTTAACTGAAATAGGCTGTTCATCAGCTGATCAAAAGTTTAAGACCACATCCTTTAAAAGCCCAAATCTGTGGAAAAAATTTGGATTCCATGTCATTTTCTGTCAAGTAATCACACTGTCAAGACCTCTTGATGGGAAAAGCAAAAAAACTCACTGCCTTCGAACGTGGCAGGATTGTTGAGCTGCATAGACAAGGCCTCTCACAGCGTGCCATCGCTGCTGAGGTTGGACGCAGTAAGACAGTCATTTTGCATTTCTTAAAAGATCCTGAGGTTTATGGAACAAAAAAATCAAGTGGTAGACCCAAAAAAATCTCACCGGCTCTGAGCCGGAGGATCCAAATGGCTGTCCGTCAAGACACGGGACGATCCTCATCCCAAATTAAGGCCATTACTGGTGCTGACTGCAACCCAATAACCATCAGACAGCATCTGCAAAGGAACGGCTTCAAAAACAAAAAACGTCTTCAAAGGCCACGTCTCCTTCAACGCCACAAAATTGCCCGTTTGGCCTTTGCAAGGGAGCACCAAACATGGGACGTTCAAAGTTGGAAGAAAGTTTTATTCTCTGATGAGAAAAAATTTAACCTTGATGGTCCTGATGGCTTCCAACGCTACTGGCATGACAAGGAGATGCCACCTGAGATTTTTTCAACACGGCACAGCGGAGGGGGCGCCATCATGATCTGGGGTGCTTTATCCTTCAATGGAACAATGGAGCTCCAGGTTGTGCAGGGGCGTCAAACAGCAGCTGGCTACGTGGAGATGTTGCAGCGGGCATCCCTCATGACTGAGGGCCCTCGTCTGTGGTGATGACTGGGTCTTTCAGCAGGACAATGCTGCAATTCACAATGCCCGTCTGACAAAGGATTTTTTTCAGGAGAATAACATCACTCTTTTGGATCATCCTGCATGTTCCCCTGATCTAAATCCAATTGAGAACATTTGGGGATGGATGGCAAGGTAAGTTTACAAAAATGGACATCAGTTCCAGACAGTGGATGCCCTTCGTGAAGCCATCTTCACCACTTGGAGCAACATTCCTACAAGCCTTTTGGAAACACTCGCATCAAGCATGCCAACACGAATTTTTGAAGTGATCAACAATAATGGTGTAGCTACTCATTACTGAGTCTGTTTGTGAGACTTTAATTTCTGTTTTAGGGGTTTTTTTGAGCTATGGTCTTAAACTTTTGATCAGCTGATGAACAGCCTATTTTAGTTAAATTGTTCTTTTCAATTAATTGCCTGCTCAAAACATTTAGTCTCTTGCTCACATTTCTTCTTTTTGCATTTTGAAACTCTACTTAGAACCTTCTTATGATACAACAGTGCAAAACGTAAATTCTTGCAATTTTTTAACTGGTCTTAAGATTTTGATCAGGAGTGTATGTCGTTGGCCTCATAGTGTAATTGCCCATCTCAATTTTTAAGGGTTGGTTTATTTATTTTTTTGAGGTTTTGAGAAGAAAGGAAAAGGCATATTTTCGCCAACACGAAAGAACATGCAGCCAATATCACAATTTGGCGAAGTTATGACTTGGACAGTCATTCTATCAGGCTATCGATGGGGGGAATTCAAAAAAGTGTGTTTGACTTTGAATTTGGACCTGACCTGCAAAGTTCCACAGATGATGTATAATGTTAAGCTGGCAGTACTGAATGGCACTGCGTTGGCTGACGCCCATTATGTCTGCTCTTGTTGGTGTATTGCTTATCAAAGATCATCTGCCTGCGCCCTGCTCCCTACTTCTCCTGTATGTTACTGCAACTTGTTTGACATTGTTCTAAGATCACTGATGATGGGTAAAACATTGTTTTCTCCCTTCTGCTTAGCCTCTCTGAATTGCTCTCATGATTGTTGCTTCTTGGCTGTAGTATCATCTCTTTCGCGAGAATAAGAGAGTAGTCTAGGCAAAAGGGGATTTTTCAGTTGCTGACACATTGATATCAGTCTCATGCTCACTTATTCACTTTCTTTTGTAGGAGTCTATGACGGCTGGGAGGGAGAGTCTTTCCCCTGTATACGAGTCCTAAAGAATCCAGATTCCCTCAGTCCTGACAGCATACCCAGGTGAGTGTGAGTGTCTGTGTCTGTGTGTCTGTCTGTTTTGTTAGTCATTGATCTACCTGAATTATATAAGAATTACTTTTGAAAGTATAATTGAGGTCATTACGAAGGCTGAATACTATGCAGTTGTTGAGGAAGTTGGTTTGAAACTGAAAGTGCACTTGTTCAATTCCTAAATGTGACCCTCCAGTGCAAAACTAGTCTAAAGTCACTGGGTCTGAATTTCCAGCACAGGCTAAAATCAGTACATACAATATCTGTATGCTGAAATGATTGCTTTTTGGATTTTCCTGACAAACTGTTTAAAAAACTATATTTTTTCATAAATATAAGGAATTAAAAAAAAAAAAAGAGTGACCAAAAGAGTAATTTAAATGAGACTTTGTCTTAATTTACTTGCCTAATTATCCAAGGCAAAGGCTGAGTAATTGTTTAAACAATCCATTTCGAGCCATTGCTTCACTCGGGAATCACAGCAATAATATTAATAGCAAAACACAGCTGGTAATCTCCACTTATTGGAAATTCCCGCGGTTTCTATGTCGTTGCTCCGCATTTCCCAATAATTGAGTTACAAACAAGTTCACTTCAGTAAACAAACGGACTTTCTTACCAGGCATGTGCTGCCCAATGGAATGCGATGCTATGGATTATTCTTTTCGACCTATTGAAAGGAATTTCTCAGATTTTGAAAATTTCTCCTCACCGTTGTCTTCAAACTTTTAATACCTATATTTCACCCTGCAGTAATCCAGTATCAACAAACTATACCCATTTGGAATGCAGTTTATATTTATTATCAGGAAAATGTAAAAACTCAGTTTCTGAAAATTGGGACTTAGGACTGCTTTTGTACTGGAGTCACAAATGAGGTGTCTGTTCAGTTCATTCTGCCAGGATATAGGGTCTATCAGTGTCTAAGGTTCTTTGGGAGGAACACAACATCACTGTTTCACCAGATAGTCTTTTAACTCATGTGTGATGCGTTGGTGTGCAGTGGTGTATGATGGGCTGGTGTGCAGTGGTGTACGATGGGCTGGTGTGCAGTGGTGTACGATGGGCTGGTGTGCAGTGGTGTATGTTGGGCTGGTGTGCAGTGGTGTATGTTGGGCTGGTGTGCAGTGGTGTACGATGGGCTGGTGTGCAGTGGTGTACGATGGGCTGGTGTGCAGTGGTGTACGATGGGCTGGTGTGCAGTGGTGTATGATGGGCTGGTGTGCAGTGGTGTACGATGGGCTGGTGTGCAGTGGTGTACGATGGGCTGGTGTGCAGTGGTGTACGATGGGCTGGTGTGCAGTGGTGTATGATGGGCTGGTGTGCAGTGGGGTATGTTGGGCTGGTGTGCAGTGGTGTACGATGGGCTGGTGTGCAGTGGTGTACGATGGGCTGGTGTGCAGTGGTGTATGATGGGCTGGTGTGCAGTGGTGTATGATGGGCTGGTGTGCAGTGGTGTACGATGGGCTGGTGTGCAGTGGTGTACGATGGGCTGGTGGGCAGTGGTGTACGATGGGCTGGTGTGCAGTGGTGTATGATGGGCTGGTGTGCAGTGGTGTACGATGGGCTGGTGTGCAGTGGTGTACGATGGGCTGGTGTGCAGTGGTGTACGATGGGCTGGTTTGCAGTGGTGTACGATGGGCTGGTGTGCAGTGGTGTACGATGGGCTGGTGTGCAGTGGTGTACGATGGGCTGGTGTGCAGTGGTGTACGATGGGCTGGTATGCAGTGGTGTATGATGGGCTGGTGTGCAGTGGTGTATGATGGGCTGGTGTGCGGTAATGCATGATGGGCCGGCGTGCAGCAGTGTATGATGGGCTGGTGCATGGTAGAATATGATGGGCCTGTGTGTGGTATTGTATGATGGGCTGCTCTGCTTCCGTGTATGATGGGCTGCGTTTGGTCGTGTATCATGGGCTGGTGTGCGGTGTCCTCCCACAGGATCTCAGTGCGGGTGAGCGACGGCGGTGGAGGCGGGGACCGGAGGATGGGACCCAGGCTGGGATTGGACAGAGACCTGGGCTCCATGTCCCTGGAGAGCCCATGTGAGCTGAGGGAGCCGGAGAGCTCCCCCTTCTCCTCTAACCGCACCATGTTTGAAACCGAGGAGGTAACACAAGGCCTCTGTCCTTCACCCAAATGTGTTCCCACCTGCATTCATTCATCTATCTGACACTTACAGAGCTCTGGGGCAGCCTAAGGTCTTGTAGTAAGGGTGCTGGACTGAGATGCGTTTGTCCAAAACCTCGGTGTGTGATCTCCTGGGATTTTCATGCTTAACAGTTGTTTTGACTTTATATTGAATAGTGTAAAAAAACCTCCTGTGAGTGGCAGTTCTGCCTTGTTAATATGAGAGGTGAGTCTCCCGAAAGCTCTGGATTTTGTGTATAATTTCCAAATTACATTCTTGTCTAAGCATTGGTGAATGGGAGTATTTGAATCAACACAGACTTTTAAGCAGAAGAATCCTAATTACCGCTGAGCATTCAGCGGAACCTGTGTCCTTACAGTAGCGTAGCTCCTAGTCCTCTAGCCAGCCCTTGGACTTTCACAGTCAGCTAGCCTTATCAATTTTTCTCTCCTGCTCATTTCTTTTCCCCCCATATTCCTCTCTTCTCCCCTCCCTCTCTCCCCCCCCTTCTCACAGATGGTGATCCCTGCCGATCCTCATGAGATGAGAGGTTTTCAGGATCAGTGTGTGTCTCAGTGCAGATGTGTCGTAGACATCATCATGCCCCTGGCTGTCATACTACTGCCCAGCAAGGAAGCCTACCAGAGTGTCTATAACAGGTATATCACGTCTTACTGCGTTTTATCTCTGTCACATTTTTAGCATATTTTGTACTGTATTTTCCCAGTTCCCACCCTTATTTACAGTTTCAAATGATATGTAGTTCCTGTAAATTTCAATATGTAGGCAAATTGATAGGGAATTGCTAACTGCTGTTGAGCCTGAGGAATGATTTCATCCCTCAACTGTCAGTGATTTACAGTACATAACTGCAGTACATTTCAGTGGACGTTAAGCTTCTCATGAGTAAATGAAAAATTAATCGTACCATTTCATTTGGCTCACCCTCCAGGATCAATAATGACCTGTTGATGTGGGAGCCCCAGCCTGTGGCCCCTACTGGCTCTCGGGGGCCCCACAGCCCCTCTCGTCGCCCTCCCTGGTCCCAGGATGATGAGTTTCGGCTCTGCAAGTCAGCCTTCAGACTGGGTGGGTCACTGTCACTTCGTGCTATGTGTTGGCTATTAGATGGCAGGACAGACGCACAGTGTGTGAACAGATACTTCCCAAGAGTGTACTTTTTTTTTTTTTTTTAAAGCTTTACGCTGTGAAGTTAATTTCTGGAATGTTCTGTGAACTGTGGTTTCTTTCCTCAGACTCTGACTCGGAGGAGGAGGACACGTATCAGACAGCCAGAGATTCGACAAAGCAGCGTGCTGCAGAGACACGCCCAGGACTCGCTCAGTCTCTCTTGTCTTTGACCATTCATGTGGGCAGGGGGCGTCTCCAGGCCATGATTGACTGCAAGGTGAGGGCAAAAAAAAATGGTCATCTGTGTGTTTGTGTGTGCGGAATGGTATGGGTTTGAGTGTGCTTACTTCTGTGTGAGTGTCGGGGTGCGTGGGTGTTTTTCTGTGCACGTGTCTGAGTGTGTGCGTGAGAGCATGTATTGGTGTTTTTCTTTGCGGGCGTTTTTGTGTGTGCCTGTGTTTGTGTGTGTATTTATGTGTAGATACAGCGTGTTTGGGATTGTCTTTGTGTAAATGTTAGCACATGTCGGTGTGTTTGTGCATGTGTGCGCACTGTGTGTGAGTGTGTATGTTGTATGTATAAGTTTGTGTTGATATGTAAGTATCGGTACTGTATTGTGTTTGAATGTGTGTGTATTTATATGTGGTGGGGTGTTTACATGAGTGTAAAGCTGCACTGAAGGGTGTTCGTCTCCCAGTCCCACATCATCTGTTTGCCTCTCCGCTGACTGACATTCCCAGGGAGAGACGGGACAGAAAGTGGAACACTTTCATGGAGAAATGATGCTGGATGTGGAGGGAGGGAAGATTTTCAGTGTGGCGCAGTATCAGGGCAACCCAAACCTCAACTTCCTGACACTGGAGAGCAAGAAAGTAGACCTGTACCACAGAGGTGAGACGTTAATCCTACTCTGGCTGACAACACTATAATTTTCATGCAGGTGGGGGGAGTCGATTTGCACAACTTGTGATGATAATTGCTCGATTATGTCTTATTTTTGTTTCACCCTGTTGTGCACACAGCCCTAGTTCCAGACTATGCTATCCCAACACGGTTGGAGGTGCCCAACTTCGCTCCTCCCGAACACCTGGACCCTACCGTTTACCCCACAGAGGTGGGAGTGAGCAGTGTCGGAGGCCGGGAGGACGGAGCCCAGATGCTCTCAACTGCCATCAAGATAACCCTGGACCTCCAGAAGAATGTGAAGGTGGGTTTTCTGCGTCTACGCAATGTTGACTAGAAATGGTGTGGGAGCAGGCGGGGTGCGTGTCAGTGTCGTATTCCAGTCTGAGCATGTCTAGGATGATCTATGGTCCTTGAAAAGCTCCCTCTCCTTCTTTTAGGAGTTCCTGGTTGCTCTTCGTCTCCAGGGCGCTACCTTGCGGCATCACATGGCATTGACCAATCACAGCTGGCATGAACAGGTATTGTTCCATCATCCCCACTGTCTCTGCCCATTACTAAGAATTGGGCCACAAAGTGTGGGCATTACATGCTTAATGTCGTTATCATCTTCTCAGATCTCTAGCTAAAGTTTTTAATGATAGTCCGTAATGTGTAGGCATGGTATGGCAATGCTACTCTACATGTTGGAAGTGGGGTGAGCATTTTGTTTCTAATGTTTGCCAGCAAATTTTTTCAGTAATATTGGACAGGAGTTTTCTATGGCCCACAGATTATGGATTTTCTGGATGTAATCGATGACCCCATCATCGGCTACACACCTCCGGTGGTTATCACTGTCCTGCACACACATCTGGCCAGCTGTGCAGTTGACTACAGGTACCACAGTACTGTCACACACACCCCAGTTCATGGAAGAATAAAGCTTAGTTTTTTGACTTGAAGAAAACAGATCAGTGTAATGTCAGATGACTGTCTTATTGTCAGTTTCTCACTCTCCTACTCCCCGTTTCCTCCCTCTCTCTCTTTCTCATGTCCCCTTTCTTCTCCTCTTTCTCTATCCCCATGTCTCTCTCCTTCTTTCTCAGGCCCCTGTATCTCCCGTTACGGGTGTTGTTCACGGCTGAGTCCTTCTCCCTCTCCAGCAACATAATCGTGGACACTGCGACCTTCCACCTCAGGTGCAAAATGGCTGCTTGTGTGTCTCGGCCAGTTAGATATTGTCAGTGATAGACAGTCCTATAAGCAGTGTTGGAAAAAAAACAGAACTTTGTGGAGAGGATTGAACTCCCCTTTGCCTTTGTGACAGGTTTATCCTGGACGACTCCGCGCTGTACCTGTCCGATAAGTGTGAGAGCGATGCGGTGGACCTGAGGCGAGGTACGACCCTTTAGTCTTTATAGGCGCATGCACTCATAACAAAGTGAAGATACTGAGAATGGTGTACAAGGAATGTCTCCTTCCGTTCCTGTTTCAAAATTACGTTTTGAAAGGCTGATGTGGAATACAGCTGGGCAGTGTGATGCGTGGTTATGGAAAGTAGTCGGCTGTTTTCAGCATTAAGGTCTGTCTCTCTTGATGCTCGCTCATGTTTAAAACTAAAGTATGCATTTGATTTAAAACGCCTTATTGACCATTGATGGCCATGAAAATCACTTTTGTTTCCCTGGACAGAAAAAATGGAGTTAAACTCAGGGTTATCATTTGTCGTACAAAGATGTGCTTTCTCACTTGCTGGCTACTTCTTGCCCATCTGTTACCTGGTGAAACATATCTGACGGTCATCGGTTAAAAAAAAAAAAAATGTTTACAAGTTAAACATACTTTCCCCTTGTGTGGCCTCTCTCAGATTATGTGTGTGTGCTGGACATTGATTTATTGGAACTGGCCATTACCACGTGGAAAGGCAGTGACTCAGGAAAGCTGGTGAGTTGCACACTGTCAGTCATCGAACTGGCCCCAGTTGGCCTGATTCTCTTTATACGAAGCTCTCTGTATGCCGGTCTACCTTTACATTTCTAACTCCTTATCTAGCTTTCTCTAAATTTAGCTTCATATCCCCCTCAATATCTAAGTCTTTTCATATCCGTTTCCTCCTCTAACTCTCTCTATATCTCAATGCATATCTAAGTCTCCATTTTTAACTCTGTACATATCTAACTCCGTATTTTTTCCATATCTGACAGCATATCTAAGTGTCTTCATATCTGAGTCCATATCTTAGCATCCTAATATCTAACTGCATATCTGACTGTCTTCATGTCGAGCTTCATATCTGTCTCCATATCAAAGTCCCTTCTTATATAACTCCCTACCTGATTCTCACCGTATAACACTTTACAGATTGATCGGTATTTGTATTCCATGTCTGACTGGTGTCTGTATTCGCCTCTGCACAGACCCAGCCCCTGTTTGAGCTGCGATGCTCCAATAATGTCGTCCACCTGCACACCTGCGCTGACACCTGTGCTGCCCTGCTCAACCTGCTGCAATACCTGGTTGCCCGCGGCGACCTGCACCCGCCCCCCAAGCAGAGCTCTCCCACCGAGATCGCAGGACAGAAGCTTCCGGTGAGGGAAGACATTTCAAACCGCTGTCACTTTCCTTCTTTCTTATCCGGGAAATTATATGCGAATGCCTTTTTCTGTAAAAAACAGCAGACTGTGACTGTTCCTTTAATCTGTTTCAGTTGAATGGCTTAAGTCTGAAGGCTGGTTCTCTTGCATTGTAATGTAATTGGGCCGTTTCCCCACCCAGCTGTCAGAAAGCCCCGCCTCCCTACCGCCCTGCCCTCCTGCCGAGACAGCTGAGATCAACCAATACGATCTCACGGATGCCCTGATTGACACAGAGCGAATCCAACGGGAAGAGGAGATGGCATCAGGTGAGAGGAGACTGCAGTGCAGTTGATACCGGTAATTCTCAGCTGAATCCCTGACTGCGCTTGAATGGCTCAGGGCTAATCAATGCGTTGATGTGCAGGATGTCCGACGTCAGTCCAGCGTGCGTCGCCCGTCTCCGTCTACCTGTTCCCCGGCGAGGCACCCAAACTCCGCCCCCCAGAGGAAGGGGAGGAGCCTGAGCTTGACGGACTGGTATCGGCAGCTCAGGAGGCCCAGCCGGATTTGGACTCTGAAGAGGAGTCGGAGGAGTCCACTGACAATGATGACTTCTGTATCTTAGAAGCTCCCGGAATTGGCATCCCTGTGAGCCTCACTCTGTCCTCCTCGTGCTCTTTTGGCTTCTGTTTAAATCTTTCCCCACCACTAGCGCCTCTCAATGTCTATCCCTTATTTCCCCACAAGTGCCTCTCGACGCCCGGTCTCGATCACCACACAAGCGACTCGACGTCTCACCGGGATTTCCCCATAAGCATCTGTAGACGGCTCTCTATTTTAAGCTTACATGAGATGGAGACTGTGACGTCAGCAGTTTCGGTGTTATCACATCAGCAGCCCTGTGCGGAGATAAGTTTGCAGCAGCCAGCTCCCCACCGAGTGTACACTGCTGTGTTATCTTTAGGGCTGTGAGGGGGAAAGAGTTAATAGCAGTACAAGAAAGAGTTTTGCCGTATATTTTTGAAGATCCATTTAAGTCTTACTTATTTAAGGCCAACCCTTCCCTTATGAATCATATGATGTTTCCCCCACACGCGCAGTGGTTAGGGGTGGATTAAAAGAGTGTAACTGGATGTCGCTCGGTGTTATTGTTTGGCTGACGCTGCCATCTGTTGTCCCATCCTGCAGCCCAGAGACGGGGAGCCCAAGGTGACTGTGCTGCGACCTGGGCCCATCCAAGTCCGGGACGGGCACTTTTCTCGCCCGCGGGGCAGTTCTGACCTTCTCCGCGCCCCGTCTCGCTTCCCCGTGCCCCAGAGCCGGGTGATCCTCAGGGAGGTGTCTGTTGTGTGGCACCTCTACGGCGGCAAAGACTTTGGGGGTCGACCTCTCTCCAGCCTCGGCCAGCTCAGCCACAGGTGGGAAAAGAGGGTTCATTCCTTCTGCAAGCAGTCAGCAACAGAGCTTTTTCATTATAGGGGCCATATTATGTTTCTTGGGTTTTTCCCCTTTCCTTGTGTGCATTATATAGCACACCATGCTTGTAAAATGTCTACACATTTACAAAGCTCCGAGTCCATCACAAAGGGACTTATTCTCTCTGGCAGAAAACATATTTCCTGAACTACCTGAAATGCCTTGTTTGGAGTCCTGTTTCCGCAACTTGTCCAGGGAACAATGTGACACATTTGCATAATGCCCACTTAGCACGTTGACTGGCACAAAGCTAGGTAGAGCAAAGGTCAGGAAGGGTTTGGCTGGTGCGTTTTTGAGATGAGTGATAAGTTTTATCACAACATTTTTAAGTGCAAATAGAATGACTCCCGCCATTGTTCTTCACAAATCGTACCTGATGCAGTCTGCCAAAAATCAAAGGCCACGTCTAAAATGCTTCCAGAAAAGTTCACTGACTAAAGTATTTCTCCACGACATGCATAAAAGAGCAACATTAAGGTCTGCAGAATAACTACCTCATAATCAGGAATAGCTCCCACCCCATTCCCATTAACTTTGCTCAGTTAACAATCATACACTTTATTTGCTCAATCTCTATCTTGTATCGGTAGACATCGAGTTTATTTTGATATCATATTTGTTTGTTGCATTTTGAAATTTAAATGACTGTGAAACGGCACAGATTTGCCTTACTGCATTTGCCAGATTACTCTAGGCTTACATTCAACCATTTCATGCAAATGAAAAAAATAATTCACAAGTCATGTGATGGATGATTAAGATAAGATTCCAACAAATAAAAATGAAATTTAAGAACAGGTGAGTAAAATGCTGCAGTTCCTATGAACGGTGCATATTTGTTAGGGCATGAGTCTTTTAACAGAAGTGCTCGGTCCTCCCCTGACCTTCTGTCCCTCAGGGGTCGCACTGCTCCTTCAGGGGCGCGGGGATCCCCGTCTCGATCTGCGGTCCCTCCTCGGCCGCAGAACTCCTGGCGCTGGGCTGGTGGCAGCGGCCGGCAGCACAGTCTTCTCATGGAGATTCAGCTAACTAAGGTAATACATTTAACTTAATCTATAACTTACTGTGGTCTTTCCGTCTAGCTAACTGAAGTACTGTAATACAAAGAATTTTAGCTACTACTTACTATGGTCTTTATGGTGACTGTTGTTAACCATGAGTTCCTGTCTGTGTCTCCAGATCAGTTTCCAGCACGAGTCATATCCGCTGTCAGTCTCTGCAGCCGGGCCGGTCCCAGATGTGGAGGGGGGCAGCGTTGGAGGGGAGCAGCCGCTGTGTCGCCAAGTATTCATCGTGCAGGAGCTGGAGGTTCGGGACCGGCTGGCTTCCTCCCAGATCAACAAGTTCCTGTACCTGTACACCAGCGAGAGCATGCCCCGCCGGGCCCACTCCAACATGGTAGGCATGCCCTGCCCATCTTAGCTCCACCCACTCACACATGGTGAGCATGCCCAGCCTGTCTTAACTCCGCCCACTCAAAAATGGTGAGCACGCCTGGCCAATCCTAACTCCGCCCACTTACATATTGTGAGCACACCCAGCCCGTCCTAACTCTGCTGCCACAGTCTGCCTTCTGCAGAGCAACTACGCTGCTTGACTGGGACGTAGTCTACACTGAGCTGAAGTTCTTTGGTATATCCTTGTGATGGGCGTCAAAGAGATTTCCGTGTGAAATTTCATATTTATACCTTGGAGAAATTGGAAGTGGTGAAAGGCAAAGATTGATATTGTGGCGATTAGCGCCAGATTAAAAAAAAAAACTGGGATTCATCTCGAGCAACTCTGAAAAACAAAATTATACCAAGCTTGTATTTCGATTTACTCACTTATTTCTCTTTTTCTTTGAACGACAAATTCTGCCACTGATTTGAAGCCACTTTGACCCGTTTCTCCATTGGTCAATGGGGAAGAGAAATTATCTAACCCCATGAATTACTTTTTGTTTGCCTTTTTTGTACATACTCTGTATGGTTTGACCCAAATACTTCTCAAGAAAAAAAATAGTATTATGCCAATAGGTGACATAATACTGGTCCATTATGTGTGTTAGTGTTTTAAGTGCTTGTGTCCGTCTCTCAGCTGACGGTGAAGGCTCTGCAGGTGTGTCCCGAGTCCGGCCTGGGGGGTCCAGAGTGCTGCCTCAGAGTTAGTCTTCTGCCCCTGAGACTGAACATAGACCAGGTACTTCTGCACAACTCAACTACACTATTACAGCATACTTCTGCACTTACACAACCGTACAACACTGCATACTTCTGCACTTGCCCAACCATACAACACTGCATACTTCTGCACTTGTACAACCATACAACACTGCATACTTCTGCACTTACACAACCATGCAACTGCATACTTCTGCACTTGCGCAACCAAACAACACTGCATACTTCTGCACTTGCGCAACCAAACAACACTGCATACTTCTGCACTTACACAACCATACAACCCTGCATACTTACTGCACTTACACAACCATGTACTACTACTGCCCCTGTGACAGAACTTGGAACTTGGAGGAACTTCTGCACACCTTAACCCTTTCAGCACTGTGGGCAACTATAGTTGCCCAATGGTGTAAGATGCCAAAATCAGATGCTGTTGAAAACCTATCATGTAGCAACTTGTTTAAAAGAGCTCCCGGAGCGCAGCTCTTTTAAGCAAGTTGCCACATGATAGGTTTTCAACGGCTCAGGATAATTACATTTTTAATTCCTTGAAAATGTATTCAGCGCTCAAAGTGTAACTACTGCGCACCACAGCAAGTAGGCAACCATACAACACTGCTGTCCGTGACTGAACATGAAACAGGAACTTCTTTCACGACTCTGTTATACAACTACAGCAAACCACAGCACTTGTACAACCACAGAGCAAGACTGCCCCGTGACTGAACACAAATGTCATCAAATGTCTAAGTGCTCTTATGTAGCACTGGCACAGCATGTCTAAAAACTCGCTCTTTGAGTAGCTGCATGTGACTGGGAGGGATGGTACTCTGACACACATTCTCTTCCTCTCTTCTTTGTCCTAGGATGCCCTTTTCTTCCTTAAAGACTTTTTCAGCAGCCTGGCCAGTGGTGTCACACCTTACCTGCCTGTTGACCCAGCTGCAGAAGGTGAGCTCCATTGTAAACTGGATTTAAATTGAATGCTGTTTTCCCTCAGAATGATTCTCCTAGCTTCCTCTCTCACTGATGGGCACTCATGTTTCGCTGTCACACTCTGACTCCTAGCAAAAGCTGACATCTCCCAGAAGCCCTCTGGAGAGGCGGAGTCAGGCCCCAGCTTAGGTCCTGACCTCACAGCTTCCATGGAAACCACTGTCAGCGAACAGAGCTCCTCCTCCGCTGGCTCTTCCTCTTCCACTGACCAGCCAATCTACTTCAGGTATAGCCGGTGAGACAGCCGGGTGACTGTTTAGAGAAACAGACCGCAGAAAAGTGTTTTTACATTTCTTTCTTCTCTGTTCTCCAAAAATTTGCCTTTTTAGGGAGTTTCGATTCACCTCTGAAGTGCCTATCTGGCTGGATTATCACGGCAAGCATGTTGTAATTGAACAGGTACCCAGAATGTGTTCTATGAAACACTTCAAAGTATTTATATTTGCAAATAAAGAACCGTTGCTATATCTCTGTCTATTCTCACAGGTGGGTCTGTGTGTTCAGGCCTGTAATTTGATTGGTGTTTTCTGTACTCAGGGCACATTTGCCGGAATCCTGATTGGTCTGGCTCAGCTCAACTGCTCTGAGCTTAAATTGAAGAGACTGTGCTGCAGACACGGGTATAATCTCCTCCAATTACTCCTCTAACTGTTTGCCTTCAGCTTTCTTTTGCTCACTTGGGGTCTTTTCTGATTACAGTCCTTGTGTATAAGCAGATTACAGTTCCATTCTTCCTCAGCTGTTATCATTTAAAATGGAATGACTAAAATCTTGCTGATGATGCAAATACAATTCTAGTAATATGTTATTACTGTCTGACTTTGTACTTTAGTGTATACTGTATACTACTCAAAATTTGATAGGGATCATAGGAATTTATTTGTGAAATGACATGCAAATTTGGTATGAATTTGATGAACAATATATTGGATAAATGACATGCAGTCAGACACAAAACACATTTGCACGTGCATTTCATGACATTAAATGAGCGTGCAGCCTCACATTTTGGCTTTGACTAACACTTCACCATTTCAACTCAGACGTGTGTGTTGCTTGTTGGTGAAAATTTGGAAGTTCCCAAATTTTTTGCATTACATTTAGCAATAACGATGTCTCCTCAACATCTTAGACGTCGATTGACTTCAGAGCAATTGGGAAGATGCGTCGGAATGCTTGACTCTGGCTTCTCACAATGTCACATTGCTAATGCCCTTAACGTCAGCCAAAGCGTTGTGAACAAAGCGTGGAACCGGCATCAAACGTTTGGTGCAGCAGCACACCGTCATGGGGTGGTCGTCAGACATCGACTACACAATGACAAGACCACTTTCTCACACTTCAGGCACGACGTCATCCTTTCTGGACAGCCTCCACCCTACGAAATGACCTTCATAACGCCACGGGGATCTGGGTATCCACTCAGATGATACAGAATTGTCTTCATACTGCCGGCCTCAACTCAAGAAGGCCATGTGTTCGAATCCCACTGACCATGCGCCATAGGCGTGACCGTTTGGACTCACGATCATGTCACATGGACACACAATGATTGGGCTCCAGTTCTCTTTACTGATGAGTCCCGTTATCGCTTGGACTTTACTGACAGGAGGCAACGGGCGTGGCGAAGACATCGTGAGCGATTTAATGATGCCTACATCAACGAATACGACAGTTATGGTGGCGGATCAATTATGGTCTGGGGAGGAGTAAGCAGGAACTGCAGAACGGAGCTGCATGTCATGGGGAGAGGGACGATGACAGGGGTACAGTACAGGGATGAGATCCTCAATGTGAACTTAAGACCATACGCTGGTGCTGTTAGCCCTGATTTCATCTTGATGGATGATAACGCCCGTCCCCATCGTGCTAGGGTGGTGAATCAATTCCTAGAGCAGGAGACAATTGTCTGCATGGACTGGCCCGCGCGTTCACCGGCCTTAAACCCTATCGAGCATGTGTGGAACGTGCTGCAGGTCGCCATTTCCGGTCATGGGGCACAACCCACAACTCTAGAAGAGCTCGAAGATGCCCTTGTTGAAGAATAGAACAACATTCCAATTGCAAGCATCCAGTTTCTGATTCACAGTATGACGCGACGTTGTCAAGCCGTCATTCAAGCTAGGGGAGGCCATCCCTGTTATTGACATTAACTGTGGTAATGAAACTTCAAACGAACACTGTCTGTTTTCACTTTACATGTCAGAGGTGAAACCATGACATGTTCGTGAAAGCCAAAAGTGTGAGGCTGCACACTCATTTAATGTCATTAAATGCACTTGCAAATGTGTTTTGTGTCTGACTGCATGTCATTTATCCAATATATTGTTCATCAGTGGCAGTAACCAAATTTGCATGTCATTTCACCAAAAAATTCCTATGATCCCTATCAAATTTTGAGTAGTATATAATCAGATATGAGTTACAGCTATAACTCCTGCAGTACATCTTTTTTATGAGACAAAGCCAAGGCAACAGAGCTCATCTCCCTTTTTCCTTTTTTATTTAGTATTTGTATTATTTTATTTATTTTTGGCCTCATGCATGGTCATAGAAGTGGATTAAAATATTTTATCAGACCCTACTTTCTGTCTATAAGTATCTAATAAAAATCACATCACAAAGAAACATTCTTTTAAAGGCACAGTTACTCAGATTGCGTAAAATTTTAATTTGAGTAATATCTGTAACTCTTTCATTCTTGCTCTCAGGTTGCTGGGAGTGGACAAGGTGATTCAGTACGCCATCAACGAGTGGCTGACGGACATCCGGAAGAATCAGCTGCCAGGGATTCTGGGAGGAGTGGGCCCCATGCACTCGGTGGTGCAGCTCTGTGAGTGCAGGGCTTGGCCTCTCTTTAATGGCACCATTCAGCAGCTCTCAAGCCTCTTGGTCAACACTGAGTCCCCAGTGATTTCTTTCATTCTTACTGGTTTTGGTGTGATCTCTCCTCAGAAATTTAGTCAGTCAGTCAACGTAGACAGTCAGAACGCTGACGGGATTTTGGCTCCTTTTAATCCTCAGTCATAAAGTTCCTCCTTAGTGGGGAGGACGCTGAGGACGCCAGAGATGGAAAATCCAGTCGGATTCTTCCCCGCTATTTTGTTCAAATGACTTGCAGTTGCCAATCAGCAAATTTCTCCAGCCAGGAAGTGGAGCTAACTGGATAAATCAACAGTCTGTGTTCAGAGGCGGAAGAAACACGTGAGAGGACTTTAAATGTCCGACCCTGGAGTTTCCACCTCTGGTGGGGTTATGGAACAGTGTGCTGTTGTAGCATTGGCATCCCAATAACTCTTAGGGCTCTTATTGCTCAGGCAAGCCCATGTGGAGAGACAGTCCCTGTGCAGAGTTTTACATCCCCAAATAGGCAGCCATTTTGTTTCCACTGAGTGGGAAGTGCAGTGCTCAGTGTTGTTCGCCAAGAAGCACTATATGCATATTATCTGTGTTTGACTCTCCTCCTGTCTCTCAGACCTCCTGTTCATGTGTCTGTTCTCTCTTCCGTTTTCATCTCTCTCTCTCTCTCTCCCTGTCATGATTCTCTTTGCTCTTACTTGCTCTCCTATTGTTTCCTGTGGCTCATTTATCTTTCGCCTTGTTTCCTTATATTCCCTCTTCATCTGTTTCCTTAAGCCCTGTCTCGGTTCACCACATGTTTGACCCCACTTAACTGCCCATAACCTTAATGTAAGAGGTTCTAAGAAAAGTTTGATGTGGAGGTAAAGGAGGAGAAATTAATGGTAATGTAACGAGACAGTTAGAATATTTAAATGGCACCGAATCTCTTTGCCCTCCCTTCAAAAAAGAAATGATGGTAAGACAGGGAGACATAAATATTCCTTATGAAGAGTGGGTATTTCATATAAACTGGGGATGGTTCTGTAATATTGTTCTTTTTCTTGCCACAAACACGCATCATACAGAGCCCTATCCATTTCTGCTATCTACCTTATGTTCAGACATAGCTCCATTACTTTTGCCTATTAAAAGCTCTTTACTCATCTTTTAAGTGACTACACATACCTAGAATTCTCTTTTTTTGGAAACGGTAACATCATCTGATCTTTGGCTCTCACCATTATATTTTTAAAACATAACTGCTGTTACACTCAGATCAATGGAACTTAAAGCAAGTTTCTTTAAGAAATTCTACTTCTAGATTACTCGCATTACCGCTGAGTTTATGCATTGGAAACAAAATGGCGTCCATGTGTAATGTGTCTAAATTTCCTTGATTGGGCGAGTATCGCCCATATCGCTCTGTATTCAGGGACTCAGTAGAGAGAGTGCATCATATTCCCCTTTCTCTCCCCTCCTCCAGTCCATGGTGTGAGGGACCTGTTCTGGCTGCCCATTGAACAGTATAGACGAGATGGGCGCATTATCCGAGGCCTCCAGCGGGGGGCAGCATCCTTTGGCACGTCCACGGCTTCTGCAGCTTTGGAGCTCAGCAACCGATTGGTCCAGGCCATACAGGTACAGACGCACTCAGCTTACGCAAATACACACACACACAGCCAGTTGTGCTAAATGTCCTGCTGGTGCTTCCAGCAAGTTAGGGTGCATACTGTGTGTTCTAAGTGAAATGAATACTAATTCTGTTACATGTTTTCACCCAAACTCCTCACAAAGTTTAAGCCCTGATTTGCAGCTTCAGCTGAGCTTTCAAATCCTAAACACTGTGAAGAACTGTAGGTACTGTTTTAAGAACTTGGCTGTAATATGGTTGCAATATTACTGTAACATGATGATTGTTTTGCACCAGAGATATGCACTGTTCATGCTGATATTATGCTTGCTAAGTACAACATTACTTGCATTTGCAGGCCACAGCGGAGACTGTGTACGACATCCTGTCCCCCACACCCCCGCTGACACGATGCATCACCGAGGGCCGCCCCGCCTCCCGGCCTCGCCGTGCCGCCCAGCCTGCTGACCTCAGGGAGGGCGTGGCCAAAGCCTATGACACTGTCCGAGAGGTGTGTACTTATACAGGGGCTCTTGGTTACAAAGCCCCTCGTGCTCAACCTCAGGGACAGTGCGATGCACAATACTTAGGCCAAACCCTTTGCTTTGAAATGGTATAGCCCTTACGTATGGCAACGGTATTCAACTTTATGGCTTATGAGTTGGTGTAGGTGCTGGGTTCTATAGCGATAATTGTTGTTTGCAAGCATTGACGTCACATTCAAACATGCACATTGGCATGGTGGGCAAGAACTTGTTTAAATCAATACAACAAAACAAGGAAAGTGTGGTATCCTGCAGCTGTGAAACTGATTCGGCGGGCTGAGAATACGCTGGAAACATTGATAGTACCGCGAAGATATACGAAGATATTTCTCTTAGCTTACGTACATATACAGCACATTCCCGAGCAACCTGGTGTGTCAGCCGTAAGGCTTCCAAAGTTATTACTGCTGTAGTTATTTAACCATAAGTTTTCTTGACTGGATGTACGCTGTTTTTACGCTCCAGAATGGTGCTCTGGGTATCCAAACGTCAACTTAATCCAAAAAAGCACTGATTTTATTCGATATTGATGGAGGGTGAATACTGAGGTCTTTCCAATATTAATATACGAACTGTCACTTAAATACTCGCTATTGAAAAGCATAAGGAACCAATCGAATTGGTATACCCAACACAAAAAAAATCATTCCCTTGCCATGACCGAATAATAAAATGCATAAATTCAGCAAAGTGTTATGTTCGAAATAATGGATAATACTTGCGACTTACGAAAGCAAGTGGATACTACAAACATGCGATTGCGTTAAGGGCACTCAGTTCTTGTGCCTAATTGCGTTGATCCACGATTTTTTCATTTCTTGATCAGGGATACGTAGGAAAAGTGTTCCTGAACTCTTGGCGAAGCGATTGGTGCAGTTAATAATGCTGCAACTGACTGGCATTATAACGAAAAGTGGAAGACTTAACTACGACTTAAGACTTAAGACTTAACTAAGTTAACTAACTTAACTACGCCTGTAAAATCAATTGTCGGGCTGAGGCTTTTTGCCAACCATGCTAGTCAACAAACCCACGTGACCAGGTTCATAACGTCACGAGAAGTATCGCTATTTCAACCAATCAATTACACACCTAATTCTTGGCAAAAACTTTACGGGTTCATTACTGGAATCGGGTGTTGCTGCAGGGCTGGACCAAAGGCTGCACCCACTCTGGCTTATTCAGCATAAGGTAGAATACGCTTGATCTATGAGTTCTTTAACACAATGGACCAGAGAGGTGAAGTCTCAAGGTGTGAAATGCCTCCTGCCGTGCATTTTTTTTCTCCACCTGTGAACTCAGCTGGTTAATTTTAACTGATAAATCTGTCTGAATAATTTCACTTATTGACGTGACTGGGACAAATGATCAGGGAGGACCATATAGACTATCATTCAACAGTTTTTGAACACCCATATACTAAGCAGCTAATAGAGTGGGGATGGTGGAATATATCTTTGGTCACCTTTAGTTTGAAAGGAAAGATCAAAATAGATTAGATTTGTCAAAATTACAACTTTTTGCCACCACAGCTGAGCATATTCAGTGTATTTTTGTACAAGGACAATTACACAGTTCTGAAGGATGGCACCCATCTCTATATTGGAAGTTCCCACTGTAGTGCTACTATTATGGGCTGCTTTTTTATTTTTTTCATTATGTCCCTGAGAAGCTGGATTTTACTATTTGTGTTTGAAAATGGTAATAATCAGTTGACCTGCTTACTAATGAGTCATGGGTACTTAATTAATTTGGCGATTTAGGCAACTTAATTGGTAGATCTCACTATTCACATCTTACATGGTGCATTTAAGACTATTGAAATACGATAAAACAGCTTACGTTTCCCTAAAAGCATGAACAAATACGTGATTATGGTGTACAGAAACTTTTGACAGGTAATAAATGGTGGATACAAACTGGTTTGAAAAAGATGTACTGTTCAAACGACAACTTAAACTTGGTTCCTGAAACTGAATACACAAATGGAATAGTATTGCGGGATGTGCAAACCGCTCCACATTCAAGTAACGTGTCCTTCCCTCCTCCTCTCCCATTATTTTCCCCGCCTCCCGTACAGGGAGTGATTGACACGGCTCAGACTCTGTGCGATGTGGCGTCTCGGGGACACGAGCAGAAGGGTTTGCCAGGGGCCGTGGGCGGAGTGCTGCGTCAGATCCCACCCACCGTGGTCCGCCCCCTCATCGTCGCCTCAGAAGCCACCTCCAACCTGCTGGGAGGCATGCGGAACCAGATAAAGCCAGATGCGCGGAAAGAGGACTTCTTAAAGTGGCGCACCGAGGACAGTCAGGAGTGAAAGATTCAAGTTGGATTTTAAGTCAGAGGTTTATTGTGGGGAGGAGGGGTGGTAAGAGGGATTAGGATTTGTACCCCAGCTTATACAAAACATTCTCACAGCGTAACTGGAATGTTTTGTTTGTGTAATGACATTGCCACAACAGGGCAGCAAGATTGTGAGGATATTTTGTGCTTGTTTTATACTCAGCCCTGTGTTACAGAGGCTGTGGGAGAGTGAAGATGGGTGCACTAAGTTCAAATGCAAAAAAAAAAACAAGTTTAATCTAACTGCCACCATCCATGGATGTGCAGTGTTACGAGTGGCTTTGAAAGTAGGCCCTTGTCCCCTTCCACATCCGACTGCAAGAGAGCGCTTACCTTGACTTGTATGAAATCATATCACTCATGATGCACAGTAAGTTAAGCCATTTCATTGATACGGTGGTGGTTGAAGGACTAATTTCAAGGCTTCTTTCTTGGTAGATTAAGATCCTTCCTCCCATTTAAGTGATAATTTTGTTAAGTGGGAGGAATGCGTTGAGCGCGATGCTGTAATAAAGGATGAACTGGACGGAAGTGGCCTTGTTTTCCAAAGTTAGCAGAGAGGAGGAAATGTATCAGTTTTACACTCACCCCATAATGCACCTGTGAACGTGTTGTATCTTGTGCTGTGTAGCCCTGCCTCCGACTCCACGCTGTTTGTGCCATGAGATCCTTTAATATATAGGAACGCTGCCGTGTTTCTTCTCTTCCTCCATCTTTCCGTCCTTCTCTTATGTTCCAGAATCCTCTTTACCCAGTTTGGAGAAATTTTCTGCAGCCTTGTTGCATTAACAGGACTGTATCACTCACAGGCTGTGGCCACGTTACAATACCATTCAGAGGTTTTGGAATCCATTCACTTCAAAGTCGTTGAAAAAAAATTTGATTTTTTTTTTTTTTCTACCAAGGTTGCTTTACATAGAAAAATAAAGCCAAGGCCTTGATAACAATATAAAAGGGGCATTGCAATCATACATTAAGACTGAATTAAAAAGCAGTTATTTCATAAAATAATCATAATTTTTTGATGTAGTCAGCATTGTGCCAGTGTTTCTCAATAAATTGACTGCTACCATGATGAGTTCAGGTAAAAATTTCTTTATAAAACAAACATTTCTTAGCAATTCTGAACTTTCAAACCGTACAGGATATGTCACCACCTCAGAAGATGGCTGCCAGACTTGATCCCTCTTGTAGTCTAGGCGGTCCGATTTTTGTGTAATTCTCTTCCTGCTTTTTATCCCATATTAGTTGCCTTCATGCATTTTGTATTATCTCTTTCTGCTCTCGTAACTATGATTGTCGAGTATTACTGTTTTTTTTTTTTTTTTTTTTTTGCATTCTTCATTAAGGGGGGATTTCGTGTTCTTGGAAGGCAAGGAAGGCACTGGGATTACAGTGATGACGTGTTAAATTTTAATCATTTGCTAAATGAACATTAAATGTAAGGGAAATGTGTGTAGGTCTGTACGTGTGGGCAAGCATGCGTGTTTTTAAAGTAGGTGTGTGAGCATGTTGCGTGAGACTGGTTGGTTGATTGTGTTTTTGGCGCGTGAGCGTGTGGTTCTGTAATTACCATTATTACTATATCATATGCTGTAAGAATGAACTGTACAATACCTAATGAATTTAAAAAAATACAAAAAAATAAACTTAAAAAAATGTAAAAACCCATAATACTGTTCTGTGACCTCTTATTTTATGACTAAATGTTATAGAATGGAACGTTTTATTCGGGGGGAGTAGGGGGAGGGCTTCGTGTCTTGATTGGACTTCCTCCAAGCTACGGCTACACTTTAGTTTTATCTGTTCGAAAACTGATTGACTAGCCATGGTTCACATCTGACCGAACGCCCGGAGCCAACCAGAGGATGACCTTGAAAATTACCTTGAAAATTTTGACAGTTACATGGGTCAAATTTTATATGCTTAATAAACTAGTCACAATCTACACTGAGTTCAAAAACTGGATGTCGAAGCATATTTATTTATGGAGTTGATGGCCCTGGATCGTGGCGGGGGATCTTGTTTACCCCTTAAATGCCCAACTATAGTAAAAGTTGAAAGAAAAATCAATGTATTCCATTCATATGTCCTGGGGAGGGGCTAATAACAACCCAATAGCAATTTTTAAATGTTTGGTGACCTTTGACCTCATTTTAGTTTTGTGACGTGTCACTAAGTTTCTACGATATAAAGAGAATTTTGTCCATCATTGTTTTGGTAATTGACATACAGCTGAAGTATTAGGCTTATTTTTCATTAGCTTACCTGTTTGTCTACTTTATCCAGTGATGAATGGGTGCTGATCTATCGTGTGGATTCCACCATGAGGGTGGCCATATTGGAAAGGTTAGCTGGTGCAGCCCGTGTAGTGTCAGTTCCACTTTTATGCATCAGATGGCAGCACTGATGGTCTAAATATGTCACTATGGGCATTAAGTTGCAAAATTTATGTGGGGTCATTGGTTTTGACAACCCCCAAAATCGTCTGACAAATTTGTCACAGGGGGCATTTAAGGGTTAAACTGCATAAATTACATTTTCTCTTTCAGAATTTTGAAAGCTCATAACATCCAACCAGGTACTACCATAACAAATCAAAATTTCCAAAATTAAGGTACAGTAAGGAGTTCACTGTGGTGATAAACACTTTTTTTAATTGACCTTTGGGTTGAAAAGGTATCGTGGTAAATAAAATAACTCCATGCGGTCACAACCAAATGTGTATTTCCCACAAAAATCAATTCAAGTACCGCTGTCAAATTCTGCAAATGTTACGTGATGATCTGTACCCAACTCGTACAAGCAAAGCCAACCCAGATCTGTTAATACTTCATTTTAGTACCTGCATATACAGTGCAATTGTCTTACTGTAACAAAATTACAGGCACATCTTTATTTCTCACTGCAACCAAATTTCCTCCAAGTCTGCAAGACTTTGCTCAGTAACCTTTATTTTTTGTTTGCTTGATCAGACTCTGTATAAAGTGGGTAAAACCGCTTTAGGCCAGCTCTGTGAGAATGCTGGAGGCCAGACTGCAAGTCAGGCCTGTTCCATCCGGTTCCACGCAGATCTTTTTCACCACACCGTCCTCCAGCACCATTGCATACCTTGAAGGTGTAAAGACGGATAAGGGTGAATTTCTTTGTTACGACCGGAAAATTACAAAGAATTAATGGATACAAGCAGCGCCATCCAATCAGCATGTTCCTACTTGAAGGAGAATTCCGGTGTGAAATTGACTTGGAGTGTATTGAAACATGAAGATGAGTACTAAGTTTTTTGTCGAATACCCCATCTCCGTACGCAAGCAACTTTTTCTAAATAAATGGATTTTTAGCCGAAGCTCCCAACAGGCTTACAATGGTTGTGAATCGGGCATCGCATTGCCATGCAAGGAAATTACTATTACTATTACTATAGTAGCCTTTGTACCATTGTACATTGTAACAATGTTACCATTGTAAGCCTGTTGGGAGCTCTGGCTAAAAATCCATTTATTTCGAAAAGTTGCGTGCGTACAGAGGTGGGGTATTCGACAAAAGTTAGTACTCGTTATCATGTTTCAATACACCCCAAGTCAATTTCACACCGGAATTCTCCTTTAACTGTCATTCCAGTAAAAGAGAAGTAACTGTGCAAGGCTCAAAAATTTTTGTAATGAAAGGTTTGAACATAAACCGACTGATGGCCGAAAAAAGATAAACATTTTATTCATTGCAAGCATCTGATTAACAAATGAAATGCAAGTGCAATTCAGCTTAAAAATTATGAGGGTTTGAAAATGTATGAAAATGAGATGTTCCTAAATGTAACAGTATAAAAGGGGATTCCGGCTAGATTAAAAGAAGATAAAAATATGTTGTAGAATATTCAAAATATCTTCCATGAAACCAGTTAACCATTCACATTGCTGGCCCCTTTGTTTCATAGCTGTATACCTTATTAGCAATGTGAAATAAGGAAAAGTGAATGCAATGTCTTCACCTCTTGGAACGTCGATTGCCCAGCACTTGCACAATCTGGTCATTGTCCAGAAGCAGATCAACTGCCTGAAGGGTACAAAGAGTTGCAGTTTTGCAGTTTGAGTTTGCAACTTAAAAACCGCAAATGACAGAAATGACGGAAAAACTCTGGAAAATATCAATTAATCCAAATTTTGAAAATCTGATGCATTAGATGCATTGCATTAGATGCAATGCATTAGAATTAATATTTGTACTCGACCTTAGTGAAAGCTCCCGTAGGGTCAGCCAGCATTCGCACCTATAATAAAATATTTAGGTAGAAAAAAAATGCAGAATTTTTTTTAATGAATTTCAGAACAACAGCATTAGAAGAGCTGGTGGGTATTTACAGGTTATAAGTTAATATAAATTAAAAGTTCAATACAAGTCATAAGAGTCACTATATTACCCTTAGTGAAATGTAGGCAGAAAGTTATTTGAGAATGAACTTGTTCTCCAGAACTTCCACAGAACAATATTTTCAGTATTAACAATATTATTTAAAAATGGGTACTTCACATATAACTAACCTTGGTCAAATTTCTGTTTAGAACACAAGATGATAAAAGTCAGCTTGCGTGAAAATTATTGGAGATTTGCGGGTAGTGCTGCACCTTTGACTACAGCATAGTGACTCTATATTCCTGTCTCATAATCACAGCATTACTTTTTTTCTTGCAAGATTTTTCACACCAGCAGTAGGAGGCTTAGCTATATGCCAAAATACTGATCCTGGAGATGGTAAAAATTATACCAGTCCATTCTGACATGGCTTTAAATAAATTTCACATCTTCTAAACTGACCCACCTTGCCATCAGCACCATGCGCCTTGCCCCAAGCAGCCATGACAAAAACATCATTCACAGAAATGCAGGCCACTTCCTGCACTCCCTTGGTCTTCAACTCGGCTATCTGCTCCAGGAACCCAGGCAGGTGCGTCTGAGGGGAAGGGTACAGTCACAGGAAGGAGAAGGAAGTGCGGAGCCGAATATGGCGACACAGCAGAGATGCCAAAAGAGGGGAGTGGGAGGGAGTAAAGGAAGAGGGGATTAACAAGAGAAACAAAACGACACAAAAGAAGGAAAGTGATGAAGAGAAAATATTCCCCTGCCCTGTTCTGCTCATTTTACTCCAGGAACGTCTTTACTTACGGAGGTCTACAATTTTTTTGCATGATGTCAAGCAAAGAGATACTGAATCTGAAGGTAGGGCTTAAAATACGACCACAAGTTCACTTCCAATGGACTCAAATGATGTCACTTCACCTACCAGAGGCTTCTAATGCCATGACATCAGTCTGAAATTTTTAAAGCTGTTTAAAGGCGCAGTCAACTTGATGTACAGTATGTTAACTTCTGACCCAATGGAATTGTGATTTAGAGAATTTTAAGTGAAATAATCTGTTCATGTGTAATTGGAAAAAATGCTGGTGTCATGCACAAAGCAGATGTCCTAACAGACTTGCCAAAATATAGCGTGTTATAAATTGGTGGAGTGGGGAAAAAAATTTGTTTTAATGACTTCAACCCAAGTGTTTATAAATTTCAAGTTAGACTCAATGCATTTTGAGATCAGAGCAAGTGAAGCATTCTCCAGTAGTTTCTGTATGCTGATGGTGCATTATAAGCAAATGAACATCAGTTCAGCACAACTGCCATATTAGGTTTCATTTATTTCATTTTACTAAATGGTACATTGAGCACCTTGGAGCACCCAGGGGTGAAGGCTCCAGGCACAGCAAAGAGAACCCCTTTCTTCCCCTTGAAGAGCTGGTCCATGGAGACCTTGTTCCCTGGGTCACCCTCCTGCACCTCAACAGCAGGTAAAGACTCCCCAACCTGCAGAAGACCCAAGAAAATAAAACTCTCACGGCAGACTACACAACAGACCCAATAACTTTGAAACCTTCTCAACCAACGCCTCATTCCGAAATCATGGGATAATCCTGACAGCCTCCTATCCATCAGAAAGTTTTTCCACAAAATGTTATAACACTGCGACAGAGACCTGCAGCCAAAAAAAAAGCATTTGTTAGGTTGGGCAGAAGTTGTAGGCAATTAGGCCAGCCTGTTGATCTCAACCAAGTTTAAAGCATTGAGATCAGGGCTATGTGAAGGCCAATCACATTCCTTGATGGCCATTTCCACAAATCATGAATGGAACTTGCTCAGTGAATATCATCCTGAAACAAGAGAAGGCTGGTCTTGGACTACTGGAACCACAGAATCATCTGGAATTTTTACTGCATGCCATGGCGTCACAATTCTCCTTCAGCAGAATTGAAAGACAGCCCCAGACCAAGAAGCGCCAATTTTTTTTGCACGTGGTGCAAGTCACAAAGAAAAAATCCATTCACTCTTATAAAATATGTCTAATTTACACATTGTGTGTGGGAATGAGACTGTGTCAATCTAGCTTTTTTTCTGAGGAAACTGGTTCAGAAAACAGCACATTTTTTTACAACTGAACAATGTGCCAGGACCTCAGCAACGCTTTAACAATGAAATCTGCCTTTTCGCGGTAGCAGATAAAATGCACTGGGTCCATTTTTCATATTCAATTTTGTCGCTAAATTAATATCGAGCTCCACATACACTTTCTCACCAACAGAGGTCACACACAATGGCACTTGGCTGTAGGCCAGTTGATCATCTGTAACAATAGCTTTGACAAGTCAGGACTCCGTCACGCAACTCGGCATCATGCCATGCATCACCGTATGCCGGACGAGTCCAAATGCACAGCACATATTTAGAAACAGGTACCAGTTAGTTTTCATTGTGGGATACAATCGCGTAAAAAATGCCCTCTTATGGAATCAACCCCGTAACTATATTCATTCTCATTCATGAATGTTTGATCAAGACCAAAAATGTTCATGAGTTGAATGAGACACTAACATTGTATAACTGTGACGCTTCAACGGTTCCAGAAGAGTAGCAGCTAGCATATGCTCGGACGCAAAAAAATATATATATACATTTTTAAAGCAATACCGAGAGGCTACAGGAATGGTTATTTACAGATCCGTATTATCAAGAGATATACGCGCTCTAAAGAATTATAACGATAGCGCCAAAAATGAAAACAGCATGGATGAACTGGCTAGTAATAGAGCTATATCGCCTGAGATCATTGACTAGATGGTCGCACCCTCAATATAAAATCCGCAACGATCACCAAGTGCATTTCACCATTGTTAGAAATATTAAGCGAAGGGTTTTTAGCGTACATTAAGATGTAGGCCTATCACCCAGCATCAAGCCCTACCTTTATGGGCATATTGATGAGAAATTGTACCAAGCAGATGCGGGGAATAGCGGATATTCCAGGGCTAGACTTGTTTTCGTTGTCTCATGTGCTACCAAATGGGGGTGTGTTCAGACCTCTCGTCGGTCCGTGACGGGTGACGTGAGAGTGGATTTCACATAGCTCTGTGTCGTAAGTTTGTTAATTTTAGATTTTAAAAAACATAAGCCAGCTAGCTATCACGAGCAAATAGAATTTAAAATCGACTGCCTTAGTCGCTATTACCTTAGCGCGCCTCTCCATAAAGGGCACGTTCACAAACTGAATTATAAAAGGCGTGTTTCCATTGATTTCAAGATTCCTGCTCCGGGGCACTTTGTTAACGCCAAGTCCAGTGCAATATATAGTTAAGTAACCGAAACACCATATGCTCATTGCATATTGCATACCTTTAGAAGAAATGACTCAGAGAAATGTGTAACATGTTTCTGCTTTTTTTTTTCAGGCATATTAAACGTATGCATTATGTTGTCTAAAGGTCACATGAAGTTTCATTTCCTAAACATTATATTTTTAAATTCGGTTATTAGTGTTAAGGTCCAGAAGCTAACGTCACATCTATGAAAAATTAATTCAGGAAATGGGACGCCAGCTATAGCTCGTTAGCTCCTAAAAAGAAAAGGCTTTCAAACTGGATTGTAGACCATACGAGCGAGCCTAAACATAACAAGGTTTACGCTTCATGCGGGCTATATGTTTATCTATTAAAATAATCGCAGTAAGGTGACGATTTTCCCCCCAGAAATAAATCTAAATCAATCAAAAGAATTAAATAACAGGCAGATAACAGCTTGCTAAGTTAAGTTCTGCGTGTCATATCCATTGAGTGTACCTATACAGAACCCTATGGCAAACGTAGAACCGGAACGTTTGATAGACTGATTGTACTACTCCGTGTAGATACTTACTGTTGCACCCAGAAGTAATCCCACGTGAATGACGGAGATTTTGCAAAAACTGTACCGAGAGCAGTCAAGTATAATTTTTTTAACCCGATACGCTAGTCTTACCAATTAGTGCACTTCAATAACTTAAGCTTTGTCACACCTTTAGTCAAAAATGAAATTACTTACGCACAATATGCTGACATCGCATGTCAAGGGGGTAACGAAAGGATACCCTCTCCTCATCAAGGTAGGAGTGCTACAGTTTGATGGCTTCTTTGGTCAATTTTGGAATGAAGTTGGCGTCGTGTTCTTTTTTGAACGTATCTCATTCTGGTTGAGCAGATAGGTTGCTGCTTAACCCACAAACGCATCCGAATTTTAAACCAGAGAGGTTCGTTGCCTGCTTTGCTGGGGCCATGTTGTCTTTGATTGTCGTTCGTTATGTTACTGAACGTCCGATGGCTGTTTATTAATGATTTTCACGTCTGCTGTCTCTTCCTGTTGGCGATTGCCCGAAGGCCACGGAGGTGAAAGTAAACGAAGTCGAGTTCAAGCCCCAGTTTCTCAGCCGAATGATTCCCAAACTGGAGTGGACAGCATTAGTACAAGCAGCAGACGGGGTTAGTGTCACGATATTGTCTTTGCAGGGTTAGCTAATGATGTTTGTTTATAAATGAAATGGTTATTTGAAAGAAAAAATTAACCTTTTGATCCTAGTAATTCAGTTAACTTCAATAAACATCTTGCGCTTCGTTCTTATTCATACAATGAGGTTTGACAATATGCTATTCTCCGTCCCCAGCTGGGTCACCTGAGTGACCTACCCAAAGAGGTTGTTCCTGGCTATGAGAACAACGAGGAGTTTTTGCGCAAAGCCCATCATGTGCTGCTTGAGGTATGCATTACTTCTGTGTTATCTAATGGGAATGAGTTGGTGTTTCTTCCTCGTTACATTTTACAAAACATGATCAAAAATACCCTTGTTAAAAGATACACTACAGGTGTGTTTTGATGCTGACCTATTTTAGTTGTCTTGAATTTGTACTCCTGCTCATAAGATTCAAATGACATGGAGCATTTAGGCTTCAAGTGTTTACTGTTAGCTTTAGGTTGAGATAACGCCACTTCACAACCCAACGAGGTATGTTACACAGTCCCCCCATTTTGTGAAACAAACTGGCTGCTTAGCTGTTTCTGGGTGCTTGGTTATTAGTCTTAATAAAGCTGGTGAAAGGTCAAGACTCGATTCTCTGTGGAGTTTTTCCATCTGTGTTGTATTCTAAATTTTGTGAAATGCCCTGTAGTCACAGTCTTGTAGAAATATTTCCACTCATAATTTGTTGTCCGTTTCTCCTTGCCTCTCTTTTTTTTTTTCTTTTTCCTCACAGGTGGAGGTTGTGGAGGGATGTCTGCAGTGTCCAGAGTCTGGCAGAGAATTTCCAATCTCCCGCGGGGTCCCCAACATGTTGCTGAATGAGGATGAAACTTAGAGATTTATATTGCTGTACTTTTTATAATGCACATATCTGTATATAGCAATGATGGATTCAGATTAATACTGTTAGGTAGCGGATTAAGCCCTTGTTTTATGGTTATTCATTCAGGAATAACTTACTACTAACATGCTGGATCTGTTTTAAAAGAGAGAAGCAATCCTTGCTATGCTTTTCTGCGTACCAGCAAACTGCCATTGTTTTCAGACTTGTGTGCCAGCATTAGTCTAATTAATTTGACCTTCTCTCCCCATACGTTTACTGTTTAAAAGCCGCCAAGCTTCTAATTGCATTCTAGCTTGATTTTCATTGTCCTCCACTATACTATATACCTGACCTGTTGTTTTGAGATTCATAGTGATACAGCGTAATCAGTTTAGGGAAGTGTACATTGTCCAGGAGTATTTTCTGAATTGTAACATTGGCAAGCATAAACATACTATCACAGATACATCAGAGTATATTTGAAGATGGATACACCACAAAGAAAACAGCTGTTATAATTATGTACATTTAGAGTGTACTGGCAAAATGGTTTAAAGGAAGCAGTACTGCGATTTCTATAAAGAATCATTCTGGTATGCTTGTTTAGATTCTCAATTAAATTTGTTCCATTTATTTTCCGTGGAGTGATGAAAATAAATATCTACAGCTCTTGCCGAATGTTTAGAAAATGTAGTGGCTAGTTGTTTCATACTGTGACAGTTGAACTCTAATTGGGGAACACTGTTGCGCTGTTGAATAGCAATTTAGAGGTGGAAAGCCATATGCTCCTCCCTGAAATTGCTGATATTTTTTGCATGTTTTTCCACTCTTGAATTTATTGACTCCTACTGTTTTTTTTAATTGCGCTTTATTTTTTTATTTACATATCTTAAATTGGGGGGGGGGGGGGGCACGAGATGTCTGTGGGGGTGCCCCCCGGCCCCCCCTTGGCAACGCCACTGTCAAATATTATAGTTCACTTAGAGTCAGCAAGAATGATCTTTGGTTTGTGCTCGAAGAGAAAAGCCTCCTCCCCGGGTCTGCAGGCTCTTCAGAATGTCATTTTTCAGCTCATCTTTTTTGGTCTGTACAACTTTCGGCGGGGGCAAATGATTAAGTTGCTGTGCACGAAACAGCATCTCGAAGGCGGACGGAGTAGGGGTACACGAATGTACAAGGGCACCGTTTGACTTCTTGAAGCACGTTTTCAAATGTTTTTAAACCCAATCTCACAATTTTGGTTGGCACGCTAGTGTTACAATGGCAAACAGTCGACACAACACACGTCCAACATGCTCCCAGCTATTTCTTGCGTTTTACAGTCAATCTGTAGCAAAAAGCACAACTGAGAAATACGTCAACTTATGAACCATAAGCGCTACAGATATCCAGGATTCTTGGAAATTGCTACACGTAGATCCGCAAGTTAAGCCGTTCAACAACCCTTAAAGCTGCAGTTGGTAAGTCTTATAAAAGTAACTTTTTGTCACTGTGTACAGACAGCATTACATAAAACTAGTACTCTGTAATTAAAATAAAACTCCTTTAAACCCACCTACTGCAACTTAAAAGAATCGTTCGGTCCGACCAAAAAGAACCAATTGGAGCCAGAATGGTGCCTGACAGCTTACAAACAGTGCACACGCACGCGCTGCAGATAGCCTCCTCCCCCTTCCTCCTCAGTTCAAGCTGAAATCTCCAAGAGAGGGTTCAGGAGCTTCAAGAAACTAATGGCACAACAACAGCCATCAGCGAGGAAAAAAATACAGATGCCTCCGTTACCGACGACAGCGCACATGGCTGAGACAAGTAAGAGGAAGCCAGAAGAAAAAAAAAAAAAGGCACAAAAGAATTTGACAAAGCCCGGGATAAAACGAGAGAACATTGGAGTGGCTTTTCAGAGGTGGAGGGAACTTCTGGATCTAGAAGGGTTAAAAACCGATGCAGAGTTGGCGACTTTTCTCCTTGACGGGTAAACCACTGCTTTATTCCTTGATTCATTTTTGCTCCACAAGGCTCTGTAAATAAGCGAGTTGGCGTCACTCACATGCACAGCTGGTACTAATCCCAGCCCTAACCAGCATCAATTCAGTTTCGCTCTGTAAATAAGCGTGTGAACGTCACTTAGAAGCACAGTGACGTTACTGTCGAGCTAACAATAGCTTGTTTCCGATGCTAGGGCTAACCTTACTGGCGTCATTTTATTAGAAAGTCGCAGAAAATATCTTTATGAAGTGACCTTGCAGTCTTATCGATTGTCCTCATAAATATGTGCAACGTTTCTGTGGTCTCACAGCTAAATGCGGTCATACATGGTTTACTGGCCATTAAGCAGGAGTCACAACAGTTTCTGTACTCAGAAAAACAGGCAACTTACTGAAATAAGCGTGTGCTGGGTTTTTACCGAATACATACTGCTGTAGATTACTTTTCACGTTGACATGATTTATTTCTGCTTGTTTGTTGGCCAACAGTAATGTCTAGCCTCGGCAACTTGGTTGCATGCATAATAGCTTGCGTGCCTTCACATGCACAGCAGCTTTCTGGGGGAGGGTCTTAGGGCAGCAGTGCAGTGGAGAGGGAGGGATCCGAAAGTTGCATTTTTTCAAATTTTCATGCCATGTCCTCTCTCTCACCAAAGTTACCAACTGCAGCTTTAAAAAAAGGGTATGTGCTTGTCCCTGTACAGGATGAAGGGCTGCTGTTCAAAAGCGTAATTATAGTTCGCCTTTATTTGTGTATTTATTTAATTTGTATTGCACATAAATTGACAGGGTCGGTCGGAAACCGGAACCAAACATTTTTTTTTTTTAGGCCCTGGGGTCTGATGGGTCATATCGCATGTGTGTAATCAATGGATGTCAGTGCTGCTTAAAATAGGCAGAATAGTTACATGGTCCCTCATTGGTTCTCATGGCTAATTTGGACCCCAGTCTCCCCTACCCATTCCAGTTGAATATGGACTACTTACCTTCATGAAGAACCTCTGTAAAATTTGTATTTGGATAAAACAACTGTGAGTTTAGTTTCCACAAGTTGTCATTGGAGACAGGTTGAAAATTACGCCACTGAGGTCTCGTGTGAACACCTACAGTTGAATCATTGAGTATACATGCAGTGATATAATGTTCATTATTTTGGGTCTGTATGCCAGCTCAATGGATTTAAAATCAGTCAGTAAAAATGTGCTTAAAAGGGTAGACTTTAAGGTTTAAACATTTTTCCAAAAGTAGTGCACCATGTAGAAATTAAAATACATTTTTTATACTCAGTCACCCAGGTTAAGGGGCTAAAATGTACTTAGACAAACCATCATAAATGTTCATTTTTAAAACTTAGAAATTCATCTTTTGCAGTCAGACTCCCTGAAGATGCGCTGCATGGCCTTCACTCACTACAGTTGTCATCAGCGCTTGCATGTTCTTGGATCATTTCGCCTTAAAGCGAAAAGCATGCTTATTTGCAGTCAGGACAGGTATTAGACTATCACTGTAGAACATATGACTTCTTTGCTTTAAAAAGTGCCTGGTAGTTTTACAGTGTTTCTCTAGGTATTGTCATCTGCAAAGTGAAGCACATTGGAATGAGTTCTGAAGAATTTGGCTGAATTTGAGCAGATGATGTAGCTCTATAGAATTCAGAATTCATCCAGCTGCTTTTGTTCACATTAATACATAAAATGGAACTGGTTCATCTGAGAGCCACACATGACCATACTTCCCATATTTTTCCCAAGTTCCAGTCAATTGATGTTCATCTCATCGGCCCAGAGGATGCAGTTCTAGACCTGCACAGGCTTTTCATATGTTTTTTGCAAACATTGCAATTTTGAGAATAACCGTGGTATAATAGGTTGTGATAAACTCAGTATTTACTCTGGTGAAGTCTTCTCTTGATTACTGATGCAAACAAAATGGCGATGTCGAGTAAATTAGGCGATTCAGATCAATGACCTTGACCTTGCCCAGTTTTTGAAACTGAACTTTTCACTGTAGCAATGGATGGGATTATATTTTAGAAATTGAAAAAGGAAACTTTTGGCATTGGTTTGATTTAAATTGGACAAGTTTTGAGAGAGTTGCCACCAAAAAACAATTTCGACCTTTTCAGTGACCTTAACCCAGTTCAATCCAAAATTTTATGGTATCTATTCTGGGTCATTGCCAAACGTTTGGCCAAATTTACGATGAATTGATACTGTGGTTTTCCCTTAATCTTTCAACAGAACAAAGTAATACATTAACAAAGGTGATTACAGTACCCTAACCCAACCCTTTCCGAGGGGAGGGCAGCGTAATAATTTCATTTAGCTAAACTCTTCCTTCAGTTTACAAATGTTGCAAGGAAAAGTAAGACAATGACAAATGCTTCCGATTTGAAGTGTTGTTTTATTACAAAATGCATGATCTGTTAGGGTCAAAAAAAATCATACTTTCAAAATTCCAACCTTTGTTCAGAATAAAGCAGCAATAGGGTCAGATGGAACTGAAAGAACTATTTGAGCCACACAGTGCACAAACACACGGGGGGGAAAAAAAAAAAACCCACAAAATAGGTGTCAATAGCAACACACTGAAATGATCACTGAAATGATGTCAAATTTGTTATGTATGATCAATTTTTGTACAGCATTTTATTTCATTTGTAAATGAAGATTTGTTCCATGCTGTTTTGCTGCCATGCTGGTCAGCTATATTTATTTTGTTCATTGGCACCATCTGGTGGCGTGTTTGTAAAATCATTAAGAAAAGTCTAGTAATTTCTAGAAGCTTCTGGCACTTTCCTGCTTGGAGAGGGCGGGATTTCCCTAGAATCCTGTGGATCTTTCTGGAAGGTTGCTAGACTATAAAAAGGCTGTGATTTTAGACAACAAAGAGACGGACAACAAAGAGAGCAGACAGCAGAAGAGAGCAGACCAGAGTTTTGTTTTGGCAACAGTTAAATAGTGGCAGTGTTATTAGAGAATTTAAATAGTGGATCATTTTTGTACAACTTTTTTGTAAAGAATAAATTTGTTTTAGTTGTACTGGCCAGTTTTCTTTGTTGTGATTTTTCCAAGTCATAACAAATTGGAGGTCATTTTACAAACACGCCACCAGATTCTGCCAATGAACAAAATAAATATAGCTGACCAGCATGGCAGCAAAACAGCATGGAACAAATCTTCATTTACAAATGAAATAAAATGCTGTACAAAAATTGATCATACATAACAAATTATAATGAAAACAGAGTTTAATACATATATTGAAATGCAATTGCTAAAATAAAATTGTCTCAATCACATTTTATCTCCATTATTCAGATATTAAGCTTAAATTTGACATTGACACAGTATTTTTCTTATTATAAAGATTGGTTTTAGACGTTGCTCCTATTGATCATCAACTACCATGTACACTGTATTAACAATGAGAAATAAACTTCATTGCCACCTTCATATCCCCCATAAACCATGTCGATTCTCATTCAAAATCCAAAATTCCACAAAGTGAAAGGAGTAATTAGGAATAAAAAAATTAATGCAAGTCTATTGACATAAAACATTAGAATTACACGAAATACTGATAGAACCCATGAGAATTTCGATTCTTCTGCGTCAGCGCAGCTAAGTTTTTCACCGCACAAATTTGCAATGTCTTGTATTGCCAATTAGAGATGACAACACATCAGGCTTCGTTTCAACAACAAACCCATTCATTGCATATATACTCAGCAACAAAAGTTTCTGTGACACCAATATTGTTAATTATTTTTCATAACGCAATTATGAAATTGTCATACATGGTGATATCAGACTGAAACAGTACACGTAAACACAACATTGAAATGGAAATCATGAAAATGCGAGAAAATGACTTTGCACGTGAAAATGTGCGTAAATCATGCTTGTGGATGGCAATAAAAGAGGAGAATTTTTGGAATGTTCACATTGTGCCTGATGAACGACGGAAGCATCACTTATCGAAAACACAGCCATTTCGGATCAGGAACTCTACCCTCTAAATGCCAAGACTGTCTGAAAATGATCGGTGGAGGGCCATTGGGATGATTGAATCCGGAACCTCGCAGAGGGAAGTTGCTCATCGCCTGAATGTCCACCGAAACACCATTTGGAACTTATGGCAGCGTCATCAGCAGACAAGACATGTCAGAGACCGTCCTCGCAGCGGTCGTCCACGAGTAACCACTCCCAGACAGGACAACTGGATTCGAACAACCCATCTCCGAAATCGATTCCAACCTGCAACCATAACTGCAAGAACGATACCTGGTTTGAGGCGACTGTCTGCACAGACAATCCGTCGCCGTCTCCGTCATTTTGGCATTGTCCCACGTCGGCCAGCAAGACGTCCAATACTCACAGTACAACACCGACGACTGCGTCTACAGTGGGCACAACAACATCGACGGTGGATCCAACGTCAGTTGGATCTTGTACTCTTCACTGATGAATCAAGATTCATGCTTAACCGATGTGATGGTCGTTTACGTGTATACCGTCGACGTGGAGAACGTTATGCCAACAACTGTGTTCAGGAATTTGATCGTTTTGGAGGTGGTAGTGTCATGATTTGGGGAGGGATCACGGCTAGAAACAGAACAGATTTGCTTGTTATTGATGGAAATCTGACAGGTCAAAGATATCGCGATGAAGTGCTACGGCCATTGGTGGTACCGTTTTTGATGCAACATGGTCCCGGAATAACGCTGCAACATGATAACGCCAGACCACACGTTGCAAGGATTGTACAGCAGTATCTGATGCAACAACATGTCAATGTCCTGCCATGGCCAGCCAGATCCCCAGACATGTCCCCAATCGAGCATCTTTGGGACGAGATGGATTGACGTTTGCGGCGGTTGGATAACCCACCAGCTACACTCCAGGAATTGCGACAACGTCTACGTCAGATTTGGAATGACATCCCACAGCAATTTCTGGCACATCTGATTCGGTCCATGCGCCGGAGATGCGTTGCTTGCATCATGGCACGAGGAAGTCACACCCGGTATTGAAGTGTGAAGGTCACAATTGGTTAGACGTCAGACAAGTGCTTCATGACGCATGAAAATGACATTTTTCGTTTTGAGTGACGTTGGCACTGAAAAGTCAGTGTTTCTCCTGTTAAATAAACATATTGATTGCATTGAGATCTTTGCGCGTCATTTATAACATACACATAAATGGTGTCACAGAAACTTTTGTTGTTGAGTATATTTGAGTTGTTACAGAAATATACAAAATGCTATTTCCAGTGTATCTAAGCAAAGTACTACAGTCTTGCTGACCATGTTACTTACAATAAAATAACCGTACTAAATACAGCTAACTGCAGTTGTCCCATGATGGTTATTCCCATATTAAGCACCCGATGATGCCATCCTTCATATACAGCACACTAGAAGTGCTCATTGAGACCAATGTCAATCCACAGGATTAAAAAAAAAAAAAATAATAAGAAAAAAAAATATTGTAGATCCCTGACTCAACACATTTAAATCGGTACCACAAGTGTATAATTATAGCTTTGATTAATAGTTTTAAAAACAATCTGAAAAAATACAAAGTGGACAATTAAAATGGGGAAATAATATTGCTGCTTCACGTTCACACCATTATCACACATTACAGCACTGAATTCACCACTCCTGTGAGCTGGCCTAACAGTATAAAAAAAAAAAAAAGAAAGAAATCAGCAAAATCACTCAACTAAATACAATGGAAACGACTTCAGTCAGTATGAATCTTAAGTTCAGAAATCCACATCAGAATCCGATTCTCAGTTTACATTGTCCTCTTCAGTTGGTCTGGTGATCAATTGCATATTTTTTCTTTGTTTTTTGATGCTTTCCTTTTTATTTATTATAGAGGGGATGCTGCTTATGCTAATGCTTATTACCATGTAAATCTGTCCATGGCATACTCACAGTTCCTTGTCTAGGATAAAAACCTCATTGGTCAGTCTAAAACAGGTCAAAACTGAGTTAAATCCTGAGTTTTGGTTCAAACTGCGATAAACTATCTAGTGCAAACTATTCTTTATTTGTCAGAAACTTCAAAGTATGGACGCGTGCCAATTTATTTCAATTAGACGATTCTGGTGGAACACCATGGAGCTTGCAATTAACTGACTGATTTTTTTTCAAGTTATAAGTTTTAGGTGGTTCTCTATTAAAGGGTGATGAATGACCTCCTCAGATTTGCCTGAATATATATATACATACACATGTGCGCGCACATACACTTTTTTTGGTGGAAGGACCATGTTTACATGGAAAAATCCGTAATTTAAAAGCCCCTACAAAGACCTTTTTTTTCTTGGTCCTCTAGATGGCTCCTTTTTTGAAGGCCAAAATTTGATGTCTCAAAAAAATATTGCAACAATGACTGCCAGCTTAATTTTGAGCACTGTCACTTCAGTTTCCCTGAAAACAGCTGGGATGAAAGAGTTGATTTTTTTTCTAGTAATTTGCATAACAAAGAACAATGGCTGATTTGGAAGTAGACAGCGACATCTATTGTTGAATTATGTAACTACACAATGATGATTTTGCCCGGTGCAACATACTTCTCAATAATGGTCAGAAAAGCTTTAATTCAGAGCTAAACCCGGGGAAGAAAAGTATGTTTTAGGGACAAAAAATTTGAGATTTTTCCATCTGCTCATAGATCTTCCAAGAAAAAATTCAGACAAATCTGAGGTGTTCATCCATCACCCACTGCCTGAATCCTTAAGAAAATGCCACTCAAGCAAAACCTGTGAGGGTCTTTGCATTTGCACGAGTGAAAACCACATTTTTTTCAACAAATGAGCTCACTGCTTATTCCCCAGTCCTTAGGGCAGGTTTAAATACACCGCCGCCATAATTAAATCCATAAGTCATTTTAATGAGGCCAGGCGACCGCAACTCTGCTCTTTCTTGAAAGAGACACATAAAACATTCTGAATAGAGCCCTGCAGAAATGGAGGCAAAGGGCCTCCCTCTCAAATTGAGTTCAAGTCTATTGCGGTCAAAATTCTGCTCCATCCATTCAGGTTCGTACCACAGTGTTTAAACAACAAACCATTTTATAATTTCAAGTGACAAACTACAGCGACAAAATATAAATTTATAATCAGCTTGAAAAATACGCAATTAAAAGAGGCTCACTTCAGAGGGACCTACCATTGGTCCATTTATCAAACAAAAATACAGTTAAACAAAAACCCTAAACCGGCAATCTCCGCGCTGAATTTTGGAAGGTCACCCATCTACCAGTTTTTGTTTAATCTTTTTGATCAACTGTCAATATGTTCCCTGGAAATACAGTATTTGGACTCATAACCGATCAACAACTTAAACTCAGTACTTACTGTAAGTGACAAGACATCAAAAGGGATTTGAAATTGCAGCCCTCCATGAATGGAGTTTGAGATGACTCTTCTAACCGCTGCAATCATTCTGTAACTGATCAGACACGGACCACAAACCTCTTAGACTTGAGGGGAATTCCATACATCATCTCATTCACATTATATTCTTTTTGGTCAAAAAGGACTGCAATCAAAACTTCTTAGGCAACATTTACATTTTTCCTGACATTTCATTAGTGGTTAAGGTGCTGAATCTAGAACAAATACTGACCTGCTAAAGGGGACCTATTTTGCCATATTTCCAAGGTTATATTTTGATCTTGGACTACCTGAAAGTACTCCCGATTGTTCTAGATTCTAGAAGTCCAAAATGGGGTCCTTACTTAGCTCATACTGCCATCCTCAAAAAACCCCATTTGTAGTCCTGTAGTCTCTGTCTGAAACGCCTCATTGAGGTGGCTCTTCTGCTATGGCCCCCACTCCCCGTGTGCCCACTTTCTTCTGACTGGCCAGCTCTGTGGAAGGCGGAGTTGGGCGGGATGAGGCTGCAGAACGCACTTTTCCAGGTCTGCCGCCCCAGAGTGAAACGTGAGACACGTCTGCCATCTGACAAGGAATCAGTGGGGAAATTCTGAAATCTAAAGCTATACTTGAACATAGATCGAATGAAATTAACTTGTTCTAATAAATGCAGCGGCGAAAGTGGAGGACGGAGTGCGAAAGTCTGGCAGCTCAAGCTCAAATTTGCCATCGGCTACAGTTTGCTACGGCAGCAGTGGTGAGTACAGTAGTTTTTCTACTCCATAGCTAGGATGCAGGGAAAGCAAGAATCCATCACATAGATACATTTGCAGAAGGGGTCGACATACCCAAGTGTAGACCGGAGAACGTAGAAATCCGGTGGGTCTGAGTTTAGAGGGAAACGTGGACAGTGAGGAGCAGCTAAAAGTAGAGCAACAGCTTATGGACTGCTTCGGTGTGTATTGGGACCTGCTGGTTTGTGTGCATAACTGTGGTGTGTCGTTCGTGTGGAGTAACGATCAGCTTCTGCGCTGGTATATGACGAAGCGGTGACATCTCCAGGCTAAACGGCCTTTTCGGAAATTACCCGTGGTAATTGTTTACTTATTGCGTCAGAATAACCAGCGTTTCCTCGCGGAAAATGGGCACGTTATGGATAGTGCACGAGAGCTAGATAGAGCCCCGGTTATGTTATGAGCATAATACAGGTTTTACAGACTGTACGTTCCGTTTGTGTGAACCATTGCTTATGTGGAGCTAGTGAATCGATCACTTACAGGAAAGAATTTAATATTCAATCGCCGATTTAATATTCAATCGATGTCAATGCAGAGAAATCATTTGTTCTACCGGACACGTTAAGCCTGTGCGCTTCCCTATTGCTTTCATCGGTAGTGTCAGAGAGCTTGCCCAGATATTGGAGAAGTATCAGGCTGACCCTAATCATAGATAAGTACAGAGATAGTTTCACAAGCACCCAAAAATGCGCCCCAAGCTCTGCAAAAAGCACGTCTGGTCTAAATGCAGCCTTTGCAGCCCAACTCTGCAGACACATACAGCACCTCTCCAGTTAGCTTCAACTGTAGTGGCTACAATCAGGCAATGTTATGATGGAACTGCCACATTGATGCTTGCTGAAGAAACACAAGCATACAAATCATAATAATTACTGCCTATAAGTTACCAGGAGCATTTTAATTTGCACAGCACGCAAACTAACATGCAGTAGCTGATAACCGAGCAGTCATAACTGCAGAGACAACGTTACCCAGCAATATAGGTTTTACAGACCATAAATTCCGTTACCAGGGGGGCAGTTGTACCAAGCATCCAAATTACAAGTAAGTATAAAAAGTTCACTTCTAATGAGGTTTATGTTCACACACACCCCCTGTTGAATTTCCCCTGATATTAATATTGCATGTTTAGGACACAAACCTTAGCAACAGTAACTTGGCTACGTTAGCCGCAGTGCTACAGCCACATTGAACAGGCCGTCAGTTGGGTAGGCTTATGCTGTGAAGCAACTGCTTCCACATCTGTAGCCATGTTTCCATCCACACGTTCTTATACGAATTAAGTAATATTGAATTAAAAATGCCTCACGGAAATGGTGAAATTAGACTTGATTTCAAGACTATCGACTCATAGTTTGTACAGTCCATCTCATCGGATTTTCTCTTGATCAGTAAAAGGCTTATGCGATAAATGCTGATGAAAACGTTATTCGCCGAATAAATCTACTACTGCATCTTGACGGTGTTTTGATGCAGTCGTTTCCTTCTGATAATGGTGTGCTATGCTGCTAATAGCTGGCACCTAAGCACTACTACAACTTGTGCAATTATCATTGTTTCTTGGTAAACGCGATCCATTTTGGCTAACCAGCTAAATTAGTTGGCTAACAAACTACTTTTGTTCACTTGAAGGTTCTGCGATTCAGTGAAAAAATGAATGGAAACAGCTTAAAATGTCAGAAATGTGCTCGATACACCAATTTGATCGCATAACAGCATGTGGCATCATTACGCACTACTTTTTATTTGCTTTAATGCAGTTAGATGGAAACATATTTTCACCAGCTTTATTCGGATGAATATTTTTGGTGAACTTCAGATAATTCGACTGACAAGTGGATGGAAACATAGCTTGAGAGTTGCGGACAGTCGCGACTGATACAGGCGTTATCTTCAGATATTTTACAAAGCCTGCATTTGAGGCCAGTTGTTAGTGCTAACAATCGTTAGCGGTCCTGCTAGTCTCCCGTAACTCGTTAGCTTCACTTACATTATTTGCTACTATATCGTTACTTACAGCTTGTGGCTCCAAGTGCTTGATCGATGCAACTGTTTCAGGTTTTAGAAGCAGCTGAAATGCTTATCCTGTGTAGAATTATCCTTTATTGACAAAGCTGTCTTTGGTGAAATGCTGACCACAAACAGCTAACGTTCCCTTTGGCCATGGCTGAAAAAAGCTACCCACTGATTCCAGGCGGCATCGTGTTTTGGAAGAGAAATAGGTGCTTTTCTTCGCATCCAAAAGTAAACGGACGAGCAGCTTTGGGAGAGATACTGACAAAACTGCATTTCAAATGATCAGCCGTTCTTTTGTATTTCTGGAAGTGTAGACACTACTAAGGTACAATATGATCCGCATTTGTTCGTGTCTGCTAGAATAGTTTCCGGTGTGGGCAGGCCCAGCGCCGTGATTGGCTTTGGCTAGGTCTGTACTAATTGGACGGCACAACCTGACGTCAGTTTTTGCAAAGATCTCGTAAAGATCTCGGGAGGAGATGCACAGAGAGGAAATCACATTCACGAAATCACGTTCTTTGATTACGGCAAAACCCCTGTATCTAATGTTTTGAAACTTTTCAGAGGTTGAGTATGGACATCCAACATTATAACATTACCTATATGTATTAAAAGAAGGATCAGCATAATGGGTCCCCTTTAAGACAGCAGGATATATTTGCAATAATTAAAGAGGAAAGCTTGAAAAAAATGCAGACACTTCATTTCAATCAGGAACAAACATAAATGTTAATTTTCTTTCTTCATTTACCTTATTTTCCAGGAGAGAATATTTCATCAGTATATATAATTTATGTCACTCAGAGAAATGGATGTCAGAAAAATAAATTACTTCACCTTTTGTTTGTAATGCGCAACATAATGTGCAAATACACAATATAGAGTTGTTAAATTGGGGTGCAACACCTGATGAAAATTTTAGAAAGGGCTGCAGCTCGAAAATGAACCAAAGTTATAAGCTACAGTGGCCTCCAAAATTAGAGGTGCCCCCGACTGGAAACGCACAGAAAATACAAAAAAAAAAAAAAAAGTAAACAATGTAACTATTGAGAACCAAAATACACCGAAATGCAAAATACTTCACTTTATTAATGTTTTGATGGAAACAACCAAAATCATAATCATTCAATAAAAAAATAAATAAAATAAAAAATATTAAATATTAATATATATTTCATAATAATTGGCATCGTTTGTTTAGTACTGAGTGTAACCACCTCTGACAAGGATAACAGCATGGAATCTTTTACAGTAATTTTTGGCAAGGTTAAGGCACACATCTGGGGGATTTGGACCATTCCTCTATGCAGGTCCTTTCAAGATCCTTCACATTCTTGGGTTTGCATTTATCAACTGCCCTCTTCAACTCAGTCCACAGGTTCTCAATTGGATTGTGGATCTTGAGGCATGCTTTGGGTCACTGTCTTGTTGAAAAGTCCACCTACAGCCAAGTCCCAGCCTTCTGGCAGAAGCAACCAGATTGGCAGCCAAAATATCCTGAAAGTTGGCGGAATTCATTATGCCATTAGTCTTAACCAAGGCCCCTGGGCATCCTGAAGTAAAACAGCCCCAAAACATGACAGACCCACCATCATATTTCACCGTGGGTATGAGGTGCTTCTCCTTGTATGCATCTCTGTTTTGACGCCAAACATGCTGATCCTGTATCTGAACGAAACGTGAAATTTGCCTCATCTTGCATCCTCCACCCTCAAGATTTTCAACAATTCCCCATCTTTGGAAATTTTAACTAATTTCCCTGACAGTGCTCATATTCAATCCTTTGTGAACCTTCTTGAAGCAATTACCAAATTTATGAAGGTCTATGACCATCTACCTCTTTTGAACTGACGATTGTTTTGTTTTCTTCATACCATTTGATGACAAAGAGATATTGCATGTGTTTTACTTCATTTTCATACCATAGTGGAACAGGAAGTGATGCAATCACTCAATATAGTTCCTTAACACTTAAATTCCACTTAAGTCTTATCTAATACATGATTTAATTTTGGTACATGTTATTTACAATAATCTTTTTGGGTTCCATTAATTGCGAAACCTTAAACTTGGAGGAAACTGATTTCGAATTAAATCAGCAAATAATTTTGGTTGGTTCCATTGGAACATTAATATAGTGCAGTATTTCTTACATGGTGTCATTTAGAGTTTCTCTATAAATATATATATTTTTTTTAAAGTATTATTTTTGCATTGCCAGTCAGGGATGCCAGTAATTTGAGTCCACTGTATGTATCATTCAAAGCAAAAGCAATTCATATTGCCTCCATTAAACAATAATTTAAAACCATTCTCAAAAGTCACATACCAGTATGTTTCCCCATAAAATAATGTAATTAAATAGACCAACAATCTTAAAAACGTCCCTTATGTTACCAGGTGTGCAGCCATTTGACCATTGCGAGCAATTTTAAAATCTGTTTGTTGGCAACATCATACAGTTTATGCTAGGTTCCCACAATCACGATTCACGGCACGATTGAAATCATGGTCTTAATTGTGGAGTAATCTTGGTGATCCTATCAGATCTTATCAGATCTTGAGGTCAGTCGTGGCAATCGTGTTGGTCGTAGAAAAGTTTTGGATGGTTCAAAAATTTCCTACGATCAACACGATTAATTGTCAATCGTGATCACCACATTACCTCGTATCCAAACCTGAAACTTCAGAGAAGTTCCACGATCAGCTATGAATGGGCAATCGTGGCGTTCGTAATGGAGCACACGACAGTGGGAACTAAGCATAAGTTACTGCCCAGAGGCAAAAAGGACTGATCAGCCTCACCCTTGTGAAGTAAAAAAAGGAAAGTCTTTGAAAAGGCTTGTAATGGCTAATTGGCTATGCACTTGATGATAGGGGACCTTTAACACACAAAATCCAGATCACACCATTTATTCTATAAGGCAGAGGAAGCATACCAAAGTACATCATCTTGTCAGATTTTCCTTTAATTTAGGTGGGTTACATTTTCTGATTATTTCCAGTAGTTGTCATTGCAGTCACTCAGTTATTCTTAAGCAGATCATAAAATAAACCGATCAACTAGATTTTGAAGAAAAAAAAACGAATTTTATCAAATCTAACTTAGATAAGATTGAATAAAAGATTTTATTGCAAAGATTCCCTCTGTAATCTCGCCTGAGATGCAACTTAATCCATCAAACATTTTCCCGATTAATCATCAGTGACTAGATATTCCCTAAACCAATGCAAAGGGTTAAATATGTTCTTCACTGCCCTGCAATACCAAATCTCAGCGCACATGCAGAGATGTCCACTGTCACTGTAAGTAGCATTCATCATTCTGCATCAATATTGCTTTATTATATTCAAGGCAAATAATATTTCAAGGGGTCCTCCTCAATGCTTTTTGCATTGCATCCAAAGAGTTTTTCCGAGTGCATATCTGTTAGTCCAGTAGCCATTCATATCTTCTGCACAAGCTTGGTGTACTTTAAACCAGACAGGAAATTTAAAAAGATAGCCTTGGAAAAAATGTAATCACCAGTGAATCTGTGAAGACGTCCCCATTTGTACTTAGGAGTAAAGTCTCTGATTTCAACAGGATACCATAAAACTGAAGACCTCCCCTCAAAAATATCAGACCAGCCAAGTATTGGAAAAGAGAATAGCAAACAGCATATAGCATACAGCATTCTGAGGCTGAAGTTGCTTTTTAACTCCATAATTTCTAGATGCCCATCAGTATTGGTTCCTGGTGGGGCATGCTTGCCTTCCTTCACCAGTTAAAAAGATGGTTAAGGTCCATTCCTCTCCTCTCATCCAGTAATGCAGCCACTGAATAACCTTGTTGCCATACAAATGTTTTTTTTTGGCATAGTCGTGTGTACACAATTACTGTGTTGTCTTTGCACAAATGATGACCTTAAAAATCCACTGGCCACAGACTGCTGATTACCCGATCATTTTTGAGGCCAAGTCATTACTTAAATAATCCATTGTGAGAATGGGGTCTGTCATATCAGTTTTAATATCAGTTCTGTAACTCCAAACTGATTTAGCAGAGGTATGGAGAAATGTTTCTGCAGAGAAAACAAATTACCATTGCTAAAAAGTCCTGAAGAATAGTGAATCAATTTTCTAAATCTTAAAAAAAAAAAAACAACATTTGACAATATTTGCATACTTGGCTGAATATCATATCTACTCTCCACGCACTGCCATATTAATTAGGTTATATAACAGACTAGTTTCTATGTACACTACCAACATGAAGGTAACCATTTTACATTTAAATTTATATGGCACCCATGGACATTAGATATTTTTGGTTTGAGCCCAGGTATTAAAAAAGAAAAAACATTGAGATCTTAAAGACAAAAGAACATAGAAACTGAAATGGTCACCTTGCCTAATTGCAGTCAACACACTTAAAACGTGCCCATGATATCAACACACAAACTTGCTTATTATTAAATAAAAAGGGTTCCGTATCTTCAATCACACAGGTGAAATATTATGTTGTCCTGTTGCCTTTTGTTTGGTTCACAGAAGCCTCAGTCATACAGTCTTTGCTTGTGTTTACAGCAAGGAGGGCAATCATCATGCACTTCACCACTCATCTCCGGTCCCTCTCAAATCCATGTGAGAGAGCAACTCGGTTACCCAAATTACCACTTCTGAAGAGAGTTTGCGTCACACCCAGACCTCATTTCTGAGAAACCCTGCGGCCGCTTCACAACCAAACCTGAATGGAAACACCCACCTTCATTTTCCCAACTCCTCCCCTACGGCGAGTCCATCATGGCCTCCAGCATCTCCAGGAAGAGCTTGTGCATGGGCACACCCCCGCGGGTCTTGATGCTGTAGAAGGCGGAGAGGGCGCGGCTGGCCGTCTGCCTGAGGAGGGGCAAGGTCAGGAGCAGATTCCCTGATCGCTGAGGGTCGTACGGCCGCCGCTGGCTCTCCAGCTCCAGCAGGGCCTCGTGCAGCAGGTCCCTCAGCCTCTGTACTGCCTCCACATCCTCGATATACACCGAATCTGGGAGAGGAGGCCAGGAGTTCAGACACCAGCTCAGAACGGGAAGCCAGAGAAAAGACTGACTTCTCGAGCTGGATAATTCATATTACTCGGACATGAATCAATGATTTGGCTTATAACATGAAATACAGATCACACCATTTCTCCAAAGGGTAAAAAACACTTAATTGACCCTGTGGGGTACACTTTTCTTTACTTCACAACTAAACAAGTTACTTTGGAGGGGTGGAAAGCCAGTGCAGAGCCTGGGAGCCAAATACAGTTCTGAGACCAGGGCTTTGCTTAAGGGCAATGCCAGGAATATTCCAGACCTGACATTTGACTTCTGATGAGAAAGGAAAGCCAAGTATGAATCGGGACAGCAAGCAACCTACGGCAAGGATTCAAACCCAGAACCTCCCACTGAGCCATAATGCCACTGATGATATGGCTGAGATGTGGGCGTGTCTGGGCAGAAAGTGCACCACACATCAGTATGGCAGCGCTTTAACTGATTTCAGTGGCATGTTATGCCCCAATCACCACAGCCTAAATGCCATTTGTTATGGCCCCAATTTGTTATTACATTTACAACACAACAGCAACAGCAAGGGATGACAGACACAGTTTTAAAAACTTAAACACATTTAATTAAACACAACAACTAACTAAACTGACCAAGATTGAATAGGAAAAAAAAAAGAAATATTTACAGTCCCTTTTTGTGGGGTGGCTTGGTGATGTCCTGGATAATGAAAATGCTCAAACACAGGCAAAGAAATCCACAAAAGAAACGTCACAGGTCTTGAACAGAATGGCAGGTCTGGTCATCTTCTTGCAATTTCTCCTGCTACTTTACTGTCTCAATTCTTTTCCTTATATACTCTTTTGCAGACCCCACCCACATTTAGACCTCTTTTTTTTTACTTTTCGGGGACTTGCCCCAGACATGTCCAGGACATGTCTAAACATGACTCCAGTCTGAGCTTAACAAAAAAAAGGTAAATACTGCCATCTAGTGGCCTATATTCACATTACACATTCCATCCAGTAAAGGTTAAGGTTTTGTCCCCGCAGATTTGAGTGCCGAGGCACACAAAGATATTGTTCATACTGCTTTACATGGCTCAAATGAAGCCCAAACACACAGTTTTAAGAGAATTCAGAGTGATATGAATGCTAAATACCCACCATGCTGAAATATGCCCAAGTTACTACACATTGCATCATTTTACCAAAACTTTCTCCAGACAACCATCTGTGCAATGCTGATTGTAAGGGGCAAACCATGAACCAAAAACAATTAGGGAAAATGGTAAACATGAACTGTATGAACCAAACATTTCAAATGAGAGAACTATGGTCTGTTAGTCACCTGAGTTTGCGAGAACGATGGCCTTAAGCATGACAAACTCCTCGCGGTCCAGCTGCAGGGCTCGGTAGCGGCGGGCTAGCTGGCTGATGGCTGCATTCAGCTCCGTCAGCCCAGCCAAGCGAGACAGCTCTTCATCCAAAACGAAGTCCTCGGCGAAGACGATTTCTTCCTCACAGCCAAGTGAGCGGAAGGCCACACCTAGCACCAGAATCTCAAGCCACACCGACTGTAGCACAGACATCTGGTCGGCCAATGACAAGGACAGGAAGCCTGGACATGGGATGGGATTGGGGGGCAGGGGGAGGATGGCAGGGGTTAGTGATGACTGTGCTGGTGTGTGAGTGTGGAGAGTTCAAAGGTCAAAATTTCAGAGCCCTGCCATGCCTTTCAGATGTACATGAGCTTAGCCTGCTTTTTTCCCCAAATTTAGTACTACTTCCTGGCTGAAGTGCTGACAATTTTAATTGAGAACTTCTCCAGACCTGGATTTTCCACCTCTCCTGGAGTGCTTCATGAATTTAAATATTACACTATGACAAGCTTCCATAGCCTACTGCAACCACCATCTTCCCCATCACTCCATCCTTCTATGAAAAGAGCAGGGGTGGATCTTGATGCAAATGTATTTAAAATGCATTTCAAGGCAGCCCTTGGCAGTCCCGTCCCATTTAAAATAGGCGCAAAAACCCGTGGCTGCTGGTGAACTGGCGATAGGGGAGGCTCAAACCCGCCCCTTGGAAATAATGATTGGTCCTGACCTGTTTTCAGTCATTCGTTTAAATTACCATTACAAAAGCTCCAAAAACTCAACATTACCATGTGTGTTCAGTTTTAATTAATAACGCACACCTGTCAGCTCTCACACATTCTGTGTGAGTTTTAGCGGTATATTTACATTCCTCTGCTGTAGTCAGCAATTATTCAATCAACGCGTGTAAGAGATTCTCTCACAGAATTGAAGTCCTTGTGCATGGAGGTTTATCAGTTTCACCTGCATTATGACTCCGAACTTCTCACGCTTTTCTTTACTCAGGGGTTGGAAGCAATGCTTGCGTTTCATTATCTTTTAAATACTTTATATGAGATACGATCATTTGAAACGTCTTTATGCAATTCCATTGCTTCCAATGATCTTATTTCATTTAAACAGTTTAAACGATCATGAAACACGTGCATTTCTTCCAACTGCTGAGTAGAGAAAAGCCTGAGAAGTCTGGAGTCATACCACAGGTGAAACTGATAAAACTCAGTGCAAAAGGACCTCAATTCCACTCGAGAATCTCTTACACGCATTGATTGAATAATTGCTGACTACAGCAGCGGAAAGTAAATATGCCGCTAAAACTCAACGCAATGCGTGAGAGTTGACATGTGTGCGTTACTAATGAAAACTGACCGCACCTGGTTATGTTCAGAGAATTCAGAGCTTTTGTAATGTAATTTAAATGAACGATCAAAAACAGGTCGATATTTTCAAGGGATGGGTTTGAGTCTCCCCTATTGCCAGTTCACCAGCCGCCACTGACACAAACTCCTCCCCTTTTTCACACTCTGACCCGGCCAACTCACCGGGAATGTGCTTGGCCCAGCCGATGATGACGACCAGCTCACGGTCGGCCAGGTCGCACAGGGTGGTGAGTGTCCGCAGGGCAGTGTCAGGCTGCAGAGGGTCTGGCATGGCGAACAGCTTCTCCGGCTCTGCTACCAGCAGGTGGGACACGATGACATTGGTGGCACCTGAGCAGCAAACAGACAGGTTACTTTTTTCTTTTTTTAATCTTTTATGCAACCAGATGAGGTCCAATATACTTTGCGCCATTAAAAACGCAACTGTGAGTGATTTACTGCATTTGCAGCAACCTGAAGAATCAATCAATTTTTACTGCTTTTCCAGTGAGATATGAGTGGAAATAAAGAAAAGAGTGTGGTATTGTACACATACAAAATAATTTTTTTCACATTTCCCTGTTATCTAACAGGACATATTTGGGATCTTCGTAAAACTTGGAATCTTCACTAGAATTTAATATAGGCCTAAAGTTCCAAATGTGTGAATAATGCAGCTGCATTTGAGAAACCCACATGAGGAATTGCAGCGTTGAAGAGGCTAAACAATTTACTGACTTATGCTGCGTTTCCATCAAAAGTGAAACAAAATTTCTCTTCGCTTTATTCATGGGAGTTTGACCACAAGATCATTTTAATTTTTTCGCTTTGAAGATTTGCCATTCAGTAGGCACCAGGAATACATTCCCTTCTATGGGAAAACAACCAGGTAGAGGATTGACACGCAATTTCACACCACTGACCTACAGCAATGGAGTTGAGTCTCGTTTACACTCAAGGGGTGGGACTTTCTGGAATCTCAAAAAATCATCAATAACATGGCAATAATAATGTTGCTTCCCTGATGTTGCAAAAATTTTACTTTATGAACATTGTACCCACTTGAGAATAAAAATATTAACAAAACTGATAATATTGTCATATCAGATTCTGAGCTACAGCACTATTGTGAAACTGTTACATAGGTTATTTGATACAGCTCGCTTGCTAGTAACTCAGCTAGCTGACTAGGTAGCAAGCGTTCCCATTTTTTCAAGCAATGCAGCCAGCTGCAGTTTAAATATGTAGCTAGGTAGCCTAGCTCGCCAGTGTTGTTGCCAGTAGCAATGGTACTGTTCAGAACACAGCAAAATTTTAGCTTGACATGAATATTTTGTGGTGGAGCGAAATGTGAATTTCATGCCGTTCGCGTTGCGTCACATCTCTTACATTGTCCAGAGGGAACCATCATCTTTTTGTGTGCATTAGCATCTTTGCATTGACTTTGAGTGTAATCTATCCACATGAAAAATTAGTTTTGTGTTCGGTGGAAATGCAGCTTTATGGCTGTCTAGTAGCTAACCCTCCATTGCACAGTCAATACAGCATGGTTCAGTCTTCACCTCCCTCGCCCTCCCTCTTTGGTGGTGCAGAAGGTGAGCTCTGATAGGCAGGATTCTCCGTCTCCGTTCGTCGTTTATACTTCTGTCTTCCCCCCCTCACACGGTCCAGGCGTACTCCTATGGAGGAGGAATGGGATTAAGCAAAACAAGCAAGGCCCACGCGACTTCCTCAATTTTGCAGAAAAGTTTTTACATCACTGGAGGTGGTTTTTGTTGTTTTCAAAAACTGATTAAAGAGCTAATTGGGAGATGTCAACAACCCAGCCGAATGACCTCTGACACAGTGAACATTTCACTCGCAGGAATGATCAGATGTTTCTGGGAAGCAACCAATTTTTTAATACCCTTCTGCTTATTACAGTCATGCATAACGTAGCCCATATTGCCAACATCTGACGAAACCACTTTTTGCAGAGCCTAGTTTATTTCCTCTTTACCAGTTTATGAAAACATGTTAAATTCGCAATCCCCCCCTTTTTTTTGCAAAATTTAAAAAGCTTGCCTCAACTTTGCTTGCCAATAGATGAAAACATGGCTACCAATTACCAGGAGGCTGAAGATATTAGAATGCCAAATTAATTGTTTGTAGCAAAATGCAATTACAATTATAGAAATTAGGCTTCTTCAAAGCAAAGCTGTGCTCATGAAGAGGGTATAAATAGTGCCAAGACTCACCCTCTTTCAGCATGCCAACTTTGAGGCACTTGGTGAAGCGGCAGGCTTGGCAGGCCTTCCTACGTCTCTTGGTAATCTCGCACTCATTTGAAGCTGGGCAGCTGTACTCTATGTTACCTGAGATAGGGAAAGAAGAAGAGTCTTACAGAGCCATAAGACAAGTTATAGTTCAGCTCTCCTCAGCCGTTTATAAATTCATGCACAGGCCAATACACCCGATTGTCATTTTATCAGCTCATAAATAACTGGTAGGGGATCATCAGCTGGATTTTGCGATTATGTAGTGGTACACACCCTGGGGCAAAACATGGGTCAAGCTCAATATAGCTAAATATTAAGCTTCTATTGGTCTTCACAACAAACCACTGGTCAGAACATTAGCATGGATTAAACGAATGCACTCCTGAGACTTTCTGTGCCAACATTGGCTTTTTAAATTCAACTAAAGTCAATGGTTGGAGAGAAGCTGAAAATTTTGTTACGGTGAAGTTGAGCCAGTTCACTGTGAAAACTTACAATTTTTAATAGAAGTTTTAGACTTTTATATTTTGGACTTGGCCCATTTTTCACTCATTTTGTGTGAAGTAAATTACTATTTTTTTAACCATTTACCTCATAGCATATACCAATTGAGGTGATCTAAGGAAGTTAAAACACTTAAATGCCACAGAAACAGTACAAAACAAGCGTGTCCAAGCATTTAACTGGTACTGCAGTTCATCTACAATCGCCCAACTCTTACCAAAGACAGAGGCATACATACACAAATAAACGAAAGCACACAGACACACACACAAGCATTCACAAAAAGCACGCACGCACGCACAACGACCAGCGCAGGGATGCACAAACACAGCGATGTGCTCCGCCCACCCTGGATGGTCCTCTTGAAAAAGGCTTTGCAGGCCTCACAGGACGCCACGCCGTAGTGGTATCCCGAGGCCACGTCCCCGCAGACGAGGCACAGCCGCTTGGGCAGCGTGCTCAGGGCATATTTGCACCGCCCGCCTCCGTTGCCGGTGGAGCCCTCCTCGATCCCATCCACGCCCTCGTCTTTGAAGTGGCAGCGCAGCGGAGGTGTGTAAGGGGGCGGGGAGTAGTGGCCAGCACTGCCACTTCGGTTAATCCCTCCACCGCTTTGGGAGGAGTCGGATGTTGCCTCCCCAGGGCTGGCTCGACCCTCTCCGCCCCCCTCTGGGCTACTGGGCTCTGCCTTGATGTGCAGTTCGGAATGCGGCTCCCGAGAGGTCATGGTCGCTGCAAGGGGAAGGAGTGGATGGCGACAGAGTGTAAAATGCTGAGGGAAAATAAAATATCAGCGCTCTCAGAAGGCTTTAGGCAGTCGATATTTAAACAGCATAAAGGCCTAAAGGATGGCTTCTTATTAATAGGCATGTAGGACAGGAAAATTCTGCAGCTAATATCCATAACCAATAACGGACACGGTTTTGACAGCCTGATTGGCTGATAATGATAAAAATCCACTGGTAACTAGGACCAAGAGCTTGCATTAGACCACCAAGTAGAGGAGTGGAAATGCAACAAAATGCGTAAGAATCCAACATACAATCCAATCCAATAAGCATATTTTACAGACAGAGATAAACAAATCCTGGCATGTCTTTTCTTGACAGGTTTGGATGAATGAGATCAGAGGAACATCTGAGCATTACATTTTTAATTAACTATGACATTCATACAACAGCAACAAATTAATTTACAGAATCAGTAGCATGTCAAGTATGTTGCTTCGATTACACATGCATGCATGCAACCAAATCCTCTATAACTCAGTAAAAAACTATAAAAGCCAAATCAGAGCCATGGCTGAATTAGACCACAAAGACACCTTGACCACTCTGCAGGAGTGCAGAAAGGAAATAGGAAAGAAAATTAGCATGTGTCTTCCTTGATATCTTCAAGGATAGAGCATCCAGAATCTTGGAACAGAAATGCATGGGCAACATATTTTTCTGTCATAGGTCCTTAACATTGTCAAAGGCACAGCATGTTATTAGACACTTTAAATGTGCTTATTAACCCTTCCCCAGCCCGTAACCACTAGAATTGATCTGTCCACAGGAGCACATGGAAAAAGTTTTGACATTTTGTTGACAGAATCTCGGACATCAGAGCAAAAAGAAGTGATTTTGCTCATATGTCCATGCCTACCTCATGTTCTGCTATCCAGAAGTAGCATTAGTCAGTGTTCCTTTTATTTCTAAAAAACAGAATTGATAAAAACCCAACATCTACCGATCGGATATTATTTCTTTACGCTTACTCAAAGAACTCCTCACCACAATTGGCCTTAGATTCCTCTCTCGAAGCAAAACTAGTCCAGGTGTTGTGCCATTTTGCCATCAGGCAGTACTTAACCCTTTACCCAAACCCACTGTATTTCTGTTTTTTCTCGAAATGGTACAGCGTCTATTTAAAAGGTCACTGTGTTCACATACTTTGGCCTATCATCAAATGCTTGACCTCCTTTGAAACATGAGACCTTGTAGAACGTCTAGGAATTATCAAAATAACTTTGTTACTGTCAAAGAGGAACAGAGGGTAGAATTTTGTTTTTCCTTCCATGCAGATTTTTACATCCCTGGAAATGACCCCATTACAGCACTCTAGGTCACTTATTTCCCCATGGAAACACAACTCTGGCCCACTCCCAGGTCTTTTGAAGCCAAGTGTCAAAGGTAATGACTATACAATGAACTATGACCCTTAGAGAGCCATTTTTGTGTGGTAATACTCATGCGTTTTGCAGAGTGTCCATTTGGAGACTCCAAAAGGACCTTTGGATACTCTAAATAAAGCTCTAAATAAAGCCTGATTGCACATGACCCCCTTGGTCTAGAAACATGACCTTAGTCTCAAATGAAAGATAACCATCTGTAGTTTCTTACCCATATCTGTTAGTTGGAAAAAGTTGTGTCATGGTATTACAGAGGCCTTATTTCACATAAAACTATTTTTGCCACTGCACCCACGATTTTCTATAGAAAAAAGGACAGACAAAGTGATGAAGTGCAAATGTGTGGTTGTACAAGTGGATCCCCTCCCCCTGCACTCTCACCTTTCTACTCTCCTTCACAAAAAACCACTATTGGAATACCATAAAATTTACCACCAAAAACTATAGTATTACTGTTGTAATTGTATGGTTTTTTGGACTGCACAATGGTGATTTTAGTATTATTATTGAAATATTGAAGGGCTACCATAGCTAATAAAATAACACTACAGAAAAAAAACTATTGTAAACCATAGCTGGTGAAATTTACTATAGAACACCATAACCACACTTTAGAACCCTATACAATTCTTATAGTATACTATAGTAACTCTTCAGTTCATCTTCGTAAGGGCTTCCCCAGGCAACCCAATTCACGTTCTACACACACATACATGCAACACATCATTGGAAAATCCTCATTATGTATTGTAATTATGTTAAGATACAAATAAGCAAAGTATGGTTTTGTTTAAATAGACATAATGATTAGGCTGCGCGCCATTCAAGATCGGGGTTCTTCCCTTCCAGGAAATCAATGAAACACTCAGAGATTTCACTTATTTCGATTTCTTTTATTTCTTCCTCAATATCACTTTCTCTCTTTTCCTCTTCCTTTGCCCCTTCTTCCTTCGCGAGGTTTGTTTTTCCTTGTCGTTTAGGCATTTTTGACCAAAATACGAAAGTTTTGGGGAGGCGCAAGATGGCTATAATACAGCTTTTTTACGCACGGGCATCCAGCGAAAAAAGCACACTCAATCTCCCAGGTTTCCCGAGACAGTGAGGGGAAGTGCTATACGTCGTTGGAAAGGTCTCCTCATTAAGGAAATTTTGGGCTCATCTTCGTAGCTTGTGATATGACGGAGCAACCGTCAATCAAAGCAAGTTAGTGCGATTTCATTTGTGCGCGCCTCACTCGCTTTCGTAACACGACACTGATGGGTCCTACAGACATGCATATGGTGTCTACGTAATCGTGAGAGTCTAACAAACACAGCTAGCTGTGTCATTCCGCTGAAAATAACGCAGAACTATTCAAAATGTCTCATTTTTTACCAGAGAAAAGTTCGCGTTTGTTTTTTTTTTTAGAATGAAACTTTTGTTTGAGTTGGATAATGCATCTATCAATCGTAATATCAGCAAAACACAGTGGATATTCGAATTTGCTGGGCTCTTACAGATATTTCAAGACCAAGCATGCTAGGGTCGGATACAGGCTTCGGATGTAAACACCGGTTTAAAGGTAAGATGACGCGATTCTAGGGGGAGTTTCGGGGGGTGTTTTGAAACATGACGCAGAGACGTAATTTGACCGTCTTAGCGAACAAAACATGTTATTTCACTGTAACTCATGATTATAAGGATTCCCAAGACACTCAGCTTTCTAACGATATACGCTGTTACTATGTTATGTAATGATGGGTTGCATTCCAATTCGTTTACCGTTCATTTCAATTATCGTGCAAGGCCCTTTGGGTCGGATCCAGGTCGTCTGCCGAGTAACAGGTCAAGCCACTGATTAAAAAGCTGAGTTTAGATCCTGTCTAATTTCAGGCCAGTAGCTGAGCTACCCTTTATGTCTTAAGCCCCAGAAAAAAATGTCCTTTGAAATGGCGCATGTTGTATCTACAAGGTAGATGCTTTTCAGTCAATGTATGAAATTACTCATTTTCAACTCCTTTCACTTGAGGGGTCCGTCAAGGGCCTATTTTGGGTCCTGTTCTAGTCTGTCCTTATATGCTCTCAGTGGATTCAATTTTCAATAAATGCAGCATTTCTTTTCATTTTTACATGAATGATGTATAGATCTATCTTCCTTTGAAGCAGATCTATTAAAGGATCTACCCAGCAAGTGTAAAATTTGCACCGTCAAAATTTTCAACTGATCACTGCATCAACATAATAAAACCGCTAACTGACTATCCTCCTCACCTGTGTCTCAGTTAGTCATCCTCTTTTCCAACAGGGTTTTCAGAGCAGAAGGGAGTTTTGATGGATGTTAATTGTTTGAATCAGAAAGTGGACAGCATGGCCACATCGTTCAAACAAGTGGCCATTTTGGAACGCAACTGCTCGGATTCTCACAAAATTTGATATGGCTATACTAGTCATTATGAATTTTTTTGTCAATTTTTTGAAATTTTTTTGCCTCACAGGAAGTGAGCAATGAGCCATTTCTTGCGTTTTTTCAGATTTTACAAACACATTTTTGAGGGTCTTATCATACTCGAAAACTCACCAAACTTGGCTCATAGACTAAAAAAAAAATTAAGTTCTTCGATTCGATATCTCATTTGGCACTGGGTGTGACACGGTGGATCTATAGCGCCCCCTACTGCATAACTGCAATTTTGAGGGCCTCCGCATGCTCAAAAACTCACAAAATTTTGCAAACCTATAAAGACTGTCATACCTTTTACCAGTATATAGGGTTTACTGATGGGTGTGGCAAAATTGCTTTACAGCGCCACCTAGAAAATTTCAATGAAGCAGCCCTCGCAGCGTGTTTAACCTACATGTACAAAATTCAGTGGACATGTGGTTTATGCAGAGACCTAAAAAAAAAAAAAAAAAAAAAAAAAGTCTCTTGGTGCCTTGACCTTGACTCGACTGGAAGTCCGCCATTTTTAATTGAAATTGCAAATTTTTACAATTTTTTGCCATTCAGAGGCGTTGTACTTTAACGAACTCCTCCTAGAGATTTTATCCGATCAACTTCAAAATTGGCATGAGATCTAAAGACCCTGCCGATGTTAAATTGCAAAGCTTTTTTGGATTCGTCGAACTATGTATCCATGGCGTCGCGGCAAATTTCGATGTTCCGCCATGAAACAGGAAGTTGGTTTTATTCCCGCATTCTTTGTGAGATTTGCCCAAAACTTTCCAGGGTTGATAAGTCTCCTTCCAAGTATAAATTTATGCATACTTCAGATTGGGTGTGGTCAAATGGGTCCACAGCGCCCTCTAGACACCGCCATGTTAAGATAAAAGTGCTTGAATGTTCATGAAATTCGGTCTGATCATTACATTTGTGATGCCGGGTTGTGGTAATTTTTCTGAATTTTTTTTGGCCAAACAGGAAGTGAGCTATGAGCCATTTTTTGAAGGCCTTAGAATACTAGAAAACTTGCAAAACTTTGCAGAGGTTATAATTGTCTGATTTTCTTCAATTTGAGACAACTGGCACTAAATGTGGCATAATGGCTCTATAGCACCCCAATCAGATTTTTAAAAGAATTGCCCTTTTGAGGGTCTCAGCAAACTCAAAAACTCACAAAATTTTGTACAAGTATAAAGCCAATCATTCGTATTACTCTGATAAAAAGCTTACAAATCGGCATGGCAAAAATGGCATTACCGTGCCCCCTGGAAAATTTCAAATAAGCAGCCCTCGCAGCCCAGTAAACCTACATGGACGAACTTCGGGTGGACATATGGAGAGACCTACAAAAAAAAAAAAAAAAGTCTCTTGGTGCCATGACCAAGACTCAACAGGAGTCTGCCATTTTTAATTGAAATTGCAACTTTTTTGGATTTTTCACCATCCACAGGTGTCATATTTTAACAAACTCCTCCTAGAGATTTTATCTGAACAACTCAAGATTTGGCAATTAATATCTAAAGACCTTGCCGATGTTAAATTGGGAAGCTTTTTTAGATTCATCGAACAATGTATCCGTGTCGTCGCGGCGAATTTTGATGTTCCGCCATGAAACAGGAAGTTGGTTTTACTTCCACATCCTTTGTGGGATTTGCCTGAAACTTTCCAAGCTTGATAAGAGTGTCCTCCCAAGTATACATATATGCTGATATTAGATTGGCGGTGGCCAGTAGGCTCCATAGCACCCTCTTGCCGCAGCCATGTTAAGATAAAAGTACTAAAATATTCATGAAATTTGGCGTGATTGTTGATTTTCTTATCCAAGTTTATCCTAATTTTTTAGGAATTTAAATCGCCAAACAAGAAGTGAGCTATGAGCCATTTCCTGCGTTTTTCCAAATTTTACGAACACAAGTTTAAATGCCTTCTGATCTTCCAAAACTTACAAAACGTTGCAGAAATCGTCAGTGTCTTATAATCCTCAAATTAATATCCTAATTGGAACTTAATGTCGCATAATGGCTCTGTAGCATCCCCTACTTATTTTTCAAAATGATTGCCCTTTTGAAGTCTCAACATTCTTGAAAATGTAGAAAAATCAACACAATCGTGCAGGCCAGTATTACGATTAATATGGTATAGGTTTTGCACACAGTCATGTCAATATGATATCATAGCGCCCTCCAGAAAATTTCCACAAATCAGGTCTTATGGTTCAGTTCACCTTCGTGAACAAAATTTTTTGGAGACATGAAACATGCAATGACTTGCAAAAGAATCATATAGTGCCATGATCCGAACCAAACAGGAAGTGCATTATTTTGAATTAAAAATGTAACTTTTTTTCCAAGAACAGGTGTCATACATTAACATGCTCCACCTATTGATTTCAGGAGTGGTGTTTGCACTACACTCAGGAAAACGCACTGTCTGCAGCCTAGCAGTGTCCAATGGCTGTGACTGGACAAATGCACCCGTTAACATCTCGCCACCACCCCAATGTGCAAGAGGGGTGCGAGGGCCCCTTCAATGCTGCTTGCAGCTTTAATTCATTTTGTTATTCATAAATGTACAGTATTTCGGTCAACTTTAGGTGCTTTTAATGTGCATATAAATATGGCAAAAACCAGAGAGACAACAACCTAGGTGTCCTTTCAAACAGACTCAGAGTAAACTAAGGCCATCTTGGCAAGTAACTGCATGCTTTCTACAGTGGGTCAAGGGGTGAGAAAATCCTTTACCAACTCCCTCCAGTACAGCGGTCACTCCCTGAAATTCTCCTTTCGTTTACACTCCGACTGAAATGTCTATTTCCATCATTTTGCAAAACGTGCTGAGTGACTGCATTGCTGCCCACTTTACAGTTCCTCCCAGTTTTGAAGCCAAATTCTCTGTGAACTGCACTCTACTGCAATGCTATGAAGCCTTGGAGATATTCAGGGGCAGATAATCCACTGTGGAAATACCTTTGGTCATCATGATGAATAGCTTTGTGTCACAGCTCAAACGAGTATTACCTTCAACAGGAAATACAACATTTCCCTAAAGAATCAGTGACCTTTAAAAATGCCGACATCAATGAAATATGCAGGAAATATAGTCCAAAAAAATTTGTCCACGGGCTGTGTATGTGAACTGATCATTCTGCTTGAACATAAATCAATTAAACTTCTGGGTTAGGCAACATTTGTCCTACAGAACCACATGGAAAACATTACCCTTGTATTACAGGTTTAATAAGAACAAGTGCAAAAGTGCTTACTCAGTGTTGCTGTATAGAGACAATTAAAAACACACATCTACACAGCTTCACTGCTCTCAAGTGAAACCATAAACTGTAAATTATCTCACTGCATTGGAAAATTTGTGGATAGTTATTGAAGATATACATAGCAGCACAGAGTTCAACCCTAAATCAGCAAATTAGTGCTTTGTGACTAGCTGAAAATGTTTCTATGTTAAGCTAGAAGATTGGCAACAGGAAAACAGAATAAACTATAGGAAATGCGCAACTGGCTCATTGTAAAAACAAAGACACACTTTGAAAAAAATGATATAGAGAAGGGGAAGGGGGTAAAAAAGGAGATATTACATGCATGAATAAAACCCAGCCAATGAGCACAGTCCTGCATACAAACCCCCCCACATATAGAAAACACAGTATGTTCTGACACACAGGCAATTTCATTAGTGCAAAACTCAATCCCATTAGGGAACCAAAAGCCCCACTCTGACATTCTGCCTGTTCGTATCTGTCATCCGCTGACTGCAATGCACCACTTCCTTCATCATTCTTTGTTATCAAATCGTTTGTTAAGTGATAAGTTTAGTCCTAATCTTTTCCTCTCAACTATGATTAACACAAATGCTGATACAAAAATGTCAAACTTGAAGTAGATGCTTTACATTAAACTGCAGCCAAAGACAAAACTTACCAATAAGCACACACACACACACACACACGCACGCACGCACACGCACACACACGCGCACACACACGCGCACACACGCGCACACACACACGCACACACACACGCACACGCACACGCACACGCACGCACACGCACACGCACCTTCACAAAAAAGAAAATCAATATTTTCATTAATGGCATTATTCTCATGCTAGTAGGCTGGCTTTGAAGGTTAGCCAGTGCACTCTCTGAACAGGTGAAGTTCAGTTAAATGGAGAAACGCAGCTCTGATATGAGAGCGGATTAAAGAAAAAAAAAAAAAAGGGAGCGGGGAGGGAGTTTCACATTGGGCCCGAACCTCTGAGACGGAGTAGATAATCCCCTTCACCACCTACAATGGATTAGGATCATTAATCCAGGCGTAAAAGGGCTATAAAGCAATCCCTTAATTAAACAATTGTTTGGCATCTGGACTCTGTCTGCTCCAGCTTCACGGGCCTTTCTAAAGATACACTACTCACTTCCTTTCATTATAATTTCCTAGGCCATGCAGAAATGGGAGATCCAATCCTCTAGAACAGCATTTCCCAAACCACTCTTCCTGCATGTTTTAGATCTCTCCCACCTCCAGCACAGGTGAATCAAATGATCCGCTCAGTACAACTCAGCTTTAGAGGTTTTCTGTTTCTGCCAGGTTGTCATATCCACATCACTTATGACTGTATAGCAAAAATGACATTGAGTGAATATTTTGAGAGAGCAGTAATAGTTATCTCTACAACAGAGCTCGCCAAATCACAGTCCTTAAGGGCCAAGAGCAGCTGGCTCTCCGCCTTCTTTTTACTTGAAAGTCGGGTGTAAAGACAGTCTGGCCAATCAGTAGCACTAATGGTTCCCTAAATTTCCTGGAAGGAAAGGGGGGGAAGAAAAAAAAAAAAAAAAAACAGGACTGGATTTGGACTAAAGGGCCAAATATGGGGAGCCCAGCGAAATAATATCACCACAACAGTAATATCAAGGTTTTCAGTAAAAAAAAAAATAAAAATTTGATTTTGCTCATATTGCCCAGCCCTACATGGAACCAGTAAATGTACCGAAATACTCAGGACTATTGTTTTTATATTAATAAATATACACCATAACATCCCTCTTAATACAGTAGAAATACAGCCAGTCTGCCATTTAGGCAGAGTATTTCTGTCAGAGCTCTCCTGCTGAGCCAAAATGCACAAAAGAGGGCTTGTTGCCAGCAATAATGAAGCACAATGATCACTTACTGTGCCGGGTTAGCGCACTTGGTTAAGGTGCCACATTTGCGGAGCAGTAGTGACTACCATTGCGCGGGTTCGATCCCCGGTCGTACCAACCGGCAGTGGTCGGCAGCTTTTTCAGAACAGCGCTCTATTGGCTAAAGCGTTGTAGGGATGCAAATTGGGAAGGGTCTGCCAGGAAGGGAAATGAATAATGGTTGCCTTGTTCTTTGCTCAAGCATCTCCTGTTGGCCAGACGGACGCACGTCAGTGAGATTCTAAGCTTGCCCATGTTTAGGTATCCTCCGCCCTCGTTTTTAACTGCGATAGTTTCAACAAATGAGTGTAAAGATGCAGGGGCTGACAGGCGCGTGTCTCGGAGGAGAGCCGCCAACGGTCTCCCTCTCCTATGAGCTGGCAACAAGGGGTTGCATACGAGCAAGCAACCATAGTTCTCGAATTGGGCATTCCAGATTCAGGTGGGATTGGAGATGCAAAATTTATTTTAAAAAAAAGAGAGATGATATCACATCAGTGATTTTAATTTAGCCACGTATGGTTTAACTTTTCCCTCCTTTGCCTTAGCAGGTATACAAAAATCATTCTTTATGTGCTCGCATTTCCTTAGTCACTGTCTGTTATTGAAAACTGGAACAAAATCTACCCTGACTGGACAACAGCGTGAAAATTCTACCTCGGACTCCATCTTCAACACCCAAGCACAACAGTGGCGGCTCATGAACTGGCAACAGGGGAAGCTGGAACAATCCCCTAAAAAGAATGATTGGTCACGACTCACGTCCTGTTTTCAACCATTCATTTAAATTACCATTACAGAAGCTCCAAAAACTCCACACATTTGCAAGTGAGGGCAGTTTTCATTAATAACACATACCTGTCAACTCTCACGCATTCGGTGGGTTTAAGTGGCATATTTGCTCCTCTGCTGTAGTCGGCAATGATTCAATCAACGCATGTGTAAGAGATTCTCAAGCGGGATTGACGTCTTCGTGCATGGAGGGGTTGGAAGCAATGGAATTGCATCAAGAGATTTTAAATAATATAATTTAATTAAAACAATCATGAAACACGTGTATTCCGTCCCACCCCTGAGTAAATAAAAGCATGAGTCAAATCCGGAGTCATAATCGGTATGCGTTGTAAACAAGGCAATCAGAGATAGCAGACCTGGCCCCAGCCACACAGACACACACACACAGACAGACACACACAGACAGACACACAGACAGACACACACAATCATTGCTTAACCTGGAGTTTCTGTAATTGTCATTTAAATGAATGATTGAAAACAGGTCAGGACCAATCATTAATTTTAAGGGATTGTCTGAGCTTCCCCTATTGCCAGTTCAAGAGCCGCCACTGATGCCCAAGTACTTGTCAATCCCTTACAAGCAACACCTCAGTGTGAATCCATTATCTAAAGTCAATGACCATTGTCCTAATTATCTAATGTCGATAACCTAAAAGCTATCAATATTTCAGCTATTAATGAAAAACCAACAGTTTCCAGATAAATGAGGATAACATTTTGTGAAAAATCTATAAGCAATTAACAAAGTGCAGCATCAGGACAAAAGAAAAAAATTTGACCTTGATCTGACACTAGGTAAGCTTTTGTTGCAAAGAGTGATAGCATGAATCAGGTCTCATCATGATCCATCAGTGACCAGTCAAAATACTCACTGTAAACCCTACAACCAATAAGGAGCTTGTGTCTACATGACCTTATAGGTTGACTTGATAACAAGTAGCATTTTCACGGAAACGTAACACATAAAATGTAATCAAAATCGAAGAATAAATTGCCATGTTAGGGACCATAAATAACTTCAGTGAGAACCCTTAAAAGTCAGGGATTCCGTAAATTTAAGTATTGTTTTTTCTCACCATCAAAACACATGTACTTCAGTATAGGCTAAAACCAGCCACTGGGAAAGCTACAGTGAGTGACCCTGGACTTGGTCACAGGCTTAAAGTTTTTAAAAATAGGTTAAGAATGACTAGATACTTCTCCATATATCCCCTTTAATGACAGCAGCCTACGATGAAAGTTGTGAATTTCCCACTACATGTTTCAATATTTCACGAAGCATTTCTGAATTGAGCAGAAGGGATCATGTCTATATAAACGGGCTTTTAATATGATAAACATGCCGGAAGTGTTGTTACATTTTTTCTTTGTCTGCTTCATGCTTGCAACAGACACGCATCCTCGGCGATATTCATGTATTTATAGCGATATGACTGTTTCTGACAGTCATTTTCAACTCTGCTTTGCCTTTTTCTGCATGCGTATTGCGGAAAAATTCGCCAAGAGTCCGAATCTATATTTAACGCAAGGTAGCAGTACGGCTTTTGCATGCGTGAGCCGCAGAGCTTCGGCATGCAGTGTGGCCGCTCTCATTGAATAACATGAGAACCAAAACGAAAATACGCATGAGATGTACGGAATACGCATTGCAACTGCAGGCAGTGTGGCCCGGGCCTTAGCACCCCAGGGATGTGATTAGGGTGAAGTGAAATTATCTGAAAATTTAGATTTTCAGCTGGGTCCAGGGCAGCGCCCTGGTGTGGGGAGGGGGGGGGCGAAGCCCCCCGAAGCACCTAGGTTTAGTGGGCACCGGATTGTTATAGGCGCAAAGTTCAAAAGCCAGCATCTGTGATGGTATGGGGGTATATTAGTGCCCAAGGCACGGGCAACTAACACATATGTGAAGGCACCATTAATGCTGAAAGGTACATACAGGTTTTGGAGCAACATATGTTGCCATCCAAGCAACGTCTTTTACATGGAAGCCCCTGCTTATTTCAGCAAGACAATGCCAAGCCACATTCTGCACGTGTACAGCAGCATGGCTCCGTAGTAAAAGAGTGCGGGTACTAGACTGGCCTGCCTGTAGTCCAGACCTGTTTCCCATTGAAAATGTGTGGCGCATAATGAAGCGTAAAATACGACAACGGAGACCCCGGACTGTTTAACAACTTAAACTGTACATCAAGCAAGAATGGGAAAGAGTTCCACCTGAAAAGCTTCAAAAATTGGTCTCCTCAGTTCCCAAACGTTTACTGAGAGTCGTTAAAAGGAAAGGCGATGTAAAACCGTGGTAAAAAGGCCCCTGTGCCAACTTTTTTGCAATGTGTTGCTGCCTTTAAATTCTAAGTTAATGATTATTTGCAAAAAAATAATAAAGTTTCTTAGTTTGAAAATTAAACATCTTGTCTTTGCAGTGTATTCAATTGAATATAAGTTGAAAAGGATTTGCAAATTATTGTATTCTGTTTTTATCTACGATTTACATAACGTGCCAACTTCACTGGTTTTGAGTTTTGTATTTTGACACGTGACCTCTGATATTCATTATAAGCTCACATGTTGGTTCAGACATGAGTCATTTTCATCAATATCATGCATTGCCTTCCTTTCGCCCAGACTTGTTGATCAAAATTTTGGTTCAGCAGGTCAGCAACACAAACATCATTTATGATACCAACTTTCAATGCTTTGTTGTTTTGAGTATAATAAATTTAGTAGATTATCAGAAAATGGCTTTTGAACTTTGCGCCTATAACAGTCCGGATGGTTCTTTTCCTCTTTGGTCCGGAGGACACGATGTCCACAGTTTCCAAAAACAATTTGAAATGTGGACTCGTCAGACCACAGAGCACTTTTCCACTTTGCATCAGTCCATCTTAGATGAGCTTGGGCCCAGCGAAGCCGGCGGCGTTTCTGGGTGCTGTTGATAAATGGCTTTCGCTTCGCATTGTAGAGTTTTAACTTGCACTTGCAGATGTAGCAACGAACTGTAGTTACTGACAGTAGTTTTCTTAAGTGTTCCTGAGCCCATGTGGTGATGTCCTTTACACACTGATGTCGGTTTTTGATGCAGTACCGCCTGAGCGATCGAAGGTCAGGGGCATTCAATGTTGGTTTTCGGCCTTGTCGCTTACGTGTAGTGGTTTCTCCAGATTCTCTGAACCTTTTGACGATATTACGGACCGTAGATGATGAAATCCCTAAATTTCTTGCAATAGCTCGTTGAGGAATGTTGTTTTTAAACTGTTCGACAATCAGCTCACGCATTTGTTCACTAAGTGGTGACCCTCGCCCCATCCTTGTTTGTGAATGACTGAGCATTTCAGGGAAGCTGCTTTTATACCCAATCATGGCACCCACCTGTTCCCAATTAGCCCGTTCACCTATGGGATGTTCCAAATAAGTGTTTGATGAGCATTCCTCAACTCTCTCAGTCTTTTTTTCCACTTGTGCCAGCTTTTTTGAAACATGTTGCAGGCATCAAATTCCAAATGAGCTAATATTTGCAAAAAATTACAAAGTTTACCTGTTCGAACATTAAGTAACTTGTCTTTGCAGTGTATTCAATTGAATATAGGTTGAAAAGGATTTGCAAATCATTGTATTCTGCTTTTATTTACGATTTACACAACGTGCCAACTTCACTGGTTTTGGGTTTCGTACTACAGAGAATACAAATCGATATCAACTCCTTCCATTTTTCAGTGCAAGTAAAATTACACCAAGGACACCAATGTGCATGATAATCTGTTGATTTGTCTAAGACAGCATAGTTTGTTAGTTTCCTCAAAAAAAAAAAAAAAAAAAATCACAATGGACCCCTTCAACAATTTTCTCCATTCACCTCAGAAAAAAGATAGCATGTGCCGTCTCCAGTTAGTTTGCACTAAAGACGTCAGCTTGCCAAATGTCCAATAACAAAATACTCCATTGACCATATAAAAGTATAATTACGCATGATGAAAGGGTTTTAATTATTAAGAAACTGTGTATACAAACTAAATGGAGGAGATCTTATTACATGAATACAGTAGTGGGTTAGGATTCGGAAGCTTGCGGACGACCAAGATTTATTTTATTTCTTTGTGCCTTGTGCCCAGGCGACAGCCTAAAATAACGGCACATGGAGCCAGAACAGCTTGTACCCAGAGGGAACTTCACATTACCCTAGTACAGGTGTTCACTGTTCCATTACTTGATTTATGTTCCTTCAATGTGTTCCATAATATGGTAATTATGAAAAAACTAAGTAAGAATAATAATAATGAACAGCCATTTATTTTGGTTGAATATATCAGGCCTTTATATGGAACATAATGTTTAATGGGGTTAAATTAAAAATAATGAAAAACACTTTTTGTTTGGCAAGAGACTGATCTTTTAAAGCATCTGCCCAATTCTTACTGGGAGGATCAAAAACTACGAGCAATTAAAGAGTGCATCCGGCAATACAAACATTTTTTTTAATTTCAAAAAGCAATTTGTTGCCATGTGGGATGGGCAGTATGTTTGAGTCATACAACAAGACTAGGTCAAAACTTAGAATATGACAGGCCCGTGTGTGGGTCAATGTACTTAATTGTAGCAAAGTTATTACTCAGTCAGTGGTAATTGTTAGTGTCTGATTTGAATTCCTGGATAATAATGTTCATCTACACTTTGAGAACTGTCTTCACATCTCTGTAAAAGCCTTTGATGCAGTTGATGTCTAAGCACCGACTCATTTTGAAAACAATCAGCCAATGGGGAAAAAAACCAAACCTCCACCAACGAATAGTGTAACGTCATCACTTACTCACAGACTTTTGTATATAGGGGTGGCCCCTGTTTTGCTGCTGTCCATCCAAAAATTGAAAATGCCACCAATATAATGTACAATACTATAGTCATAAGTATACGAAGAAATGAGAATTACAGACCAAGAAACTCCATAAAACAGCATTTATGCCAAAAGATATTTCATCGCAAACAAAGGGCTTCTCAAAGATGTACAGATTCATAGATGATGGACACCTTGTCTGCCTATTTAAGGTTGAATGTTTTTGTTGTCTCATGAAACACAGGCCATAAAAGGTGAGCTGTCGTAAACCGCCTCAGGCTAAAGGAGTTGTAAAAGAGAAACGAGAAAAGTCAAACTGAACCTCAGCTTCACCCATTAAAACTCCTGGACGAGCCCAGAGATGACATGTCCATACCTGTACGTTCTCGTTTCTCAACGCTAGTCTTGCAACTCTTCTCTTTCATTCAGGTTCTGTTCACCGTTTTTCAGCAGAGTTCTCCATCAGGATACCTAGCAATGAGAAACTGATGCATAAGAATGATGGTTTCATTTTTACATCGGAAACAGGGAAAACACACAGAAATTAGAGAAGCTGAGAGGAGACACTGATAAAAAGGTCAGAGAGAAAGACTGCAAGGCACTTCCTTCAGTCCTATCGACATCTCCCTCCATGTTATCTCACTGAAATCTCAAACAAGCAATTTAACAAATACACCTGGAAATTTTCAACCTAAGAACACGCAAAAATGCATATGCAATGCCAAATATGGTCTAGACAGGTAGACAGAAAATGCAGACAAACAAAAAGGCAAACCTGGAATACAATGCGAGATATTTGAAGTGGAGCACATAGGCAATGACGGTGGAACCAAAGCTTCACACAATTAATGCAGCCATTTATTTCAGCTTTCATAATCTTCACACAGTCAAATCCCCATTGCTTTAGTATATTTTCTTGAGTGATATTCACTGACTCTATGGAGCACAGTCATGTCTCTCCAGACAGAGGTTCTTCCTTTATCTCAAATTACCCCACTTGCTAAAAAGTGCTGACTGACAGAAAACAATTTATTCCTCTTGTTCCATGTCTTTCCCACAATACAACACACCCAGCTTATCGTTTTCATTTGAGCTCCCTCTCGGTCTCCTGCACACCGTCATCTACACACACACACACACACACACACACACACACACACACACACACATACATTACCGCAAGCACATGCACGGAACGTTCACATGCTCTCTCTGCATGAGTGACGCCTTCCAAAGGTCAAAGTCAAGCGAGGGCTTGAAGGGCAAATGCACAGAGACTACAATACCCCTCCCCTTTGTATAAGTGGGCAGAGCTTCGTTGCAAACACTGCAATGACTCGTGGCTACATGACAGCACAAAGAACTGCCACACTGAACAGGCTTCACTTGGCCAATAATTTACAAAGTAGAAAACAGTGAAAAGAACATAAAACAGGAGCATGGAGAATAACAGAGCAGAAAAAAAATCAATAATGATAGAAATTAAGTACATGAACATGAATTTAGAAAGAATATGAGTGTAAAACGTGACTACAGCATGTAATTGAGCATGACTGAATTTTTTGAGTGAAACAAATAATAGGTGAAAAAAAAAAATTAGAAGCAAATCAACATCTGCAAGCATGTATTGTTGTACCTATACATTACTTGTTTCATGACTTGTATTCAGCAGGCTGAAAACAAAGGTGGTCATTGTTTTCTTTCCTCCTACAGAGGTCTGGAGGAGGTAATGTTTGAGTTCAAAATAAGGCCCAAATCTCTTGTTTATTTATGTTTATTTGTCTAACGACCTTTTCAGGCTATGCCTAGTATGGTGGGAAAAACTCACTCACAGATGACAACAGTGATCATATCATATGAAATATGTAATTAAATACAGTCGCTGAAAAATGGCCTCACTAAATAAGGGTTATATTTTACCCCAACTGCTCACACTTGCATATTTGGTTTTCTTATTATGAAGTTTTAATTTTAGTTTTCGCAAATTTACACTAGGTTTACCTGACAAAACTCCTACTAGAGAGCTGCATAATGGAACAGCTATAAAACAATAATAAAAATAACTTATGCATCACTCAAACATCATCCTTCCCAGATCAGGCATTCATTATAATCCCCAATAGCAATAACAATCGTGAAGTGAGTATATTTACTGGCTCAAATATCTAGGAATCCAGTGTACTGGATCATTTAAGGGATATTTTATCAAAAGTCCTTTCATCAAAATATAACTTTGACGTATGATGGCGTCATTCCGATCTGAACGTGCTCTTGTGATTATACGGTTTAGTAACGAGTAACAAGCTTGATACTAAGAGGCCGAATGCCTGACCTTTTGTAAAGACTCATAGCAAAGCTGGATTATATAGCTACCGTAAGAAAAGTTCTCAGTTGAGGTTCTGAAATGGGTTTCCAATTCAATGTGAATTCCGCAATTAAATGGCTCGCAATTATTAGACACCAGATGCAGAAGAACGTTGACATAGTCAGACAGGTGAGAAGTCTGAACAACTATTGTCGCTAAGTCTACGAGGTCACCTGATAACTTACCGAAGTGACATTGGTGGCAACACTAGGGGTCGCGTTAGTTAGCCTGGAATCAAGCGAAGACGAGCAATCTAGCCAGCTAGTATCCCATAACATCAACAAGCAAGTATAGCCATTATTGCTAATGATGCACATCGTAAAGAGCAACATTAATGTTTTGCTTTTGTGTACTGCGCACAAGCGTATTCTAATTCCCTCTAACATCAACTTCACATTTCACCAAACACTAACGTTACACGGGATCGTACCACAACAGATGAGGAATACAGGCTCTTTGTTGACCGTTTATTAGCTTGCTAACGAACAGATAACCATTGAGAAACGCATAGAGTATCTCTGATCTCTAACAGCACTGGTGCACGTTAGCTAACTAAGGATACTCACTGTTATTAATGCTGGATACCAACCGCCCCACTATCACGTTCATGTCATGAGCAGATAAGTTAAATTACTAGCAAACAACAAACCGCACGCAAACGTCTGACATTATTATTTGACATACTAACCAGTCTTTACAGAATCATCTCAGCCCGAGTTTAGATGAACCACCCGGGAGTTTTGACTTTAGAGCTTCCAGCGCACCCGTTATCAAGGAAACACCAGCCACTCTTCACTATGCCCACTCAACTGTAGTGCCAGCGGGCTACCAACAGCGCCGTTCTTCACGTTAGTTAAGCGAGTCATTGGGTAACGTTGACATTAGGAGTTTGAGACTCGTTAATAACGGAAAATGCGATTAGTTAGTTACTTTGCATACTACCATAAATTCGCAATAGCTGTGTTCCGTGAAAACAACGGGATAACCAATGCACGGGATCGGGCAGCCGCAGATCTCGCTCCTAAACCGTTCAAACGAAAGATCCACACGCGCTGCTTCGATGGGCACGTGCAGTTTTCCCGACCACCTCGCGGGCCCGTCTTCCGTTGTAATCAGCAGTGGGAGCTCGATGAGAAAAAGCTACATACCTGACCGCTGTTTGCCCTCCCTCTCGTTTCGCTTCTACACGTTTTCTATTGGTCGAAACCGTCCTGACACCTCCTCCCGGCCAACTTTCTAGCTCCCAAACGTTACAGTACAGTGGGGTAAAAACTTGCCGATCTGTCCAGTGCAAGGCGCTGCTTACAACTGTTGCCAACAGCGACAGTGTTGAATGATAGGGCTCTCACCTTGACAGTTCATGTGTGCGCGTGGCATCATGGCAAAATGAGGGCCTGGAGACATTTATTGCTGCCTGCTGCAGGAACTACCACATAAGTACTTTGCACTACTTTGGTCAATGTTTCTATGTATGGCTGTCTGCGGACAGATTTTGTCCCGGCGATGGCGTCACGACCTTGCGAAATGCAGTTCAGTAACTTTTCAGGTGAGTCGTTGTGAACAAAATGAAGGTCGTGTTTGAAGGTGGGTGTGGTCCAAGCAAGGTCACCGGAAGTAGGGGGTGGGAAAAGCGACTGGTGTTATCCTATTACAAGAAAGCTAGTGCGTGGGGTTAGTTTGTTACTCTCCGTTGACCACTAATTGCCGTCGCATCTGAACTGCTAGATAGCGTTTAGGTATTCAAGTGTTTAATTGTGACAAGCGCACTGAAATTAAAACACCGTAACCTTCTCATTCTCCGAGTTTATTATTAGTGTATGCTGTCAATGCCTATGTTGGCTAGACTGGACGTAAAAGAAATTCGGACAAAATAATACTAGTTGGCTACATGCGATTACAAAGTACAGTTAAATACACCAGCCCCCGGTGTAATAGGCAAATTAAAGAAAAAATATTTATCCATCAGGAGATGGCATATCCCCCTGACTCCCGCAAACGTTTGAAAAATGCTGAAATCGCATAACGGACTACTCGAGCTTGGAGTGGTTGATGTGTGAGCCCAGTTTAATGAAAAAAATATCAAGCTGTTTCCAAGTGATGCTCCGTACTGAAACATTTTTACTGACAGACAGACGGACTGATGGAAAGACACTCAAACAGGCAGCGATATTGCAACATCCCCTCGCATCATATGATAGGATAAAAACGCACAGGCCTTTATGTGCTGCTACTCTCGGTAGAACGCATTATGTGCTCTCACTCAACTGATAAAGTACCCTACTGTACAGATTGAAATGTATTGCTGTAAATTTAAGGGACCCTATATACCTGCTTCTTAACTGCGTAGGTGTAGGCATATGATTGCTCCATCAGTACTTCATTGTGCACATGAATTAATTTGTGACAAGAAAGGTATATGAGGTTCGTTTGTTTTTTGTTTTTTCTTTTTAACAGGTGCATCTCATCAATAATATATCTTATTTCCTCGATCGCCGGTTCAGTCACTGAGAAACGACTCATATTGCTTTATATTTCCATGCAGATGTCTATATCCGACCAGCTACTGGTCGTTTAATTATCCTTATATATTAATATTGGGGTAGTTGCTAGACACCCAACCAAAATTATTTGACCTTTGCGTCTTTGACGCAACAGTATGTAGCCATTTAAGCAGCTTGGTTAAGACCGTTTGTGGCAAAACTTCACGCAAGGAGGTAACAGTAAGTTTATGATTGGGGGGACAGAACAACTTAGTCTGGGAAAATACATTTTATCCTTTCCATTGATTCTGGGTTTATCAAAGCTAATTCCCCCCCGCCCCCGATGGAATTCCACGCAGGACAACTATCGAAGAGGATATTGGACATGAAAGCATACGCTAAGGGAAGAAGATGCAATCTGCTGTCAATCAGTGAAGTGGCCAATAGCAAGCTTCCGCAGAGCAGTAAGCTTGAGCTGTCATTGAGAGTCCTTGATCCAAGGTCACAACGAAAGCCGCAGTGCATGCGTAGTGAGTTGCACTACGCGTTGGTCTCTCTATTACTGTAGGACAGAGAAATACTAACGAACGCGCAGAGTTGTTTCCGCGTGCTTTTTGTTTATATTTTTGGTGCATGCAGTGTCAATAACGTCGCCGTTCCTTTTTTTGGGCTGTACCGAATATGCTAACTCACAGCAATGGTATGACTTGTGGGTCTCTCTCTCTCTCTCTCCCTCTCTCTTTCTATCTCTCTCTCTCTCTCTCTCTCTCTCTCCCTCTCTCTTTCTATCTCTCTCACACACACACACAATTCTCTCACATTGCGATATAACTTGTATGCTGTTAAGGTACGTGGGGTTTTGGTATTTAGCCACAGTAATTACAATTGTTGGTTGTATAACTGTGTAAATTTACAATCGCGGGTTTCTTAGTTAAGTCATTGCTTGCATCAGGAGGGTTAAGCTTTTCATGGTGCAAGACAGGTTCTGAACTGCCATGCAGCCGTACCTTTATCACCGTTACAGACAGCGTGAGGTTATGCATGTCTTTGATATTCTGAGGCGCTGAAATCAGGACCATGAGCTTAATGGATCTGATAGTCCTCTCAAAATAGAAATAAAAAACAATTATTGTGACTTCAATTTCTTGAAGTTCTGTTTTAGAATGATGGTATTTACAGTATAAACTTAGAAGTTGCGGTGGTACCCGAAGTTCACTAATTTTTTTTTGCCGCTAATAGCAAACGAGCTGCTTGGCTGTTCCTTAACCTTGTGCTTTTCTAGGGTCAGAAATAATGTTGCACTTTTTTCATTCACAACTCATAACCATAAATTTGAACCTACATTGGAGGTCCACATCACACAAAATCATTTTTGAGGAGAAGATGAGATAACGCAGGATTATGACCTATGACACATTTCTGAGGGTACATGTGTTTTGTTCACACACAGAGACGCACGCTCGAACGCACACGCATTCACACAAGCGCGCGCGGATCTTTCTTCCCAGATCTTTCAATAAAGACTTAAAACAGAATTTGTCAGAATTTTGGAGATAATTAGAAGAGGGCTTTAAGAAATTTTCATGGCAACATTGTTTTCATTCAAATTACATCTTTAATTTTATTCTTGGTCTGAATTTCACTATATGAACGCTACTGTATGCATGGGAGAGGATTTTTCTTGAGCTTTGGCGTTTTGAGTGACGGTACTTTTACTCCCTCTCGTGGATATTCGGTTGTATGACATAGGGAAGTTTTTTTTTTTTTGAGGACCAATAACAAATGCAGATACAAGAGCAAAAAAGGAAAACGTAAAAAATAACCATGAGTATCATGGGAATCACACACCGACTGTATCAAATATATATAATATATATATATTGATTTTTATTAAATATTTGAAACAACAATAATTGCATCACTGAAGTAGACTCACACAATGAATCAGAGCGATTACCCAACACACTTCCAGATTTGTAGTCTTTAAAGCAGTTTGATTTTGTGAAGTGTTGAGTGTGTTGCAGTCCAGTCGAAGGATCGGGAGAGGAAAAAAATATTAAATTAAGGTTTCTGATAGCTTTTCTTGCATGTATGAATGTGGGATTTACCATGAATTATGAAAAAATTTAAGATTGAAAAAAATGGTCACTATTACACATATTGTCGCCAATAAAACCCAAAAAAAAAATGTTTGCAAAACATAATGTAAAATTCAAATTGACAAAACGGTTTATGAATAGACGAATATCAGCCTAAAATGTTTACACAAGCACGTAGGTCCAACAGCTTGTGGGAAGACATTCAGTAAGCAATTTTGGTGTCACTGACGTCTGTGGTCGTAATCAGCCCCTTAAACTGTGTCACACTACTGTCCACGGGACTGCCAAGCAAATCTAATCATAGAGGTATCAATAAAGAAACAAATAAAACATAAGCAAAGCAATGACACGTCAAACGTGAGCAAAAAATGCCTTAAATCAACTTAGAACATCAGCCAATCAACAGGGTGAAGTCTTGTGAATGTGTTTTTCGCTGCCTGAACATACAACTCCAATTCCGAAATAGTTGGGAGAAAGTGCAAATTGTGAATAAAATCAAGACAAAATGACTTTCAAATCACACCAGCCAGTATTTTTTTCACAATAGAACAAAGATAACATAGCAAATGTTGAAACTAAGAAATTTTACGATTTTATACACAAATGAGCTCATTTCAAATTTGATGGCTGCTACAGGTCTCAAAAAAGTTGGGACAGGGGTATGGTTACCATGGTGTAGCATCCCCTCTTCTTTTTAACTCAGAGTGGAGGCATCTGGGCCTTGAGGAGACAAGTTTCTTGAGTTTAGCCATTGGAATTTGATCCCTCTGTTGTTTAATACAGGCTTCCAGCTGCTGGAGAGTTTTGGGTCTCCTTTGGCAGACTTTTCGTTTAATTATGCGCCAAATGTTCTCAATCGGTGAAAGATCAGGACTGCAGGCTGGGCAGTTCAGCACACAGACTCTTCTACTACGAAGCCATGCTGTTGTAATAGCTGCAGAATGTGGTTTAGCATTGTCCTGCTGAAATACACAAGGCCTTCCCTGGAATAGATGTCATCTGGAGGGGAGCATATGTTGCTCTAAAACCTTTATATGCCTTTCAACATTCATGGTGCTTTTTAAAACATTCAAGTGTCCCACACCATATGAACTAATGCATCCCCATACCATCAGAGATGCTGGCTTTTGAACTGAATACTGATAACAGGTGGGGTGGTCTTTCTCCTCTTTAGCCCGGAAGACACAACGCACATGATTTCCAACAAGAATGTCAAATTTGGACTCGTCTGACCGCAAGACACTTTGCCACTTTGCTTCAGTGCATTTTAATTGAGCCTTGGCCCACAGAACACGGCGGCGCTTCTGGATCATGCTTAACAATGGCTTCCTTTTTGCATGTTAGAGTTTTAGGTGGCATCTGTGGATAGCACGGCAGACTGTGGTTTCTTGAAGTATTCCTGGGCCCATTTAGTAAGGTCAATGACAGAATCATGCCGGTGAGTGATGCAGTGGCTTCTCAGGGCCTGAAGATCACGGGCATCCAGTAAAGGTCTTCGGCCTTGTCCCTTACGCACAGAGATTTTTCCAGTTTCTCTGAATCTTTTGATGATGTTATGCACTGTCGATGATGAGACCTTCAAAGCCTTTGCAATTTGACGTTGAGGAACATTGTTTTTAAAGTATTCCATAATTTTTTTTACGCAAGCCTTCACAGGTTGGAGAGCCTCTGGGCATCTTTACTTCAGAGAGACTCAGCCTCTCTAAGACATCCCTTTTATGGCCAATCATGTTACACACCTGATGCCAGTTAGGTTGATTACTTGCTACTGATCTACTGATGAATATGATGAGAAATATTGAAATATAATCCTCAACATTCCTCCCGATGAGGCCATCCCAATCATGGCCTCACATTAACCATGGTCGAAAAAAAGGGCACAGCATTGTTTACCCCTGGTCTATGACCCCCATACTACACACAAGTGAATTTCTTATGAAATTCTTCTTTCTTATGTGCCCGAACATAAAATATTTGTTGGTCCTTTGTTGGTCCTTTCCGACTGTAACACTTTGAGAAAGAACAGTTTGTCATGTATGCCAGCACGTGAACTCCAGTTGTTTTTGCGTCAAGGTTTCTCAAGGCCTTAAGAATGTTGAGGATTATATTTCAATATTTCTCATCATATTCATCAGTAGATCCATTGCCATGTTGAATAACCTTAATCAATAATCATAATCAATAACCATATTATTTAGGCAGCAGTGACACACACACACACACACACACACACACATACAAGTAGTTCAAATGCGCATAGGGAGGGGATGAGCAGTGCAAACACATAGACACATACTCATAAAACACACACACACACACACACACTGGAACAGTGGACACATCGACCACACCGGTGTGGTCGATGTGTCCACTGTTCCAATTCTCATGACACAAAGTTTTTCTGTCACCCGCGGACGGGGGAAAAATATAAAATAAAAGAATTCATCAATTGTAACACCACCCATGTAGTGTACATGTTAAAATGTATTTGCTCTAAAATTTACATTGGCCAGACCAAGAGAGCCTTAAAACAGCACATAGCTGAACACAAGACTGCTATCCATACACAAAATATGGATTATGCTATCGCACGTCATTACGCCGAAGTTAATCATGGGTCAGTCTCGTTTTGAAATTCTGGGGGATTGAAAAAGTGCGAGTGTCCTCAAGGGGCGGAAATATAGTCCAGCAATTGCTTCGCCGGGAAGCTTTCTGGATACATAATTGTGTCGAGCCTAATGGGTTAAACGTTGGCCTCAATTTGACTTGTTTTCTATAATTTACGCATGTCTTATACTTTGTCTTTGCATCTGTGTTATTTACAGAAGGCAGTATTACCAGTTTGTTGGTTTTCTTTCTTCTTGATGATGGTATGTAATGTGTTTTCATTACCTGTTATTTTACCATCGCATGCGCACCTTGTATTTGGTATGATGTAATTAAGGGAAGGGTATTTAAAACCCCCCGGTGCGTCATCTCTCATACATCATCTGACTCTGAGGAAGACGTCAGTCTTTTCAATAAAGAGATTGTGTTCTGAGCTCTGTGTGCTCCAGCTTTTGCTTTTTGCCGGAATAGTCCTCGGTGATTTTTTCGGTAAGGTGCACTTTTTTCTACACACACACACATACCAGCAGTTCACACACACGGGCAGTGCAATCAGACACATGTAGTTCACACATACACATGCAGCACACGAACACATGCGCATACACGCATACAAGCAGTTCACACACAGACACACATGCATACAAGCAGTTCACACACAGACACACACGCATACAAGCAGTTCACACACAGTCACACACACATACAAACAATTCAATTCCCACATGCATGAGCAGCTCACACACACAAGCAGCAGGCTTCTGTAGCTTTGATTAGTAAGCAGGCTTCTGTTTATTTCATTCGAAACACAATCAGGTGATGTATTTGATTTCTGTAGCTTTGATCAATATTTGTTCCGTAAAATCATTAGTTGTTACTGAAAAAAAAACAAGTGAATCATTTATGTATCCACTTGTATCCTATTCCTTTGTCTGTGCTTTTCCTCTCTTGACTGTAATTTTCCGCTCCTTTTTAGTGATGTGCAGCTCATCTTTGCTTTGAATTCCTGAAGGATTAGCTAGCAGTGTTTTGGTTTGCCTCACTGAAAAAAGTGAACATGGGCAGCCATTGATGTAAGGAAGGATATTTATTTGAACTGACCTATTATCGCTGTGTTTCTGTCGTTTATTTGGTTTAATGTATTAAATTACATTCATTCAATGTAGATCAAGGCCTCATTGGTTCAAAGTAATTGGCACACTTAAAATCAAATATCAATTTCCCATTCAAGTGAAAACGTACTATGTCACGTGATGTGCGTACGTACTGACGTCACGCCACCACAACTGGACTTGAACTGAATTTTGGATCCGCCATTTTCGTTGACCACACGAAACCCAGAGCTCCATACCGACGGGAAGGCCCAAGAGAAAGAAATCGGTAAGAAATGTTCATGACTGTTGAATATGTGCATACATTTATACACCACGACTTTCCGCTGTCTTTTACCGCATAATGTCGATGATGCCATGACTGTTATGCATATGTCGTCGTTCACGTTGAGCTAACATTAGCTAGCTCTTTTCGGGTGACATTAGCTTAGCAGACTCCACTTTGAGGTGAGTCTGCTAAGCTTTGAATTCGTCGTACACGTGTAATGTGTAGGGTGACCAGACATCCTCTTTCTCCCGGACACATTTTCCTTTTGAGACTTAACTAAATGTCCGGGCGGAATTTCACAAACGTCTGGAATGTCCGTTGCATTTATGTCGAATTCCCATTACATTTATATCGTAGCCAGCCAGTCACCCACCCCCGCCCCCCGGCGAACTTTTCTCACGGTTTTATAGTGAAGGTCACCGTGGAGTTTTGTCGCGTTTTCACATATACATACGCAGTAAGTTATCAAATGTTTGTGCGGAGCCCTAACATGGTGCCCGGGTTGGTATACCCCCGCGTGCACGTACACGTTTAAACACAGGCCTTTCTGCTACCGCGGTCTAATGTTAGATGTCGGTAGTGTAGACGAGGACGCTTTTCCTTTCCGAAACCCCGCCACTCCGAAACCCCGCCATTCAGAAACCCTGGTTATGTTTAGTGTTCTGTTTTGAAAAACGGCGTTTCTGTGTTCCAATTGGGAAAAAAACGGTCTTGTTTGTCACTTTGCTCTCATTAACAAGTTTGTCCTTTCTTCTTGGCCTGCAATCAAGTTGAGAAAGGCAGCAACGTTTGGAGCGACAGGTGCTTTTGAAGGAGGTGAAGAAACGGAACAACGGGAAGATCATCCATGAAAAAATGGCCAAGACATTTGCCCTCCGTCGACAAGAAATTGTGGAAAAACAGCCCAGGGTAGAAGAACTCCAGGAGCGGTGGCCAGCGATGTTTCAAGAAGATGAGGTAGGCTCACTGTCGAAATCTGTTAAAACTCAATTCCAGAGTCAAGTCAGACAAACACTATTTTCCTGATCTTTTTAATTTTTGCCAATCATATCCCTTAACATGAAATGTGTTGTCTAATCTGTATATTTCAGATCAATGCTGAATTTCTACGGATCACAACAGTACCACTACAAGCACGATTCCTTGCTGGTTTGGATAAGCAGAGCAGTCAGCTTCTTCGGGTCATGAGGAAAAAAAGTGGAGCCGTCGGGGAGAAAATCAGGGACACCCTTAAGCCTTTGGATCAGGTATGAAATGCAGATGACATGCAGATGTATTGCATTTGAGCTCCTCTTTTATCAGTTCAGTTCACTCTAGTGAGTTGAAAGCTGATCCGTATTTCTTTTGATATGGCTTTGTTGCTACAGGGTGTGGACTTGAACATAAGAAGAGAGTGCATCCTGAAGTCACTTGTGATCTACCTGGGTGAAGACGTAAGCCATCTGATCAAAGAGTACCTGGTAAGTGACTGCTCTGAGATCAGGGTGTTTTGTGACAGGAGAGTAGGCGTTGGAGAGGGCGAGTAGAGGGGAGGAGAACCAGGGCAACAGGAGGGTAAAATTATTTTTTTTCTCATTCTCTGATTTAAAATTAGACAAAAGCTGTCCAGATGTACATGATAAAGGATTTATACATTTATTTCCAAATTCCAAAAGTACAGGATATTGCCAAAAGTATTTGCTCACCTGCCTTGACTCACATATGAACTTCAGTGCCATCCCAGTCCTAACCCATAGGGCTCAATATGATGCCGGTCCACTTTTTGCAGCTATTACAGCTTCAACTCTAGTGTGAAGGTTGTCCACATGATAGGCCAGTGCCAGTGTGAATGTTGACCATTTTTCCAAATGCGCATTGGTGAGGTCAAACCCTGATGTTGGTTGAGGAGGACTGGTTCAAAGTCCCCGCTCTAAATTGATCCCCAAAGGTGTTTTGTCGGTTTCAGGTAAGGACTCTGCCAGTCAAGTTCATTCACACAGGACTCTCTCATCCATTTCTTTATGGACCTTGTTTAGTGTGCTCAGGGGTTGTGTGTGTATATACACTGACTGGCCACTTTATTAGGTACACCTTGTTAGTGCTGGGTTGGTCCCCATTTTGCCTTCAGAACTGCCTTAATTGCCTGCAACAATATTCAGGTAGGCTGTGGCATTCCAACAAAGTTCAGTTGCTACTAAGAGGCCCAAACGGTGCCAAGAAAATATCCCTGTGTCATTAAACCACCAGCCTAAACCATTGATGCAAGGCTGGATGGATCCATATTTTCATGTTATTACTGCCATCATCTCATCAGACCAGGCAATATTTTCCAATTCTCTTGTCCAATTTTGGTGAGCCTGTGGGAATTGTAGCCTCATCCTGTTTTTAGCTGACAGTTATGACACCCTGTGTGGTTTCCTGCTGCTGTAGAATCTGTCCCAAGATTTGATGTGCTGTGTGTTCAGAGATGCTATTATGCATACCTTCCTTGGTTGTAAGGACTGGTTATTGGAGCTGCTATTGTTGCCTTTGTATCAGGTTAAACATGTCTGGCATCAATAAGGCATTTGTGCCCACAGAACTGCTGCTCACTGGATATTTTCTCTTTTTTGGACCTTGCCTCTGTAAACTCTAAAGATGATTGTGCCTGAACATCCCAGTAAACCAAGCCCATCAGCCCAACAACCTTGCCATGTTCAAAGTCGCGTAAATCATCCGTCTTCCCCATTCTGGTGCTCGGTTTGAACTGCAGGTGATTTTCTTGACCATCTCTACATGCCTAAATGTACTGAGTTGCCGCCGTGTGATTGGCTGATATAGAAATTGTCATCAATGAGCAGTTGGAAAGCTGTACCTACTACCTAATAAAGTGGCTGGTGAGTACACTCACCGGCGTACACCTTTCCAACTGTTCATTGACGCCAATTTCTAATCAGCCAATCACATGGCGGCAACTCTGTGCATATAGACATGGACAAGATGATCTGCTGCAGTTCAAACCAAGCATCAGAATTTGGAAGACGGATCATTTAAGTGACTTTAAACATGGCATGGATGTTGGTGCCTGATGGGCTTGGTTTGATTGTTTTAGAAACTGCTGATCTACTGGGATATTCACGCACAATCATCTTTATGGTTTACAAAGACGAGGTCCAAAAAAGACAAAATATCAAGTGAGCAGCAGTTCTGTGGGCAAAAATGCCTTATTGATGCCAGATATCAGCAGAGACTAGCCAGATTGGTTTGAGCTGATACAAAGGCAATAGTAGCTCAAACACTCGTTACAACCAAGGTATGCATAACAGCATTTCACAATGCACAGCATGTCGAAGGTTAGGGCAGATGGGCTACAACAGCAGAAAACCACACCAGGTGCCATTCCTGTAAGCGAAGAACAGGAAAATGAGGCTATAATTTGCACAGGCTCACCAAAATTTGACAATCGAGGATTGGAATAATGTTGCTTGGTCTGATGACTGATTTCTACTGCAATGCTCTGGTGGTATGGCCAGAATTTGGTGTCAACAACATGAAAGCATGGATCCATCTTGCCTTGAATGAACGGTTTAGGCTGGTAGTGCAATGGCGTAGGGATAGTTTCTTGGCCCCATTCTGGCCCTTAGTACCAACTGAACTTTGCTGGAATGGCACAGCCTACCTGAATGATGTTTCAGTCAGTTAAGCCAGTTCTGAAAGCAAAAAAAGGTCCAACCCAGCACTAGCAAGGTGTACCTAATAATAAAGTGGCCAGTGTGATGTTTTGGTTTTTTTTTTTTTTTTTCCCCTCCTGTCTTCACGTCTGAAATGTGGCAACCCTGAAACGTCACAGGAAAAATAAAAAACTAAGTGGGAGCAAAAAAAATACTGGCTGTAGCGGACTTAATTTCATTTTTATTATGAGTGTAAATAAGTATTGTCATTTACTGAATGAGTAATCCCCCTCTCCCCTCCATGGGGAATTATCTGATTTTAGGTTGTCCAAAAGGAAGAAGCAGAGGCAGAACTTGAAAATGCCACCATGGCCATCTTTGTGTTCCGCGATGGTGACGATCTCGCCCCTCCAAAGGACATTGGCCTCGTTATTGATGGTGTTGAGGTACTCAACAACTCGGTTTCCATTGCATCAGCTTGTGCCATGCTATTTGGCCTGACTTATGCAGTCAACCTGAGTTACCCATTGGAACTCAAATATACTTTTGAGACCTTTCAAAAAATCATCATGGATATTGAAAGTAGGCAAATGTCAAGAAGGATTCAGAACCTCTCTGCTAAGCTGCAGGACTGAACTTGTAACTAGTCTGAGCCTTGGTATTAATCACATTGCTTGTTGCTGTTGCACAAGCAGATGCAATGGAGAACAAGATGTTGAGTATCTCCATTGATAACAAGGCCAACGTTCATCGACAGTCATTCAGTGTTTGTTTCTTTGTTTTAAAATGGAACATAGGACTAAAAACTTGTGGAGAGAAACATGTCACATGGTTAGTCTGAGCCTTGGTATTTCACAGATTGCTTGTTGCTGTTGCAAGACAAAGCATTGTTTTAAAATGGAACATGAACAAAATCAAACATGTTTCAGTTCAAATGGCACTTGTTTTATTGAGGCTGTTGCTGTCAGTCGATTATTGGAGGGCAGTGATTTATTGATCAGTGGAGGTGTGTGTGTGTGTGTGTGTGTGTGTGTGTGTGTGTGTGTGTGTGCGCGTGCGATTCTGTGCTAAATGCACTGCCACTGTCAGAATTTATTTATATATATATTTTTTCATACAATGTTTATTGCCTACTTTTATTTTTATATATGGCCTATTGAGGATGTAAAATTATTTAATTTTATACATATTTTTTTTTCATTTATATGCAGTTGTACTGTAAAGAATATGCCAGTAATAAAAGAAATGTGAAGTTGGAAATTTGTCTCTTCTTAATTTATGTTGGCGTTAAGTCATTTGATTACTTGTGACCAGACAAGATGCAGTTTCATTAGTTTTTCGCAAAGTGAAAAAATGCATTGTATTCATATAATATATTACTTTGAAGTTATATAAGATTTTGGCTCAAGCCAGGTTGATAATATAAGTTAATGTAAAGCATAAACTGCATATTACAAGTTGAAATTATGATTTCCTTGTATTTGAAAACTTTCCTTGGTTCAAATTATATTTTTAAGTTAATATTACTACATTATTTACTTTGTTCAGACAGGTTTTTTTTAATTTGAGAGTAACTAAAAAAATTACATGTGACCAGTTGACGCAGATTTTTTAATTCGATCCAAAGAGCCATAGCGTGAGAATGAGAATGCGGAAAGACCATATTTGGAAGATATTTCCTGTGATGAAGGTATAAAAACTGGGTGTGAAAAGTAAGAAATCAGTTCTTCTTGCGCAAAAAGAACTCGGCTTTACATTTATCAATATGCCTCAATAAAGCCTAATTGTCTGAAGAATCTGTCTCTCTCCAATTGCTTGAGGATGGGGGAACCTCATGTTACGAAAATATGTTTGAATGGAAACCATAACACTTCTTCCGTCATGCCATTGTGTTTAACACTGTGACACTGCTCAAAGGCCATGTCACCTTGTATACTGGGCCAACTGACAATCAGAGGTAATTTGCAGAATAATATTGCCACAAACCAGTTTAGACAATTTTTTTTGCATCAATAATCATGGAATGAGCCTTATAGGGAAGTAATACATTGGACCCCTTTTAGATGAAAGTGGTGGTGTACGCTGTTAGCCAGATATGGTCGAACCGACAATAAAAAATATGGTCGCAGCCAACCATAAAACTTATGGTATAGACGTGACATACCATATTTTTTATGGTCATTGTGCGACCATAAAAATAATGGTGTGATTGACCATAAAAATTATGGTCACTGCTCGACCATAATATTTATGGTCACAGTTCAACCATAATCACTGTGGACTTAGCTAGCTAAGAGTTATCTTAGTAACCAGATACAAGCATTTCTTCTTCTTCATCTGAAATTCCGGTAGACCGTACACCCTCAGGCAAAATACTGCTCTCCACAGTTCATTACAAGATACTATTCAAATTATTACCACCATTCACTCTCATAGGCAATGTAGAGTCTCCAATTAACCTAACATGCGTGTCTCCAGACTGTGGGAGGAAATTGGAGAACCTAGAGAGAATATGCAAACCACGCAGAAAGGCCCCAGGCCGGATCCAAACCCAGGACCTGCTCGTTGTGAGGTAACAGTGCTAACCACTATGCCACAGTGCTGCCTGTCAAGCATTTCTGTGGTTGAACTAAAATTCATGAGCATTTATGGTCACACACCAATTTTTTTATGGTTGCCCATGTTTGATCACAAATGTTTTACCACCATTTTCATGGTCGTATTCCAAGTAACCATAATTTTTATGGCCACCCATGGTCGATCAGGAATTTTCAACCAGCTTTTTTATGCTCGCTTTTCAGGTAACCATCATTTTTATGGTCGGACAGGGTCGACCACAAATTTGTGACCATCTTTTTTATGGTCACGTTTAATGTAAGCACATTTTTTATGGTCAGGCCGACCATATGTGTTGGACAGTGTATAATCATCACTGCTCACCAAGTGATATAACAACATGATAACATTGGCGATGCCATGAAAAGTCATGCCATGTTAAGTGCTACAATATGTAGTTATATCCACAAATTGCAGTTAAATTTTGACTATCTGGGCTTGGAGGCTTCTGCAATTAACCATCACACTGTAGACACATGTATTGTGGTCAGACAAATTGATATTTCAGGGTTTTTTTTATTTATTTTTATTTTTGGAAGAAATGGACGCTATATGCTTGGGACAAAAGATGAAAAGGACTATCCAAACTGTAGGTCTTATAAGTGTGATGTAGCATCAGTGAAGCACTGCAACCAGCATATGGAGAATTTGGACAGTATGAGATATTATCTCGCAATTTGGGGGAAAAAAAGGCTTTTTCTGACCTTGATCCCTCTGAAGGGAAAACTAAATTGAAAACAAGTGTTTGCCACTAACATGGCAGTATCCCCTGCCCCTTAATTTTATGTGTCCGTACGGACGGACGAACGGAGCCCAATACTATAGGCTATCCCACGCTTGGCACTAATCGCGCGGCGGTAGATAATTATAGTTTAATGGGTTGATTTGTGTGTGCACGCCAAATTCGGTTGGCTATAGCGACTAATTGTAAAACGGCGTGGCCAAATGTTTTTAAGTTTGGTCTACTTGAACACTCGGAATTTTGTTATGTGTGTTATGGAAACAATGAAAGCTGGAATATTTGTTGTCAATAAAAAATGTCCTGCCTCATCAGCGATTATATAACTAAAACGCTAAAAGAATGCACAATTCCACCAGGCTATACCAGCCAGAAGTAAGCCAAATGATAACAAACAAACAAACAAACAAACAAATAATCACCATAGATTGAACTGTGTCTTTGTGTGCCGAGAAAGTAAACAGATGTCCTAATTTCGGTTCTGAGACTTTATATAAGCTACCAGCCCTGCATTTCATAGACATATGATGGGTTAGCACTCACCACCTACAGTATAGCCAGTTTCCATATTGGTCGATTTAAGTAGGCTAAATATCGTGTGCCCACCGGTAGGCTGCACTATGATGTCACTGACCGCTCTCATTAATTCTCCTTTACCCTGATGAAGTCCTGAGAGGTCGAAGCGTTGCACATTAAAATTCTGGGAGCATTAGTGAACGGATATCAATATTTTTGTTTGAACCGATAAAGGCTCTTTTGTTTCAAAAAGACCATAATCATTCTATTTCATGCGTGAGCAACGTCATACTGAAGTTAAGGCCATAGCTGAATGGTTTTTAGTGTACTCTTTAAAAATTAATCGCAGGACAACTAAAATAAAATCTTAACTTTTCCTGCATATTTGTGTGCTTTTGGGCGGTCTCAGAGACTATAAGGCAGCAGTGAGATGACGTGGCTGTATTGTCTATATTTAGATAAAATTAACTCCAAAGGCAGAGTGGGGAAGAAAAAACCGTGGGTATTTTATAAAGTTTGCAATGCCTCAACTTACCGCCAGAGCGAAGTTCTGCCTGCACTATTCAATGACAAATTGCCATTTATTTGCTATGTTCGAGTTGAAACAAGAAACAAGATTTTCGGATGAAATGCCATTAACCGTCAGAATTCAAATTACCCGGGGGAAAAAGAAGAGGAAAGACGATTCTTGCCCTAAACTGTTACTGAAGAAACCACATCTCTCTTGTTCGGCCAAACTCTTTTTGCTCACTCCCTAGCACTTAGGCAACGCTTTAATTTTTGTGCAATTACAGCGTAGCAGTCGAAACCATGATAATCTTATAATGGGAAAGGGAGACAGAGCTGCAATAAACCCTCTTTGAAAGATTAACGATCCAGTATTTTTGAACTGTAATTAGCAATGACACTATAAAGAAAAAGATGAGGAGGATACGGGTGGAGGAAACTGGCTATACAAAATGTATGGCATCAATGCAAGCGTGAACTTTTCACCGAAAAACAGCTGGTATGAACAAAATGTAGACAATAAAGCTGTGACCGGTTGGTGATCCTAGAAGAGTTTTAATTTCACTGATTTATTTTTATTTTTTTTTCTCAGCGAGTTAACTATAATTATTTTCCAACCGAAAGGGTCTCTATTTGTAGTGCTATGTTCAAAGTTGCCTTAACTGAGGTTAGGAGGAGAAAATAATTTGTGGAGCTAAATGGGCTATAGTAAAAAGTCATCAGCGATAGATAGATAGATAGATAGATAGATAGATAGATAGATAGATAGATAGATAGATAGATAGAATTTCTGAATGATGGATTGGTTACACCCACAGTCGGCACAGGATCTCTCTCTCTCTCTCTCTCTCTCTCTCTCTCTCTCCAAGCTGTTGCTGGCCACATGCTCGTGCAAAACTGGAACCTTTTTTCCCTTGAAATTTGAGAGATGACAAAATCAAAATATTTCTAACTTCAGTTTGGACACGGCTTTTCCTTGGCGAATAAAAGTCTGAAGGAAACGGAGGATTTTAGGATTTCTATACGTTGTCTAATTTGTCTCCTGGGATGATGTTCAACCTCGACTGAATAAAAGTCGTCCGCTTTTTCCTTTCTTTCTACAAATCTCAGAGGCATTTTCCTCCGCGGTAAAGTCTTTTCTCGATACAGCTGAGTATGCTTTTTCACTTTTCTGCGTTTCTCTGTTACCTCAACTGCCACATCGCAGCCACCAGATTTACGTAATACTAAAAATATATTTAAAGCTACCGCTTTAATGTACTTTTTAAGCATTTAACTCGATTGACAGATTATGTAACTTCAATGTCGCCTATATCTATCCAGTTAAACGAACACTGAGTTTCATGGATATGTTTCACTCTAAACACCAGTTTAAAGATAATCAATGAAAAAAGCAATGCATTCTGTTGCGCAAATAGGATACTTTATCATTCATTTCCCGGTCTTGCATCTGTAGTATGCTAAGATGAAAATCACAAATCAATTTGCTTTTGTTTCAATCTAAGCGTCGAATGGTGTAGGCAAGCTGGTCAGTCCTATCGTTCTTGCCGGTAACAGGGGTTTATCGTTTTACTTTCGGCGCCTTCTGAATGCCATAAAGCCGAAGTTAAGCGAAATAATAATGCACGCTCCAAAAGATAGTTTATATTTAATACACAAAAACATTTTGCAAATGTATGATAATTTAATATAGCCTATGTTGAGAGGGTAAATGTAGGGTCTAAAACATTTTTGTCAGTGATAAGTTCTGAAAAGTAGGTTTTCAATTGGCATAGCCAATAGTAGCCTCATTTCCATTCCAGGAGTAGGACTGTATATCGGTGGAGAAGGGACTCAGGATTCTTGACAAATTGAAGTATAGTTTTACTTTATTCAGACTATTTGGATGAAAAACGCCGATTAATCGCCTACCTCGCGGAAACTGTCAGGAGACTGCACATCAGACCGCACTTGATAAGCTATAGTATTTCATAGTATTTTTTTCTTTTTTAGTTCTATGTAAAACGTGAACATTTTTAGAACAACATCTTACTACATAGTTACGCAATCAATAAACCAATAATTTGTAACCCAAATAAATTAAAGGAAATGGTCAAGTCTAAATCCACGACAATGTGGGTCACACATCTGGTCGTGTTTCTACTCGAGCTGGTTGGCACCGTTCAAGGTTTCTCCACGTGCCAGTCCTTCGACTTGGACGATTACAAGTCGAAGCGAATAGAGGCTGTGAGGGGACAGATCCTCAGCAAACTCCGAATTCGAGGGATACCCGAACCCGACACAAGCCCGCCACCCGAAGATGTGCCGGTCGAGGTGATGCTCCTTTACAACAGCACAAGGGAGTTGCTCAAGGAACGCGCTCAACAGGCCGAAGCCTGCGAGCGTGAAAGCAGCGAGGAGGATTACTATGCAAAGGAAGTACAGCGTGTGGACATGCAGACACCCAAGATTGATACGAGTGAGTTAATGTTTTAAGACCGATGCATTGCACTTTATGGAACATTTTTCTGCAAGAAGACCTTTCAGATTGATTTTCCTGGGACCACCCTACAGTAGTGTTGGTGGATCTTTCACCTGTCAGGTCATCCTACAGGGAAAAAAAAAACAGATCTCAAGCATTGCTTGAAGTGATGCCATTTTATTGAGTGTCAAAGCGACATGTGCGTCATTCAAAAGTTTTTACTTGCGAGAAGCAGAGTTGTGACCAAGTCATGATGTCCGAGTCAAATCAAGTCACTGGTCATTAGCTCAAACTCAAAGCAGATGAGGGAGAGCAAGGAGGAGTGAAAGGGGGCAGGGGAACAATTTAGACAATGAGCTCACTAAATAACTAGCAGAGTGGGGAAAGCTGAGACAGTTAAAAGCATAGATACATTTAGGATCAGAAAGGGGTCAATGTCAACATGAAATGCAGCTCATGACTGTCTCAGCTTTTCCCACTCAGCTTGTTAATTAGTGAGCTCATTGTCTAATTTGTTCCCCTGCCCCCTTTTCACTTCTCTTTGCTCTCCCTCATCTGCTTTGAGTTTGAGCTCATGACCAGTGACTTGATTTGACTTGGACATGATGACTGGGTCATAACTCTGGCAAATAGCTTCACTGAAACACTCCCTCTGCCATATAATGTGCTATGTTGTACAGTATTAATTCTACTTGTCCTCAAAAAGTTTAAAATAAATATTTCTATACAATGTGTTAGCTTGAGAGAGAGGGACAAAAGTTGTTAATTAATGGAAGATTGTGATCGGCCTCCCTACACCATCACCTTTGCTTGTTGTCATGAACATACTTGCAATGATGAATACAACAGAAAAACAAATTTCTTGTTTTTTTTTTTTTTTTGCTTGGCCATGAAATTATTATTGTGTCAGCGAATGAGGGCATTTCCTACTCACTTTATATCATCTCTGTCATTTACAGATGTGATCAACAGTGGCCCCCCTAACCCATATTTTCGGATATTGAGGTTTGATGTCAGTGGAGTGGATGTGAACTCAAGTACACTTGTTAAGGCTGAATTCAGGATCTACCGTGTACCAAACCCTGGTGCCACTGCCACAGAACAGAGGGTAGAGATTTACCAGGTACAGAAATTACATTTACGCAAGTTTTCAATTGTCAAAATGATTTATTCTGCTGCCCCATTTCCAAAAAGGTTGAGACTATATGAATCATGCATGATAAATAAGAGAGCCGTGAATAGTAAATTATCTTTAGCCTGACTGAAATTAAAAACATTAATGCTAGTTTCTCACTATCACGATTCGCGGCACGATTGAAATCGTGGTCTTAATCGTGGAGTAATCGTGGTGATCCTATCAGATCTTGAGGTCAGTCGAGACAATCGTATTGATCATAGAAAAGTTTGGGCGGTCCAAAAATTTCTTACGATCAACTCAATTAACTTTCAGTCGTGATCATTGCATCACCTCGTATCCATACCTGAAATTTTAAGCTGCTTTTACACAGGACGCTAAACAGATTTTTCGCACGACAGATTACATTCAAAGTCAATGCAAAGGCATGATCAGCTGCGAAGTGCCAATCGCGGCATTCGTAATGGGGCGCACAACAGTGGGAACTAAGCATTAAAGACAGAATATGTTATGTTTGACCATACCACACTTATTTATTTATTTATTTATTCATGGAATATGAAGTTACTGTGGATTTGATGCCTGAAAAACTGTCCAAAAGTGTGGGAAAAGGGGGAATTTAAGACTTGAAAAATGTGTGAATGGTTAAAACAGAAGTTACATGTGTAGAACAGGTGACACTCTCATTGCTATGGTATAAAAGAACAGCTACAAAAAGCATTATTTACAAGCAGGGAGTGGTTGCGGGTCACTACTTTCAAAAGATCTGGTGATTGAATAATCCAACTGTTGAAATGCATGAATACAGCAGGGCAGTACTGTCTACAGTGCATAATTTAATTAAATTCAGGGAATGCAGAAGAATCCCTATATGAAGAATGAGGTTGAAATCAATATCGAGGGTCTCTGGTCTTTCAGATCGCACTGCCTTGAAAACCGAAAATCTTTTGCGATTGATATAACCACATGGACTGGGGCAAACCTGGAAAACCTCTGCCAATGAACAACGTTCATTATTGCTTTCACAAATGCAAATGAAGACGGCCTTTTCCTTGGAGGGCACCATATGTCACACACCTCCAGAAACACTGCCATCTTTTCTTGGCTTGAGCTCAACTGAACTGGCTGATGGATAGTGGTAGCATGAGCTGTTTTTAGACCAGTCTGCCTTTAAAACTGCTTATGGTAAGGACGTTATGGTCTTAAAACAAAGAAAAGGACCTTCCAGGTCACTGCAAACCTAAGATTTAAAATCCAGCATCTGTCATGGTATGCAGGGGCGCTGATGCGCAGTGTCACAGGTAAAATCAAGTTCTTGTAATAAATTTCTCAAAGGAACCAAGCGCAGATCAGCAGAAAATTCCTCTTGGGCCTTTAATTATGAACTTAGATCACAGGGCAACTCGAAACAAGGGCACAGACAGGTACAAAAGTGATGGGGTCTGATTGAAATGATCTACAAACAGTGACCAAGTGGGGCATTTCCAAGCTGTGGTCATGAACAGTTCAGACTCTGAAGCCAAGATAAGTAGCTTAGTCTTCAGGACTGGGCATGAACTGGGGTACCAGGGCTGTGTACCTGAGGGGTCTGTTTTTGCTCCAGAAGCTGTAAGGGAGCAGGGAGTGTGTCCATTAAAGCGCTCAAGTTGCATTAAAGTATGAATGAGAACGGTCAGGTCGGAATCCGTGTGGCTTTTTGCCTGTACACACGTGCTGATCGCTGTTGTTGCTGTCCCAGCAATAGCTGTAAAAACCACAAAAGCTGGCCATGTGGCTTTTTTAACTTTTTCGACCTCATCACGTACAGCTGAAGAACTGTCTGCCATCCTCCAGGGCAAAATCTAATCCAGACATTTGTCCATTTTCTCGGTTTGAATCAGGCTTGAATGTCATCAGCGCTCTTACCAATCTGACGTTATTTGTTGTTGGAGACGCAGATGACTTACCCAAAAACGTACCGATGTGCATATGCATGCCATTTTGGCGGTTAGATGCACTCGGATTACAGTTAGATACAGGTTACTTGTAATTACGATTGTGAACCATCAAGATGAGCAAATACAACCTGCGAAAAAAATTGGGATTGAGCAATGAAGTTTGTAATGCGAATGTAGCACAGGGGAGTCCCGGTGTATGATGGGTTTCTTTTTACCTGCTACTGCAATCATTGTTAGCAGCTGTTATTAAATAGAGGCTCTTACACAAGTGGGCATGTCATATGAAAGTTATGAAACAAGCTGAGTAAATTTTGCGTTTGTTGCAGACATTAGCTTTGTCTTTTTCTAGCGACAATGTGCCCATGCTTTCACTATTTAAAAGCTAATTGATTCTTGCAGGTCATTGGTAATAATTTTCCAGTCTTTTTATGCACTAAAAAACAGTTGCAATATACTGTAGTACAGTATGAAAATTGACCTTTTCAGAGCATGTAAACAAATCTCTGATATAATGTGGGTAAAAGTGAATAATCCCTTTGAACATGAATATTGCAATTAAGAAAAATTAACTCCTTGCTTAAAATCATGGTTTGCTATTGTGTTTGGGACAAAAACCAGCATACATGGTAGTCCCCAGGACTGACATTGACAACCATTCAGATGTGCAAAATAGGATATGAATACCCCAATCAGCAGGAAGAATGTGAAGAAAATCCTTCAAAACTGGAATGTAACATGGGATGGATGGTGTTAAAACTAAACGGGTGAGTGGTATAACACAATGGTAAACACACTCCTGTCTCAACTTCTCTGGAATGTGTTGCAGGCTGATCATTTGAAATAAGCGTTATAAAAAAAAAAGATTAAAGTACATTAAGGCATTAAATAACTTTGCAATGCACTGATTTCAATTTTAAATAGGTTAAGAAAGATTTACAAATCACTGTTTTTTAATTGCATTTTGCAGATGGTCCAAACTTTTTTGGAAATGGGGTAGAATATTTCACTGAATATTTTTAGCTAAACCAAGTGCATTGATTCACCAGGTTATGACATTTCTGTCCTTGTCTCTAATTCTCCTTGCAAGCTCTTGAAGTCTCGTGATGCAGCAGCCCCTTTGCAGCGCTACATTGACTCTCGAACTGTTCGTCCACGAGCCAAGGGGTCGTGGCTGTCAGTTGATATCACTGACACTGTCAAGGAATGGCTGGCACACAGAGGTAAGGAACTAGGAATTCAGGATGCAGGCAGCTTACCTGGTTCGAGAGACATTGATCAAACTCTTCTGCTTGTGTGCATAATTACATGTTTTTTTTCCAAACGATGTCACATGCTCATCCGAGATAAACATGCAGTGTTATTTACAGGATTTTTCTCATTACATTTGCGCATGCTGGGCACTCTTATTCCAGCTACATGAAAAACCTTTTGCGTATGTACATTTCTGTCAGCCGACTTGCATGTAAACCAATAAAGGAAGTATTAACATGTAATTATAATGACAGTTTGGTGGCCAGGCTCCGCTCCTGACACACCCTGCAGCCTAATGAGCTTCAGGAGAAGAGAGCAGGAAGTGTCAAGATATCCTCCCCAGGGAAGACTCAAAGCCCTAAGGTGGATGCTGGATCAGAGGTGGAATGTTAACTAGCTGCAGGCAAGAGTGATGCAGCAGCATAGGGCAATGCAGCGCAGTAGCAGGCAGAGGCACGCATTGCAGCAATGGCGGAGCAGGAGAGCAGCTTATATAGCCCACCTACTAGAGGGGCAGATCAATGTCTGATATGTGCGGGGCTGTCTATGGAAATGTGGGTATGTCAATAGTTGTCTGCTGGAACTAGCTCTGCATGCTGTACTCTATTTACATGTTCTACTGTGGCAATTCAAGAGTCTGTTTACAAGGGCAGGATTCTAGTTCCAGTACATTAATTTTTATCGCCGCACCACACTCCCCTCAAACCATGTTCTGGTTTATTTTTTGTTTTTTTCTTTTATAATGTTTGCCAGCCTTTCTCTGTGAACCCACCTACCAATGCACAGTCACATGACACGCATCACACACATGCTGACTTGAACTCAATCTCTTTTCAGTTCCCACCCACATTTATGCACTCTGTGTTCCCCAGATAGGAACTTGGGGCTGAAGTTGAGTGTGCACTGTCCCTGCTGCACCTTTGTCCCTTCCACCAACAACATCGTGCCCAACAAGAGCGAGGAGCTCGAGGCTCGTTTTGCAGGTTGGTGAGCCGCCAATTGGATGGTTCTTGTTGCTTCGATGAGAGTTGAGAAGTGCCATAGCAGTGACATGCACACAGACATGCTGTTGAATGTTTGATCGGGTACAATTGATTGCGGTCTAGTTGTTCGCTATTACTTAGAATTTTAACAACAGTCTTGCTCAATAGCTAATCCTACTTGGTGGAGTTTATATCTAGAAAGTATCGTAGTTCATGGCATCATCAAGCTGTGAAACATTTTGACATATAGCGCGAAGCTGTCTTTCAGAGACCCAAGCTTTAAATCAGGGGTCTCCAATCTTTCCCAGAAAGGGCCGGTGTAGGTGCAGGTTTTCATTGTAACCAAGCAGCTACACACCTGATACTTCTAATCAACCCCTGGACTCTCTGCTAATAAGCTTGATTAGTAGCATCAGGTGTGCAGCTGCTTGGTTGCAATGAAAGCCTGCACCCACTCCGGCCCTTTCTGGGAAAGATTGGGGACCCCTGCTTTAAATGCTTGGAGATGGTTTGCTTGGCTAACTCTGTGTAACGTTGGTTCACACCTGTTTTTACATTTTTTATATATGCGTTGGGGTCAGTGCTGCTTTTAACGACGTTTCCTACAGCAACGTGATGATTTTTAATGCTTAAAACTTTGTCAAGTGACATTTGAAAACAAATTCCTCCTAAGTATGTCCCCAAAATGGAGTTTTGAGGGATAATATGGCTTCACCTTAGTTGCTGCCATCTCCAACACAGATCTTTTGTGTTAGCGCATTAACTAGAACAGTTTTTATGGGAATCATATGAAAGTTCATGAGTTAATTCTTGGTGCATAGAGGGTGAACCCGATCATTTCTATGTGAGCCTACAACCTTTACTGTAGCACTGCCACCAGGTCAAACATTACATTTAGAAAAGCAATAACTCAAACAGTTTTGATGGCAATCATGTCATACTCCTTGTGATCCTTTCAGGTGCATAAAGAAGGGCTGTTGATGTTGGTCACCCTATAGCCTTTGCTGTTGCAACACCACAAGCTTTTGATTTCTAAAAATTGAATTAAATCAACCAGCTTTAACGGGATTGATGTTAACTCTTCTTTCAGCATTCCTGGAGCAGAGAGGAGGAGGTTGTCCATTGTGGTGGCTCTGTGATACAAATTTCTATTTGCATCACCACTCAGATAAATGTAACATTTCCAAATTTAATAGATCAGTGTTTTGATATGAATCATGTGTGATTGGTCCTGCTGTATAGAAGTGAAGTTGGTGATGTTGTGACCCTCTCTGTAGCACCACCATCAGGCCAGTATTAAAATAGAATAACTCAAGCAGTTTTAATGGAAATCCTGTCAAATTTACTGTCAACATGCCTGACACATAGAGCAGGTAGTTATCAATATGGGGGTTTTATAATATTTTTATAGCACCACCTCTGCACTTGTCCAAATTTAAGATTTCCATATGTAACAGTTTTGTTGGGAATCTTACCAAACCTTCTGTGATTGTTCCTAGCATATAGAGGTGATATTGGTGACCCTTAAATCTTCTCTGTAACACCACCATCAAGCCAAATTTTTTTGTTTAAAAAATGCAATAACTCAGCAGTTTTAATTAAACTCCTGTAAAATCTGCTGTCAACATTCCTGGGGCAAAGAGGAGGAATGTTTTTGGATTTTTACAGCTCTATCACTTTCACTTTAGCATCCCCACTGGGTGAAACTAGGTTTCCACATGCAATAAGTCAAACTGTTTTCATTGAAATCAGATCAACTATGCTGCGAACGTCTTAGTGCAGGAAAGAGCAATACTATTGTTCTGGCAACACAGTGATAGACCCTATGGCACCACCATTTGGCCAAATTCAGCCTCAAAAATGCAGCGAGTAAAACAGGTTTTATGGGAATTGGATAAAATCCGTCAACATTCCAGAGCCTAGAGCAGGGGCGTCACTAGTCCTAATACTGTACTGGGGCACAAACAATGCAAGCGTGCGAGCAAAAAAATTTTTTGCACTAATTTATCATAAAAAGCATTATTAGTGCTTCAAATTAAACATTCATGTCTGATTATCTTGTTGTCTGGATCTATGATTAACCACCTGAAATGGACTGATGCATTTGGCCTAATTGTGCTCTTAACTCTAGACCCCTAAACCTGGTACAAGCAAAAAAGGAATCGCAATGAATCTTTATGAAATATTTATTGTAGCAAACATATATAAATCGAGCATTTGCAACAATACAGTAAAACAAAAAACTAAAGCACCCCTGTAACTGGGTTTTAACTGTATACTCTCCTTTGTTATCCTCAGTGTCTCATAACCAAAGTACTTGATGAGCCCGATTCTCTGTTCAGACAGAACCCATGTTTTAACGTGAAATAGCTCATATATGCTCATCAAACATCGATAGCAATCTCCAGAAACCGAGCTGACTGTGCTAGGCTAACCATTATGAATCAACGTTATACCTATGATGAGCCAGTTAGCTATAAGGCAGCAGCTAACGTCAGCACTACGCTACTTCAATTTTCAAACAGAGCTGGCAAGATGGCAGCTGAAAGTTTAAGCAAAGTTGTGACATTTCAATTCCCATGGAAATGACGACACAGAGGAGAAAACAAACTATAAGGACAAGCAGTTGCCCAGCACTAACCTGAAGACAGGTGCAAAGAATGACGGCGAGAGCAGTCAGCACTGACAGACACCGTTGTGTGTGTGACCTTGTGTTCCGAAGTTCTGAAGAGAGCACTAGCCGAATCACAGCCAAAGCCATGTGAATATTAAGTAGCCACATGCCATTGTGTACTATACGGAGTGAAGTGAATAAAGTAGCAATGAGTTACAGTTATCATATTAAGTAGTTGTGTGCCTATGCACTTTTTGTTACAGTAGATTTCTCTTACTGTAGATTATGTGGACATGTAGACTTAAAACATGATTTTTTTTTTTATCCCCTTGGGAAAATTATACTGGGGCACTGCAGACCATGTCTGGTTCTGCCGATGGCCTAGAGTAGTTTCCCTGTTGATTCTCTGGAACCAATACCCATTCTTCTATCACCACCACTAGGCCAAATTATGCCTCCCGCCTATCGCAGAATTTTATAATTTTTGAGTTACATGTTGCTGTTGTCCACCAACAGCATTTGTCTCGTTATCATTGTAGGCTGTACATTTGTATTGATTATTCATTGAAGTAAATTGTAAGTATGTTAATCTAGCAAACTACATGGGAAGAGTTTGAGAGTATTGCATTAAAATGGGAAAGTACTGTCCTGACAGCATGTCTGTGTGCATGAAGATTTCATATTCTAGGCTGGGGCCTTCATTGTATGCTCCCTAACAGCGTGCTTGCTGGAAAAATATAGATGAGAGTTGAGATCATATTCAAGTTTGGTGCCATTGAATATTATGGTGTTATGGCCCCTGTCTGATTGTCATATTTCCGGTTCTCTCCTTGACAGGTATTGACGATGACTTACTCAAGCTCAAGAAGCCAGGAGCGGTAAAAGGTCAGATAGAGTTTAGCACCAAAACACCACACCTGATTCTCACTCTACTGCCAAGCGACAGGGTGGAGAACCCTGCCAAGAAGAACCGTAAGAAAAGAGCGGCAGCTGACAACCCCACCTGTTCTCGGTAATAGAACAAGTCACCACGTACTCATAACTGATAAACTGTGTCCAATTATTTTTGGCAAGACTTTTTGCCTCAATGCCCTTGATCCTTCAAGATCTAAGATCACAAATGTGTGAGTAGGATGTTCCAAAGTGAGTTCTAATTCTAATGCTGGTTCAAAAATCATGGTTTGCTGTTGAAAGCAAATGAGTTGACTGAATTTTGGGGAAAAAAATTAAGGAAAGTGTAGCTCCTATTTAAAGTTTTAATAGTACATGTATTTTAAGGCAGTCTTGAGTCCCAGAGTCAGTCATTTAAGGGATATCATGTGTGTCTCTGTGATTGTCTCATCTATTAAGCTCTGCTGATCAGGGTTGCTGTCTTCGATCCTTGTACATCGATTTTCGACGTGACCTAAACTGGAAGTGGATCCATGAGCCGAAAGGGTACAAGGCTAATTTCTGTGCTGGAACCTGCCCCTACTTGTGGAGTGCTGACAATCATTACAACATGGTTAGTATTTCCCAACTGTTGTAGGAATTTGTGCAGGATTGGGCCTCAGAACCGTATAATGGGACGGGACTTAGCTAGGTAGCACTTGGCGTTGAAATATGTTTAGTCTATAATTACATTTCATAATGATATTCTAGGCAAAGGAAAAAAGTAAAAGCCCCTCCTGGAAAAAAACAAAGGCATGTAATTGTGTTGTGTTTTTGGGTCATCATCATGTTGGCCTGATATTCTTTTCATTTTGTTTAATGCACATTTTAAGGCTTCTTCTTTTACTCAGACATATCGGTCTCTGTCTTTTTTTTTTTACTCATTTCCCATACCCACAGGATTTAAATTTAACTGAATTTTATACACATGGCTGAACATTTTAAAACTACTTTCCACTGCAATCTGGACTCTGTTTGTCCAACCCCTAGTATTTATATATGTTTCACTTTCTATTTTTTTAATGTAGCTTGGGAACTTTACTGAAGAGAGGAGAAACAGGAATCCTTGTCTGTTTATTATCACACAGAACAAGACATAGCATTTTATGTGACGGTAGCACGAGTAAAAGATTAAAAACTGGACAATAAAATAAACACTGGATGACTATGTGCTCACAGTACTGGTAGAACAGAAATACATTTAACTGACATGGTACTCCACCAGCTACTGAATCCTCCTCTCCTCCTATCCTGCCCTCATGGTTTAACAAAAGCATGGCTTTGGCTCATTAAACCTGTATTTTGGCCTGTTTATCACCAGGCTGGTGCTTTGATAGCCTCTGCCTCTTCCAGGTCTGTTTTAGTTTTGTTTTTATTACAGCTTGATTTAGGTTTTGGCATTATAACTGACCGAGCTTGGCTGCTCACATTTTTATTTCCCTCGTGTTATTATCGAGTGTTTTTCCTGAGATTTCTCACTCAGAAAGCGCTGTCTCTTCATTCAGGTTCGTAAATAAGTAGACTGAGGATACATTCTTCCAACTGCTTTGTGGCTTCGCTTTTTGGAGACCCAAATGGTCCGCATCATACCCAGCATGCTCCCTGGGCTGCAAGGACTCAATCAATAATTCTAACATGTTTAAAAAAACCTTTTCAAAGGTGAAATAGATATAGTATTAATTTTCTTGCAATGGCACAGTTATGATTATTGTGAAATTGAACTTTGTCACCACTTGCTGTACTCATTGACCGTACTTCTGTTGTCAGTGGATTTTGATAGTCGTATAGTGCAGATCCACCATGAGGTAAGGTTAAAAACTTTAATTAACATAATGCCTTATCTAAACTTACAGCTGAAACTTTGTGTTCTTGCTCAAGCCTACTGCCAAATTGTTCATCTGTTTTTACAGAATGTTGCGTAAGTCTAGTCAAGATGGCGTCAAATTGAGAGTCTTGCGTAAACTTGCGGATGGAACTAGACACGCAAAAAGTTTATGAAAAATTTTGTAAAAACGTCAACCATGACTTATCTTCTCATTAAAATAGGCAGCATGCAGTAATCTGCTGCCGATATGTCAGAATATCTATCAGATGCATATCAATACAAAAACCAGATTCACCTCCAGCTAAATAATTCAACATTATAGTTTTCTAGCATGTTGAAAACAGTTCTCCATGGTATAGTGTGTAGGCGTAGGTTCCAGTATTTTCACGTGACCACAGATCCACTAGCATGTAAATTTGACAATCTTTACTCCCACTTGTGGAGTGCTACGGATTCGACTGCCGTAAGCAGGTGTATGTCAATTTACGCAAACCAAACTCCTCTTGTGGAACTTTATAGCACAGTGGATCTGCTCTATTAATATTAGACGTTTGTGAACCTACAGTATAAATATAAGCTACTGGCCATAGTGGGGAACGTGTTGGTGCAGTGGTTGAGTGTGCTTGGCTTGGGATCAAAAGATCCTGAGTTCAAGTAACTGCCATGGCTTTTGCTGTTGCGTTCTTGGGCAAAAACACTTTACTCTCACAGTGCCCCATTCCTCCCAGGTGTACAATTGGGCACCAGCAAATGCTTGGGGAAGCCTGAGGAAAAGCCGGGGGTTTAACTTGTGATGCATCCCATCCAGGGGAAGTAGGAACACTCCTAGTTGCTATAGACAGCAGGGTTAATCCTAATGAGGCTCGGGACAGACTATGGCTTTGCCACTGGCCATAGTAATGCTGGTCAAATGACATTGATTAATTTTTATTATATAATTTTTACAAATGAGCCATCTTCCATTCTTTATTTGGTTATATAAAATACATATCTCCTGTGATCTGGAAAAACCTAGTAAGTTTATCTGTGGCAAAGATCTCCGCAATTGAACAAAAAATTTAGGTTCTGGACTTTTCCCAACAGAAAAAAATATGATAGAAACTTGATCTTGAAAGTTCAAATGACACTAATAGCTAGTGTTCTAAGATTTTCGCCACTCTTAATTACTGCAAATGAAAGGTTAAACTCAGTTTCTACCAAAAGTGACACACATACTAGGTTTTTCCAGATCACAGGAGATATTGCGAGGTTTGCACTGTCAAATCAATTGCATATTATTTGAACAGCAGCCAGAAGCTATCACTCCGAGATTAAATCGCTGTCAGTGAAATATTTATTCCAGATGTGGATGTGACCATTGACTATGTCAATGATATACAGACTGGTCCGTCTAACTTTGTTTTCATATCGCCCTGCTGACATGATGGTGTTTTTGTAACCATAATGATTAATCATGTTTATGTTAATTTCTCCAATATATCTTTTTTAAACAAGTTGCGCTGTCTTGCTACCAGAAATTGAACTAGAAAGCTGGAGATTTGCTTGAGGCTCGCTGCATAATTTGTCTTTAAAAATAGGGTTGTTTTGTTGCTGAATATAGTCTCCCAGAGTAGCTTCTTTTTCCCAATATGCTACTGCTGAAATTCCTACAAAGATTAAGTACTTAAATAGCTCTGAATAGAATCCTGATATTTAGTTTGTGAAAACATGCTTTTGTGACTACCAGTAACTGCAGACATAGCTAAATCCACCAAAACACAGGGATTGACTCTTCAAAGGCTTAACCCATAAAACCTACGGACCTTTATATGGCTTCATCAAATGCAGCTGCTGTATCGAAACTTGTGGAGCTGCAGGCTTATTTTGAATTCTAGTGGAAATCCCAAGGTTTCCAACAATTCCGAATATGTCCTGCTGAATTACAGGGAAATGTGCATAAAATGATGTTCAAGATCTAGATATTTTCAATGTGGTGTAATGCTGTAGCCAAATAACATGGTGCCCTGGGTTTGAACATTTCACTCAATTGAAGTGCGATGTAGTTTCAGCAAAGCGCTGCAAGGAACAGTTACTGAATATGTATGTGACATTGTCCTACAATAGAAAAAGAAGTGCTTCTTCTGTCTTCTAGCCTTCTTAACGGAACATTTAAGCGCAAATTTTGCGTTTAAGGGTTAAATGTCTCACACTTTTTGCCACAGATCTTGCCCCTTTACAACAAACTGAATCCAGAGGCCTCAGCTTCCCCGTGCTGCGTTCCTCAAGACCTGGAGCCACTCACCATCGTGTACTTCATGGGTCGCACTCCCCGCGTTGAGCAGCTCTCCAACATGGTGGTCAAGTCCTGCAAATGTCGCTGATGTAGGGCGGAAGGCTTGTTGAAAGTGGGGAGGGTCGTGTGTGCTAGTGGTAATTAGTGAAGGGTGATGGTGTGGCCAAGGGAAGTAGCCGAGTGAGGTAAGCGTAAGGAAAGGTTGAAGACAGTGGTGTTCGAACACGCTACTTTGCTCATTGACTGACATTGCGGCAGAAGCCAGAGTAGCACTGCCCCATCACAAATGAAAGGATCTGCTGAGAGACTGAATGAAGAGAATATGGAGGTTCTGCTGGGAGGCATAAATTTGAGGGTTTTTCTGTCTCCACCTTTCTCACTGTCTGTTATTTTCGTGCGTTGACATCATAGTATATTTTCAGGAAATTTAAGTGGCTGCAGTGCCAAAGAAATTTCAAAAAGGCCTCTCATTTCACAACATTTAGCTTTTACAGAACAGTCATATCTGGTCAATGTGAGGTCAGTATTGCCATGGTAATCCAGTAGTTATGTAGCATAAAGCAAGTTTGGTTTTTTTACAATGTGGTCATCATTTTAATTAGCAATAATGTCAATGCTGATATCAGAATTACTCAAAATAATTTTTTTCTTCTGCAAAGAGTATTTCTTACTTAATCAGTCACACCAAGATATGAGGTATTTCTGGAATTTTTTTTTTGCTGAAGGTAAGAGCAGAAGCAACCAATTTTTGAAAAAGTAAACCATTCTCTTCACCTTGTCTCCCCAAACTAATTCAGTCGAACTGCATTGTTTAGTCCATGCTCTAAAGACATCACAATAAAAAAAACAGAGCAGACTGCAGAAATTCTTGCCATGTAAATAAAAAAGTCACGGTTCAATTGTTGACAGCTTGTTTTTTATGCATTTTTCAGTTCTATGACAGGGTTCAGGGTGAGTATTTGTGTCAGTCAGAAATAGACAGTGTATTCAAATTCCAGAATACTGTATATACTCGCTTAAACTGTAAATAGTGTAGCCAGTCAAAATAAAGAGGTATTTATGTTCAACACGTCTCGTTTTCTACATTATACAGTGTGTGAGTAGTGGTAGCAGTGGTTGGATGGATTGACAGGTACGGGGGGTTGACTCAGGTCCAAAAATATGAACTACATGTTGTTATAAATAAAGTTTTGAGAACTTTGGAATTCTGCCGGTTACTATTCTAAAGTTTTTTGAGTTACATAATGTTGCTATGGACTGAACTGAGAATAAGTAGTTAAAGACCTGGCCACCAAGCCTGTTCAGCTCTTACTGGTTTGAGGTTACATGGTCAAAGAGAAAGAAGAAAAAAAAGTTCAGTAAAAATAAATATAGAAAGAATGGCCCCACCAATGTAGTGATTCAGACAGATCCAGCACAATAGAACGAATGCTGAAAAGTGCTGTGTGAAGATTTTTAAATATTTTGTGAGATAAATCAATATGATATTAATAATATTATTTTAATGAATACTGCGGATATCAATTCAGACCCATTCAAGGGATTTTAATCTGAGAAATTGAAGTGTATGCCACTGCTGAAAATCTTGGGTCAATAGATGGACAATTCCTAACAATGCATGAATTCCTTAATTATCCTTCCTTAATTATGCATGAATACAATTTAAAAAAAAAAAACAGGACAGAAGCATTTCTTAAAGTTTCATTTCTTTCAGGGTTGTATAGGAATAATAATTTTTAGTATAATTGTCTCAAGGCGTCAACCAGCATTAAAATCCAGGTTTGACCTGTGCAAAGAGCATGGGCCAATTTTACTCAAACTGGAAGCCAAGAGCAGCGGAGACGGGTGGATGCAAAAGCTTGCCTGAAAGGCAGAATCCTGCCAACTCGCTGTGGTCGAGGTTTGAAGATTTTCGGCGTAAACAGGATGTGAGCGATTCCCAGACACCGACCGCTCACGGAAAGCCAGATTTATACGTTTGGGTAGTAGGGTTTGTGGTGTGGAAAGAGAGAAAGAGAAGGAAAGAGAAAGAGTTAGTGAGTCAGACGACATTGCGGGTTAGTTGCCATTTATGGATGTCAGAATGTTTACACATGCATCTGTACAGTATCAACGAAAGTGTGCTGTAGTCTAGGAGTTGTATGTGTGATTCTGCATGCCTGCTAACCATACGGTTAGAGTTATTTTTGGTTGTCAGTCAAGTTATTTCAAACTGCGTATTTAGCGCTTTCAAAATGACATTTTGGACTCGCATGCAGGCATGTATTTGATTGGACTAATTTAATTAGCAGTGATATATTTTTTACTTTAGGATTCAACAAAAGTGTGTGTTGAATTCATCTTCTGTAATCACAACATCATGCTGCTTCAGTGCCTGCATTTTGACTTTCCTTCAATTCGAAATATGTGTATATGTGAGTTTTTATGTGTGTGTGTGTCAACACTGAATGCATACCTCTCCAAATGTTTACTTTCATGTGATGTTGTGTCTGGCTTCACTGTTTTGGATTAAAGAGAATCAGAGAGCAGGCTCTTGTTTGTGACTCACAGAGGGGAATTCATGCAGACCAATGCCTCCCTTCAGACTACTGCCCTGTGAAAACAACCTGGCTGTTTAAAAGTAAGGTGGGACGGTGAGACGGAAAGGAGTGGGGCGAAAGTTGGGGGAATGTGTTACTGATGAGCTGTCCACAGTAAAATATGGCAATAAATTGTGGCCAGATTTTGTGGCTTTTTCATGAAAGGAGTGCTGTGCATTCAGAGGATAAGATTTTGTGCAGTTGGGATGTACTATATGATGTCTGTGTTATAGGTACCTATGTGCATTATAGGTATACCATCAGTATAGACCTATGTGGAAATGTACAAAGCAGTGAAACAGACAGGATAAATGATGAATTGTTGGTAGAGGAGAAAATATTTTCTGGCTGGGTTTTTTTAATAATGGTGGGGGAAAAATGAACAGAGGAGTAAGATTGCAGCCTGCCTCTCTACCTGGAGACAGCTTGTTTGACACTAGAGCCATGAAAACTAGCTGTTACGTTCCACTCCATTTTATTAGGCGTTCTCCTTAATTTTTGCAGCATCTGTGCAAAGAATGTCTGAAGTGATTGTTGATGGTCTATAGTGCCATTTAATTGTATTCTCGCTGTTTTTTATTCAATGTGGGTATTTGCCTATGCCTTGCCAGCAATGTGCAAGGCTCTGCACTTGATCTGTCCCAGAGAAGTGCACTTCCCCCTCATTTTTAGCCGTAATCTTGGACACTGTTCCACGCAAGCACACCCAAAGGCCTCCAGCTTCTCCGTAACCTCTGTAATGGAAATTTATTGCATTCAGGTCTCTGACAGTATTGGGTATTAAGTGACTAGAAGATAAGTGAATGAATGTATGGTACCCTTTCCAAAAAAACAGTTAATATACTGTGAGAACAAAAACTCAGTAATTATACAAAGGTATAAATATCTACCAGGACTTGCAGTGCGACATGGCATAATAAATTTACTCTTGCACTCTTGCCATCTTCAAAATTACTGTTATCTAGAATAATGAGTAGCCATCCAGAATAAATACATGTTATCTCGATTATTAAGGGATGCCAAATTCCAGGGTTGACTAGCCATCTTTCATTGTTTATTGTCTCCGCATTCTTAAAAATGAGAACGAAGCCTAAAGCCAGTTTGCTTAAAAGTGCCATAGTTCTATTAACTGTAATGCGCATTGATTTATGCTGCACGTTGTTAAGTAAAATTTTTTAAATAAATGTGGGGAAGATGTGGGTTTGTAAAATACAGGTGTGTGTTCAAGGTAGCAACATGAAAAAGAATAAAATGGATGGCACATTTTATAACTTTAAAAATAACGTGCTTACATATATACCATAATCACAGTAGTTTTCAGAAAATATAATGGGACTGTTGGGCCATGAGAGGATCGCACACTGTAATCACCACAAGCACAACAATGGCCTCCTCAGCTTTTTAAAACAGTGAGCTGTGGCTTTTCTGTTTTGATACCCAAACAAAAAAATATTACCCAAATTTACTATTAAAAATTTAAGATTTTTATTGTCACTTGCGATGCCATTTTTGAACAGATACACTTATATCACATATATACTTTGCATGCAAAATTTTTCTGAAAACTGGCTGTCTTGATTGGTACTACATGAATCAATTTAGAAACACAAATAATAAAAAAAAAAAACCTGCCGCCCATGCTGTGTGAATTTGTGATATGATTTATGCTTAGAATGATTATAACAGTGTAATACAGTCAAAAACAAACAAAAAAAAAGGGTTCTATGCAATACATGGTAAGTACAAGTGTAATATGGTAGGCAGTAAGGTCATGGAGAAAAGACAGGTGTTGCTTGATGAACTCCTCTTCCTGCTCGTCCACTTTCTGACGCTTGCATGTGATCTTGTCCTCACCTCATGTTGAGAGACCTGGCGAGACTTATGAGAAATATGGGACGGGTCGTGTCACCCATGCGGCGTCACTGGACTAGTTCAGAAATGGGAAATGCACACACTTACAGACACCCTTGCAGGTTGCATTGTGTTTAAGCCCACTGTATATCCTTAAACTGATATCTTTCAATTTACCAAAGAATTTTGTTCTGACCTATTGTGCTGTGTGTCCTGTGAATTCCTGCAGTAGAGAATACTAAGCGCCCATGATTTCTGTCACAGAGCACATAGGCTACAAATAAAAATCCTTTTCACCGTTTTCACCATTGCAATGCACCGCAATTATTAAAGTGCTAGGCTGGACTTAAAATAGCTGCAAAATTGAATATAGTCAATCTCTTTGCTTCAAAATTTCTGTCAAGGTCATTTATGAATGACTGATGTCATAATATGAACATTCTAAACTTTTGATCCAGATTATACATCTGTCAGTCTTTTGGTGATGTGTGAGTAAAAACAGTTAAAGGTTTTGACACACCTCCTCTCATTGAGTAGCCTGTACCGAATGGTCAGTGTTCTTACTCATCTGCAATTTCGAAAAAGGTCAGTACATTGTGGAGAATTCTTATAAAATTAAAAAGGAATGATTTAAAAAGTCCATTAATGTAACGTCTGGAGAAGGGAGCCAATAGGACTTGATTAAAATACAAAATCGTAGTCTTTATTGACTGTCCGAGTCCAGACTAGGTGATCAGAGTTATACAGTACACGGGGCGGATCCAGGAATTGCTGAAAGGGGCTGCACAGCCCGCTATGCACGCCAAAAGCGTGGGCAAGGAGGGGGATCTAGGGGACCTTCCGCAGAAAAGTTAGAAAAAATTAATGTGCTGAAAACACGTTTCCCTGGTGTCTTGGGAGAAATATCTGGCCTATCTGTTCAATGATTTTCTTCCCAAGGTTCCAAAAATTAAGCAAAGAAAAACTTTCGAAGTGCCAGTATAACACAGTTTTACATTAACTGACAACTTTAATCTTTACCTATGACTTTCACTTTACTTTCAAAGTTCGTGACCTAAACCCCTTCACTAGTGTTGGTGACTTGGACAAAATTTCAAAGAGGAGAAAATCTTTTGAAATTGTCCAAACCCTACTGTGTTGGTATTCCTTGGAAAGTGCTTGATGAGAGCATTCCAGTGAATACCAATGTGCTATGGTTTGAGCAATTTTCAAAGGGTTTCACGATGCCGAAATGTTGACAAAATCACCACTAGTAGTGAAAGGGTTTGAGCATATTTCTCATAAAACATTGATATTATTAGTTTTTGAGTTTATATAACATCAAATAGCCTCCAACAAAATTATTGTAGTGTATATCTAACATGAAAACCCAATGACAATATGCATCTGTGATTTTAGCAGATGTTAACAGATCATGAAATCCTGACCCCCCCCCCCCCCCCCCCCAAAACCTCTAAACCAGGTTTAGCAAGAGATACCACCCTCATCTGCTTAGAAAAAAGCAAAAAGTTATTACAATGCTGTGATTGCCTTTTTTTTTATCCCCCCGGCATAGAATGCGGGCGGATAAAGGCATCACCCCGTCCGCTCGTCCGTCCGTAATCATTTAGTTTCCGGAGCAGAACTAGGAAACCATGCAAGATACCAGCACCAAACTCGGTAGATTTATTCTATGTATAGTCTAGATGTGCCTTTTGCTACTTTGGAAATTTCAGGATTCCTATTTTTGTCGTTGCCATGGAAACAAATCTGGACTTAGTGCAAATTCCACTGTGTTTGTTTCCTGAGCAGAACTGAAAAACTATGCAAGATAACAGCACCAAACTTTGTACATGTATTTTATGTATAGTCTAGATGTGCCTTTTGCTACTTTGGAAACTTCAGGATTACTATTTTTGCCATTTCCATGGAAACGAATCTGGACTTAGTGCACATCAGGCCTAGTTCGTTTCCGGAGCAGAACTCAAAAACCGTTCAATATATTCTACTGAAACTTTGCAGATGTGCTACTCACATACTGAAGTGGAGGTTTTTGATATTTTCAGATTTCCAAAAAAAAAAAAATTTTTTTTTGTTTCCATGGAAACCAGTTGCATTTGGACTCTGCACAGAGATAGGTTCTTTTCCGGAGCACAACTCAAAAACCGTTCATGACATCTTTCTGAAACTTGGCATGTGTATTACCCACATACTGAAGTGGTGTCTTTTGATATTTTCAGATTTCTGAACTTTTTTTCTTTCGTTTTCATGGAAACAAGTTGGATTTAGACTCCATACAGAGATGGGTTCGTTTCCGGAGCAGAACTCAAAAACAATTCAGTATATCTTTCTGAAACTTTGTATGTGCATTACCCAAGTACTCAAGTACTGAAGCTGTGCCTTTTCATATTTTCACATTTCGGAAATTTATTTTTTTTTTCTTTGCATAGAAGCGACATGGATTTGGACTCACTCACAGGGCTGGGTTTGTTTCTGGAGCAGAACTATAACATTGTTCATTAATGACCCTTGTTTTTTATTGCCTTTGTCAATGTGTGCTTCATAGTCTTTGGTAGATGTTGCCAGTACATACTTCCAGATCATTCCAGATGAAAATCACCTCAACATTCTTGTTTGAATTTCTTTGAAGGTGTAGGATTGATGTGACTTTCTCAAATAATCAGGGGCCGGGGGATATGTCATCTTCTGATGACTCTTGTTTCAAATGGTTCTAAAAGACGCGGCTTTAATGCTTCCAAAACTCTCCAAAGTGTTTTGAGAGTAAGAAATGTTGTCATACACGTAATCCAAGTCACCATTAAATTAAATTTCTGCACGTGAGTGAATTTACTAATCTGGAGGCAGTGGTTGGGTGGGTAATGTCCAAAAACATCTTATTTATATTAAAGATCCTATTTATCCTAAAGATGTCCTGAAATAAATTTAATACAACGATGCTGTCCTACATTAAAACTTAACACTGTCAACATATAAACTACTTTTATGGAAATGTTATTATTATTGTTATTATTTACATCAATGAACGTGAAAAAGAAATGTGACTTTAGGGCCATTTAGAATTTTTCAATATGACTATTGGACTAATTAGATTGACTAACACATAGCCTTTTAAAAAATAATGTTACATATCTTACTTATAGACTTTAAAGGGCATAGAAAAGCTCACTATCTTCAGAACCGCTGTACTCATTGGTTACAACTTTAATGACGGGTGATTCTGAAGATCAAGACAGGGTTTTGGAATGGAAAATTTGGTATATCCTCCAGTATTCTAGGACAAATTTTATTTGGCACCATAAAACAACAAATCAAAATGCATCAAATAGTTGGCTATGAACAACTGGTCCGTCAGTGGGGTCCTTTTGTAAGCTCGAGCAAATTTCAACCGAAGGCATATTTGTGATAGCCTTTAAATTTAAAGTCAGTCTTACCGCTTCCATGTCCCCCTGCAAATGAAAAGTACTTGCTACGAGGATCATCATGGCCAAACAGCTGCTCGTATTTTTTATTTTTTTTTTCTGCATTTGAAAGGCTGAGCCTCAAATGTCGGTTTATTCTATTCTCTAAGCTTTTCTGCCTCTCCGCAGCTTTTTGACATTTTTGTCTGAAGTCATAGCCACTGAAATGCGTTTTTAGACTGTCACTGCAACAGGGGACAAACAAGGCCATTGGTCGAACAAATTTCCCAGAAAGCCCGCCATCTTATAGCTTGGTAAAACCAGACTCTTCGCTTTGCTTCATACACAGAGTCTGACCACAGTCGTCATTGACAAGTGTTTATTTCCTGGTGGGTGGGTTCTTGTCTGAAGTTTAAAATCATTGGTGTACCCATAAACTAATCATTAACATTTGGCGATGACGTATGTTATGCGCCGGCTCAGCTGCTTAGTACATCTGCTGTAAACACAGTCCTTTATACCAGGAATGCAGTAAAAACAAACTGATCAGTACATTAAAGTTAATACTTGTACCCATACATATGCCCATCTACTAAATTTTAGCCTTCACACATTCACTTAAAAGATCCGAAGGTGCCCTTTTTGTTCTTACAAGAAACAAACTGTTGAGCCATCGTTTTTCCTGCAGATACTGCTGCTGTTAAAAACAAGCACCATCTGGCATATCCCCAAGCCCCCCACATTCAAGGATTAACTTTTCAATTTATATGAGTAAATGTACTACAGTATTAAAGGACTTGATCTAAAGTAATAAGGTAACAAACTTGCCAGACTATGAAATGGCAATCCAGACAATGTTGAGGTCAGACCAATACATGTTCAGGGTCCCTGTGTCCATCTTTCGAGGTATGTTGGTGTAGATGTGGTCAATCTGTGTTCTACTGTCTGTGGACATTACCTGTAGTAGTTATGGTTGTCTGTTGATCTTGCTGTTCATGTTACCGGCACTCAGTACGAGGAAGTGGGCTGCCACGACTGCCAGGAGATTCCTAGCTTCACATTATATTCATATAAAAACAATGCCAGGGGGATAACAAACATTTCTAAAGACAATAAATCAAATTGAACATATTGTGAGGTAACATTCAGGAACCAGTCGTGAGAATCCAGGAATGCAGTAAAAGTGATTTTATTGAGCGAGGGGGTATACCCCCACAGAGCAGAAGGCAAAAAAAGTCCACAATCCAAAAATCGCAATCCACAGGGCAGGATCCGAGTCGAAAAACCAGGGCAGCAATAACAGTATTCGTAGTCGAGCAGAAAAAGGGTTCATTAACAGATGGAGATAAAGGTACCAAAACAGAGCCGAAAATCAAAAGTCGAGGACGGTCCAGTCAGAAGAGCAACACTAAGAGTACAAGGCGAAAACAAGAGCAGCACAGGTAAACTAGGGAAACGTTCTGAGAGGGAACTGCTGTGAGAAGACTGCTAATATACGCATACGGGAGGTCACATGCTAAACAGAAAACAGGTGTAAGAAATCAGACTAATTACAAAGGAGCAAACATGAGGGAGAACCTAATCGCATGAAATAAGCAAAAGGCAAAACGCGGACAGGGATCACAAGACAGCCTATAGACAGACATACGGCTCCGGTTAGGAAATTCTAACGTGCACAGATAATCAGAGAAAGGACAGAGCGGGCAGGTGCGGAGGATCCACTGAAATGCAGCAAAGAAGATTAGGTAAAGGCAAGAGGCGGAGACCAGAATAGGGCGAGTGCTGAGAGCTTGTTAATCAATTAGTATGGTGCAGCTATACAATCCCTAGTGCTCGTTAGTAAGTTAGTATTACATACAAAGTCAGTTTAGGTTAGTAACTAGCAAAAATAACAAACTGTTATTACTGGTTAGTAATATAGAAAAGCAAGGGGAAGGAAGTAAACCAGATAGGAAGGAATGGTTGAAATCCAGAAACCATGAAATCACCCGAAAGAGTGGCACGCAATACTGGGGCTGTGAGCAATCACAGTCCAAATTCAACCATGTTTCCATGTAAAGTGCAAAAATCAAAAATTGTAGAAATTCCTAAGTATGAAAAAACACATGTAGACATAATGCTTAACATATCTATTAAGTTTGGTGAAGGTCAGATGTATAGTTTCTGGGATATGGCTCGGACAAGCTAAGTTCCAATTCAGAATTCACACAAGTTTCCATGGAAATGGCAAAAAAATTAATAAAAATTCCAGAAATTCCTAAGTATGAAAAAAAGAACATCTAGACATCATGCTCAACAAATCTGTCAAGTTTCGTGAAGGTCAGATGTATAGTTTCTGAGATATAGCCCGGTCAAGTTCCAATTCACACAAGTTTCCATGGAAACCGCAAAAAAAAAAAAATTCCAGAAATTCCTATGTATGAAAAGGCACATACGGATATCAAGCTCAATATATCTGTGAAGTTGCATGATGATTGGATGTATAGTTTCCAAGATATGGCCCGGACAAGATATGATTACAGACGGACGCCCAGACGGACACACTGATGACTATATCCCCCCTGCATTATCCTGCCGGGGGGATAAAAATGTGAGAGACCCAAAATCAACGGCAGAATCGACGAGAATAACACATTATTTACATCAGGACGAAATCTGCATTGACAAGAAAACTGAACCATCCTTGCGCTAACATCATACCGAGCTCACTATCTAACATTTTAGCAACATAGTTTGGCTCTAAGCATTTGGCTGTCGCAGACAGCCATTTAATTCATGGATAATGACAACGTAACACTGAAACAGCGAATAGGTCTCGTGACATGATCAAAAACACGGCTTTTAAAAAGTTCGCTGCTAACTTAAATAGCGTGAAATTCGCAGGCAATGAAACACTAGAAGCTACTAGCTAGCTGAGGTGGTTCGGCTGTGTCTCACAGAGATGAACAGGGCGCCTATTTCGTGATGGCTATTAAGTAGATATGACAATTTGTAGGGAGTAGTGCGACAACATCATTTCCATTCAAAAAACTAGCCAAACATTCATTTTGTTGTGGCTATAATACCCAGGATTTTCTCCACGACAGAGCAAATGGCCTCCCGTGTATCTATGTGCGTGGCCATTGTTGATTTCGGAGACTACAACTTCAAACTCGGCGCAGCTGCTACATCATTGCTCTCGGTCACGCCGTCTGTTCGTTGGTTTGTCCAGCAGATTTTTTGCTGGGGTAAACGAGGCAGAGCTGATGGAAGGGTGTAACGATCTCACAAACTGATCACTAGCATACCGGTAGCTCAGTACAGGAAATGTTGATCAACATTTGATGAGCAGAAGGGACTCTTATACACAAGGCTTATAACGAGGTAGGCGGGGCAACAGGTCTTAGGGTTAATCTAAACATTAAATGAGAGGGGAAAATACAGGAGGTAATTAACAATACAAAATGGGAAACAAAGACATAGACTAGTTTCATGAGACATCCTAAAACAACCACAGCTCCATTCAAGGAGCACCGAAGTGGAGAGGGATGAGAGAAACAGATTATTGGAGGAGATAGTTCCAAATTATCTGCAGAAACTAAGGCAAAGGACGGGGAGGCCAGTTACAGATTAGTATGGAAGCCGGAGTGATCCAATTAGTAAAGTTAGTAGTTGGTGTGATGATAATATTACCCAAACAGTGCAAGTTAGTATGTTAGTTATTCACAGTATTAGTATATTACTATTGATTAGTAGATAAACTACACAAAAAAGAGCACTAGTCGTATTAGTACTGAATTATTAATTAGTGTTGAAGGAAGCAGATGAGACATGAAGGATCTCGTCAAACACCAGAAACTTCTGAAATCACCCGAAATCTGACAGCTAACAGACACAGGCGTGCACTGGCAGTAAACAAAGAAAAGAAAAACATCACAAGGGGAACAATGTGCACAGAACTGGCAAATGGCAATGATATGGCAGATAATACAAATACAACATAATCAATAAACTAATAAACCCAGTGGAAGAAAACATAAAACCAGAACATACAGAAACACAGATCATGACAATTTACTCACCGTTACACAAAAAAAAAAAAAAAACACATTTAGGTCTATTTTCATGTTTTTGCAAATGGAAACGGATGTGGCAGTCACTTATTTTGTCCGTTGCAAATAGCTTATTCATTGCCTTAGCCCAGTTTGGTATTTTCGTGCTCTGCCATAAATGCATTTGCAACACCATGGTTTGAATTGCGCATTAGGGATTGTGTAGATGAATGTGGCACTGTGCAACATTCCTGTCATAAACCTTGCTTGTTTTTTCACTCACCCAAACCACCTTGTTACAGAGACGCTTTTGCTTAATAGTACAACGTAGTTTCGTGGGAATGAATCCCAGCTAGTGGAGCTTTTCGCTCGCATATCATTCGTATTATTTTCTTTCCCTCCTTTAATTTCTCTTTCTTTATGTAGGGTACAATATTAATAATGCTCATGAAATAGTGGAGGGGTGTAATGGGAAGGGGTGAATGAATGGGGTATTTTTACCTTTGAATATTTTCTTTGTGTGCATGGAAATACAATTTACCTCAGCCTCATCCTTATTTTAATACTACAAGTGTCATTTTGCACATGGTTTAAATGGACCACAATCATACCAAATGCATTGACCATTGTTTTCACTTTCCTTGTAATGTCACTGTATTGGAGCATGGTTATCAGTGGACTGATGGAGGTGGCATAAATTATAAATCATCTCTGGTTTGAAGAAAAAAGTATAAAGTCATTTCATATGTGGAAGATCAAATCATTTATTATAATGCAGCAGACAGCACAATAGGAAAATTTCATGAAACAACAGTTCCTTCATAACAATTTTCACAACAATTTCTTCTTGCTTGGATATTTTGATCAATCACTTCATTCTCCTCTCCAGTGATCCGGCACATTTAATCTGGATCCAGCACATTCTTTCTGCAGTAGAAGAGACATGCTCTTTTGTTAATGCGCAGTTATCATGGGACTTGATTCAAAAGGCCAAAAAAGTTTTGTTGAATAATATTTTTTGTATGATATGTCCTGTATATTTCTTTGATATGTGTACACCATCCCTTGTGCAGAGTTGATGTGTTCCTATGATATACTGGTGTTTGGAACTTTCATTTTTCAACATTAGCTTTTTCCAAAATTGTGCATCACTTCTCATGAAAAGTATGCCATTCTGTTTGTCTTAGTGCATCTGAGCAATTAATATCCATAATGGTAATTGCAGGTAGACTAGCACAAATGTGGGGAGGGTGTGACATGCCGGGTGTGACATGCCGGTATAAGATTTTAATTTAATTAAAAATGTCTTTAATAAAAATATGCTTTGCCGAAGCCAAGGAAGCATTTTCACTCACAGCAGCTGTACAGCCTCTTGACCCTTAGAATGTCGGCTGCGGACAGGATGTTGCTCCGTCCAATGGGCTGATTAGGGTCAGGAATGGGAGTTATAGTCTCCTTTCCATTGATGGAGAAAGCAGTTCTAGAAAATGAAAAACAAATGTTCCATGTTGAAAGCTTTTTCACAATTTTGTTTCAGTCGCAGTCATAATATGCGCATACATATTCCTCACCTTCCATAGTGCATGATGGAAGTGTAGTCATATGGAATATTCAAATTATTAGTGTCTTCTTTATAAAAGTTGTAGGCAGTACCTGAAAGAAAAATCAACACATACTTTTTGATTTTCTGATTAAAAGTGAACTAAAAAATGATGATTCTTCTCATAATGAATTGTCTAAATATATCAAACTTGGAATCCACTGCTTGGGTGGATAAAAATTCCAAAATAAAGTCCTCACGAGGTGCGATATTCTCCCAGCTGATCCTGACATATTTGTCCCGGTCGCTCCTTGTTTGCTCATGATTGAAGCCCAGAGCATGATTCAGCTCATGCTGAATGACACCCCGGTAAACACAGCCTTTTTTGGCCAGACCAAGAACCTGCCTGCCACCAGTCCTCCCAACGTAGGAATAACACCTGAAGTCAGATAGACACAATTTCAGTGCTAAGAAGGCCCACCACAGATATCAAGAGCGTTATCGCATTGTTCTCGCCATTAGTGTAAAAGAGCTCACCCATACGCATCCTGAATGCTAATGTAGTTTCTCTGATTTGACCGGGGAACAAAGCGAATGCAGGTTTTTCTGTGGAAGGTCTTCATGGCATTTTCAATCCTCTTCTTCTGCCAATTATCTATTAAAAAAATCATACAGCAATGAGTATGCGTTTTATGCTCGTGGAAACCATGAATAAAGATGGCGATTCAAGTACCGATGCATATATGTAAGTGCATATCACGCCAGAATTAAATTATACAATCAAATTACAAAAAAGACAGTGATGTTATTTACAAAACATTATATCAAAAGTATTGATCTTTGTTTCCCCAAAACAATTATCAGGCAAAACATACCATCTGTGTGCACCTCTATATAAATAGACAAGTTCAGTTTTTCTTCGCTTACAGAATTTTCTGCTCACAACATAAGGCACTCTAACAAGTCCATCTCTGGATTTTTTCCACAAACATCGGTTCCTCCAGCACTTCTTCGCATTTCTGGTCATTGGCACCATCATGTCTCCTTCCATGAGCATCTCACTGGACCCTTTAAGAGAGAGTATGCAGCCAAGTAGAGCATCTTATATACTGCTTAAACATACAGGAACAGTTAACAAGATGGTTTTTTTCTGATTCAGACTTCTTATCCTTTGTTTTTGGAAAACTTTCAGGAATAGAATAGCGTTTATGGTAAAATGTCTAATACTTCTCCAACAATAATAAAGCTTTCTTTTAGTTTGTCTCAAACTATCAAACACAAAAAAATACTGACCATTGTTGGACTGTAGAATTCTCGTGGTGATATCCACGTCATCAGGATCAGAATCTTCCATGTCCATGGCTTTAAAATACAAATATTGAAAACAGTCATATTCATCCAGACCTCAAATATGCGAATCAGTTGTTTATTATCACATGGATTTTAATGCACCCAAGTTGAATCATTTTATTTTCCCCCAACTGATTAACTCACAGTTAAGCGTAGAGTTAGTATCTTCACCTCCTGGATTCTAAAGAAGAAAACGAGGCAGATACTTCAGTAGTAATCAAATCGTTTTCCACGTTGCTTAATGGAGAATTTCTTACCATGAGAGGATGTGCCTGCGAGAGGCTCAGTAGCAAAGCTAGGACAATGGAGACAAGTCTGTGGTCCATCTTCTCTCAACGTTTGGAGAAACTCAGGTTGGTTCCTTCACAAAGAGTTGATGTTAGAGGTCCTTCAGGCCCTCTCTTATATACAATTACCACTTATAGGTGTGCCTGCGAGGGTATGAAGGATTTTGCGAGAAAAGGTACTTATTTAAACAGTGAATTCAAACAAGAATTTAAGTGCTTATTTTCTTTGCATTGCTAATCTTTCTTGATCAAGGTAAATAAAAGCCACTCCCTTAAAACACAGTTTTTCATTATGGAAGGTGTGAAATGAGACATATATCTTTAATATACCTGTATTTTTCCAGTTTTTATTGTTTTAATTATTTCAGGGTTTGGGACTTGCTTTTAGATCTTCATGCTAAATGTAACACAAGTTAAGGAGAACATCTGGAAACAAAAGGGGAAAACTCCTTACAGGATGTAAACACAAGAGTTTTATAATAATTATTTAATTAATTAAAAGAGATTAATCTTTCAGATTCCTCTGGGGGAATTTGCCGAATTTCCCACTTCTTTGAGTAGAAATGGCTTAATTCAGTTGCATTGAAGGTTTATAGAGCGCGGATTGCCCGTATATCTGCCAGGTCCTCCACAACTTAGGCTTCAAGTCAGGACTTGTACTGGCTGACTGAAATCATAATTTTGTTTAATTTAAACTAAGCAGGGGAGGACTTGGACTGCTGACGAGATATTCTCAATCATAATCATGCGATCATTTCCTGCCTTCTGTCAAAGCTTAATAACTAAATTTGTGATTGAGAGTAGGATTTATGGTTCTGTCAGTTATGGAAAAGTACCCATGCAGGCCTTTAATCACTAAAGTGTCCTCAAACCATAACACCTCTACCTCCATGCTTGACTTCTGATATGACGTTCCATATTTCTAGAATGCCGTGTTTGCTTTATTGCGGATGTTATGACCAGAAAGTTCCAGTTTTGACCCATTAGTGTCCAAAACAAGGTATTTTTGGTAAACAAAAGACATGACTTTATGCTTCTCAGGATTAGCAGTGGTTTTCATGTCGCAGCTTTCCCATAGATTCCATTTTTGCTCTGTTTTTTTTCTATGGTGTAAACATGACAGTTGGCCTTTTCTAAGGCAAGTGAGGTCTGCAGGTCCTAGCATGTTTTATCTGGCTTCCTTTGTTCTCTTGGAGGAATTTTAGTATCCAGACCACTTATTAGAAGATTCATTACAGTTCTAAATTTTTCTCAGTTTGGAAATAATACCACTCACTACATCTTTTTTTTTTTTTTTTTTTGCTGTCCTGGAGCATTAGAAAATGTTCACAGTCTGTCTAATTACTGATTTGTCACCATGATAACTTCCTCCATGATTTTTTTAAGCTCAAATGAAGTTTGAAGTTTCCATGATATGCTGAAATAAATGTGTTATATGGTATTTTTGTTGTGGCCCACTTCTTGAAGTACAGTATATTTGTAAATGGTCTCCATAATATGTGCATATTATGTTTATATATTCATCCATTTGTTCATGAAATTAGGTACACAAACTTTCAGAATGATATGAATACTCCAGTGCAATGTCTAAAATTGGACATCTTAGAATACTATCTTAGACAAATTAGGGTGTGCCACAAGTGCAATTCATGACAAAAGATGTGGCAAAAAAAAAAAACTGACAGGACAACCAGTAGTAGCCTCTGCACACAACTGTCACTGCATTCAAATTTGCTGAAAGGCTTTGATGGCAGAAGCTGTTTCTGTAAGAATAATAATTGGAAAAGAAGTATACGGAAAGAGAACTTAAATCCTCTTAACACAAGATCTGTATGTTATGCGAGGACTGATCGATTTTCATTGATACTCCCAGCTTACCATAAAAAAACAAATTGAGGTATAACAAATACAAGGTTCATTGACATAGCTGTTACTCAATGCTTAATCCCCAAACAGACAGTACAATCTACACACTCCCATTACATAAAATGCAGGGCCTGAAAGATGTCAAGCACTCTTTGATGGACCATACACTCATCTCCACCATCTTAGCTCTACTGCTGAGCCTCTCGCAGGCACATCCCCTCATGGTAAGGCAAGCTCCACTAAATAAAATGAAAAGTGTCACTCAGTTCTCATCCAGTATCCATGTTCAATTACATGCTCAAGCTATCCTACTTTCTTCCTTAGGACCCTGGAAGTGGAGATGGTGACTCTCCACTTAATGGTGAGTGATTCAGAGCCAGTAAAATAATTTGAAACTATACGTTGTAGATTCCAGGTGATATTAAACGACTGATCCATAGGTGAGATCAAGATTTTTTTTTTTAATTAGTTTCTCTATTTTTCTTAAAGCCACCCTAATTGACGACCCAGCTGATGTCGATATAACTTCGAGAATTCTGCAGCGTAACCATGGTTAGTATTTTTAAATAATTTTATTATTATGCATGTGGATCTTCAATGCCTCCACCTGCTCTGAGTTGGGAATTCTGGATAAGAATTGTCCACTTTCAGTAAGCCGACTGCAGAATTTTTGTACAATATTTTGTTTTTTGCATAGATACCAAGATGGTCTAATTGAATACATGGTGTTTTAAAAAGGGTCCAGCGAGATGCTGATGGAGGGAGACTTGGTCGTACCAAACACCAGGAATGCCTTAAAGTGCTGGAATAACCAGTGTTTGTGGAGAAAATCCTCAAATGGACTTGTTGAGGTGCCATATATTATGAGCAGTGAATTCTGTAAGTGAGGATAAATTGTGCTTATAGAATGATTTCTGGAGAGATGCATCCGGATGCTGGCACTGCAAGGGTTAAGATATTTTTGCATGAAGGAATTATTTTGGGGAAAAGGAATCAAGCATTCTTAATAACAAGTTGTTTTATGAATAACATTTCAATCAGGAGAAACGCAAGTGAAATCAGAAAAATATTTATTATGCTTTCAGCATAAAGGAGTAACATGCTTAGAATGCCAAAGTCTTTGGCACTTGGACTCTTCGTGAAGACTCGTAGAGCAGGAACGCTGCTTGGAGCAGCAGCAGAAAATCCCCCGAAGAGTCCAGACACACTGGTGGCGGTCGTGGCTGAAGGCTGGTGGAGCTGGAGCAGCAGTACGAGAGGTTCGATGAGTAAGGTGGTGTTGGGGAGGAGGAGGGCCAGCAAACGGCAGCATGGGTGAATTAGGGTAGAGAAAATGAATTTTTTTTAAAAGACAGCAGCAGAAAGATTGGCTAGCAACGCGACTGAGGTGTGCCCCGGTTGGATAGAAGAGATCAGCTGCTACGCCAGCTGGCAGCTCAATTGACAGCTCCGGGCATTGACTGCACAGATTCAAGAGTGAACATGCGTGAATAAAGTGAACAGAGTTGACGTGCGCGAGAGAAAGTGAACTCTCGCTAAGCTTCATGTATCTTTTGAATAAATACCTATGAATTATGGTGCAATTTGTAAATCCATCCATCCATCCATTATCTATACCAGTTTTTCCTTACTAGAGTCACGGGAGAGCTAGAGTCTATCCTAGACGACGTAAGGCAGGAACCCACCTTAACGAGCCCGACAACCCATCACAGGTCACAACATTCCACTCACTCACCGCTCATTTACACATTCATGCCTCCATTTAGCCAGACACACATCTTTGCACTGTCGCAGGAAACTGAAGTACCCAAAGGAAACTCTCGTGGAAGCAGGAAGAACATGCAAACTCTGCATAGAAAGGCCTCTGGCCAGATTTAAACCCATCCTCTTGCTGTGAGAAGGCAGCGCTACTCACTGTGCCACCAAGCCACATTTAGTAAATATTTTATAAATTAGTATGAACATTTATGAAAGCTAACAGAACATGGATACCAAAAAAATTCCTTCATGGAGAATCAAAGCTTTGGAATGCCTCATCATTCATAATATTTATGGTCTTCATTGGAATCACATGGAACGAATAGGGAACAGGCTCACGTTTACTTATGGACAATTTTGCATTCCAGCTAATTATCAAAAGCAACGGATTGAAAATGCCATGGTGACCTTTAACAGAGAAACCTGCATTCACTTTGTCCCCTGGTCCAATCAGAGAGACTTCATCAGTATTCAAAATGCAGATGGGTGAGCTCTTAAACCCTGATGGCAGGAACGGCAACAAGATAATACTATTTATATTTTCTGAGGTTTGCTATAATAACATTGGAATGGTTCTTCAACTTCATCACAGGTGTTTTTCCTACCTTGGGAGAACTGGAGGCAAGCAAGTTCTTGGTCTGGCCAGAAATGGTTGCATTTACCATGGTATAATTCAGCATGAGCTTAACCATGCGCTGGGCTTCTACCATGAGCACACACGGAGCGACCGAGACCAATACGTCAGGATTAACTGGGAGAACGTTGCTCCACGTGAGGAACTCTGTAAACCATATTTTGTTCTTTGTTTTTGAAGTTTTTGTTTTCCAATTTAACGCAATTAGAGAGGAATTATTTTACATTCACTTTTATATAGAAACGTAAAACTTTTTTTTTTTTTTTTTTTTTTACTTTTCCACCAGGCACCATCTACAACTTTCAGACACAAGACACTAATAATCTGTATACTCCATATGACTACACTTCTGTCATGCATTATGGAAGGTGGGCAAAATGTGCCTTTTCATATTATGGCTATGACCAAATACAAATCAATGTGAAAACCAATTTCATTGAAACCAAAGATTTTTCTTCTATTCCTCCAGGACTGCTTTCTCAACTAATGGAAGGGATACTATCACTCCCATACCCAACCCAAACCAACCAATCGGACAGAGAACCAGGTTGTCTGCTGGGGACATTTTGAGGATTAGAAGGCTGTATAGCTGCTGTGAGTGCAAATAATGCATATTTTGCTTTAATATCGTGACTCCTCTCACTATTGTCTTTTGTTTTATCATCTATGGCTAAATGTTTGTATTATTGTGAATTTTTCGCACGGATTAAGTCTATCGACAATTGAATGAAGGCATTGAGAATCTATTAAAAAAAAATGCACAGTTCACCACACTGTACAGCAGAATTCTTCCCCGAGGGATAATACGTACATTTCAACAAAATATATGAGATGTTTCAGACAACACACATTCAATAGAAAATGCTTTATTTTGGTACATCTGGCCTGGGTAAATCTGGTGAATTTACAGTGTCTTTTATATTTTGCAGAGAGACTTACTCACTGACTAAACGTGGAGGAAAACGGGAGCCGAGTAAAGTAATCAATTAGCCACAAAACATGGAGACATTGCAGGCTTGTCACTATTTTATTGTAATTTTGTGGTATGATGAAAAAAAAGTGATGTAATTTTGCATGTGATTTTTTTTCTTATTGTGCTGAGCAAACGTCAATAAAAAATCTTATGAGAATGAATTTCTTCAATAATTAATTTTTCCATCCATATATATTTTACAATTCGGCCATGTTAACACAATAATCCTGGATCCTTTTATAATGTATAGACTTGTCAAACAATCGGACAAAGAACTCTTGGTCAAACCATCTACAAATCCTTTTCGCTTCAAGAAGGTTAATAAAGAAATCGCTTTTTAACAGTTCATGGTAAATGGTCAATTATCACCAACCAATGTTCTCATGCACTACTGAGTGTTTTATCACATCAAACACAAATTCAATCCAACACAGATATAGGTGGGAAATAATGATACACCATTAGTACTGTTAAGAATCCTTGTTATTTCATACCTGTAGGAAAAAGTCTGGGACCTTTAGATCTCAAATAAAAGACAAGTGTCTGTTCATTAAAACAGAAATGTAGACTTTGTCTTCAAATTCATTAACCAGAGTGAAATGCTCAAATAGATGTGGGGATGAAAATGACTTTTGAAAAGAATGTTTACTTGAATGCATATTCTTCTGTGTACTTTTATTTTGTTATTTTTGTTTTATCTTGCTACATTAAGACTATGCCTCTGAGCCATATTCGTCGAGAATCTGCATTTACAGACAAGATAGAAAACATTGCATTTGGTGGATGTAACAGTGTAGTGTATAACCTTTCAGTGGATGTGTATGAGCTGTAATAATGTGAATCTAATTTTATCTAATCTGGTGAATCTGGCAGTGACTTAAACTTGAAATATGCTTAATTGATGAGATAAAAATAATCAAACCATTTTGTTTTTATACACTTCCTTCTCTTCCACAATACACAACTCAATCTTCATAGAATGAAAATAAGTGTGGTCAAGGAAGAATTTATGTCCTTGTTATTGTTAATGTTTCAGGAAAAAATGTAACAATTAGTATAGTAGATATTTGTGTTGATATCATAGCTTTTTGTTTCCTCTGACTTGCCATAATAAATAATGACTGGTTTACACATAACATACTGTTGTTACAAGCCAACTTGTATTTAGGATCAAATGTGATGCCAATTTCACATGTTCACATGTGATTAATAAGTTATTGCATGAAATTCTTGTTATTTATGCGTGGGACTTTGAACGAATATGTAGATATTACCTTGAGAATAAAAATATGAGCTAGGCATCATGTATGACAATTGCAAAAGTAAGATATGAGCTAAACAATAGGTATGACAAACAGAACCTGCCACTGGGTATATGAGCTATAAGGGACACATATACCTTGCATGTACATATAAGGCCTATATGTGGAAATAAAGAAGCGATATAGGGGATCTATATGCCCTCTATAAGCACATATATGTACCTGAATTTGGCCTATATGCGGCATATATGCAGCATATAGATTGCAAATACGCTAATATATGTTCATATAGATTCTTTCCATGTGGGTTAGGAGACAGGGAAAGGATTACAGCAAGGAATACACTTTGATGTGGATAAAAACATTTCTCACTATTCAATAGTTCATTATTAGTTCAGGGTTCATCACAATAACCTGTTGTAATTTCATACTTTTTAAGTGAAACAAATAAAAATAATAACCCCAAACAAAAAGAACATTGATTTTAGGTTTTAAATTCCCACACTGAAAGAACCTATATAAACATATAGGTTTTAATCCCTGCCTCTTATAACCAGCAGTGGTCGGCAGCTCTTTTCAGAAGTAGCGCGCAATTGGCCAATGCACTACATGGATGCAAATTGCAAAGGGCCTGCAGGGACGTCCTGCCGGCCAGAAGGTGGCACATAAAGAAGAAACTCACTTGTCTTACATCTGAGTATTCTCCGCCCTCGTCCTGAGCTTGTAAAATTTCACCCAGCCTCGAGAAAGAGTAGATGCCTACAGACAGGGGCCTTGGAGGAGAGAGGTGAGCTGTGCACACTCCCCTGAGTTGACAAAAGGGAGCTGCACATGCAAAAAAACCTAAGTACTTGTGCACAATTATCCTAATTGGACATCCCAGATTCGATTGGGATTGGAAATGCCAAATTAAAAAATAACATGTAAGCTTTAATATAGGGCCACATATAGGTTTTGCATATATGCAACATGCATAAAATTGGCTGTTTTCATATATTATATATGTAATATTGTAATGTGAAAAAAAGCCACTAGCTGGCAGTATTGACATTTTTTTTTTGTTAAGCCACTCTGGAGCTACGGTTTTGGGCATGTCCTGGGCATGCCTCAGAGGGGAAAGTCCCAGAGAATTGAAAAAAAGTCTGGAAGGTGGGTGGGGGCTGGAAAAGAGTAGATAAGGAGAAAAATCGAGAAAGTAAAGTAGTAGGAGAAATTGCAAAGAGAAAAAGTGGAAGGATACATTCGACCAGACCTGTCACTCTTTACAAAACCTGTGAAGATCGTTTTGTGGATTTTTGCCTGTGTTGGAGCATTTTCCTGTCCCAGGACATCGCAACAAACCCTATCTCAGTTACCAAGGGACTGTAACTATCTCATTTTTTAAAAATATATTTCAATCTTGGTCAGTGCTTTGGTTAATTAAATCTGTTCAAGTTTTAAAATTTTGTCTGTCATCCCTTGCTGTCCAATAAGTCATAAGAAATTGGGGCCATAACAATATTGTATGTTTCATATATTATATATGTATACTATGTACAAAATGTATTATATGTACCTATAATATATGAAAATGGCCAATTTTATGTGTGTCGCATATAAGGCGAAACCTATATGTGGCCCTATATTAAAAACTAAATGTTTATTTAGGTTCTTCCCATGTGGGAAACTTAACTCAATCCTTTGCTCAAAACCAATGTGTTCCCTTTACCAAAGCCTAACACTGACTTGCACCCTAGCACAGGCTCAAAAATAGAAAAGTATTCAGTATAAATTCAATAAGTTATCCCTCTGGTAACCTTTGTCTACTAGCCCTCCTTGTGATTCCACATGGAATGAGATTCTCCTCATTCATAACTCAAAATGTAGGCTTGCTGGTTACTTCAATTACAGGATTTTCAATCAAGACAAGCTTGAGTTTGTCAAGCCCAGTCTCATCTCGACGCGTCATATAGGCTGGATTTACGCTGCCGGTTAAATGTGACGCGAATGTGACACAAATCGGATCTTTCGCTCAACTGCGGCCGATATCCGATCTGTCATATGGCTGTGTTAACAGAAAAAAAAACACATTGATTCCACCCTCAATCAGATCCAGGCCTCATTCAAATGTGGTTTTTGTTCGGATATGTATCTGATGTGTATCAGATATGTGCCAATGTGCCCGTCGTGTAAATGCATGTTAACATGCAGATCAGTAATTTTGTAAAAAAACTTTGTTCTTTGCGTCAACGAAACTGCAACGATTTGCATACTGATAACATTTTTCAGTTGGAACGACGGGAATTGTATTAGATTTTAGGCTATATAAAGCATAGGCTTAGACTAAGACGGAGTCTGCCTACACATTTGCAATGATGCAGGTGATCGGTGTGAAAGGCGTTATCAGGAGAATCAGATGTAGGTTACCCAGTGAAAAGTTGTGAGCTTGCTTGATGTTTTGATAATTTCTATCACTGCTGCATGCTTCTGTAGTGCTGCTGATAGCCTTCTCAACTGTGCGCCTGTGGATCGCCCAAGACAATGGCCAGGTAGTGAGTCGTATAAACAAACAGAATCGCAACAAAACAGATATCATTCACACTCAAAACAAGATGCAAACGCACATTTGAACGAATCGGATATGGGCCTCAAAATCCGATCCATATCAAATCTGGGCAACAAGACCTGCAGAGTAAATCCAGCCATAGTGATGCTACCTGTACCCCTTGTCATGTTCTTACTCATCCCCAAGCTCAGTTACAAAAAGTTCAGCACATTGTGGAAAATTCTAATAAAATTAAAAAGGACTGATTTGAAAAGTATATAAAAAAGTTAGATAAAAAAATACAAAAAACACACTGAGTTCTATTTTCGTGTTTTTGCAAATGGAAACGGATGTGGCGGTCACATTATTCAGAATTTCGTCTGTTGCAAATAGCTCATTTATAGCATTAGTCCAGTTTGGAATTTTCGAAATCTGCCATAAATGTGTTTGAATCGTCATGGTTTGAACTGCACATTAGGGGTTGTGAAAATGAATGTAGTGTAGTGCAACATTCCTATTAAAGACCTTGCTTGTGTTTTAACTCACCCAGACCACCAAGTATCAGAAATACTTTTGCTTAATAGTGGTCTAATGAGAATGAATCCCAGCTAGCGGAGCTATTCGCTCACATATCATTCAAAATATGTTCTTTCCCCTCTTTCTTTAGGTAGGGTACTATATTAGTAATGCCCATGAAATAGTTCAGGGGTCTAATCGGAAGGGGTGGATGAATGTGGTATTTTCACATTTGAATATTTTCCTTGTGTGCATGGAAATACAAATAATTAACCTCAGCCTTGTCTTTGTTTTAATACTGAAAGTGTAATTTTGCTTACAGTTTAAATGAACCGCATTCATACAGAATGCATTGATACCAGTTTTCACTTTAATCGTAGTCTTACATTATTGAACTTCTAATTTTATTGGAGCGTGGTTCTCAGTGAAGTGATGGAGGTGGCATAATGGTTTCAAGAAAAAAGAAAAGAAGTCATTTCATATACGGAAGATTACATAATTTATTATAATTCAGCAGTCAGCACAATAGGAAAATTTCATGAAACAACAGTTCCTTCACAGTAATACAATAACTTTGATGACCTTCAAAAATGACCAAAGATGATTGGCGGACATGATTAGCAGGATTTCTTCTTGCTTGGATATTTTGATCAATTACTTCATTCTCCTCTCCAGTGGTCCAGCACATTTAGCCTTTGAGTAATTCTTTCTGCAATATAAGAAAAATGCTGCTTTGTTAATGCACAGTCATTAAAGACCTTGATTCAAATGGCCAAAACATTTTCGTTGAATTATATTTTTTGTATGAGATGTCCCATACATTTATTTGATATGTCTACACCATCCCTTGTGCAGAGGTGATGTGTAGCTGTGATATTCTGGTGTTGGAACTTTCATTTTTCAACATGCTGGTAGCTGGTTCCAAAGTTCCACATCACTTCTCATGAAAAGTATGCCATTCTGGTTGTCATAGTGCATCTGAGCTATTAATATCCATAATGGTAATTGCAGGTAGACTAGCACAAATGTGGGGAGGGCGTGACATGCTGGTATGAGATTTGAATTTAATGAAAAATATCCTTAATGAAAATATGCTTTGCCGAAGCCAAGGAAGCATTTTTACTCACAGCAGCTGTACAGCTTCTTGATCCTTAGAATGTCGGCTGCGGACAGGATGGTGCTCCGTCCAATGGGCTGATTAGGGTCAGGAATGGGAGTTATAGTCTCCTTTCCATTGATGGAGAAAGCAGTTCTAGAAAATAAAAAATAAATGTTCCATGTTAAATGCTTTTTACCTATTTTGTTTCAGTCACAGTCATAATATGAGCATACATATCCCTCACCTTCCATAGTGCATGATGGAAGTGTAGTCATATGGAATATTCAAATTATTAGTGTCTTCTTTATAAAAGTTGTAGACAGTACCTGAAAGAAAAATTAAGGCATAGTTTCTGATTTTCTGATTAAAAAGTGAACAGAAAAATAATGATTCCCATGATAATGACTTATCCAAATATATCAAACTTAGAATCCACTGCTTGGGTGGATAAAAATTCCAAAATAAAGTCCTCACGAGGTGCGATATTCTCCCAGTTGATCCTGACGTATTGGTCCCGGTCACTCCTTGTTTGCTCATGGTTGAAGCCCAGGGCATGATTCAGCTCATGCTGAATGACACCCCGGTAAACGCAACCATTTTTAGCCAGACCAACAACCTGCTTGCCACCGGTCCTCCCAATGTAGGAATAACACCTGAAATGAGATTTTCAGTGCTAAGAAGGCCCATCGCAGATATAAAGAGCGTTATCACATTGTTCATTCCATAAATGTAAAAGAGCTCACCCAAACGCATCCTGAATGCTAATGTAGTCTCTCTGATTTGACCGGGGAACAAAGCGAATACAGGTTTCTCTGTGGAAGGTCTTCATGGCATTTTCAATCCTCTTCTTCTGCCAATTATCTATTAAAGAAAATCATACAGAAATGAGTATGCATTTTACACTAGTGGAAGCCATGAAGAAAAATTCAATCGAAGTACCAATGCATTTGTGCACTTGCATATAACGCCAGAATTAAATCATACAATCAAAACCTAAGCAAGACAGTGATGTAATTTATAAAATATTATATTAAAAATACTTGATCTCCATTTCCTCCCCCCAAAAATCAGGCTAAGTATCATTTAGTTCTAGCGTCTGTGTGCACCTCGGTAAACACATGAGTTTAGTTTTTCTTCGCTTACAGAATTCGCTGCTCACAACATAGGGCACTTCAACAAGTCCATTTCTGGATTTTTTCCACAAACATTGGTTCCTCCAACATTTCTCTGCATTTCTGGTCATTGGTACCACCACGTCTCCTTCCATGAACATCTCACTAGACCCTTTAAGAGAGAGAATGCAGCCAAGTAGAGCATCTTTCATACTACTTAAATATATAGGCATGGTTAACAAGTTTTTTTTAGTTTTTTCTGTTTCAAACTTCTCATCCTTTGTTTTTGGAACACTTTCAGGAATAGAAGAGTTTTTTATGGTAAAATGTCTAATACTTCTCCGACAATAATAAAGTTTTCTGATAATTACTCTCAAAATATTAAAAAACTGAAAAATACTGACCATTGTTGGACTGTAGAATTCTTGTGGTGATATCCATCGCGTCATCAGGATCAAAATCTTCCATGTCCATGGCTTTAAAATACAAAAATTGAAAACAGCCATATTCATCCAGACCTCGAATATGCAGTTCAGTTGTTTATTTCCACAAAGAATCTAATACATCCAAGTTGAATCTTTTATTTCTAACTGCCTAACTCACAGTTAAGTGGAGAGTCGTCATCTTCACCTCCTGGATTCTAAAGAAGAAAACGAGGCAGACACTTCAGTAGTAATCAAATCATTTTCTCCACAGTGTTGAATGGAGCATTTCTTACCATGAGAGGATGTGCCTGCGAGAGGCTCATTAGCAGAGCTAGGACAATGGCGACAAGTCTGTGGTCCATCTTCTCTCAACGTTTGGAGATACCGAGGTTGGTTCCTTCACAAAGAGTTGATGTCTGAAGTCCTTCAGGCCCTGTCTTATATACAACTTCAGCTTATAGGTGTGCCTGCAAGGGGATGAAGGATTTCAAAAGGTACTAAACTTACTTAAATAGTGAATTCAAACAAGAAATTAACTGCTTATTTTCTTTGCATAGCTAATCTTTCTCCATCAATGTAAATAAAAGCCACTCCTCTAAGTTTTTTTTGGAAGGTGTGAAATGCGACAAGCAGTATATCTTAAATGTATCATAATTTTTCTGCAGTTTTTATTTTTCATTATTTCAGAGTTTGGTACCTGCGACTCAAAAGGTTGTCAATTTTCCTGTACAGTGACATGAAAAAGTATCTTCCCCCTCCTCATCATCAGTAACTGCATTTAGATCTTCATGCTAAATGTAATATAAGTCAAAGAGAACATCGGTAAACAAAAAGGTTTAAAAAATCCTTCATTTATTAAAGGAAAAGGGTTACTGGGCACCCACTATATCACCCATGTGAAAAAGTAGATTAGTCTTTCAGATTGCTCTGGAGGAATTTTGGCCCACTCTTTAGAGTAGAAATGGCCGAATTCAGCAGCATTGAAGGTTTATGGACTGTGATTTGCCCAAATACCGGCCAGGTCCTCCACAACATAGGCGTCAAGTCTATGGAAGCAAATCTGTCTCATAATCCAAATTAAAATGGGTTAAGAGAAATGCTTTTTCATTTTCAGGATATAGCCATATTTTTTGACTCAAATAAAATGAATAATAAATAATCCAAACTGCATTTTCATTTTCTTCTTCAAGACTGCTCATTCTGTGACTTAATTAAAATGAAAAAGAAAAGGACGTTTAAGTTTTTATTTTCAATAGATGCCCCAACACATAGCTACCCAAATTCAATTTGAAATGTCAAATTTGAAAATTCAAATGCATTAGCAGAAAGCCTTTTTCAATTCAAGGTTAGGGCTACATTATTTGACTCATAAACAAAACTAATAATAAATCGTCCAAACTGCATTTTCATTTTCTTCTTTAGGTTGCACATTTCATGACACAATTAAAAAAAAATAACACAGAGGAAAAAATTGCTTTTTCGTTTACGTGTCCGCCCTGCAAAAAGAGTTCCATAATTCAATTTAAATTGGCAATCCCAAAAGGCGCAGGAGAGTGGCGTCATACAATGGAAGCCTTGTAACACGTCGATCTCCAGTTCCCTATATGCCAGTCTGTGGATGAATCGCAGAGGTATACTGAGCTAAGAAAGCGACAGATTCATCCTGTCCAACTTCCTTCAGAATAATCTGAAAGACTAATCTCCTTTGTTACATGGGTGATATCCTGGGTGTTGAATAATCCTTTTCCTGTAAAAAATGATATTATTATGTTACGTTGTAAAACTCTTTTGTGTTGGCATAGCGTAAAGTGTTTTACCCTTTGTTTGTTTTTTGATGTTTTCCAAAACTGAATATTGCATTTTGCATGAAGATCAACAAAATGTCACTGTATAGACACATCGACAACCTTTTGAATTATATGCATCAAATTTTGATTTAATGAAAATCAGTAGCGGTTCTTGGCATGGGCAATGTGGGCAGCCGTCCAGGGCAGCATTTTTGGGGGGGCTGCACACGCAGCACAAGAAAAAAAAACAAAACAAACAAACAAACACATACACATACACACTGTTATGGCCCCAATTTCTTATGACATCTTGGACAGCAAGGGATGACAGACAAAATTGTAAAACTTAAACAGATTTAATTAAACAAACTCTGACCAAGATTGACATACAAAAAAAATTATATAGTTACAGTTCCTTTGGTAATTGAGATGGGGTTGCTAGGTTGCGATGTCGTGGGACAGGAAAATGCTCCAACACAGGCAAAAGTCCACAAAAAGCTTCACAGGTCTTGTAAAGAGTGACAGGTCTGGTCAAATGTATCCTTCTACTATTTCTCCTTGCAATTTCTCCTAAATACTACATCTCTCAATTTTTCTCCTTATATACTCTTTTCCAGCCCCCTCTCACCTTCCAGACTTTTTTTCTATTCTCTGGGACTTTCCCCTCTGAGGCATGCCCAGGACATGCCCAAAAACTAGCTCCCGACTGGCTTAACAAAAAAAATGTCAATACTGCCATCTAGTGGCTTTTTTTTTCCACATTACACACACGCGCACACACACACACACACACACCTTTGCGCACAGAGCCCACCCCTGGTGTCATTAAGGCCCCCCTGGACGAGCGAGCTGAGAGATGAGACCGGTCTCATTTATTCGGATCTGTACATAAAAGCAAATCCAAGTGGGATACTCAAAAATTGCATGGTAAGTTCATGATTTGTTCGCATAATGAAAATCTATTCATGTTTCAATGAGCATTACATGCACCTTCCATAAAATCCCAATATGCCGTCGATATTCAGAATGAATGAAGAATGATATCTTCATTCCACGAATTTCGCAAAATGCCTATCAAATGATACTTTGAATAAAGCAAGTGAACAAAATAGTGCTACATTACTCTAAATTAGCTGCTCAAGCATTTTCAGTCTTAGGGCCAGTTTCCACTAAGCTTTTGCATCGGCATTGGAGTAAGCATGAGCGTCTGCTTTACGTCCCTTGTGTTTGACTGTTTACACCACAATTATGCTTTCGCATTTTTGGGCTTGAAAGTTCCCGGAACCGGACTTAACCATGAAAACTCTTTTATGCCTGCAAGTGCTCTAAAGGATAAGAAGGTTGAATTAAAGGGGTCCATTTTGTTAAGTGTTCCGTCACATTCAACCAATTAAAGAGATTAACTTATTGACTGTATTTTGTCTTTTAAAGGGTCCAGCGAGATGCTAATGGACGGGAATCTGGTTGTACCAAACACCAGGAATGCCAGAAAGTGCTGGAAAAACCAATGTTTGTGGAGAAAATCCCCAAATGGACGAGTTGAAGTGCCTTACGTTGTTAGCTGCGATTTCTGTCAGGAAAGAAAAAAAGCAAAACGAAATTTATCGGCATTTACACAGCGGTGCACCCAGATGCAAATACTGAGAGGGCTATGATATTTTTGCATGACAGAATTGTTTTGTGGAGTAGACATGCAAACATTCTTAATATGATGTTTTGCAAATAAAAATACTGTCTTTTTTAGATTATGGAAGAGTGATTTGCACATACTTGTATACATTGACATGATAACTCTTTTGAAAGCTTTCTATAAGCTACATCTAAACCAAACAGTTCCCTTGAAGAAAACTCATAAGAGATTGAATCATTGTTTTTACATTGATTGTTTCCATGAGTATGCAACTAATATTCATTTCTGTTTAATTTCTATTACAGATGACTGGCAGAAGATTGAAAATTGAAAGAAGATTGAAAATGCCATGAAGACCTTCCACAGAGAAACCTGCATTCGATTTGTTAGCCGGTCCAATCAGAGAGACTACATCAGCATTGAGAATGCAAGAGGGTGAGTACTTTTACACTGATAGCAAGAAGAATGGCAAGATAACACGCTTTATACCAACATGGTGGGTCTCGGTCACACTGAAAATGTGTCTTTCTATTTATTTTCAGATGTTATTCCTTTGTTAGAAAAACTGGTGGCAAACAGGTGGTTGGTCTGGCCAGGCATGGCTGTGTTTATCGTAGTGTCATTCAGCATGAGCTGAATCATGCACTGGCTTTCAACCATGAACAAACAAGGAGCGACCGGGACCAATACGTTAGGATCAACTGGGAAAACATTGCACCACCTGAGGACTTTATTTTGGAATTTTTACCCACCCAAACAATGGTTTCCTAGTTGATATATTGTCCGGTTCAGAAGTATTTGGACAGTGACACTTTGTAATTTTACCTCTGTACACCACCACAATGGATTCGAAACAAAATCATGAACATATGATTAAAGTGCAGACTTTCAGCTTTAATCCAAAAATTTTGCATCAACTGTTTAGGAGTTACAGCTATTTTTATTCATAGTGCCCCATTTTCAGGGGCTCAAAGGTAACTGGGCAACTGACTGACAGTTTCATTACCAGGTGTGGCCTGATCCCTCGTTATTTCATTACAAATGAAGCAGATAAAAGCAGATAAATGAAATGTTCCATAACATGAACTTGCATTTGTTAGCTGTCCCTGAGAACTGTCAATATGCAGTCCAAAAAGAGGTAAATACAGGAGAAGAAGGCTATCACTGGGCTGACAAAACAAAAAAGTATTGAACAGAGAACAGAAGCTGTAGGAGCGGCCAAATCAACAGTTTGGCGAGTTTTTTTGAAAAGACGGAATGCACTGGAGACTCACCAAATGACTTGGAAGACCACAGAGGACAACAATGGTAGATGATTGCAGAAATATTTCCTTTGTAAGGAAAATCCAATCCAAAACATCTAGCCAGGACAAGAACTCTCTTCAAGAGGTAGGTGCATCACTGTCAAAGACTACAATCTAGAGAGGCCTTCATGACTGTAAATACCACAAGGTGCAAACCACTGGTAACACTCAAGAAAAGAGCGGCCAAATTAAACTTTGCAAGAGAACACATATACATTTTTTTTTCAAAAGCCGGAACAAATCTTGTTCCTGATTCTTTGGACAGATGAGATTGAGATTAACTAGTAACACATTGATGGGCAGAGAGGAGTAGAATGGAAGAAAAGGAATGATTCATGATCTTTAGCATACCACATCATCTTTCAGACATGGTGGAGGCAGTGTGATGGCGTGGGCATGTATGGCTGTCAATGGATCTGGGTCACTGGTGTTTTCTGATTATGTGACGCAGGATGAAGTATAGTGGGCTAATTATATGCTCAGATTCAACCAAATGCTTCCAACTTGACAGTAGAGCAATTCACAATACAGGTGGATAATGACCCAAAACATACTGCAAAAGCAATCCTAGAGCTTTTCAAGGCAAAGAAACTGACTATTCTTCAATGGCGGAGTCAGTCACCTGATCTCAACCCAACTCACTTACTTTTCACTTTCTGAAGACAAAACTCGAGGCAAAAAGACCCATAAACAAGCAAAAACTGAAGTTGGTAGCAGTAAAGGCCTGGCAAAGCATCTCAAAGGCCTAAACTCAGCATTTTGTGACGTCCATAGGTTCAAGACTTTATGGTTATGGTTTACTGATTGCGTCAAAATGACTAGCGTTTCCTCGCAGAAAATGGGCGCGTATGTAAAGTGCGCAAGAGCTAGATAGAGCTCTGATTATGTTATGAGCATAATATAGGTTTTACAGACCGTTAGTTCCATTTGCATGAACTGTTGCTTATGTGGAGCTAGCGAATCGATCACTTTTACAGGAAAGAATTTAATATTCAATCGCCAATTTAATATTCAATTGACGGCAATGCAGACAAATCGTTTGCTATATCAGCCACGTTATAGCCTGTCCATTTCCCTATTGATTTCACCGGTAGCATCAGAGAGCTTGCCCAAATATTGGACAAGTATCAGGCTGACCCCAGTCATGGATAAGAGGTGTCGGTGTCTCTGTGTACTGTGTGTTCTTGCCTGTGTCCCTGATTTGTTTTCTTTTTATGCTTAACTTTTATACTATTTATTTGGTTTTGTACAGTACTTTGGTCAACTGTTGTTGTTTTAAAGGGCTCTATAAAAATAAACCTAACCTAACCTAATAAGTAAAAAGATCATTTTACAAGCACCCAAAAAGGCGCCCCAAGCCCTGCAAAACCTATGTCTGGTCTCATTGCAGCCTTCGCAGCCCAACTCTCCAGACACACACCATAGGCAGAGCCACGGGCGGGCCTGGATGGGCCTAGGCCCGCCTACTCATCAGTCTGGCCCGTCCAATCAGAGGGCTTTCCTTCGTCAACATTCACCATGTGAAAAAGACGCACAAGTCAGTACTCTGCTGAGAGCTCAAGAATCAGTCAAATCGCGAACAGCTGGCAGCTCCTCCCCTCTGACCTCACCAACGTTGCTGTGAAAGCCCTCCCACAATACAATTGAGTGAAGCCATTATAAACATGTAATTGCACTGTTCAACACCAAGGCCCGTCACCTGGTTTTGTAGAGCTATAATCATTAAACCAAGTAGGCACTTTTTTCTCTCTCAAAAATGCATTAAAATTTGTTATTGTATAGTATGGTATAGCTCATTACACTTAGGCCTATGCAATTTGGAATTGGTTGTTGATGTGTTTGCGTCGTTTATGACTGTCGAGCCATCTGCATTGTAGTTGTGCACTGAGAAATAGACATTGGGTGCATCTCAAAGCCTAGGCTGCATCCTTCAAAGGGTGCATCTCAAAGCCAAGGCTGCATCCTTCAAAGACTGCATGCTGAGCTGGGCTCATGCAGTTTTGCGCAAGTTTAAAATGTTTAGCTGAGCTAAGTCGACTGCATAATTTGTCAGCTGTGATAAAATTTGTTCAATAAGTGCCACTTTTCATGTCACGAATGTAACATTCCTATGTTAAGGCTTTGCAGTTGTCCGATATGGTCAATCTATTGTCTTAATTGTGTTTTGTGTGATACACCAGAGCAACATTCATGCATTGTTTTTCTCCGGTTGAAAATGTTTCTGAGTAATTTGTCAGCTGTGATCAAATCCGTTCCATAAATTCCATTTTTATGTCAAAAATATAACATGCCTATGATTAAAGTTTGTATGGTGCATCTAATCTAGGTCTATCTTACGTTCAATCAAATTGGCTTTGCCCACCCGTTTTTTTCTGTGCCCACCCATTTGAACATTTATGGCTACGCCACTGACACATACAGCACCTCTCCGGTTAGCTTCAGCTGTAGTGGCTACAGTCAGGCAACGTTATGATGAATCTGCCACATTAATGCTACCGAAGCAACACAAGCACACAGATCGTAATTACTGCCTATAAGTTACCAGGAGCATTTTAATTTGCACAGCACGCAAACCAACATGCAGTAGCTGATAACCGAGGGGTCATAAAAACTACAGAGACAAACGTTACCCTGCAATACAGGTTTTACAGACAGTAAATTCCGTTACCTGGGGGGGGCGGGCAGTTGTACCAAGCATCCAAATTACAAACAAGTACAAAAAGTTCGCTTCAAATGAGGTTTATGTTCACGCACCTTCCGTTGAATTTCCTTTGATATTACTCTTGCATATTTTGGACACAAACATTAGCAAGAGTAACTTGGCTACACTAGCTGCTGTGCTACAGCCACATTCAACAGGCCATCATTTTGGTAGGCTTATGCAGTGAAGGAACTGCTTCTGTATCTGTAGCCATGTTTCCATCCACATGTTCTTATATGAATTATGTAATATCGAATTAAAAATGCCTTATGGAGACGATGAAATTCGACTTGATTTCAGGACTACCACTCATAGTTTGTACAGTCCATCTCATCGGATTTTCTCTTGATCGCTAAAAGGCTTATACCATAAATGCTAATGGAAACGTTATTTGCTGAATAAATCTACCGCATCGTGACAGAGTTTTGATGCCATCATTTCCTTCTGCTTATGGTCTGCTATTCTGCTAATAGCTGGCACCTAAGCATTATTACAACTTGTGCAATTATTATCATGTGTTGGTAAATCCAATCCATTTTGGCTAACCAGCTAAATTAGTTGGCTAACAAACTACTTTTGTTCACTTGAAGGTTCTGCAATTCAGTGCAAAAATGAATAGAAACAGCTTAAAATGTCAGAAATGTATTCGATACACTAATTTCATAGCATAACAGCATGTGGCATCATTACACACAATATATTCGCTTTAATGCCGTTAGATGGAAATGTATTTTCACCAGCTTTATTCGCATGAATATTTTTGGCGAACTTCAGATAATTTGATTGACAAGTGGATGGAAACATAGCTTGTGAGTCGCGGACAGTCGCGACCGATACAGGCTTTATCTTCAGATATATTATAAAGCCTGCGTTTGAGGCCAGTTGTTAGAGCTAACTATCGTTCACGGTCCTTCTAGCCACCCATAACACAAGCTTCAAAACTGCACCTCAAATGATCTGCGGTTCTTCTTTTGTATTTCTGGAAGTGTAGATGCTACTGAGGCATAGTATGATCCGCGTTTGTTCATGTCTGCTGGAATAGTTTCCGGTGTGGGCAGGTCCAGTACCGTGATTGGCTTGGGCTAGGTCTGTACTAATTGGACGGCACAACCTGACATCAGGTTTTGCCCAGATCTTGCAAAGATTTCAGGAGCAGCTGTTCAGAGAGGAAATCACATTCACGAAATCACATTCTTGGATTATGGCAAAACCTCTGTATCTTATGTCTAGAAACTTTACAGAGGTTAAGTACGGACAACAAACATTAAAACATTACTAATTTGTATTAATAGAAGGATCAGCATAATAGGTCCCCTTTAACTATTCGCGGAATAACCATTGTGTGAATAAGATATTCCGTAGTCGTAGGGTTAATCAATGATTTATTGCTGTCGTGTCCCACTAATCTATTAATAGGCCGGCCCTTGGGCTTCATTACTCTGAATAGGGAGTAATTTGCGACGTGAATGCCTCGTACGTGAATGCCTATGTATCGTTTGACCGCTGTTTTATGGTCAACGCACAAAAGATGAACATTCGTGTACACGTTCCGGGGGAGTTTGCGGAAACTCCCTAATCACAATAGGGTTCTGCGTAGAACTGGCAACATGTCACTGTGGATGATGAGGTGGAGCCAAATGAACATGTTGAAGACAATATGCAAGGGGTTCGAGTCAGGGCCAGGTTGATTGACGATCATTTCTCCGGTTAATTGAATATGGATTACAACATTGAATGTTTGTTCAGGCATTCAGTTATGCTTTTTTTGGGACAGAAAAGTGTGAAATGAGTCGAAAATTTACATCTCCAAATGAATGTCAATCTATACAGGGTAATTTGAACATCATTTCACGTCAGGTCTAAAAACAGAAGGCACAGTTTTGAGACATCTACTGAAAGCGGACTGCAAATTGTCTTATTCCTCTCCTTAAACCTACCCCTTGGTTGGTATAAGTTACACCAGGAAATCTGCGGTATTTACACCACAGATTAAGCTATTCCACATTTGTGCATACAACTCCCTATTTGAGGTTGAAAGTTATACCACAGTTTAACTTATACCACCTTCATGCATAGCAACAGTGGTAAAACCATTGATTTATACCTGGTATTGGCTATTCTGTCCCTATTCTGCTTTCATGCATATGGACCCAAATGTTTAAAAACATTAGCAGAAGGGAGTACCACTAACCTTACGGTTTGTTGCAGAGCGTTCCATGTGCTAGGGGTATCGTTGCAAAAGGCCTTTTTCCTAGATTTGAATGCGCGCAAGGAATCCTAAAATACATCTGTACCTGACGTATTTAGAAATTCCACTATCATGGGAATCATTATTTTCAATTTTCATTACAAAATGAAAGGTATGTGTTCATTTTTTCTCTGGTACAGTCCACAACTTTGGGAAATGAAACACTAATAATTTGAATACTCCCTATGACTACACTTCTCTCATGCACTATAGACGATGAGGAATATGTACTGTATGTTCACATTGCAACTGTGACCAAAACAAAATTGTAGAAACTAATTTAACGTTAACCATTTATTTTTCTAGAAATTTGTTCTCAAAGAATGGAAGGGAGACTATAACTCCTATTCCTGATCCAAATCAGCCTATCGGCCTGAGCACCAGCCTGTCTGCAGGGGACATTCTACGGATAAAGAAGCTGTACGACTGCTGTGAGTGAATGAAATTTGTTCTCCAGAATGTGGTGTATAGACAAATAGGATGATCATTTCAGATTTAGGAGATTTTTGGAACAAATGGAGAGAGATAAAATTAGGTAAATTGGTATGAACACCATTACATACACCACAGATCGACAGCAATTCTGGTCAAGAGATGGAGCTAACACATCATTAACATGTGTTACAAAAGGTAGATATATTTAACCTGGAATATTTTTGTAAAAAAATACTTTGTTTTTGGTAATTAGTGTCATATCCTATAATCATTTTAAATTGACGTGAAAATTTTGATTTTATTTTTATTTATTTATTTATTTATTTATTGTTTTTTCAGAAGGTAATGTCTCAAAGGATAAATGTGGCACACCTCTCAAAATGAAATTTTCTAAGAATAAATGTGACGCACCTCTGGAACGAAGATTCTCCGAGAATAAATGTTCCCCACTACCGGAATGGACAATGAAGTCTGCGATCAAGACAGACTAACAGGACAGAAAGCAAAAAATCAGCCTACAGATTGCCCTGGTTGCAAAACTATTATAACAATAATCGAATGTTTATGCAAATAATTTTTTGATTGAGCTTACCAAATGTTAATGAAGTAATAAACTGTTCACACGTTAAATTACATCAGTAATACATTTTTCCCCCCAATATCTTTGTTGTATATCTTTGTTTATTTGTTTGGACCTGTAAAATCAGGGGAAGAGTTTTGATTTTGAATTGTCAGCAAGGTTTCTGAGTTTGTACATTCTGGAAGAACGCATATTCACACCCAATTTTCAAAAAGTGAAAGATAAAAAACCTTTCATTCCCTTAAAAGAAAAAGTGGAAATATTGGAGCCTATTGCTACTGTATGCACAGGCCAGTCAAACTAAGCAATAAGGCACTACAGGTCAAAACTTGATATAACTCCTATGCACACTAAAACAACAGGAAGGCTGAAAAAAAGAAATAACCATTGCCTGTTTTCTTAAATTCAATAATTTGACAGCCAGCAATTGGTGTAAAATGAACTGGACATGAATTGAATAGGCCTATTAAAAAAAAACCCAACCGAAACATAGTGCAAAAACTAATTTGCTTTAGTGAGATGGAGTAGCCCTGCCAAATTTATTTCTTATCAACTACATAAAATAAATATCTTGTCCTATCAACTATTCAGTTGGGTTTATACTCCATCTCACTAAAGTGAATCCGTTTTTGCACTGTTTCGGTTGGGTTTTTTTTTTGCGGGGGGGGGCTCCCTACACCTTGGTATACCTTTTTTTGGGGGGCCACTTGTATAAAACAATCATTGTTGACTGCAATAGGCCCCCATAGTGATCATTCACATCAAAAAGACACCTCTGCCCATAATATTGCTTGATCCTGACACTTCACATTTTCCAAAGTTTAACACATTTAAGATCCAGACAAGGAACCTGACACACATTCAGGGCTCTAATTTCTTGGTGCAGCCTGGCGTAGAGTGGCGCAGCTCACGCAGTGGTAATTTCGTCTGGCGCAGCTCACGCAGTGGTAATTTCGTCTGGTGCAGCCCACGCAGTGGTAATTTCATGTGGTGCAACACTGCGCGCAGCCACTTTGGCAATTTTGTAGACGGACGTGCGGCGAGATGGGTTCGGCGGCGTAGTAGGGGGAGGTGTCACATATTCATCAAGACAATTACGTAGAAAAAGCCTCCGCTGGAGTTGCGCAGAAAACTCGCCAGCTCCAACCTGGTTTACTTTCTGTGCAGTGGTAATTTGGCTGACCTGCGCACAGTGCGCACACGTCACCGAAACTTCACAGGCAGGTTTCCAGAATGTCAGGAACATTTCAATGCAATAAATAATTTCAGCAAGCACTATTTAATGTAACTATGTGAATCAGGACATAAATTATTGTATCTATATCGATTGTCTTGATATCAGATTAAGGGCGGTTGGTACGCGTAATAGAAAATCGACCTGGCTTAATCAGTGCAGCTGAATCTGTGATGCAAACTAACAACTTCACATCTTTCTCAGCCAACCACAAACTGGATATGTAAATATAGAATGCTTGTGTTCTATGCTCAGTAAAGCCGCTTGCACACTGAACACAAACGAATGTTTCGCACGTCTGATTACGGTCAAAGTCAATGCAAAGACGCGATAGTCTGACAGGGTTTTAATATAGCTCCGTGTCCGAAAGTCATAAAAGTTCTAATTTTCCCGAGTATTCCAGGAATTATTAGACGTGCAAACTTGGCCATGTTTGTGTTCGACCTTCACAAAATGCAAATTGATCGCTATCGACTTTTCTTGGTCTTTTTAGCCTGTTCCTCTGTTTACTTCCGTTGAAGATAGACAACAGTCTTTATTCAGTCTTTCTTTTGAAAATTAGTCAAATGGATCAAACAGATTCACGCTTTATTTCCACAGCAGAGATAAAATAGGGTGTGAGCTAATCAATTCCATGACCATTGAAAGTGTGAATAAATTATCGCACGATCAAGACTGTGAACAGAACAGATATGAGAACAGATTTATAACGAAATAAAGAATAAAAATATATCACCGACAAACGGAACATCCAAAAAAGATGACCCGCAAATAAATAAATCGCAGTGTTCATTGGATGTTCTGTTGTTAAAATGTTTCTTTTTATTCTTCATTTGTTATCAATCTGTTCTAATCGTCCTCTCTTTTTTTTTTTTTGCTGTCAGACACGGAGGCATTGTACATTGTCGCGCCAATGTCGACTCGCTTTATTGAGCAGAGCTTAAACAGAAACATTGATTGAAATTCTCGGTCCTCATCTTGAAGAACTGAGCCCTCTTATCGAAACATTTACGTCTAATATCTAAAAGAGTCAATAGATTTGAAGAAATTGAAAACAATAATCGACTGTCGGACACGGAGATATATTAAAATCCTGTCAGACTTTCGGACACGAGACACTGCGTTCAACGCAATCTGTCGTGCGAAAAATTCTTTTCGCGTCCAGTGTGCAAGCAGCTTTATACTCTACTATTATAGTCACTTAGGTTTTATCATTTTTAGTGGGGGAAAGGAGTACAGCCTGACTGCTATGATGTCGTACTGAGTTAAAATCACATATTGAAAATAAATGTATAACATATCTTGCATTGCATTGCCCATGCATGTTAATCCCAAAATTTTAAGCAGCAACAGGGTGTAATTATAGGAACACGCTATCCATCATTTCTCTTCCCAATGAGCAACCGTCATATTTCATTCCAACTTCACAAGTTTGAATGATCTGACGTAGTTTCGTTTTGATCTAGTTACAAATATGTACATTTTATGTACGTTGCATATATGCGAAACCTATATGTGGCCCTTTATTAAAACCTATATGTTTATGTAGGTTATTTCCATGTGAGAAACTTAACTCAATCCTTTGCTCAAAACTAATGTGTTCCCTTTTCCAAAGCCTAACACTAACTTGCACCCTAGTAGAGGCTCAAAAGTAGAAAAGTATTCAGAATAAATTCAATAACTTATCCCTCTGGTAACCTTTGTGTACTAGCCCTCCTTGTGATTCTACAAAAGATTCTCCTCATTCATAGCTCTAAATGTAGGTTCGCTGGTTACTTCAATTACAGGATTTTCAAGACAAGCGTGAGTTTGTCAAGCCCATCTCATCTCAACGCGTCATATAGGCTGGATTTACACTGCCAGTTAAATGTGACACGAATGTGACACAAATCGGATCTTTTGCTCAAATGCGGCCTATATCCGATCTGTCACATGACTGTGTAAACAGAAAAAAAAACACATGGATCCGATCAAGCGCGGAATCAATCAGGTCGGATCCAGGCCCATTCAAATGTAGTTTTTGTTCGGATATGTATCTGATGTGTGTTGGATATGTGCCAACATATGTAAAGCATAGGCTTAGACTAAGGCGGAGTCTGCCTACGTATTTGCAGTGATGCAGGTGATCGGTGTAAAAGGCATTAACAGGAGAATCAAATGTAGGTTACCCAGTGAGGAGTTGTGAGCTTGCTTGATGTTTTGATCATTTCTTTCACTGCTAGGCCTGCATGCTTTTGTACCGCTGCAAGCACATTTGCTTTTATATTCGGGTAGCCTTCTCAACTGTCCACATGTGGTTCGCTGAAGACAATGGTCAGGTAGTGAGTCGTGTAAACAAACGGAATCGAAACAAAAGAGGTATCATTCACGCTCAAAACAAGATGCAAACGCACATTTGAACGAATTGGATTTGGGCCTCAAAATCCGAACCATCTCAAATCTGGGCAACAAGACCTGCAGTGTAAATCCAGCCATAGTGATGCTACCTGTACCCCTTGTCATGTTCTTACTCAACTGCAAGCTCAATTACAAAAAGGTCAGCACACTGTGGAAAATTCTAATAAAATTAAAAAGGACTGATTTGAAAAGTATATTAAATAAAGTTGCATAAAAAAATTAAAAAACACACTGAGTTCTATTTTTGTGTTTTTGCCAATGGAAATGGATGTGGCGGTCACATTATTCAGAATTTCATCTGTTGCAAACAGCTCATTCATAGCCTTAGCCCAGTTTGGAATTTTCGTAATCTGCCATAAATGCGTTTGAATTGTCATGATTTGAACTGCGCATTAGGGGTTGTGAAAATGAATGTAGTGTAGTGCAACATTCCTGTTCAAAACCTTGCTTGAGTTTTAACTCACCCAGACCACCAAGTATCAGAAACGCTTTGCTTAATAGTGGCATGAGAATGAATCCCAGTTAGCAGAGCTATTCGCTCACATATCATTCAAATTATGTTGGGTACCATATTATATATGCCCATGAAATAGTTAAGGGGTCTAATGGGAAGGGGTGGATGAATGGGGTTTTTTAACATTTGAATATTTTCCTTGTGTGCATGGAAATACAAATAATTAACCTCAGCCTTGTCTTTGTTTTAATACTGAAAGTGTAATTTTGCTTGCAGTTTAAATGGACCACAATCATACAGCATGCATTGATGCTAGTTTTCACTTTTTGCATAGTCTTACATTATTGAACCACTCACTGTATTGGAGCGTGGTTCTCAGTGGACTGATGGAGGTGGCATAAACCATAAATCATCTCTGGTTTTAAGAAAAAAGTAAAAAAGTCATTTCATACGCAGAAGATTACATAATTTATTATAATTCAGCAGTCAGCACAATAGGAAAATTTCATGAAACAACAGTTCCTTCACAGTAATACAATAACTTTGATGACCTTCAAAGATGACCAAAGATGATTGGCAGACATGATTAGCAGGATTTCTTCTTGCTTGGATATTTTGATCAATTACTTCATTCTCCTCTCCTGTGGTCCAGCACATTTAGCCTTTGAGTAATTCTTTCTGCATTATAAGAGATATGCTGCTTTGTTAATACAAATTGTTAATAATGTCTTAGTGCATCTGAGCAAGTAATATCCATAATGGTAATTGCAGGTAGACTAGCACAAATGTGGGGAGGGCGTGACATGTTGGTATGAAATTTAAATTTTATTAAAAATATCCTTAATCAAAATATGTTTTGCCGAAGCCAAGGAAGCATTTTCACTCACAGCAGCTGTACAGCTTCTTGATCCTTAGAATGTCGGCTGCGGACAGGATGGTGCTCCGTCCAATGGGCTGATTAGGGTCAGGAATGGGAGTTATAGTCTCCTTTCCATTGATGGAGAAAGCAGTTCTAGAAAAATGAAAAAATTAATGTTCCATGTTGAATGCTGTTTAACAATTTTGTTTTAGTCACAGTCATAATATGAGCATACATATCCCTCACCTTCCATAGTGCATGATGGAAGTGTAGTCATATGGAATATTCAAATTATTAGTGTCTTCTTTGTAAAAGTTGTAGACAGTACCTGAAAGAAAAATCAATTCATAGTTTCTTATTTTCTGATTAAAAAGTGAACAGAAAAATAATGATTCCCATGATAATGACTAATCCAAATATATCAAACTTAGAATCCACTGCTTGGGTGGATAAAAATTCCAAAATAAAGTCCTCACGAGGTGCGATATTCTCCCAGTTGATCCTGACGTATTGGTCCCGGTCGCTCCTTGTTTGCTCATGGTTGAAGCCCAGGGCATGATTCAGCTCATGCTGAATGACACCCCGGTAAACGCAACCATTTTTGGCCAGACCAACAACCTGCTTGCCACCGGTCCTCCCAATGTAGGAATAACACCTGAAATGAGATTTTCAGTGCTAAGAAGGCCCATCGCAGATATCCAGAGCGTTATCGCATTGTTCTTGCCATAAATGTAAAAGAGCTCACCCAAACGCATCCTGAATACTAATGTAGTCTCTCTGATTTGACCGGGGAACAAAGCGAATACAGGTTTCACTGTGGAAGGTCTTCATGGCATTTTCAATCCTCTTCTTCTGCCAATTATCTATTAAAGAAAATCATACAGAAATGAGTATGCATTTTACACTTGTGGAAGCCATGAAGAAAAATGATGATTCAATCGAAGTACCAATGCATTTCTGTATTTGCATATCACGCCAGAATTAAATCATACAATCAGCCCCGAAGCAAGACAATGATGTAATTTATAAAGGATTATGTTAAAAATACTGGATCTCAATTTCCCCCCAAAAAATCAGGCTCAATATTTTTTAGTTCTAGTGTCTGTGTGCACCTCTGTAAACACATGAGTTCAGTTTTTCTTCGCTTACAGAATTCGCTGCTCACAACATAGGGCACTTCAACAAGTCCATTTTTGGATTTTTTCCACAAACATTGGTTCCTCCAACACTTCTCGGCGTTTCTGGTCATTGGTACCACCACGTCTCCTTCCATGAGCATCTCACTGGACGCTTTAAGAAAGAGTATGCAGCCAAGTAGAGCATCTTTCATACTGCTTAAATATATAGGCATGGCTAAAAAGATAGTTTTTTCTGTTTCAAACTTATCATCCTTTGTTTTTGGAACACTTTCAGGAATAGAAGAGTTTTTATGGTAAAATGTCTAATACTTCTCCCACAATTATAAAGTTTTCTGATGCTTTGTCTCAAAATGTTAAAAAACTGAAAAATACTGACCATTGTTGGACTGTAGAATTCTTGTGGTGATATCCATCGCGTCATCAGGATCAGAATCTTCCATGTCCATGGCTTTAAAATACAAAAATTGAAAACAGCCATATTCATCCAGACCTCAGATATGCAGTTCAGATGTTTATTTCCACAAAGAATCTAATACAGCCAAGTTGAATCTTTTTTTTCTAACTGCCTAACTCACAGTTAAGTGGAGAGTCGTCATCTTCACCTCCTGGATTCTAAAGAAGAAAACGAGGCAGACACTTCAGTAGTAATCAACTCATTTTCTCCACAGTGTTTAGTGGAGCATTTCTTACCATGAGAGGATGTGCCTGGGAGAGGCTCAGTAGCAGAGCTAGGACAATGGAGACAAGTCTGTGGTCCATCTTCTCTCAATGTTTGGAGATACCGAGGTTGGTTCCCTCACAAAGAGTTGATGTCTGAAGTCCTTCAGGCCCTGTCTTATATACAACTACAGCTTATAGGTGTGCCTGCAAGGGGATGAAGGATTTCAAAAGGTACTAAACTTACTTAAATAGTGAATTCAAACAAGAAATTAACTGCTTATTTTCTTTGCATAGCTAATCTTTCTCCATCAATGTAAATAAAAGCCACTCCTCCAAGACAAAGCTTTTTTTGGAAGGTGTGAAATGCGACTTGTAGTATATCTTAAATGTATCATAATTTTTCTGCTATTTTTATTTTTCATTATTTCAGAGTTTGGTACCTGCGACTCAAAAGGTTGTCAATTTTCCTGTACAGTGACATGAAAAAGTATCTTCCCCCTCCTCATCATCAGTAACTGCATTTAGATCTTCACGCTAGATGTAATATAAGTCAAAGAGACCATCGGAAAACAACAAGGTTAAAAAAATCTTTCATTTATTAAATGAAAAGGGTTATTGAGCACGCACTATATCACCCATGTGAAAAAGTAGATTAGATTGCTCTGGAGGAATTTTGGCCCACTCCGTTAAGTAGGAATGGCCGAATTCAGCTGCATTGAAGGTTTATGGTTGTGATTTGCCCAAATACTTGCCAGGTCCTCCACAACATAGGGTTCAAGTCTACAGAAGCAAATCTGTCTCATAATCCAAATTAAAATGGATTGACAGAAATGTTTTTTTTCATTTTCAGGATATAACCGTATTTTTTGACTTAAATAAAATGAATAATAAATAATCCAAACTGCATTTTCTTCTTCAAGACTGCTCATTCTGTGACTTAATTAAAATGAAAAAGAAAAGGACGTTTAAGTTTTAATTTTCAATAGATGCCCCAGCACATAGCTACCAAAATTCAATTTGAAATGTCAAATTTGAAAATTAAAATGCATTAGCAGAAAGCCTTTTTCAATTCAAGGTTAGGGCTGCATTATTTGACTCATAAATAAAATTAATAATAAATCATCCAAACTGCATTTTCATTTTCTTCTTTAGGTTGCACATTTCATGACACAACTAAAATAACAACATAGAGGAAAAAATTGCTTTTTCCTTTACGTGTCCGCCCTGCAAAATGTATTCCATAATTCAATTTAAATTGGCAATCCCAAACGGCGCAGGAGAGTGGCGTCATACAATAGTAGCCTTGTAACACGTTCATATCCAGTTCCCTATATGCCAGTGTGTGGATGAATCGCAGAGGTATACTGAGCTAAGAAAGGGACAGATTCATCCTGTCCAACTTCCTTCAGTGTAATCAGAAAGACTAATCTCCTTTGTTACATGGGTTATATTGGGTGTTGAATGAGCTTTTTCCTTTTAAAAATGATATTATTATGTTACGTTGTAAAACTCTTTTGTGTTAGCATAGCGTAAAGTGTTTTACCCTTTGCTTGTTTCTTGATGTTCTCCAAAACTTAATGTTGCATTTTGCTGTTTACAAGATCAACAGGCATGGAAAATACTTTTTCCATGTCACTGTGTAGACACATTGACAACCTTTTGAATCATATGCATCAAATTTTGATTTAATGAAACTCAGTAGCGGTTCTTGGCATGGGCAATGTGGGCAGCTGTCCAGGGCAGCATTTTTGGAGGGGCTGCAAGAGTAGCACAAGAACAAACAAACAAACAAACAAACAAACACACACACACACACACACACACGCGCGCGCACACACACACACACACACACACACACCTTTGCGCCACAGGGCCCGCTCCTGGTGTCATTTGGGCCGCCCTGGATGAACGAGCGAAGAGATGAGACCGGTCTCATTTATTCAGGTCTGTACATAAAAGCAAATCCAACTGTGATTCTTAAAAATTGCATGGTAAGTTCATGATTGGTTCGTGTAATGAAAATCTATTCAGTTATCTTCATTCCGAGAATTTCGCAAACTGCCTATCGAATGATACTTTGAATGAATAAAATAGTGCAACATTACTCTAAATTAGCTACTCAAGCATTTTCAGTCTTAGGGCCAGTTTCCACTAAGCTTTTGCGTTGCCGTAGGAGTAAGCATAAGCGTCTGCTTTATGTCTTGCATTTCGCTGTTTCCACCAAGATTATGCTTTCGCATTTTTGAGCTTAAAAGTTCCCGGAACCAGACTTTCAAAAGATAATGTGGTAATCTATAGGCTAGAGTAATTTAGGGTAAATTCAAAAAATCAAGTTCTTATCATCGACGTTCACCTCAAGTTCCACTTTTATTGCTTCCAATAGGTTTTTTTGAAAGTCACGGTCACTGTGGTCCCGTTCGGTTTTATCATACACTGCCGGTCTTTTCTGTACAACTTGAATTTGCTTTCCTGTGTCTACTAAATTACTCATTTTTCCGCAGAATGACCCAATTATCAGCAGACGAGTCAACCTTTTGCTCAAAGAAATATAGCACAAAAACGCGCACGTCAAAATTATTATTTGGTCCAGAGGCGTCAATTGCATCCAATGGCGACTTCGACGCTGATGCAAAAGCTTGGTGTAAACACTCTAATGGCTCAATATCAAAGTGATTCAAACGCCAACGCTGATGCTTACGCCGATGCCAGAGGTTGGTGGAAACTGGCCCTTAACAAGCTTTAGTACTAACATGACTGTGCAGGTGTGCGCATTGGAAAGAATGGCATTGCCCATCTTAGCTGTCAAATGATGTAGCTAGGTTCGTAAAACTCCAATTTATGAGAAATGTATTTTTCATATACAGCCCATATCACTCACTGTCCAAAAGCCCAATGGCAGGACTAACTTCCAGCCGACCTCCTCTGGCCCACCTGAATGTGACGGATGCTAGAAGATGCAATCCAATCCAACATATAAATCAATCAGAAAATAAAGTTACATGGAAAGAACTGTTTAGTATAACTTTCCGTCCTTTGAACTTTCCATCCCTTGCCCAGGAAGCCATTCAAGCTAGAACCGCCACTGATGAAACTTTAAAGACTGTGCGAAAAATGATAGATACACTAAAGATCGTTTATCACACCTTCCATTACAAAAATCTATGATTTAGAGGAGAGGCTTTTACAATGTATTTACCTTGATCAAGAGAGATTAGCATTGCTAAGCAAATAAGCCGTTCAATTATTTTTTCAAGTCACTGTTTAAATAAGTTTAGTACTTTTCTCTTGAAACCTCTAATGCCCTTGCAGGCACACCTACAATCTGTAGTTATATATTAGCTGGGTCTGAACGACATCAGAAATGAGCTCATTGTGCAGGAACCAACCTCAGTATCTCCAAACGCTGAGAGAAGATGGACTACAGACTCTTCTCTGCCATCCTAGCTCTGCTACTGAGCCTCTCACAGACACATCCCTTCATGGTAATAGATGCTCCACTAAAGACAGTGGAAAATGTACCTTGAATACTACTTGATTAAATGTGTCGCTTTCCTCTTTAGAATCCTGGAAGTGAAGATGGCGACTCTCCACTTAACTGTGAGTTATTCAGTCTGAAAAAATAAATGATACCACGCGGATTCTTTAGATTTCATGTGATGATAAACAAGTGATCAGCATATTTGAGGTCAGAATGAATGAGGTTATTTACATTGTTTGTATTTTAAAGCTATGGACATAGAGGATTCAGATGCTGATGATGTGGATGTCACAACAAGAATTCTACAGTCCAACAATGGTTGGTATTTTTTTAAATAGTTAACGTAAGTTCCATCTTATTCGATACACATCTTTTAACATTTCAAATGATATTAATATCATATGGAAGAGAAGCCATCAGTGTTTAATTTGAAGTCCTTTTTTTAAAAAAAATCTGCTATTTTGAAAGAGAATGGGTGCTTTCCTAGTCTGTCTCTAAACCACCCACTGAAATATTTAACACTAAACATCATGTCAAGTCTAACTCTAGTGAGGCATCTTGCACTTCCGACCATTTTGTCCTATATTTTTAACCAATCAGAATGCACTTTTTTTCCATTTGATTTTGTCATTTTTGTTTATACACTATATTTATTTTTTGTGTTGTTGCTGGCTAGTAGAAGTCCTCGTTCTTATATTATAGGGTTTATCTTACACCCAGCACAAAATGGCGCCAAGAGTGAAAAAACTGTCTTAGTCGGTTTATGGCCTACACAGTTATTGTCCTCCTGTCCAGCACTCAGGTTGCGTAAATAGAAAGTGTACTTGCACCATAATTAGTGCACATGGGTTCGTTGGTCTTAAAGAAATATCTTGTTGATCAAGGATGGCTTTATTTCTCAAAATGGGAGCAAAAGTGACAGAACAAGGTAGCACTGAGGTTGCGCTGAGGCACAGAATAAGAAACTGTTATGAGACATGTTTCGGCAAAATTCATGAATTTCAAACATTTTACAAAGAAAACACTTCTTTGCCTGCAAGTACTCTAAAGAATAAGATGGTTGAATCAAAGGGGTCCATTCTGTGTTCTGTCACATTCAACCAATAAAAGAGATGAACTTATTGACTGTATTTTGTCTTTTAAAGGGTCCAGCGAGATGCTAATGGAAGGGGATCTGGTTGTACCAAACACCAGGAATGCCAGAAAGTGCTGGAAAAACCAATGTTTGTGGAGAAAATCCCCAAATGGACTAGTTGAAGTGCCTTACGTTGTGAGCAGCGATTTCTGTAAGGAAAGAAAAAAAGCAAAACTGAATTTATCAACATTTAAAAAGCAAAACTGAATTTATCAAAATTTACGCAGAGGTGCACATAGATGCTAATACTGAAAGGGCTATGATATTTTTGCATGTGGAACAGAGATTAAACATTCTTAACATAATGTTTAGCCAATAAAAATATTGTCTTTTTTAGATTATGGAAGAGTGATTTAATTATGGGGTGATTTGCACATTCTTGTATACACTGACACGATAATTCTTTTGAAAGCTTCCTATACATTTAAACCAAACAATTTCCTTGAAGAAAACTCAATAGAGATTGAATCATTGTTTTTACATCGATTGTTTCCATGAGTGTGCAACTAATACTCAGTGGCGGAGCTAAAAATGGGAATTGGGGTGGCACAGACATGTCCCTTTATGACAACAGTTAGTCCTGGCTAGTTCTCAATCATTTTCCTTTATTGACGCATTTTACAATTATTATCATTGACAACTGAAGACACGGTTTCTCTCCATATGCGATCTAACAGCGATTAAATCATGGGGTAAATGCCGGGTGGACAAAACATCTGTTTTAAACAATTATTAGTCCAGACCTGTTCCCAGTCATTTTCACGATTAACAAAATGTTCACTTCGAGAGCACTCCACTCTTAACAGATGTTGCTTTTTCTCCCTGATTAGATAAGACGACAATCATTCATCTGGATGCGTTTTCTTAATTATTCAAAAGGCTCTCAGTATTGACTGAAAAAAGTGGCACTTTGCAGTGAAATAGGCTATAAAAAGCATGTGGCTCAAGCTATTTGATGTTGATTTAAATTAAGCAAATGCATCCAGATGAATGATTGTCCTCCTACCTAATCGGGGAGAACAAGCAGCACCTGTTAAATGTTGAGTGCTCTCGGAGTGAACCTTTTGTTAACAGGTCAAGTCCACCCAAATTCTCAGTTCTACTGAATTTACCCCATGATTTCATCACTGTTAGATCGCATATGGAGAGAAACTGTGTCTTCAGTTGACAATTACGATCATTGGAAAACGTGTCAATAAAGAAAAATAATTGAGAACTTGCCAGGACTATCCTAATTGTCATAAAGGGACGTGTCTGTGCCATCCCAATTCCCATTTCAAGCTCCGCCACTGCTAATACTAATTTCTGTTTAATTCCTATTACAGATGACTGGCAGAAGAAGAGGATTGAAAATGCCATGAAGACCTTCCACAGAGAAACCTGCATTCGATTTGTTAGCCGGTCCAATCAGAGAGACTACATCAGCATTGAGAATGCAAGAGGGTGAGAACTTTTACACTGATAGCAAGAAGAATGGCAAGATAACCCGCTTTATACCAACATGGTGGGTCTCGGTCACACTGAAAATGTGTCTTTCTATTTATTTTCAGATGTTATTCCTTTGTTGGAAAAACTGGTGGCAAACAGGTTGTTGGTCTGGCCAGGCATGGCTGTGTTTACCGTAGTGTCATTCAGCATGAGCTGAATCATGCACTGGGTTTCAACCATGAGCAAACAAGAAGCGACCGGGACCAATACGTTAGGATCAACTGGGAAAATATTGCACCACGTGAGGACTTTATTTTGGAATTTTTACCCACCAAAACATTTATACCCACGCAGGCTTTGTAAAATATTTGAAGATGAAGCCTGTATCAGTCGCGACTGTCCACAACTCACAAAATATGTTTCCGTCCACTTGTCAATCGAATTATCTGAAGTTCGCCAAAAATATTTGTGCGAATAAAGCTGGTGAAAATACGTTTCCATCTAATGCCATTAAAGCGATAGTATTTAGAAATTTCACTATCATGGGAATCATTATTTTCAATTTTAATTACAAAATTAAAGGTATGTGTTCATTTTTTCTCAGGTACCTTCCACAACTTTGAGAAACGAAACACTAATAATTTGAATACTCCCTATGACTACACTTCTCTCATGCACTATAGAAGGTTTGTATGTTCACATTACAACTGTAACCAAAACAAAATTGTAGAAACTAATTTAACATTAACCATTTATTTTTCCAGAAATTTGTTCTCAAAGAATGGAAGGGAGACTATAACTCCTATTCCTGATCCAAATCAGCCTATCGGCCTGAGCACCAGCCTGTCTGCAGGGGACATTCTACGGATAAAGAAGCTGTACGACTGCTGTGAGTGAATGAAATTTGTTCTCCAGAATGTGGTGTATAGACAAATAGGATGATCATTTCAGATTTGATGGAGATTTTTGGAACAAATGGAGAGAGATAAAATTAGGTAAATTGGTATGAACGCCATTACATACACCACAGATCGACAGCAATTCTGGTCAAGAGATGGAGCTAACACATCATTAACATGTGTTACAAAAGGTAGATATATTTAACCTGGAATATTTTTGTTAAAAAATATTTTGTGTTTGGTAATTAGAGTCATATCCTATAATAATTTTGAATCAACGTGAAAATTTTGATTTTATTTATTTATTTATTTATTTATTGTTTTTTTCAGAAGGTAATTTCACAGTGGATGAATGTGCCACACCTCTGGAATTGAGATTTTCTAAGAATAAATGTGACGCACCTCTGGAACGAAGGTTCTCCGAGAATAAATGTGCCCCACTTCCAGAATGGACAATGCAGTCTGCGATCAAGACAGACTGGCAGGACAGAATGCAAAAATATCAGCCTACAGATCCTTTTTGCTCTGGTTATCAAAACTATTGTAACAATATGAGAATGTTTGTGCATGTAATTTTTTGATTGAGCTTACCAAATGTTAATGAATTAATAAACTGTTCACAGGTTAAATGACATCAGTAATACATTTATTCCCACAATGACTTTTTATTTGGACCTGTAAAATTCCCTGTGGGGAAGAGTTTTGATTTTGAATTGTCCGCAAGGTTTCTGAGTTTGTACTTTCCGGAAAAACGCCTATTCACACCCAATTTTCATAAAGTGACAGATAAAAAATCTTCCATTCCCTTAGACGAAAAAGTAGAAATATTGGAGCCTATTGCTACTGTATGCACAGGCCAGTCAAACTAAGCAATAAGGCACTACAGGTCAAAACTTGATAAAACTCCTATGCACACTAAAACAACAGGAAGGCTGAAAAAAAGAAATAACCATTGCCTGTTTTCTTGAATTTCATAATTTGACAGCCAGCAATTGGTGAAAAATGAACTGGACATCAATCGTATGGGCCTATTTATATATATATAAAAAAAACTTTCCTGTTACTGTCATTAATCCTAGATGCTGGTGTTTTAGTAGGCTATGGTCTCGAGACCATTTTTTGAATGTCTCGGTCTCGTCTCGGAATCGACTGCAGTTTTACTCGGTCTTGTCTTGTTCTCGGTCAAAGCGGACTCGGGATTTTTTTTCAAGACCGCAGACCACTCCTGCGAGCCTATCATTAATTTGCCTGTGAATTGTCTGATTTATTTTTGACATCACTGCTGTGATTGGCTTCAAATGCGACCAATAACTTAACTTGACAGCTGTTCATTTATACAAGGCTTGTAGTTCTATAGGCGGATTTATTTCGGCAGCTTGACTTTTCGAAGACAGCCTTTTTTCGCGCATTACACACTGGGCTAAAAGCTCGAAAAATTGCCGTGCCGGAAAAATGAAATTACCGGGGGGTCATCCAAAAAAATTAGTGTCGTCCTTATGCACTTTGTGTTGGTCAGAGGTGTATAATAACGAACAGCAGCCTACTTAAGTTTTTTTTTTTCTTTGAAGATTTGCCCTTGAGTTTTGACTCTTACTACATTTTAAAGATAAAAACTATACTTTCTCTTCGTTACGTTGACACTGGCCAATTCGTTACTCGTTACAAATTGAAATATGAATGTAATCCATCCTATGGATTATCTGGATTTGGTGCGTTGAAAGAAGTGCTCAGCAAAGTATCTTTGCAGAAGTTGATGCCAGCGGACATTAAGCTGCAAATTTATGCATTCAGTTACAATATTCTAACAGGAGATGGCACACCAGGATCAGTTATTGATTATTCATAAGCAAGCCAAGCTGAAACACGGTTTCATGGATGAGTTCACTCCTAATTTAAATTCAGGATTTCTACTTTTATTAAAACATTTACATCGTGATATTGACACTTTTAGTTAAGTTAATCCTCTGAGTATTTATTGCACTACAGTTTAAATGCTATATTTTAACACGGGACAACTAGGCCTCTTCAATACTAATGATTTCTATAGCTGAATGGGTAAAATAGCAAGTGACTATTCAACTCTGACAACTGTACACTGTCTGCTGTATGCAGTCCTATATGGATTAACTATAAGACGAGCTATAACGTTGGTTTAAGTAGTGATAACACCGCTATATCTTAGCATAACATTTGCACCAGCGCAACTGGATCATAAACTTGAATATGACAAAGTGATCGATATGCGCGCCCGTAGATACCCCCGAAGAATGCTCTTCATCAACCCATTCAGTGAGAATAAAACATTGCCAGAAGATGATTTTGTAGCTCTGCATGCCTACTGAATATGCCTAATGTGCGAGTAGGGAATTCACTTCAAAGTTAATTAAATACCATTCTCCATGAAATAAAACAACTTCAGTGTTGTGTTTTAAATGTTTAATCCATGATGTATCCTGATGGATGCTTTGATCATTTTCGCAGTTCATACGGTTCTATCGGAATAGGACCTAAGTCTCTTTGTTTTGATTGTCTTTGCAGTCAAGAGAAAACTTATACCTTGAATAGAGATAATTGTTAATGAAAAAAATGCTTTTTTCAGCTAACTATAAGACCTTGAAGTTTGTTCCTAGATGCCAGGAAAACGCACATTTGGCACTGTAATTTTGAAATTTTTCTGTGGAAGGGTCCCCAGACCACCCCTCCCGGCTTAAATCTTTTTTATTTAAGCCACTGAAGAGGTATAGGGTGGCTAAAAAAAAAACCTGTGAGGTGGAGTAGTCCTGCCAAATTTATTTCTTTATTAATTGTTGATTGCAATAGGCCCCCATTGTGATCATTCAGATCAAAAAGACACCTCTGCCCAAGATATTGCTTGATCCTGTCACTTCACATTTTCCAAAGTTTAACACATTTAAGATCCAGACAAGGAACCTGACACACATTAAGGGTGCAACACACAGGGGAGTATTTATCGATAAGAATACAGGCATAGCAGTGGAATGGGCCAAAGCCCAGAAGTGAAAGGGGAGCTGCCATGCTAACTTGATAATGACTTGAGAGGGTTGGGGCTTGTCTGTACCCAGGCCACTGACCAGTCCAGGGCGGAAGCCAGTTGGTGAATTCCCTTCAGCAAAGTAGGACTGCTTGACAGTAGAACCAAAAGGTTTAGCAGGACTGCAGTCCCAATCCTGAAGACCGATGAAGGCCCGGGAGGTGCTTTTAATAAACCGGCTCTTAGGGACAGACTGCAACAAAGGATTAACAGGAACACAGTCCTAGTCCTGGAGACCAATATTAAGGCCTGGAGCTTGTACCTATTAATGAGACTCCAAAGAGTAATTACAAGCTCAATTGCGAAATAGTTGGGACGAAGTGTAAATTGTGAATAAATCAAAATGCAATGACTTTCACAAGCCAATATGTTATTTACAATAAAAAAATATATAACATTTCAAATATTGAAACTGAGACATTTTACATTTTTATCCACAAAATGAGCTTATTTCAAATTTTCTGGCTGCCACAGGTCTCAAAAAAGTTGGGACACAGGCAAAAAAGGGCTGAAAAAGCAATTAATATATAAGAGAATCAGTTGAAAGAACATTTAGCAAGTAATTAAGTTAACTGGCATCAGGTGTGTAACACGATTGGCAATAAAAGGGATGTCTTAGAGAGGATGAGTCTCTCAGAAGTAAAGATGGCCAGACGCTCTCCAACCTGTGAAGACTTGCATTAAAAAATTGTGGAATACTTTAAAAACAATGTTCTTCAATGTCAAATTGTAGAGGCGTCAAAGGTCTTATCATCGACAGTGCATACCATCATCAAAAGATTCAGTGAAACTGGAAAAATCTCTGTGCGTAAGGGACAAGGCCGAAGACCTGTACTGGATGCCCGTGATCTCCGGGCCCTCAGACGCCATTGCATCACTCACTGGCATGATTCTGTCATTGACATTACTAAATAGGCCTAGGAATACTTCAAGAAGCCACTGTCTGTGAACACAGTCCGCTGTGCCATCCACAGATGCCACCTAAAACTCTATCATGCTAAGAGGAAGCCATTGTTGAGCATGATCCAGAAGTGCTGCCATGTTCTGTTGGCCAAGGGTCATTTAAAATGGACTGTAGCAAAGTTCAGAGCTGCCAACTCTCATGCATTCGTCGTGAGTCTCACGCCTCTTGGAGGCATTCACGTTCCCATGCCGTAGTCAGCAATTATTCAGGTGGCACTTTGTGATGGAAAATTACCATTTTGGCCATATCTTCAGAACCATTTGTCCGATTGACCTGAAATTAAGCTCAAATGAAAGTCTATTCAAGGTCTATTCAAGGATTGGGGAATTGGAGGATTGGGGGCGTTCGGGGATATACCCCCAGCCGTCGCCTCCGACGGCATAAGCCTAGTTTAATTATGTATGTTGCGGTTAAACTACCTATAGAAAGCATTTTTCGAGGATATAACTTCATAAATGGATTATATGACAGCCGATCTTGAACTTTTTCGCCTGCCATTAATGCAAGGGCTTTTGAAAACTTCACATCGTATAAGAAAACGCTGACTCGGTAAACCATGCATCGTTTTACAAAGAATGAAATCCCCCTTTATGTCCGCCTGAATATTTGTTTTCTGATCGGGAATATCAACTGCGACCATGACTGGGGAGAGGAGGGGAAAATACGCCGACGGGAATCGATAAATAACTCAATAGATCTAAATTCTCTCAAATAATAATGTTCGGCGTTATATCCACCAGGATCTGAGCGAAAGAGCTCCAACTCCATGTGTCACGGCTTTTTATTTGCCAAAACAAAATACAAATGTATTTTTGGGGGGGTGGGTGTTTAATATCGCAAATGCATATGCAGAGCATGTCCTAGCAGCTCGGGGGAGCCCGCTAAGAAAAAGCTGTACTGCATCCTTTGATGGTAATAGACTGAAAAATGAGTGCAATGGCAATTTCAACATCTAAGACAGACCAGCATCAAGGTATTTCTTAGCGCACAGCAGTATGCATGTGCAGTACCAGTCAAAGGTTTGGACAAGCTTTACTTTAGTAAAATGTAATAAAATCAGAAAAATAGTGGCAAAGCCACAGCCAAAATGGAACGCCCCCTATTGGCCAAAGTATCGGTTCGATTCGGCTCAAAATCGAACTTGGTCTAGATATACACATATGAAATATGAAAAGGACCGGTCAAAAACTGAAGATGCTAGAGCGCGGACAAGCCAAAAGTTTACGCACTCACACATGTACGCACGCATGACAAACCATCACTTAATACCCTGAGCATAGCATAAACTCCTTGGGCCTTTTGGCCAAGCGGCTAAAAATCATTTACTTCAGATCAGAGTAAAGCTTTTGGCTTTTTTTTTTTTTGGATTAAATTAAAAACCCTATTACCACCTACCCTGATGCATCACGCTTTGTTTATTAGCTCTGCCAAGCAAAGATGGCAGGAGGTTATGTGATCTATGCCGTTTGTTTGTTTGTTTGTTTGTTTGTGAACAAGATAACTCAAAAATAATGAAAGGATATCTTTGAAATTTTGTGGGTGGGTTGCTATTACATCAGGGATGGACCGTATTGATTTTCACAGCGATCAGTGAAACAATTTGGCCGTCACGGCAGCCATCTTAAAATCCTATGACACGCGATAACTGAACTTTGCTCCCACTCAGCAAGATTTTGACTGTGCTGCCTTGGCGGAGATTTGCACTCCAGGAGTGCCTCCAGTTTCTTTAGTTTTTTTTTTTTGAACACGATAACTCAAAAATAAATGAACAAATATCTCTGAAATTTTGTGGGTGGGTTGCCATTACAACAGGGATGGACCCTATTGATTTTCGCTCGCTAGTTAGCTAAGTAAGCCAATGTTAACTTAGTTATGAGAATGGCACTTTGTTAGTTCGCTACAATGCCAAGCCATTCCAATTTAACCAACATTGCACTTGGCATTCAGTTTGGCCAAAGGTGTTGTAAGGCGTAAGAGTTTTTTCTCCCACGCTCTCAGCCGATGAACTTATCATAAAAGTGATATCACCCTGGGGTAATATCAAAAATATGTCATGAGCTGGGCTATAGCAAAAGTACTGCAGATTTTTTCCAACAGAGTTAACTTCGTGAGTTTTTGTGCCAGTGAGGAGAGCAGGGTGAAATTTTGAGATTTTTAACTTTTTTTTTGCAATGAGAATGCCCCCTTATGGGAAATTCTAAAGCTCTGCTGGTGCAAACTCTCCATTTTATTTTTACTCAATGCCTGAGAATTGCTAGTTGTGCTGTTGCCTGTCTTGGCAAGGATATTCTTGTTCTCGTAAAGAAGACTTAATCTCAGTGAGGTTTTCCTTATTAAACAAACTGATTTACTGATTAAAGAAAAAATACATTTCATTAAGGTCAGGTAGAGTTGGGTAAGACGCCCCTGAGGGTAAGATGCCCTTTGCAAATAATTCAATTTCAGCTGTGCCAGTATGTGGCTCTTGACTTAGACAAATGTACTGCCCCCTGGTGGGGAATCCTGAGCAAATATATGTCCAACCTGAGATGAGTCAAGAAAGCAACTGACGTGAGAACCAATATGGTAGTACTGGGGGTATGATGCCCTTTTTGGTTTGGGTGAAGATGCCCCTAGGGAAGCAAGGCATCTTACCCCATTTTGTGCTGTATTCATTCTGTTTTATGAGTTTTTTCAAAAAAAAATTATGTTCTATATAGAGGAAATATATATATCAGAAAATATGATTTTTATTAAGAAATTGGGAATGGAAAGTTAAGTGTGTCCATACATGTTAAAAGTGGAGCCATTTGGAATTACACAATAATGAATCATATATGCATCAGTAAGGGCCTAAAAGAAATAAATTTGGGTGAAATGCATTTTGGTCACTCTAAATTTCAAAGACTCATATACGTTCCATATCGTTCCATGTTTATCTTATGTGGTGCCTCATATTTTTTGGATGTGCACTAGATATAACCATCTATTCCTTGATACATTTAATGCCAACAGTACCTTGCTATCTCTTGTGCAGTACCTTGCTATCTCTATAGTATAATTATTACTCATGTGATATGCAGTAAAACCAGTATGTATTAGGCTTTGCATGTTATTCTAAATAACATAGGATGGGGTAGGATGACCTTTTTTTAAAGAAGTAATTAAACATTTAAAAATATTTCTATTGTGACTATGTCATAAATCTTTCGAGATGTGGTAGTCAACTTTACATACTATCCATTCAAGCAAAAAAAATAATAATAATTTGTGTTGTTTACCTGCAGTTATGAAAATTTCTGCTTAAGGGGGGCAGCTTACCCCTTCTACCCTACTTAGTAACTGAGCCTAACTGAAAAACTGAGGTCACAACACATCCACTTTTTTTTTTTTAACGATTGTTTTCTTGGTGATTCTCAGCCTTATTTGACAGCTAGAGTGCAAAGAGATACAGGAAAGTAAACGACGACACGCGGCAAGCGATCGGAGCTGGAGCCAAACCCAGGTCGCAACGAGAAGGGCACAGCCCCCACGGCACGTGTGCTCAGACCGACGCGCCCCCAGGGCACCCCACACCTCCACTTTTTAACAGGACTATATCACAAATCATCTCTTGAGCAAAATTAATGAGTGAAGCAATTTAATATGGAGATTATTGATCATTTATAAACATTCAGTCAGCACAATTGAGTTAAACAATTTCAACATTCTCCATGATGTTACAATCTTGATGACCAGATGAAACATGATTTGTGGCCATGAAAATCTTGCATTTCTTCTCGCCTGGACATCTTGATTGATAACTTCATGCTCCACTCCAGTGGCCCGACACATAGTTTTTAAGTTTTTCTCTTCTGCAAGATATGAGAGATATTTTCTCTTGTTACAGCACAAATATTATGGAACCTGACTCAAATTTCCAACGGCAAAGCAAAAGCCCTGAGGAATATCTAAATGCGATATTATAGTTTTTGATTTTTTTCATTGCATGCAGATTAATTGCCAATAAACGAGATGCAATCTATTTGAAGTTATTATGTATATTGCATACTAAACTGTGTAAAAAGTGAAGGGGTCTGAAGCCCCTGTATTTAATACATTTTAATGACGTGTACAATCATGCCCTTGGCTGAGTTACTGGGTTATTCATGGTATATTGTGTTTCCACCCTCTTTCAATGTTTCAAAGCAGGTTTCAAATAAGTGCATCACTTCTCATGAAAAATATGGCATATTATAGTCTTATTCCTTCCAGACAACAAGAAAATAAACTTAGCCACTCTAGGTGCAGTCACATGATGGGAGGTGGGGCCTGGTTCTTTCCAAGTTTTGACATGAGGTAAAATACAGTATTATTTGCCATAAGATACTTTATCTGAGCCAAGGAAGCTTTATCTGCACTCACAGCAGCCGTACAGCCTATTGACCCTCAGAATGTCTCCCCTAGACATACTGGTGGCGTGTCCAATCGGCTGGTTTGGGTTGGGTATGGGAGTTATCGTTTCCCTTCCGCTGGTTGAGAAAGCAGTCCTGGAGAAACAGAAGAAAAACATCATGATTTCTGTTCCACGAGTTTTCAAATTGATTTCTGTTTGGTCACAATTATCATATGAACAGACACCTTATCCACACCTTCCATAGTGCATGATAGAAGTGTAGTCGTATGGAGTATACAGATTATTGGTGTCTTGTTTCTGAAAGTTGTAGATGGTGTCTGAAAGAAAAAGAAATAAGTTTCTTTTTAAAAGAGGCTTAAAATAATTATCTTCCTGGGTATCCTCCGGCCTCGCTCTGAACTTGCGAAGATTCAACCAATGAGTGTATAAGAAGCAGTGGCTGACGGGCAGGAGAGCCTTCCATTGTATTCACTCTCCTGAGTTGGCAGCAAGGGGTCGCATACTTATCTTGTCATACCCATTAAAGACATTTCTTCCTCTATATGGTGGGAGCTGGGGCCCAGCCCCGCTAACTCTGGGTGAAATGCAGGAACAGACTAAGGACAGCTCACAAGTCCATCTGAGAGGGCACACACTGTTCTCTCACACAATCCTACCTGCAATTTAGAGTCTCCATTAGCCTGAGGTACATGTATTTGTACAGTAGGAGGAAATCTGAGTACCTGCAGGAAACCCACACGAACACCGTGATAACATGGGAACTCCACATTGAAAAGGCCCCTGGCCATTGAGGCGACAGAGCTACCCACTGTGCCACTGTGCAGCCCATTCTTTTTCTATTTCAAATTGGAAAACACAAAATCTGGAAAAGTAAACATCAAAACATGACAAGCATTTTCTCACGTGGTGCAACGTTCTGCCAATTGATCCTGACGTATTGGTCTCGGTCACTCCTTGTGTGCTCATGGTAGAAGCCCAGAGCATGGTTCAGCTCATGCTGAATGGTACCATGGTAAATACAACCATATCTGGCCAGACCAATGACCTGCTTGCCTCCAGTTCTCCCAAGGTAGGAAAAACACCTGTGAGGTAGAAGAATCACCATTTCAGTGTGAGTTACGCCAACCACTGGACATACAATGAGCATTATGTCAACATATCACCATCTCGTCTGTATTTTAAAGGTGCAAACCCATCTGCATTCTGAATTCTGATGTAGTCTCTCTGATTTGACCGGGGAACAAAACGTATGCAGGTGTATCTGTGGAAGGTCACCATGGCATTTTCAATCATCTGCTTCTCACGATGAGCTATGATGGAGAAGAATAAGTTATAATAAAACTTGCTTATATATCATAAATTAAAAAGCTTGATATATATACATAGTTATGGTGACCATTACTAGTAGAAATGGGATCTGAGCTCAGATTTTTCTACTGGTTTGGCTCAAGTTTAAGCTTTAACATTATTGGCCATGTACAAAAATAATAAAGTACAGTGCCTAATTCTTAATGAATATGACTTAAAATCTACTTAAAATCTGAGGAAGACTGTAATTTATTTATGAAAGCATAATTTTGTATTTGATCTCCATTTTCCCTGATGATTACTTCAAGCAAAATACTATATCTCCAAAAAGTATTTGCATCTCTGTGTATGATTCAGATTTTCTTTAAAGAATTTAGCGTCACTAAATGCATCCATATTTTAATTACTTTAATGAGGTTTCTAATAAAACATGATATTAAAAATGTTTGATAATGTCCATACGCCCAAAACAAATGTGTCGTGCAAAATTTCACAGCCCTTTCAGTGATTGCATCTGGGTACATCTCTGTATAAATGCACAGGATGACTTGTCTTTACTTACAGAATTCACTGCTCACAACATAAGGCACTTGAACAAGTCCATTTGAAAATTTTTGCCATAAACACTGGTTATACCAGCACTTTAAGGCATTTCTGGTGTTTGGGACAATCAGGTCTCCCTCCATTAGCATCTCACGGGACCCTTTTAAAACAGCACACAGTTCTTGAAAGCATCATGTGATATATGCATTGAACAAAATATTGCTTGAATATGTTTGAACAAAAAAGTGGACATTTCACGTACTGGCTTCTCATTCCAATTTTTTGGAACAGTCAGCAGCATAGATGAATTGCGGACAGAATTGTGGGCTTAAGAATAAAGTTTGTGACTTTTGTGTTTTGCCATAAAAAAGGACATTAAAAAAGCACAAACCGTTGTTGCATTGTAAAATTCTTGTAGTGATATCCACATCATCAGGCTCGTCCATTTGGATAGCTTTAAAATATGTAGAAGAATTGACAATTAAGTTTTTAACCCTGATCGTGTTGCTCACAGATCAGCAGTTACAGGAATGAATACCTCATCAAACAAATAAATTAGGTTATTTTATCGTGGGGGAGACTTGGGTTCAATGAGCAATTGGGAGCAATGAGCCATGTCACATATTTTTAATCAATAGATGTCAGTGCTGTTTAAAATTGGCAAAATAGTGATATGGCTCATTTGTCCCCATTGCTCATCCTCTCCGTCTCCCCTGATCAGCCACTCACAAGTTTGCATTGAGTCATCAGCCTCATTTCCAAGATCCTAAAGTGTAGAGGCAAGCACTGAGTTAATGAAACTGAACACGTACTTTTGGTAAGATGTAAGTTGCACTTTCCACTGTGCATACTGGAGCATCTCTTACCTGGGCATGTGCCAGTGAGAGGCTCAGTAGCAGAGCTAGGATGGTAGAGAGGAGTCTGTGGTCCATCTTCTCTCAGCGTTTGGAGATACAGAATTATGTTCCTGCTCAATGAATTAATGTCTGTGGTCTTTCGGACCTTGTCTTTTATACAACTACACCTTGTAGGTGTGCCAGCACAGGGATTTAGGGTTATTTCTGCACACCCAAAATCGGCTTCTAACTGGGAGTGTTCTATAGTCTGTCATTTCAATGTACTTTGGAATTGTTATGTCTTAGTTTGTTTGCCGTTGTAAGCTGTGAAGATCAAAAAGAAACACTTATCACCCACAAAGCAGACAGAGTTTGCGTAAATTTGGTTTTCAGCACAAATTTTTCTCACCTTGTTTGGTTTTAATAATTTTGTTGATTCTTTGATTCCAGGGGAGGTTGGCAATTTTTCTTTGTTTTCATCAGTGGTTATTTTCTATGTGCACAGTTTGAAAATTTTAAGATAAATTTGATGGATAAAATACAGTGCATGACTAAATTATTGTGATTATCAACCCTACAGAAATAAAATAAAAAATAATGGAAAAGTTCAGAACTGTGGAAAGAATATATATATATATATATATATATATATGCTGTATATAAAATTAACATGACATAAATTATGGGCATAGGGATAGAGAAGGTGAGAATTCACTTACCTTGACGTACTGACCTATCCAGAATTACAATGTGTAGTAAACAATCAGTTTACTTACTTCAGTTTGCTTACTTACAGCTCATTTTTGGGTGTGGAGGAATACCAACAATCCTTGATCCCCCTGATGGCACACCTAAAGATTGCAGTTGTATAAGAGACAGGGCCTAATGCACCTTAGAAATCAACTCACCCGGGAGGAAAGTTCCTGCGTATCTCCAAACGCTGAAAGAAGATGGACCACAGTCTCATCTCTTTCATTCTAGCTCTGCTGTTGAGACTCTCACAGGCACAAGCTGATGACTCTATCCCAATGTGTGAGTAACCTACAGACAATAAAATTATTATGTACATGATTTTTTTAAATTTTACGTGGTAATAACTACTGGTCTACGAGTGCGGTATGATGTTAGGCTTAACAATAGTTTTTTTTTTTCAAATTTATGTTGCAGCAACTCAGCTGGAAGATCCTGATGATGTTGATATTACTACAACAATCCTACACTCCAACAATGGTTTGTATTTTTGCGTTATTATTTTCAGGGAAAGCACAACAATCCAAGAACTGATGCCATCATTTTACTGCAACAGTTCTTCTACCATGCTTAATGCTTGACAAGAATTAGAATATGAAGTATTCTCAAACACCATGTAATGTGATGTTGAGGTTTTTGGTGTCTGAAACCTGGGTTGCTCTCGCTAACTGCGCGCTGTCATTTAAAGGATCCCGTGAGATGCTGATGGAGGGAGATCTGATAGTACCAAACACCAGGAATGCCTTAAAATGCTGGAATAACCAGTGTTTGTGGAGAAAATCCTCAAATGGACTTATTGAAGTGCCTTATGTTGTGAGCAGTGTATTCTGTAAGTGGCCCAGAAGCCAATACTGAAATAATTATGATATTTTGCTTGATGGAAGCATTTTGGGGAAATGAAGACCAAGTATAGTCAAGTAATGATCTGGTAATGATGATATGTTGATCAAAATTCAGATTCAGTCTTATCTCTTTAAGGAGTCTTCAGGGTAAAAATTTCCTTTTTTTTTTGAAAATTTCAATTCTTAATTTTCACTTAAGATAAATACTGGAATGCAATGAGATACCAGTAAACATTATGTCATCTTAACCCTTTCATATGAGACTAATCTGAGTAAAATCTGACCATGGGTTATTGAAATATCAGTGCCACAAAATATTTAAAGATTTTGTCATTAAAGTGTTGTTTCTTTATTTTATCAAAATGCTACTTTTTATGAGGTTAAAATCGTGTTGAGTATGTTTATTTCTCAGTTTTTACATTATTATGGTTATTTCTAAACTTTACCCTATGGACCCCTTATATGATTTCCATAAGTGTAAATACAGTATACAATAATACTTCTTCTCGGATGATTGTGTGTTCCAGCTAATTATCAGAAGAGGAAGATTGAAAATGCCATGGTGAAAGTGTGGTCTCCAGAATTGTGCTGCAGAACTTGCCCTTTACATTGAAGATACTCACTTGGAAGAGGACACATCTCCTGTATTCAGACTTGACGACCTAGCAAACCTGTACGTGAACAGAATAGAGCATCTTGGAGCTCCCTTGGACACGAGAGTGAATATGACAAGGCTGAAAGAATGCCTACTAGCCCAGATCCCAGGCCTAAGGGCACAGGGCAAAGGGCAAGATGTCCTGTTGGCATTTGATAAGGATATTGGCGAGGTACTTGGTACGCTTTTAGAAAGTGTTCCTGAATGCCCTTGGCTTTGTATAGTGAAGCTTTAACGTCTGTGGATGCACTTGTGAACGGAGCTGAAATAGAAAGTTGAGACCTTCTTGTGATATTCATTAAAGCCATGCAACAAGTCTTAAGAGTGACATCTAAGGGATCGAATGATCACCCACACTCAGAAGTGATTTTCAGCCCTGCCCTGTATGGTGCCCATGCACTGAGATTTGACTGAATTCCTGCCAGTGTTAAAATATATTACCCCCTGTTGAGGGAGAAATGCCACAAGTCCAAACCACTAGTCATTGGGGAATGTTCTTCTCAAAGTGAATTGACAACAAAATTGTGAGCCTTGACTTATCATGACTCTTGAGGGACTAGGCCTTTTTTTCAGGCTCATTTTATACCATGACAGGATAAGCTCACCAGTTTAACATCATTGTTTCATATCACCTTATTATTGCTATTTCTCACATAATTATTATTCTTAAATTGCCTGTGTCAACTTTTTTGGAGTCTGTTTCACTCATCAGATTTGAAATAAGTGTATGTTTTCAATTAATTTAATTCAGAAGTTACAGCATCTAATTTGATGTTTTGATGTTTTCAACACAGTAGAGGCAAGTAGACTTTTCATGCCACTCTTTGATTTTATTCGCATTTTCAATAAGTTGCCAGCCTTTTCAGAATAGGAGTTACAGGTGTTTTTCCTGTCTTGGGAGAACTGCTGGCAAGCTAGAAGTGTCCCAAGCCAAATGCAGCTGTGTTTACCATGGTATCATTCAAAACAAACTGAACCAGATGCCGGGTTTCTTACACTTGCAGACAACTGGGAAAATGTTCCACCCTGTAAAGAACCACCAGTCACATTTGAGTGGCATATTGTTTATTTTCACCAAACACTGGCCTCAAATTTTTCAGTAGAAATTATATTGGAATGGCAAACATTATTCTCACATTCACTTTACAAGGGGGAAGAGGTAATTCTTCATCACTGTAATGATGAGTTAAAGAGGTATCGATTTCCCAAAACAGACATCATCTACAACTTTTAGAGGGAAAAAACATATATTTTGATAATATAATTGTAATTATATCCATTAAGCAATACATTTTGAGTTTCATTTAAACTGGATACAATCTAAGACAGCTGGTCGCCAGCACCCTTCCCTGGTTCTTGGGGATCATGCTGGGTGCATAATGGTGCTAGCGAATTGCTTTTCTTCAGCTCATGTCAGTGCAAGCTTGGCTTGGGTGCTGTAATGAGCTAACAGGCAGAAGGCGCCATTGCCTGTTCCAAGAGGCACAATGTAGTTTTGTGAGCCCTTTTAAAAATTGTCAACATAAAATTTAGCATTAGGGCAAGACTTTCCAACCATTATGTCAAGAAAACATACCAAAAGAGTGTTCAGTGATATTTTGAGTCTTCCCTTGCCCCTCTGTGAAAAACTCCATGATGTCAGTGTTCAGTCGTGTCTCGGTCGGAAACAGCTGAAGGCCACTGTATGTCCCTGCTGCAGTTTAGGGATGTTGAGGGAAAGTCGTCAGCCAAGATGTCACCATTCTAGCTTGAAATCCAAGAAGATGTTCAAAATAAATAGTGATGCAGAGTAAGTTGGCAAATGGATGCAAAATTTTAGCAAAAAAAAAAAATGTTTAGCACTGACAACGATTGAATGACAAAATGGACCTTGACACTCACATGCGTTGACGGACGCAATATCCTGCCAACTTCATAATCTTTTAACCCCATCTAGACCGGGGGGCTTTTTATGCCCGCAACAATTTTTACATCGTGTGATTTCTGAACAGCTTGAGCTAGGACCACCAAACTTAGTCCGGGAACAATTTTATACCAATAAGTCAAGTCCACCATCTTCGTCGTTTCCATGGCAACGGTTTTCTAACAGGTATGTCTGACGACAAATTGCCAATTTTGGTTTCATCAGTGTAGATTCATTTTCAGATTTTCTTTTTAACATATACTTATTCCATTATATTTATCTTACATAATTTAATGTCAGCTTTGTTCATTAGAATTAATTTATGCTAATTTGATGTCGTCATTGAATTTAAAGTCCAAAATCCAAGATGGCGGACTATATCTTTGACTTTGGTACATTTTCCCTCAAATTTCATTGATTCCTTTTGTTTTCTAATATACAAAACACAAAGAAGTTGACGATAAGAACAGAGCAAGTTTTGCCAACGCAAACCTGTAATCCATTGGAAGTTTATTTTCATGTCTTTCTGACCTGAACTTCAAAGAAAAACATTTTGAGTAAATGGAAAAACTATTTTCACGGAAGATAAATAGAATTCCGTGTATTTTATGGCCTCTCGAAGCTGGTGCACTATGGGATAAAAGAAGCATTCTGGGTAATAAAAATCAAAGCATGATGTCATAGTGATGTCATAATAGGTCATAATAATACCAAAATGATTGTAGTGACTTACTTTTAAGTGTACATCATATCCTGCATATCTGGTGGTCATACGCCGTTTCATTTAGGAGTTACAGTTGACTATCATGTAATGAGAAGTTCAAGCCATTTTGCCATATCTATGAAGTCATTTTGACATTGTAGCTATTGCCTTTGGCAACAGAAATCTTTGAAGACATTTAAGTGCTATAAGACACATTATGTGTAAAAATTGTGATGCATACCCTAAATTTGCAAGAAATTACAGTATTATGACAGTTTCGGGCAGCAAAATCAAAATAAGACGTCATAATGATGTAAAAAAGCATAAAAAGCCTAAATAGGGTTAAACATACCAAAACAGTTAATGGAAATTTATAGGAAACACAGAGGGAATATATGAATTTTTAGCTCATTTGAATCTAGTGTAGTTGAACAAACAAACAGCTTCATTCTTTGAAGTCCAAAGACCATGGACTCCAATAACAAAAAAGCAAAAGTGTGCAGATCAGACATGGTATCAGTAGATAAACTTGGTAACAGTGCATAATAATTTCTGTTAAATTTTGCTTAACCTGGCCAGCTGACCATCCAGCATATATCTAGCCCAACCTTCCAATTTGGAAAAGTCCAGAAATCCAATTAAGCAAGATGCTAAATATATGGACACTGCATCGGTGGACCCTCAGATCAAGCACTCTATATGGTTGTTTTCCCTGACAGAAGGAGGATCAAGGGTTTTCCAGCTAGGTTTTGCCTCATTGTTAAACAAGGACATCACATTTTAACATAATATTTTGAAAGCGTTTCAGTGATTTAAAATCTAATTTGAATTTGTGCAAAGGGTAAGGTCGCGGTATTTGTTTTCTAGTAGATGGGACAAAAACAAAACTCATTGTCTTCTGCACACGTCCCTACTATAGTTCTGTGAAATGTTTTGCATTTATTTGGAAGACGTTACTATGAACTACAATTGCGCTGAAGCAAAATGATATCACTTTTGTCTAAATGACTCATTTGTCTTACAAAAGCTTTATTGTAGTTGGGACAGCTTGTGACATTGTTTTTAGACCGTTTGTGGAAAATCAAAATCCCTGATCTGTTAAATATTTTCAAAGAACTAGTTCAATTGATCTATGAAGTAAAGTAACTGCCCTACAACATGGAAAAAAATTTGTTAAATCATCAATATTAAGATAATGAGACCAAATAATGAGATTTGTAGATGGGACCCCGAAAGTTTGTAGATGGGGCAGATATGGGACACAGGCAACTCTACGAGTTACAGCGAGTTGATAGGAGTATAAAGCTCTCAGGTTAGTGCAAACAAGATGATAACAAGAACAACATCAACTTAAGAGTCCACAAAGCAATTTATTGTAGAACAATCGACTAATTACAACAACTAATTAGACTTGATTAGAAAATAAAAAATACATGTCATTTTCTTCTTTATGACTTAACTTACTCACAATACAACACAAACTAATAAATGTACATATATACCATGATTCTATAGGTTATATTTTGCAAGTCACTAAACTCTGTGGTACTAATTACTCGTCTGCATGGCATAAATATGTTTGCCACATTTTTATAAGATATAATTTGATCCAATGCACATACTTTCCTGTTCAGCGAGTTTATTTTATATCGCGGTGAAAGATGATGAAAATGACCCTTTTGATCTGATCTTGAGTACACAAATCAATAAATCAATCAGTGGTCAACATTTCGCCTGATAATCTACTCAAAATCACATCAAAGCTTATTAAAAAACTGACTATGTCGATGAAAAAAAACGAATATAGGTGAAAAAATTATTAGTGATTGTATTTAGCCTATTTAGTATTCACTAATTATACTAATTAGCAGTGTTCTAGTAGTATTGCATGTGATCAGGTCGACCATAAGCTGAAAGAATAAAAAAAATAAAGAAAGAATAAAAAAATGAAGAAAAACTAATTAGTGATTTCTTATTAGCCTAATTAGCATTTACTTATTAGACTAATTAACATTGTTTTAGTGACTCATATCATCAGATCAACTAAAAGCTGAAATATAACAATATGAATATCTTAACACTCCTAGAAACTAACATTTTAAAATTGTGCCATCTACAGAGATGTCCCATCCACAAGCTTGTCCCATCTACAAAATGTTTTTCGGAAACACAATTATTTTCTGAAAATGTCAACTTTGTCAATTCTATCTATTATATACTCAAGTAAGAGGAACAAAAAAGATTATTTCATTTGAAACCAAATTGTGGCTCAGAGAAACTTTTGTATCTCAAAATCTGAATTAGCTTTAATTAACCGCTTGTCTTTTGTTTAACCCCTTTCTGCAGATGTAGACGCTTGCGTCTATGGAACTACAAATTTATGCATAAAGTTACTGTACTCAATCACTAGATAGCATCCCCGGATCAGTTATTGAATATTCACAAGCAAGCAGAGTTCAAACGTGGTTTTGAATATGGGGAAGTTCACTCCACTCCCTGTTTTTCAAGAGTTGCATGAATCAAACTCCCCAGCTAAGCCTGATGTGCAAACTGGTCAATATCCTTGCCCATAATATCGATCGAGTATGTGTGCTGGCTTGGGGGACTTTGAAGAATAATGGACAAAACTCTAAACTTGGTTATGGAGAAAAGGCATGTTTTGTGTTTGGAGAGGTTACTGGTGACCACTGATGTTCAACTCCACTGATATTGATAAATTCATGCTAAACTCAACCAGAAAATCATTAGCTCATATTAAATTTCATGCCTCAAAACTTTATTTGTGTTCGATACATGATTATTTTATGATTTGACAGTGCAAGAAAAACTTTTGCGCACCGGTAAGTAGACCGGTGCGTAGGAGAAAGGCCGACTAAGGACTATAGAACAATAAAATCATGTGTCCCATCTACATATCTCATTAACCAGTATTTCTTAAGTAATGCTCTTATATCTTGAGAAGGAAACAAGATATGAATAAACTGTTTTCAGACTCAAGAGTTTCAACCATTTTATGTCCCATCTACATTAAAATATTAATACTATGTGACAAAAAAAATGTTGACACTCATGTTGCAATTACCATGACTGCACTCCATTGCACACCTGCCTCAAGGAGAAATGTAATGTGCCATTGTAATGTACAAGTGCCATTTTGGTGTATGGGCTCTCAGCAGTAGCCTTTTCGTTATTGCACTAGCAAACATCGTATTTCAGAGGATTTTTTCCAGATTCAAGGCCTTAAACCTGCATGAATTCTTTCCTCTTACTGTTCCGGTGAACTGAAAGTGATAATGCAGTGAACGGTACCGATGTACTGCACAGGCATGATTCCATTACTCTTGGCAATGTATATCTGAAAACATACAGCAAATATATCTTCTTTATAAAGTCGGAAGTATTCACAGAAAAAAAATTGTATGTGATTTATGGTTATGATTCGATAATTACCAAAAAATATTATATGATAAATAAACTTTAAAACGACTTGTGTTAGCTAAAGAGTTCACAGTATATCAACTAATAAAACAACGGCAGAAGCTACAATTTTTAGGTACTCTTGGCGAGAAGCTTATGGTAAATAAAACGTAAAAAAACCTGAGATTGTATTCAAAGTGCCATGCTGCATCTTCAATGGAAACATCGCATTACAGCTTGTTTGAACTAAAGAAAAACAAAACTTTTGTACCCATGTTTGCAGCTTTCATTCATTCAAGACATCAGTATTAGGCTGAATACAAAAATGCTTCATAATTAAAAAAAAAATAGGACCAAGGGTCCTGTAGCTTACCGGCAATTAGTCTTATAGCGGAAATACAAGTTATGAAAATTTCATGTGAATTTTGACATTTGAATCAATTAAAATCAATGTCAGGACCGCGAAATAAAAGTTCACATACATTTATAGGACCTCCTATAATACAAACTCAGTCTTAAGCTCTGAAGCAGTTTTGGTGATATAAGTCATTGAAAATTCAATATGTCAATTGTGAAATTAAAGGTCACAGAATGTCAAGTTGTGGTCAGCAAATGGACTTCATATATGAATTTCTAAATGTTTCTATACAAACCTTGGCTCAATCGGTGACCATTTTGGCGATACAAGTCATTGTAATTTCACTGTCAAGTTTGACCCTCAAAGGTCACTGACAGTCAAGTTGAATGTCACCAAATGAAAGTTCATACATTACTCCCTAGATCAGTAACACAAACCTAGGCTCCATCTGTGACCATTTTTGTGATGCAAGTCATTGAATTTTCACTAGGTCGCATTTGACCTTTGAAGGTCAATACGAAGGTCGCCAAATGAAAGTTCATATATGACTTCCAATATGTCTCTAATACAAACCTAGACAAACCATCTGTGACCGTTTGGCAATACCAGTCATTGTAATTGCATTATTTCATGTTTGACCTTCAAAGGTCACCAACAGTCAAGTTAAATGTCACCAAATGAAAGTTCATATGTGACTTCCTATGCCAGTAACACAAACCTAGGCTCCATCTGTGACCTTTTCAGTGACATAAATCATTGAATTTTCTCTTGGTCAAGTTTGACCCTCGAAGGTCAATAAGAATGTCACCAAATGAAAGTTCATATATGACTTACCATACGTCTCCAGTACAAACCTATTCTCAATATGTCTCGATTTTGCTGATACGAGTCATTGAAATTTCACTATATAGTTTGGCGGTTCACTTTCATTGAAGGTCAAGTTCAAGGTCATCCAATGAAACTTCATACATGACTTCCTATATGGCCACAATGCAAACCTAAGCTCTATCTGTAATAGTTTTGATAGAAGTAATTGAAATTTCACTATGTGAAGTTTGACCTTTGAAGGTCACCGAAGGTCAAGTTTAAGGCCACCAAATGAAAGTTTATGTATGACTTTCTATACATTTCCAATACAAACCGAAACTATCTATAACCATTTTGCTGATATAAGTCATTGAAAATTCACTGTAAAGTTTGGGCACTCAAGGTCACTGAAGGTCAAGTTCAATGTCACCAAATGAAACTTCATGAGTTCCTTCTGTATATGCCTGCAATACAAACCTAAGCTCTATCTGTAAATTGTTTTGGTGATAGAAGTCATTGAAATTTCACTATGTCAAGTTTGACATTCAAAGGTCGCCGAAGGTCAAGTTCAAGGCCGTCAAATGAAAGTTCATACCTGACTTCCTATAAGTGTTCGATGCACACATGTTCCCAATCTTCAATACTTTCAAGCCTAGAAACCTATGAAAATTGGAACATTTTGCTTGACCTCAAGTTTGACCTTTCAAGGTCATCTGAGGTCATATTTAACACAGGTAAAATATTGGTCATATATTACTTTCTATATGTCAGTAATACAAACTTGATCTCTATCTGCAACCATCTAGCTTCCACAGGCGATTTGGCCCATTCTCCATAAGACCCAATGTGAAAGTGCAGCGGCCCCACTAGACCCACTTCCGTTGATTCAATCACTCGCACTGTACATAAAATGTATCAAGGTGAGTTGATTGCCAGATGTAGAAAAAAGTTATCAGTTTTGGAGAAATCATTTTTTGAAATTTCAAGTCATATCTTTTAACATTGTTAATATATTCCCTAATCTCGAGTTTGACCGTTCAAAGTCATCTGTGGTCACATTTAATATTGCCAAAATATAGGTCATGTATGACTTCCTATATGTAGATAATACAAATCTAATCTCTATCTGCAACTATTTGGCCTCCACATATACATAAAGTACAGCGCCCCAAATAGACCCACTTCCGTCAATTCAATCAAAATGGCGTTCGCACTGTACATTGACGGTACCAGGGTAAGTTGATTGCCTGATTTAGAAAAAAATTCTAACACGGTTTTTGAGAAATAATTTTTAAAATTTCTCAGTCCTATCTTTAACATTGGAGCCAAAATTTCAAGGGCCCATAAAACAGACAAAAATGATTCAATCAAAAATCCAAGAAAAAATGTCTGGAGATATGGTCTAGTAGTATGTTATTGTGAATTTACACAGAAATTCATCAGGCCAAAAAAAAGATTAAAAAATGTTCTGGAGGACGGACACCATGCCACGACAATAGCTTATCGGCCCATAGGGCCGGTAAGCTAAAAATAGGCTACTTGCAAGTCTGACTTTCTGTACATCCTGAATATTCGCTGAAAAAGTGCGACGTCACTTTTGCTGGGGTCGACACTCATTTCCTTGAAAATGGTTAATGCTCACAGCATAGCAGCACTTTCACTCCTACACTTAACACACAGCACGAAGTACCCAGCTCACGGGAACTGTCCTTGTGTATGGACAGTTCATAGTCGATTGGTGGGGGTGGTTGGGGGACTTAGAACTCCTTAGGAAAGTGATAGCGTCTTCTGTATTAAGCTGACAGCGAAAATGTTGTCACCGCCCGATAGTTCAAATGTTCCTCTGGGAATGAGCTAAAAAATTAAAACGAGCAGCTGCTTTACATACCAAATAAATCCAGGTTTTCTCCATGCATCCAGTAAGTTTTCAGATAACAGCCACTTTGAAAATGCTGCACTTTCAAACTGCACATGCATCTGCCCATCAACAGACGACTTTTTTTGCTGTTTTTGTTGATTTGCGCATGCGCGGTTGCGATCACGGTCAAGAGGAAGGGGGCCGAAAACTGAACCAGGCATCCGCAGTCTTGATCATCGGTGTCACGAAGCTGGTTATCAACTCGTTAAGTGAACCCAGGAGTTTTAAATCTAGATCTGTGCTCGTGCACATAAAAGGGGCGGTGTTAACTCCATTTGACCAATTGCGCACCGAGAGCAACTTATTTCTCGACAGAGGAGCAAACAATAATTCCAAGGATGTATAAAGAATATAAAGTCATCATTCAGGTAAAAAGCATCACTGCTGCAGCTGCCAGAAGCCGCAAGGAATCTTGGCAAAAAATCGTCGATTCTGTCAATGCGTAAGTTACTGGGATTGTAATATTAAATCACCATTGAGTGTGTCTCTCAGATGTATATGCCTGTTTCGATTTTCTTTTATTCTCTTTGACAATTTAACCTCATCATTTCAGTTGCAACCCCAGTGGAGCCGAAAGGAACATACTTCAAAGCGGTCAGTAAGTTTACAATAATATCTTCCAGGCTACATATATAATGCGAACAATAAACATACATTGTCTACAATAGTCCACACTACAATATTCACAAAGCTTTACCTTTTACACTGTCTCTTTGCTGTAGAATTATCACAATGGAACTGATTTGATATTGTGCGCAGCTCACAAGAAAACCTGACAAGAAAAAGAAGGGAGGGGTCCTCCTACACAGCCGTACACTCCTGCAGAGGAGGGGTCCTCCTACACAGCCGTACACTCCTGCAGAGGAGGGGTCCTCCTACACAACCGCACACTCCTGCAGAGGAGGGGTCTTCCTACACAACCGCACACTCCTGCAGAGGAGGGGTCCTCCTACAGAACCGCACACTCCTGCAGAGGAGGGGTCCTCCTACACAACCGTACACTCCTGCAGAGGAGGGGTCCTCCTACACAACCACACACTCCTGCAGAGGAGGGGTCCTCCTACACAACCGCACACTCCTGCAGAGGAGGGGTCCTCCTACACAACCGCACACTCCTGCAGAGGAGGGGGTCCTCCTACACAACCGCACACTCCTGCAGAGGAGGGGTCCTCCTACACAACCGTACACTCCTGCAGAGGAGGGGTCCTCCTACACAACTGCGCACTCCTGCAGAGGAGGGGTCCTCCTACACAACTGCGCACTCCTGCAGAGGAGGGGTCCTCCTACACAACTGCGCACTCCTGCAGAGGAGGGGTCCTCCTACACAACTACGCACTCCTGCAGAGGAGGGGTCCTCCTACACAACTGCGCACTCCTGCAGAGAGGGGTCCTCCTACACAACTGCACACTCCTGCAGAGGAGGGGTCCTCCTGCACAACCGTATACTCCTGCAGAGGAGGGGTCCTCCAACACAACCGCACACTCCTGCAGAGGAGGGGTCCTCCTACACAACATTATATACCCGTTGAGATCTTATCCTGAACTTAACCTGCTCCGGAGCAAGTTAAGTGTTCAGCATAAGTTACCGCAGCAACCTACCTGCTAACAAGTGAACCAGCTTCGTGACATAGAAAACCCAGGGTTAATCCAGAAGTTACCTCGCTAGACCGAAATCCAGCTTCGTGAGACAGGCCCCCAGGCTGCTGTTGCGTACATCGAGAAGCACATTAACAAAATACCTAGTATTTGACAATAAAAATATACTGAGAAATTGCTTTCTGTTCTTTTGTAATGAGTACCGTTTGCGTTTAAGATCGCTAAAAATAAAGCATAATTCCATACATAGACAAGAGGGCCTTAGCAATAAACACTGAAAGTTGTTTGGGGTGTTCGGCATGAACCAGTTGCCATGGCTGCGGCAGGTTGACCTCGGAGTGACGTCACGACTTTGGCAGCGGATACTACAAAAAAAAAGTCTGCAACCCTTCCCTCTTGGAGTGCATTTTCACCATGAAGTCCAGAAGGGGGCCTCATTACATCACCCCAACAGACAACCAGAGGCAGGTTAAGGGGAAAGCAGTTCAAAGGGAGGCACTTTCCTCCAAGGCACAGCGAGAAATTCCCCTTGGGGCATCAGGGCAGGGAAAACCTGTTCCACTCCCTTACTACTCTACTTCCTCCTGAATCAGGCCAGAGCAGGTCAAGATGAGTTTGTTTGCGACTGATTAAATCAAATGTAATCATCGTTGATAGAGCAGGCTCAGCGCAGGCAGGTGAAACTCACAAAATACTGTGTCTTGAGACAGGATGGACTGGGCTTGATAGCTATTTCTGAGGATTGATCCCATCCTCCAGAGCTCCTGCAAAAATCCCCAACATGCGGCCCAGAGGAATTCCAAACCGAAGTTTAAGGATGGGGGGAAATTTGGGTCAAGAATCTTTTGTAAAATGCCAGAATTGACCCAATCTTCCTCAATAGCAATGAGTTTGGATATGGGTGAGAGAATGAGAAAGGTATAAAGCATATGACTTTAGAAGAACCAGCAATATTAGCTCACTTTTGAGGTCTCCGGAGGAGGTGGTGGAGGGTCAGAGGGTGGATGGACGTCCCCATTAAGTTCATTGTCTTCAATGTCGTTACAAAGGGGGATCTGGGAGCTCTTCTGGGGGAGCTTTCTGGAGCGTCTCCTCTTTGGTTTTCGTGGAGGAGTGGACCTGGTGTGAGCGTGGTCCAGCAGACGCTCTGTCTTTATTCTTTCGCTGAGTGCATCTGAAGACTCGTCGATGAAGGCCAAATGTTCCCCAAAATAGTCAAGGGGTTGGGACTTCATGGATTCTGGGAGGGATCTGGGACTCATTTCGTCTGCGTTCTTTTTGGGCCACCCCCTGTATGCCCTCTCTGTGTCAGACATCTCTGAGCCAGAATCGTCTGAGGAGTGTGAATTGGTTGAGGATCCTGACTCAGACCAATCATTAGGAGAATGGCTATTTTCTCCAGCCATGCTGTTGTCCACTGAGCCCCCAGTTTTAGCAGAACTCTGTCCAAACCCATGAGTATGGGTACGCGGCCCACGATGACGCTTCCGCCGGCGACGGTAGAAGTGTTCATTGAGGTCAAGTCGGTTGGGAATGCGGAAGTCGACGGACATGTTCTGGATGTTCTGGGTCCAGTCAGTGGCGTGGGCTCTGAGCCCCTCCATCTTTCAGAGATGAGAGAAGAAGAGTGAAAAATGGGAGAGAGAAGAGGTGAGGTGAGAGGGGGAAAGTAGAGGGTGGGGTTGACTAGAGACTAAGGAGAAAAAAGGACAGAGAAGAGGAATATCATAGTGACTAAGGCACTATAGGCCAAACTACCTCAGTTTGGTCATTGTATATCTCTGTCCAAATTTGCTTCCTCGCCCTTCCACTCTATCCATCTCTATTAACTGAACCCACAGTGTCCAGAAACTTCACCTTGGAGCCCTCCGATATTCTTACCTCAGCACGAGTCTTCTGGGTCAGCACTCGGAGCCATTTACCAATCATAGTGAGGATGGATGCAAAATAAGCCAACCCTACCAGGATCCAGAACCACACCAAAGGCTTGTACACAAGGTCATTCTGTGCCTGATCACCTGAAAGCAGGGTACAAATAAAAAGAAAATATATAGGCTCGAGACCAATGGTACCCAATCATGCGCCATAGAGGGCTAATAATACACTAATAATAAGTTTTCATTCCAACAGTCTACACCTGCTGATTTCACTGATTAGTGCTCCTTCAAGCAGACAGAAGGGAAGTAATGGGTGTAATCAGCCGGTGTAATGATTGGTTGGAATGAAAACCTGTATACTCTCAGCCCTCAGCCCTTCGGGCACCACTGCTCGAGACAATTTTTTAACTGTGAACTTCTGAGTATGCTCAGAATGGAATTGGATTAATCTCTCACCTGCCACGTAATCTCCAAAGCCAACAGTTGTTAGAGTGATGACCACAAAGTAGGTGGCTTCTAATAAGGTCCAATTCTCCACTGTCTTAAACACCACTATTGGCACAGCTATAAAAAGCAGGCAGCCCAGCAGAATGGAAAGCACTGCTGAGATTACTCGGACGAGAGTAGGGCTGACTTCCTTCTTCTGTGAGATAGAAAGTGAGTTAGATGGAAGATAAAAATACATGAAAAACAGCCCCGCAGAACGATAGCATAGCGCTCTGGCAAGTGTGCTCACAGCCTTGCAACCATAGAGTTCCTTCCCCTGAAAACCTCTCGGACAGCAAATAGTGGGTCAGCCCAGCAGTTCAGCGCTGCCAATCCTGGAGAATACCTCTTATTGGGTAGTTTTTTTCTGTATTTTTATCAAATGAACCTGTAGCTTGAGTGTCAATCAATCTAGTTTGTTAATCTAACATCATTAGTTCACTCACGCCTTTCAAAGATCACTGACGGATGAAAAGTCATGAGGGAAGGGTAGCATCTTACCAGAAAAAGGGTCTCTATCTTGGCAATGGTCTTCCTCAGCCCGGTGCCCAAGTGGTCCCCTACGCCTGCGAGCAGGATCCCAAACATGGGGATCCCCACCAGGGCATAGAAGATGCAGAACAGTTGACCCCCATTTGTCTTTGGAGAAATGTTCCCAAAACCTAGGGCAGAACAGTGAATTCAGCAAAGTCATTCTGCCAGAATCGTTTTACCATTAAACAAAAACTTTATTTCTAAGAATATTACTAAAATTGTAATAGGATATTCATCATTACTAATTTTAATATTATTAAAGACAAATAATTGACAACCATCAGAGGTCAGATGTGGCTGAATCTGTGGTCCCTTTGAGCTGATATATTTAAACTAATCAGAATACAAATAATTTTTAAAAATCCTGAAGATTATCACTGTAAAACTGAAAATAATGAAATGCTTTAATGATGGATTTACAGAATAAAGGGAGGATGAAACCTTAAGAACAACACACCAATGGTGGTAATGATGGTACCACAGAAGAAGAATGCACTGCCCACATCCCATCTACTGTTGAAGTCAGTGGAATTGCTGGCTGGGTCCACTCCTGCTCCAATAGCTTTGTCTACCTCCTAGGAGCAGGAGGTGAGGGGGATGAGGATGTGAGACAGAGGAACAGAGGTGAATATGATAAATGAGGCAGGGGCCAAAAGGATCCCCAAAATTTACACTATTAATCCAAAAGTGAGCAGAAACATTACTGAAACCTCACTGACATTCATAGAAAACAAACAGTTATACAAACCCCAATTCCAATGAAGTTGGGATGTTGTGTAAAACATGAATAGAAACAGAATACAATAATTTGCTAATCCTTTTCGACCTATATTCAATTGAGTACACTACAAAGATAAGATATTTCATGTTCAAAATGATAAACTTTATTGTTTTTTTGGAAATATTCCCGAATTTTGAATTTGATGCCTGCAACACGTTCCAAAAAAGCTGGGACAGGGGCATGTTTACCACTGTGTTACATCGCCTTTCCTTTTAACAACACTCAATAAGTGTTGTTAACATCTTAAGACTGGTTGAGGCTTTTACATGTGAGTTTGATTTTTTGTTGGTAACCTGCGATATTCAAAGCCAGTATACGTGTATTCCCCAAGAGGCAGGAACTGAAGCACTGCCGCATTTCTTTGCAACATGCCCTGCGGGGAAAGTACCCCCCAATGAGTTCCTACTGACCTTAATGGAATTAATTTTAACTAGAAATTATTTCCAATATGCAGGCTCATATTACTTACAGAAGCGAGGAGTCAGTACGGGCAGTCGTTTTGCGCCTTCCTACGCATGCCTTGTTAAAGGTCTCTGGGAAATGAAATATATTGACAATGATCTTTCCAACACATTTCTCGCTAAAATCCCCTTGTAGAAAAGATAAATTGATGATGTCTTCTTTATTTGGACTGGTACTACCACTGAACTGGATCAGTTTTTGGAATACATTAATTCCACCACACCATTCTTTTAGTTTACTGCTGAATATTCGGAGGAAAGTGTCAACTTTTTAGATCTGACAATCTATAAGAATGCTAGAGGCGATTTAGAAACTATTATTTACTGCAAGCCCTTGAGCAGAAATAAGCTGTTAAGAGTTGACAGTCATCACTCCAAACAGTTGATTAAAAATATTCCAACAGGTCCATTTCTGTGCTTAAATGGGACCTAACATGCTGATCCTTCTTTTAATACATATTAGTAATGTTATAATATTGGTTGTCCATGCTCAACCTCTGAAAAGTTTCTAAACATAAGATACAGGAATTTTGTAGTAATCCAAGAACGTGATTTCGTGACTGCGATTTCCTCTCTGAACAGCTCTTCCCGAGATCTTCACGAGATCTGGGTAAAACCTGACGTCAGGTTGTGCCGTCTAATCAGTACAATCCTAGCCAGAGCCAACCACTGCGCTGGACCTGCCCACACCGGAAACTATTCAAGCAGGCACTAACAACGGCAGACCATACTCTGCCTTAATAGTGTCTACACTTTTGGAAATACAAAAGAAGAACCGCAGATTATTTGAGGTGCAATTTTGTTTGTATCTCTCCCAAAGCTACTTGTCCGTTTACTTTTGGACTCAAAAAATTAACAAATATTTCTCTTCTAAAAGCCGATGCCGCCAGAAATCAGTGGGTAGCTTTCTTTGTTTGCTGGCAGCAAACAGCCACGGCCAAAGGGAACGTTAGCTGTGCTCAGCATTTCACCAAAGGCAGCTTTGTCATTAAAGGATAATTCAACACAGGATAAGCGTTTCAGCTGCTTCTCAAACCTGAAGCAGTGGCGTCGATCAAACGCTTGGAGCCACAAGCTGTAAGTAACCATATAACGGCAAATAAGGTAAGTGAAGCTAACGTGTTACGGGTGGCTAGCAAGACCACTAGCGATAGCACAAACAACTGGCCTCAAACGCAGGCTTTGTAAAATATCTGGAGATAAAGCCTGTATCTGTCGCGACTGTCCGTGACTCAGATACAGAAGCTGTAAGTTGCTATTACTGCATAAGCCAACCTGACATGATAGCCAGTTGATTGTGGCTGTAGCACAGCAGCTAACGTAGCCAAGTTACTGTTGCTAATGTTTGAGTCCTAATTATGCAAGAGTGATATCAGGGGAAATTCTACAGAAGGTGTGTGAACATAAACCTCATTTGAAGCTAACTTTTAATACTTGTTTGTAATTTGGATGCTTTTTACCACTGTTCACAGTAACAGAACAAACCTGTATTGCAAGGGTTTGTCTCTGTGGTTATGATCGCTCGGTTACCAGCTACTGCATGTTAGTCTGTGTGTCGTGCTAATTAAAAATGCTCCTGGATAACGTATATGCAGTAATTCTGATCGGTATGCTTGTGTTACTTCGTTAAGCATCAATGTGGCAGTTTCATCATAATGTTGCCCGATTGTAGCCACTAAAGTTAGTGATCACTTCTGTTATGACTTAAAAAATATCACAACAAAGAAAACCAGAAAGTACAACTAAAACAAATTTATTCTTTAATAAAAAAAAAGTTCTTCAAAAAAAAAATATTCACTATTCAATTCCTAATAACACTCTGCCACTATTTAACGGTTGCCAAAACAAAACTCTGGTCTGCTCTCTTCTGCTGTCTGCTCTCTTTGTCTCGACTGTCCTTAAAATCAAAGCCTTTTTATAGTCTAGCAACCTTCCAGAAGGATCCACAGGATTCTAGGGAAATCCCGCCCCCTCCAAGCAGGAAAGTGCCAGAAGCTTCTAGAAATCAGTAGTCTTTTCTTAATGATTTTACAAATACACGCCACCAGAGGGTGCCAATGAACAAAATAAATATAGCTGACCAGCAAGGCAGCAAAACAGCACGTAACAAATCTTCATTTACAAATAAAATATAATGCTGTACAAAAAATTATCATACATAATACTTCACTTATCCATGACTGGGATCAGCCGGATACTTCATAAATGTCTGAGTAAGCTCTCTGGTGCTACCATGAAAGCAATGCGAAACGCAGAAGCTCTGCTGGTTTACAAATGATTTCTCTGCACTACCTTGACATAATTTCATCCCCCTTTAGAAATTTTTGTGGCTAATAAAAGCCAAAAAAGGCGAAGATTAAATGGGTAATTCTTTCCTGGAGAAGTGATCAATTCGCTCCACATAAGCAACTTGTCCGTGCTAACGGAACTTACGGTCTGCAAAACCTGTATTTTGTTCATAACATAACCGAGCTCTCTCTAGCTGTTGCGTACTATCCATAAAGCTGCTTTCACATCAGACACGAAACAAATTTTTCGCAAGACAGATTAGCCCACATTCAAAGTCAATGCAAAGAAGCGAATACACGTTATGGGTACGTCAAGCAGCTTTTACACCGGATGCGAAAACAAATTTTTCGTGCGACAGATGTCATTCAAAGTCATGACCGCTTTTCAGCTACTGCATGTTAGTTTGCATGCTCTGCTAATTAAAAATGCTCTTGGTTAACTTGGCAGCAATTATGATTGGTATGCTTGTCTTACTTCGCCTGATATAAGCCTGATACATCTCCAATGGCTGGGCAAGCTCTCTGATACTACCGGTGAAAGCAATAGGGAAGCGCACAGGCTAACGTGTTTGGTATAACAAACGCTGCATTGCCATCGATTGAATATGAAATTCTTTCCCGTAAAAGTGATCGATTCGCTAGCTCCACATAAGCAACGGTTCACGCAGATGGAACTTACGGTCTGTAAAACCTGCATTATGTTCATAACTGGAGCTCTGTCTAGCTCTCGCTGTCCATAATGCGCCCATTTTCCACGAGGAAAAGCTGGTCATTGCGAAGCAATAAGTAAACCATTACCATGGGCAATTTCCGAAAAGGCTGTTTAGCTTGGAGCTTTCGCCCCTCCATCATATACCAGCGTTGAAGCTGTTTGTTTCTCCACACTAACAACACACCACAGCTATGCACACGAACCAGCTGGTCCTAATACACACCGAAGCAGTCCATAAGCTGTTGGTCCACTTTTAGCTGCTCCTCACTGTCCATGTTTCCCTCTTAACCCAGACCCACCAGATTTCTACGGTCTCTGGTCTACACTTGGGCATGTCGACCTGTTCAACAAATGTGTCTATATGGGGTGGATTCCAGCTTCCCCGGCATCCTAGCTAGGAGTAGTAAGACCACTGTACTCACCAACTGTTGCCGTAGCAAACTGAGATTTTTTGAATATATCCCCTTTCAGGATAGGGGGTAAATGGGGTATAAAAAGTGCTATAAAATCCTTGTGGTATTGAATTGCAATACCCTCAAATGGAAGCTGCATGTCGACCCTACCAGGCCATAGTGATCAATTAATTCAACACAATTCAATTTAATAATAGGTCCCCCTGAATATCTAACACAGTAGTCCTCTAAAATGCAAATTATTATTATTTTTTTATCATAGTATAGCTTTACTCATTGTAGAAAATGGTCTATCAGACAGACATCACAGACTAGGTCCTCGGAGGTTAAGGACTTTACATTAGAATTCACCATGAATGACTGAGTGTACGTAACCTGTGTTAGGGTTAGCAATATTGACAAGAAGATAGATGTACTTCATTGAACCACATAAAGTAATTTCTTCTCAGTACTTGACCCGTCCTAACTACTTAGCGCCTGGGGACCAATTCCGGTTGCATTAGAGTCTATCGTACTTTACCGGGGTGTACCTGCAGGAAGAGTTGCAGGTGCTCAGGGCTCACACAGGAATTGTTATCCAGGAAAATGCGGCGAATTCTCTCCAACTGGTGGTACTGTCTTCGCTCCTCGGGAGCCTCCAGGTTACGGAAGACCAGGGCTCCTAGGACCAGGTACAGCAGCACCCCCGTCAGGATGGCCAGAAGAGTGGAGCAGCGCATGCTTCAGCCCTAACCTGACCGGCCCCAGGGAGCTGCCGCCACTGCTGTGCTCTGCAGCACAAAGAACACTGAGTCACCAAAACGTACAGGGCCATACAGCAATACACGTCCCAGATTGATCCCTAAACAAATCGAGGGCCGAGGATTAACTAGTTCTGTCTGGCATTTTTTACTTTTTGAGAAAAATTAGTTTTTATATTTAGCTATTTGCTATTTTAAAACAATAAAAGGTACATATCTCATAACTTCTTTGTAGTTCAGATATGATTCCTTGATTTTGAAACTAGTTAGTACTGAGACTATTGTAGGACAGATATCTCATTTTTGAGTAAAATGTCAGATAGAACTAGTTAATCCTCGGCCCTCGAAATGACAGACTTCAGCCTGATCCAAGCTGCAATTACTTACCCCTAATTCATTGGGATGGACCCAGTCATGTCAGTAAACCATCAAGTAATAAAAATTTGACTCAATTTTCGTTTTGTAAAGCACTGTGCAGTAGCTTTAAGCACCCTGTTTTTTTTTTTTCTTTATTCAAATTTTGTTTCAGATGTTTATTTTGCTTGTCTCATTAGTCTTGTTGAGGATAAAAAGCAAATTTGAAATACCAAAATTTCCATTCAAAAAATTATGTTACAAATTAATTTCTGTACGTCGGGAAAGACAGTTGATGCTGATGACCTTGTTTTTGAAGCCCTGTTTTCAAAATAATTAAAGCTGCCTGGGTTTACCTGGAGTGACAAGAACAGGAAAGACAGTATGCAGAACTGTGGTAAGTTCTCCAATATGCTTGGAACAAGGAAAAAGCCAATCATCTCATAAAACTATAGAATTAGAGGGCAGTCTAATTTCTATGCAAGGGGTGGCCACACCAAACATTGATTTGATTCAGCTTTTAACTGTTCACAGCCCTTCATGACACATTTTTCAATATTTAGAAATTTCTTCTTTGCCCTACTGAATAGTTTTCTGCCTGGAACTTTTGCACAGTACTGTATATGCGCCAATTCCAATTAATTCTTCAAGAATCCCTTTTGAGGATAAGGCACATTTTGCTGGGAAAAAACATTTATTGCTTATTGTATTGGTGCCACATACAACATGTCCAGCCCTGTTCTGGAGGGTCTTGTGCCGTTTTGTTGTTTTTCATTTCAAAAAAGACCGCCTTATTCAACAGACTAAGCTGTTTCTGCATAAAAATTTAATCTGCCAAATTATGATTCAAAGCACAACTACCAGGCCGGTAGATCTCTGGGAACAGGGCTGGGCAAACCAGCTCCAAATCCACTTATCACACCAATGCCATGCCTGCATCTGTTGGTCTGTGCCCTCTCCTGTTCCCCAAAGGGCTGTAGTTTTGAGCCACTGTCCCCCTCTCTGGCCCTACGACTCAGAGGGCAGTCTGTAAAGCTGCTATAGTCAGCCATTGGATGTAGACAGAGGGACCTCAACACCAGCTTCACAATAGGAGGGACACTGGAACTGAGTGAGACTCAGTTCCAGTGAAAAATATATGACTGATCTGCACAGAGGAGAGAGGGATAACAAGGAAGGCAGCTACTTTTAGGCTCACGTCTGTCCAGTGTAAGTGAATAATGCTCTATTTATGAATCAAAGAGAGAGAGAGAGAGAGAGAGAGAGAGAGCATAGCTGGTTTACAGTGGAAGCTATGTGCATTTGGGCTCCCTCTTTTCTGTGATGAAATACAGGTGGAGTGATATAAGAATAAACTTTTTTCCTTTACATTCTCTTTATATTCTCATGTCTCTTTGTAATTCTGATACATGTGCAGAATTATTTTGCATACCATAAGATTGAGATGTGACTTTCACATATTATATCTCGCTGGTTTATCCCCCTCTGGTCATCCAAATTGACAGATTTGCAGTGCCCGAGACTGTCAGTAAACTGGAGTATGTATGTATGTACCTGTGCATGTGTTTGCATGTGTGTCACTGACATCAATTGGCTGCACGGAACAGTAATGCTGAACCATCTCATTCTAACAAAACTTGCCCTGGTTTTTCTTACCGCACTAACAGTAAGGAAGCGTGGCAATTATATGAATATATTTGAAGCACTGATTACTAAAACCCCACAAGTCAAGTCAAGTCAAGTGTGACTTATGGGGTTTTAGTAATAGGTGCTTCATTTGTCTTCAGTTGAGACAGACTGCCGGGAAGGGGGTGGTAGCAATCAGCAATCTGATTTTTGTATGCTGAACAATGACTACTGCGATTAAATGACTACTTTGCATGCAATACAATAACTATTGCAATCACCGATACTTATGGAACTGAGAAACGAGTTAACGCTGAAAGTACAATATTTGAGCGAGGGTTGCATTTGGATTGCATCTGGTCCCTGGAGGGCACAGAACAGGCACACATATCCCACCCAAGTCTTTCGTCTGAAGCTACTGCCTGGCGTGTGGAGGGCCGCTGTGTTTGGGCTGAGGAGATTTATGGCACAAACATTATATCAGGGAGCTCTCAAAAGTTAGCTCACATCTCAGTAAAACACACGCTCAATTGCAGTAGCTAAGACAAAATCTCAGCGCATGGTGAATGCACTAATGAAAGGCTTTACAGCCAAAAAAATAAAGAAGAATGCCATCCTGTATTGTAGTACTTAATTCATAATGCCCTGCTTGGCCATCTTGCGGAGACACAAAATAATGATCTAGTGAAAACTGAATATTCAAATATATTGTTTAAAATGGACCCATGCTCTGGGTATAGGATAAAAGTGATTCAGATGGAAAACTTGAATTTGAAACAGAGCTCTTTGGCTTATGAACCTGATTCTTCCCAATCCCTCTAAACTCTGGCTAACCAACACAGCTCAACTCAGCCGAGTAATTCACATTTAAAAAAATATATTTATAATTTGTCATTGCATATCCAGTAGTGGACAGCAGATCCTTTCTCTCACAAATAATTCATTATTTAATTTATTACCCAAGCACAGCGCTTAACACCTTGTAAAGTTTATGTCAATCCTGGAATTCACATGGCTGATGGTTAAAATTTAATGAAAATGACCACATTTGTAGAGGCACAAGGAGCTATGAAGACACGCAATTTTAAACATGAATATGCTGCTGTGCTGAAATAGCATACGTTAATATATAGTATATGCTGGTATGGTGTATGCTCACTGCATCAACCAAACCTCGTTCATCAGTCTCAGAACTAAAATACCCATTGACCGAAAATCCAGCGTAACACTTAGACCTGCGGCTTACCTCAGTGGTAATGGCCCGGTGATCCCTGAGTGTCAGTTTATAGTTTGCATGTGTCCTCCTCACTTACAGACGGCTGCTAAGCAGTGAGGCAGCATATGGAAGAGTGTGTGTGCGCCTTTGTGAGAAGCAGTAGCAGACAGCCGAGCAAGAAATTAAAAGATCTAACATTAACCTGACTCTCCCAATGGGGGGTGAGAGGGAGGGAGGGGTGGAGAGAGGGATGGAGGGAGGGGTCTAAGCAGAAACACTCATGGATCAGTAGTGCTCTGGATATTCTGTCTGTACTGTCTTATTTATTTATGTATATATTTTTTGTATTAGTGCTTCTGCTGACTAGGTCTCTCCCACCAACAAATGTGTCTAACACCAACAAATTTCATACAAACCGACTTATATCTGACTCTGAATTCAGCACACGTTCCTAAATCATTTAGCAGCAAGCTAATCTATTATGCTACACAAATGTAAATGGTGGGGTCAATGAGTGGTGCCGATTGCATCAATACCAAAAGTTTCAAAGGCACTATTCGAAGTATTAAGAGAGTTTGGGTATAATCCACTGAGTTGAGTCTGTGCTGCAATGTAGGAGACCCCAAAACAGTGCATGTGTGTGTGAGTGTGTGTGAGTGTGTAAGAGAGAGAGGGTGAGAGAAAGAACACGAGCAAGAGAGAGATTGAAAGTGATAGGGAGTGAGAAAGATTACCTCATTTCAACTCACTGACATATAAAGCTCCCACACACACGATGATGCAAAGAGCCTTCTAGATTCCCAATACTGGGGCCAATGGGGAAGCTCAGAGAGCAACACATACATGTAAATGTACAGGTTATATTGTATATGTATCCACAAGCAAATAAATGCCAAACGTTTTTTCAGCTATGAATCTGCACTCTTCACTCAATGTCCTTGTATTGCCATTGAAGGAGATATCAAATTGCTCTCATTTATTTGAGTTACATAGAGTGTTACAATGCATTAGTGCCTCGTTTGGATGCTTGACAACATTTCATGCGCACATACAATGAGGCGCATAAGTACTTGTACCGGAAAATTTTAAATGACTCAGTCCATATCAATTTGAATATTGTCAAATTAAAGTGCGACTGTTAACCTCTGTTCGATGGTATTCATATTCATATGGAGTGAACTGTTAGGAAATTCAAAAAATTACATCCCTTTCGAATGGTAACACTATCTTAATACCTACTGGCTTTACAGTACATAATGTCAGTGTAACTTTATGTAAAAATGTAAAATGAGTGGAATATGGAAGTAGAAATTCATCCACTCAACAGCATTATGATGAAGACATGAAATGATGCACTCAGTACATTTAAAAGCAAAATCTGTTAATGCGTACAGTATAATCATTTAGGGAGATAATATGAACTTTTAAATGATCATCATTTTCAGTGAGCATTACAATTTATTTGACAGTAACACATCTCTTATTTATTTTAATTCTATAATGAGCTTGAAAGAATACAATGATGATGCAGTTGGGGGTTGGAGTGCAAACACTGAGATTCAATTTGACGGCGCTTTCATCCCACTTGATGAACCAGAAATGACTACACCATTAGAACTCCACCTCCCCCCACACCTCCCACCCCACCATTTTCTGGGCATCAAAAAATGTCAGACACTTTGACATGATGAAGAATAAATAATAATTTTAACATTTGGTTGCATATCCTTTGCACACAATGACTGCTTGAATCACCAGATGTCGGGTATCTTCCCTGGTGATGCTCTGCCAGGCCTGCCCTGCAGTCTTCTTCCATTCCTGCTTGTTTTGGGGACTGTTTGCCTCCAGTTTCCTCTTCCGCATGTGAAATGCATATTCAGTTGGGCTTGGATCCAGTGAGTTGACACTGAACAAAAATAATAAAAAATGTGTTGCCGTCAATTGAATTATGGTTCTCACTGCATTTCATTATTCAGTATTATTCATTCTTTTACTTTCACGTTCAATCTTCCAACATGCCAGTAAATGGGCCTCAAGCAACAATGTGCTTGGCATAAACCATTTACCGTTAGTGCCTAATGTCAGCAAATCAACTGATGACTGATCCCTTAATTGAATGCTGACTTCTAGCTGATGTAGCAGGGTGCATATGTATTAGGGAGTTTTACTGAGCATTACTGGACACAGCAAAAGAGAGAGGGACAAGTTGTCTAAAGGGTTTGCATGTTCACAATAATCTCCCCCTGAAACAAACCATCAGAAGTGATTCTCGGTGACCAGGAACATTCATAGGTTATTATTATAAGTAAAACTTTATGTGCTGTGCACTTAACACCGAAAGCTGGGCAGGCATAGAAGCGACTGGTGACCCGTAGACCTGGTGTGAAGTTCATGAAGTACAGCAGAGAGGGACCAAAGCAACACGAGCACAAATCTTGAGAGTGGATTATTCCTCTTGAAGATGCTTTGGCATCTGACAGACTGCGTGTGAGCGTAGCAGTCTCTGTTTACTCCAAACACAAGCCTGAATAACCTGTCACCATGTCTGTAGGGCCATTAGGCTGATATTCAGTTGAGGACTCTGCAATGGTCACATTACTCCTGAAGGATTCCAGCCAGCTCAACCCACAGGCCTTATGCCTGCTCTGCAACACCGGTCTAATCTGACCCTCATCCCAGACCTCCATGAAACTACCCATCAGCCCCAGGAAAGCTTGCTGTTTGTCCAAGTAGAAAAGGAGGCTACTACATTCCTCTGGTTATCTAGTTACAGATGTTGAATTTTTAGGCATGCCTATGAACTTCAAAACATTACCCCACCACCCCACTCTCAGTCTCTGTCCCTGTATGCATCAGGGTTTTAATCCAGCGGGAAAGGTGCCATGCTATTTCTGCACGTAGCCCTGAAATTAAAAATATATGACACCTTAGGAAAGTGCACTGACACACCTCTTCAATGTACTGTATACTTGTCTTCGATGCACTGTATGCAGGGCCGTGAAAAAGTATTTTCCCAATTCCTGATTAATTTCTTTGCATATTTGTCACACTGAAATGTTTTAGATCAGCAAGTAAATTTTACTACTCGACAAAGACAACCTGAGTAAATACAAAATGCTGTTTTTAAATGATGATTTAATTTATTAAAGGGAAAAAGCTATCCAAACCTACCTGGCCTGGTGTGAAAAAGTAATCGCCCCTAAACCTACAAACTGGTTGTGCCACCCTCAGCGACAACAACTGCAATCAAGTGTTTGCAATAACTGGCAATGAGTCTTTCACATCCCTGTGGAGGAATTGTGGCCCACTCTTCTTTGCAGAATGTTTTAATTCAGCCACACTGGAGGGTTTTTGAGCATGAACAGCCTGTTTAAGGTCATGCCACAACATCACAATTGGATTTAAGTCCGGACTTTGCTTAGGCTGCTCCAAAACCTTCAATTTGTTTTTTTTTTTTAACCATTCAGAGGTGGACTTGCTGGCGTGTTTCAGATCATTGTCCTGCTGCATAACCCAAGTGTGCTTGAGCGTGAGGTCACCAACTGATGGTTGGACATTCTTCTTCAGGATTTTCCGGTAGAGAGCAGAATTCATTGTTCCATCAATTACAAGTCGTCCAGGTCCTGCAGCAGCAAGGCAGCCCCAAACCATCACACTACCACCACCATGTTTGACTTTTGGTATGATGTTCTTATGAAATGATATGTTAGTTTTACGCTTGATGTAAAGGGATGCACACCTTCCAAAAAGCTCAACTTTTTTCTCGTCAGTCCACAGAATATTTTCCCAAAAGTCTTAGGGATCATCAAGAAGTATTTTGGCAAATGTGAGACAAGCCCTTGTATTCTTTTTGGTCAGCAGTAGTTTTCGCCTTGGAACGAAAATGGATGCGATTTTTGCCCAGTCTCTTTCTTATTGTTGAGCCATGGATACTGACTTTAAATGAGGTTAGTGAGGCCTGCAGTTCTTTAGATGTTGCTCTGGGTTCTTCTTCTTCTTCTTCATTTGAAATTTTGGCAGACTGTAAAGATCCCCTTATGACGAAATGCTGCCCTCCACAGTTCATTACAAGACGCTATTCAAATTTTTCACCAGTTGCTCTCACATTCATACCTATGGGCATTTTAGAGTCTCCAATTAACCGAACATGCATGTCTTTGGACTGTGGGAGGAAACCAAAGTACCCGGAGAAAACCCACGTGAACATGGGAAGAACATGCAAACTCCACACAGAAAGGCCCAAGGCAAGAATCAAACCCACAACCTTTTTGCTGTGAGGGAACAGTGCTAACCACTATGCCATCGTGCCGCCTCGCTGGGTTCTTTTGTGACCTCCTGAATGAGTCATCGATGCGCTTTTAGAGTAATTTTGGTAGGTGGGCCACTCCTGGGAAGGTTTACCACTGTTCCAAGTTTTCTCCATTTGAGGATAATTGGCTTTTACCATGATTTGCCGGAGTCCCAAAGCCTTAGAAATGGCTTTGCCACCCTTTCCAGACTGATAGGTCTCAATTTCTTTGTTTCTCATCCGTTCTTGAATTTCTTTAGTTCGCAGCATGACATATTGCTTTTTGAGATCTTGTAGCCTAATTCACTTTGTCAAACAGTTCTATTTCAGCGATTTCTTGATTCAATAGGTCTGGCAGTAATCAGGCCTGGGTGTGGCTAGTGAAACTGAACTCAAAAAATGTGGTTAATGACACTTAATTCATGATTTAACAAGGAGAGCAATTACTTTTTCCACATAGGGCCAGGTAGGTTTGGATAGCTTGATCCCCCTTAAAAATTTAAATCATTTCAAAACTGCATTTTGTATTTACTCAGGTTTTCTTTGTCTTATATTAAAATTTGTTTGATGATCCGAAACATTTAAGCGTGAAAAATGTGCAAAAAAGAAATCAGGAAGAGGGCAAATATTTTTTTCACGGTGCTGTGCATGTGGTATTGTTTTCAAAATTTGCTGCTTTCCACAATAATTAAGATGGAAGATAGAATAAACAGCAGATTGCTATTGCAATTCCAGGACAATTGTTCCAATCTATTCAGATTGTGTCAAATAAACACTCATGTTTAGGCCCACAGCAGTTGTCCATCCAAAGCTGAAAACGGTGAAACAACACACTTCCTAGTTTAATCCCTCCTGTTCCTCCCCTCTTCCATCACTTTAAGCCCTATCCTCTGCTTCCCTCTGTAAATGCAGTCCACTGCACCCCCAACCCCCCGCCCTCGTCTCTGTGACTCTCACTATGGAATGAGTTTATTCCACCAGTGTTTAAATTGAGCATTAAAAAGGTACAGGGGCAGTGGAGGGGGCGGAAAGTCTGTGGAGTCTCAGCGCGTCTCCATGCCTACCTTTCATCTCTTTCCCCGGATGCTCAATCACTCTCTCTCCACTGAACTTTGTCCTTTGAATTTACACCGCCATGAACATTTTCTCGCTAATTCACATACTCTCAGATCTCTCAATATTTCTTTGTCACAATTCAGCCCTCGCCTTCTCCTGCACATGATGTTCGGTTATGATGGCTCTCGAGAATAAAAAAGGCATATGAACCACATGATATCTTAAACCAAATTAGCAGAAAGGCCTCAGTAAACCTTAGAGAAGTGGTTTGGTTTCAGGTAGATGACACATAGCACTGCTCTCTAATGATTAATTTGGTTCACCCATTTGGTTAATGGCCTGCTATAATCTGCGTGTAATGTTGCTACACCAGCTGTCTGCTGCATTAATAAGGTACCAGAGTATGAAAATTAACGGCCTGCTGCAATCAAATGTAGAAGGGGATATGAGTACCAGTTCAGTTCAACTTTCAAAATATCAGTGATGGGAAGAGAGCACCGCAATCCTAAGAGTGGGGACTCTGTAATGTTGTGTCTGAAGGGATGTCAAATGGACTTTTAAGTACTGACAAATTACGAATCTAGAGTGAACTTGCGAGCACTAATCAGCAGATCCACAGGGTGGATAAAATGCAAGCTGTGATGTCCCCAGAAGAGAGGGCTCCAGTCTGCAAGGTCCTCATGCCAGATCTGATCAATTAACATGTAACCTGTAGTCAGCATAAACTACACAACGTGTATACACAGCACAAGCTGGAGACGGCATTGACGCAGCACACTTTGGAGGAAGTGCATGCTGGTCTGTGCTCACACCTCTACTTCAATGAGACAGATGCAAATAGGATAGAATATCCAAATCGATAATGGTGAAAATTATTCTCTAAATTAACTGACGTAGATTTGCAGTGTGCACACTCAGCAGTCAGCCACAGGTCAAGGGTAAGACTGACCCTAGGCATGATCTCATTTTATCCCCCCAAACATTTTTTTTCCTTGTTTTCCCTAACATCAGTTCAAAGTTAGAAAAAGCATTTTTTACATATTTTAGGACAATGTCATACATATATTCTCGATCAACTGGCTGCAGCACTTCACTTAAGCTACATCAAACTTCTATTGAGAGAAATATTCAAATCCAGGATGCCATGTGCTTATGGCCAGAGCATTAAATCAAATGGGAAATATAAATATCTAGATCTTGCACATCATTTTTTTACAGATTTCCCCATAATTCAGCAGGATATATTTGGGATCATTGGAAACCTGGGAATCTCCAGGAGAATGTAAAATAAAAGCTCCATAGGTTTGAATACAGCAGCTGCATTTTACAGCCCTTATATGGTTTTATGGGGTTAATTCGTTCGTAGTCAGGCAACAATGACCTTCTACAAGCAACAAAGACTGGCTTTGCATGAATGTAGCTGGCTCTAATGTATGGATGTAACTGGTCAATACTGTACTGCATGAGGAACCCACCCAGATGAGAATCCATGCAAGATAAAACTGATCTGGAGAGCTCCGTATCATCGAAGTGGCGTCTCCGCCATTTAACACTAGAAATGACAATATATGACAATATCACAATATAACTATCAATGAACAATACGTATAGCAACCATCTTGGGCTACAGCTCCACTGCAACCCGTGAGGAAGAGCTGTGTAGATAGTGAACGGACATCAACTGCAAAAACATAATCTCTCATTCAGAAAATGAAAGTAACAGGAAGCATAGCAATCGTTTGTAATACTAAGGGGTGTGCTTCAACGGAGCCATAGTCGCACCAACTGTTACACCACAGGATTTGATAAGAAAATATATTTGCATGATCAAAACGTACCTGGGTTACATCACCAACAGTCAGACAGTGAATGAATGGCAGGCTTACCTCCTTCTGTTCCAGAGATATAGCACCCTAAACAATTATTGGCACCCTTCAGTTATGAGTAAAACAAGAGGCAGAAGAATGCCAACCGTTATATCCACATGGGCTTCCATTTGAAACATTCACAAAAAATCTAGCATCTCATTGAAGTAACATAATTGGGGGGGGGGAAAAAAAAGTTAAATTCTAATCATAAAACAAATGCTCCTCTAAAAAAAAAAAAAAAAAAAAGAAAAAAAAGTAATGACAGAATTACTGGCAACCCTTCATAGAATATTTTTACCCCGCCCCACCCGAAGAGTGAGGACCAGGGGTATTATTTTTGGTTCGGTTTGTTTCTGTTTGTTTGTTAACACTCTGGCAGCAAATCTAATGGGCACATTCATCCCAATTTTGGTTTAAGGATTGCCACTGACCCAGAATAGATCCCTATTGAATTTCGTTCAAGTAGGTGAAAGTATGTGTGAGGGGCGGGGTTTGTTGTGCCTGAAACCACTTGCTAATTATTGGTCCAGCAGTGGAAATGGGCATTTCCAAGCTATTCCAACTATTCAGAGATTCTTATATCCATTACTCAATTTGTTCAGCTCAAGAACTTTTCATCAAACATTGTCACTGCATTCTTGAGTCTTTCCAAAGTGATGCTTGAATAAAGCAAATTTGACCCATGTCAGCTCACAAGTCATGGTCGACCGCTTACGAGTTCCAAATCAAACAGGTAAACAAAAAAAAAATAAATAAAAATTATGACTACAAATACACTCCATTTACATTTTAATCATATTTTTCCCAGGAGGTGCCAATAATTGTGGCACAAATTTTTGTGAAAAATATTCAATGTCATAATTTTTTTAATTTAAATTTTACTTAGATGAAAAGGGGTTTGTGAATATTTTATGTGAAGGACCAAGAAGATAAACAGCAAAGACATTTTTTTCACAGTCCATTTCACTCATTGACTTGGGTAGCCAATAATTTATGGCACTGCAAACACTAATATCACTGCAGGCATAACGCACTGATGCAATCACAAAAAAACCAAAACCAAGATGTCGGCCAAAGTGAATTTGCGATGCTTTATATTATCAAATTGTAGCCTGAGGACATATTTTCATATTCCATACTGCTTTGGGTATTGGGCAGATGTTAACAATAGTTGAAGGGGTATGTAAGAATAAGTGCAACACTTTTGTCAATTAAATAGCCCTCACTAGTCATTCTGCAGTGAGGAGTGTGATGGCTATGAACTGAGCACAGCTGTCAAATATAAACACAAGGCAATTTGGAGCCAAGAGGAAACGTAAACCGAACATAAACTTCGCGCAGATAACATCAAACTTAGTCATGATCAGAGAATAATAATAAACTTGATCGATGTAATGAACACCCCCTAAATCTCAGGGGAACATATTGAAACATTTGTGTAAAACTCCAAAAAAAACAAACAACTGGTCACTGAAGACTTCCAAAGAGGGAATTTACCAGATAAACTAAGTATCTTGTGAAACTCTGAGTAAAAACAAAAACAATCACAAAGACGTTCTGCAATTCAAGCACAATATGCTTTATTCATATAAGTTTTTATTCAAAACATGGGACCACAACAGAAATACAAATACGAGCGGAACAAAACAAATATCACACTTCACAGCTTTTGCTACAGTGCCAGAGGTGCGCCCTGTTTCTTTAGTAGCTAGCTCTTCACTTGTGTGTCCATGTGTCAGTTAAGTGAGTGTGTGTATGTGTCAGTCAGGCAAGCAACCATGTAGTTTCAACATTACCTTCCTGCCCGTGTACAGAGACTATTATATGCTCACTGTTCTGCAGCAGAGTTCCACTCAACTCCTGAGGAGCACATACTCATTCCTGACCTTCATAAAATAGTGTGCACTTCATTTTACTTATTACTAAAGTGGTAGTTCAGCCAAAATCCAAACAAGCATCACCTTTGCCTTTCAACAGTGTGCATCAAGCACACCAATAAGTCAAAAACTAGTTTTGATGCTGTTCACAAGGTGGCTCAGTTATTTGGTTCATCCAGGTTCATTTGAAATAACTAGTATTATTTTTTGCGGATGAAAACATAAACTCACGTTAGGCTGCCTGGCCCAATTTGAGAGTAGCTTGCTTACTGTACTATGATATATGTACCATGTGATAAAATGCATTAAGTTCTGAATGAACCACATTCAGCTCAGTTCCCTCATTCTGAGAAATCGATACTAATGTGACAAACCACTCGTGTAAATGGGTGTACAAAAGCAGCTTGTTCTCTAAAAACATCATCCCTAAAAACTACTTAATTGAAAAATATTTACATTCAGTTTAGAGTGAACCATCACTTTAAAAACCTGTAATAAAGTTGCAGTGATAACTCTCAAAAATGATCATATAATGTCAAAAACTCAACCAAACAACCAACTAATTTGAAATGAAGGCAATATTCTTTCTGAAATTATAATACAAACATATAAAGACATTTAATAATCAAATGCACAAGTATACACCTACATCCACTCACATATATTAGCATCTCGCATTTACACCATCTATATTTACAATCATACTTGACACCAAAATTCAAACATTCTAAAATGTAACAGAGAACAATATATTAAGCTACAAAGAAATATACATTGAACAAAAAAGCAGACAGAACATTTAAATATATAATCAAGTCTTTCGAAACTTTCAAAGGCTATATGTTTGTATAATTGTTTCTATGCTCCCTCCTATGCTAGTCAGGTCTGTGCTGTACAGTGGATGGAAGAGAGGGTAGCAGACCCAGCTAAAACAGCTGATCACCATAAATGGAGCGGAAAGACAGTCATGGGTTGCTGTGACTGCAGACAGATGCACACGGCGTGCTCACACGTCCACATACAGTTTAACAAAGAAAGCTCATACAGGCTATTACACAGAAAACTGACTGGTATTGGCAGTCCACAGCTTAACAAAAACATTTCTTAAGATGATAACACACACATACATACACACAACAGTTGGTCAGAGTCTCCCTGTAGTGCACATTGAATTAATTTCATTTGGGTAGTGAATGTAGTTCTGTGGGTTAATGAGGCAAGTTGGCTCTGGCTTGCTTTTGCATCCACGAGGAGTGTTTAACATAATCAAATCGCAGGGTAATAACCCAAGAAGAGAAATGTAGTGGCATGTAGTGCTGCAGGTCCACACTTCAGCCAGCCAGCCAAACAAACCATGGTCAGCCACCCTGTTGGCAAAAAATTCCAGTTCAGTAAAATAGATTATCTTCTCATTTTTACGCATACAAACTAAAATAAATATAGCCTGAGAGTTGGTAAGGGGGAAAACTATATGTCGTAAGACACGCAGGCTGAATTCAGGGTTGCCGCCCGCTCTTCATGAAATAATTTGCAGAAATAGACCGCATCAAAAATGGGAGAAAATATTTCTAGAGTGGTTTATAGGATTTTCAGTCATGCTCCTCATAAGATGGATTGAGAACTCGTGTGGACGGGGAACCCTTCAGAGGCACCATGCAATGCAGAATAACAAACTGCGCTTCAACATGTGTGCAGGACTAGGAAAAGGGGTCACTTGCTGTGCGCAAATTCACCCAATTTTTTTCTCAAAATGAAAAACTTGGATCACTCTGATTTTGTTGATAAATTTCCATTTTTATAAAATTACCCAAGTGACACCTTTTCCTAGTCCTGCACACATTTGTCAGTTCACGCGCAAAATATCATCTGAAAAGTTACGATAGTTCTTCGAACCAAGGAGCAGGGGTGATGACAACAGCTCCATTGTGAATAGAAAATGATCATGCATGTGAACATGACAGTGTTTCCCATGTTAGGTAATGTATGTCTGTGGACCCTGTGTGTATATATGCCCAGGGGGACAGATGGACTGCGGTACCGTCAACACTAGAAATAAACTTTGCTCAATAAGCAGAAATCTTATCATATGGATGTCATTGTAGACGTGTGCGTTTGGTAGGCGACACAATGAGACTATCATCAGTTAGCTGGATGCTTAACTAAATCTTCTTAATGTCATATGATTCAAGTCGTGTACCAGACACAAGTTCAGCACATTATGGTTACTCAGCAGGGTTAGGTGCAGTTCGTATTTATGCAAATACAAATGTATTGAAGGACTGCCATTCAAAGTTAAAGGCGCATGGCTTTACCCAACATTTGAACATGCTTGTCCACTGCCAAGCCCCTTCCTTTCAATATTCTTAAAAACTGCTTACAGCTTCAACACAAATTGAAATAAGCATTCAATTTAAAAGGTTTTTTAAAAAAAACATACATTCTACAAATTAAGTCCGGGTCACTAGACACATTCCGGAGTAAAAGACTGCACGATTGCCTCCTGAGCACTAATACAGTGCTGTAGAAAAGTATTTGCCCCCTTCCCAATTTCCTCTATTTTTGAATGCGTCACACTTCAATGTTCAGATCAAACCAATTTTAATATTAAACAAAGATTACCAGAGTAAACACAAAATACAGTGTTCAAACTTCGATTTAATTTATTTATTAAAATTCATTAAATCTATTTATTAAATTAAATGATCCTTCAAAAGCTGCATTTTGCATTTAATCACACTGTCGCCATCTTACATGACAATCTGCTGGGTGACCTCTAACATTTAAATATGGAAAATGAGCAAAAATGGAGGATAATACCAGAAAGGTCGCATGTCATGAGGTGGGCACTCAAAAAGGGTGGATCGGTGACACTCCGCCAAGAAACTACTTATTCAAAATGTATTTTCTCTAAGATTCATATGTCTTTAATTGTAATTTTGGTATCAAATTGTAGATGTTGAAGTTCTCTTTCATTTGCCACCAACTTTGTTTGATTTGGTGGGATACTTTGGTTCAGGGGCATATTTAGAGAAGCAATAACGGGGTGGATCAAAGCGGTGAAGGCAGAGAAGCAGCTAGATTATGGTTATAATGTTCTATTACTCCAGGGTAAGGCAGTGTATCTTTTATGAACTGGATGTTATCTACAAAATAAAACAAACCTGGGTGAATTTGAATGAATATTAACCAAATAACACTAGTTTTTGTAAAAAGGGTCCATTCTGAGAAAAACAGACCTTTAGTAGCGGCTTTCAATGCATTTACCAGTTAATTAAATACATGTTACTCTCAATAAGATTAGAACGGAATGAGATAATACATTTCTGTTTCCTGTTTTTGATTGGACTGAAGGTATGTATCGAAAGTATTGAAAAATGGACTATTTTGACCTGGTCACACATTTGTGGCCCACGCACAACCAAAAGTGGATGCACTGGAAGGTACCGTTGGTCTAGGTGCCATTATGGCCATCTGATGGCAATTGAATGATGGCATCGCATGGCAATTGAATGACAAAAATATAAATAAAAAATTCAACAAGAAGATGACAGTTGGAGAATCTGGAATTTATTTACATACACTCCAAATGGGGTTACCCAAATAGCTAGCTCCAATTATATACTCAAGTTAAAAATGTAAAAATGTCAAATATGATGTGACAAACAGAAATGTGTAATTTTATCTCGAGTGAGTTAAATCTTAGTGGGGATTTTAAAGTGAACCTGAGAGGGTAAAGCCAAAATTAAATCCATCACTAGCTAAGCTCAGTGACCAGACATGGCCTTCTCCAAGTGCGGGTACAAGACTCGCGAGTGTCTAGCCATTCAGTATGCACAGATCCTGGAATGTAGAGCCAACAGAGGAATTTAAAGACTCACCATAACATCACCTGGGGCTCAAGGGTCAAGTTCCTCCTCCTCCTCATCCTGCTCTCTCAGGGGGAGGGGTAATGCATCTGTCCCCAGCAGGCCCCTCCTCAGGACATATGGACAGGCGGGACCACTCGGAATATCAGCAAAACCTGGGGCAGGGTAACACTCAATTACCATAATTTCGGCCGTTACATAAACCAGAACAGCATGGACATTTTCTTTTCATAGGAGAGCCAGGGTGAAATCATCAAGCATGGCCCAGAATACCACTTTGTGACTGGCTGAACAAGCAGATAAATAAATATTCATAAGCAATGACCTGAACTCTGCCGCAATGCCCCACCCAATTAAGCATTCCGTGCCTTGTTGCAGCCAATCACTGATAAAGTTCAGCTGATTGTAAATAAATATTCATGACGCCAGCTCACCAAAGAAAAATTTTACTCAAAACACACTGACACAAGCCTGTCTAAATAAAACAGCCACTGACCTGTACAGAACAACTCACTCAGATGCAGGTTAAACAAATTATACGTCTTTAACCGAATATTGCTGCCTTATGATGTCATATGGCATGTTCTGCCCTCAGAAACACTCTAGCTTCATTTAAAGAGGCCATACTATGCCCATTTCCCAGTTTAACATTTACATTTTTGCAGTTTTATTCACAAACATTTGTATGTTTTTATCAGGGAAAAGACCTAATGTTCTTTACAGGTGCACAGGCTGCAGCTCATCACTTAAAGGAACTGTGTCACCATTAAGATTCCTCAGATTGTACACATAAGAAAGTGAATTTGCTTGACTTCGTTCTGCCTTGCATTTACATATTTTATTTACTCCGACATTGTGCTTTTTATGTTAAGGAGCTTTCCATGGAAATTCGAGGATTCACAGCGCTACTTAAAGCTAGAGCCAAGGGATACAAAGAATGTAAGCTGGTTGTCATCATAGACAAAAGAAACCCCTCTAAATTTTGACTCGCAATTGAATGGATTTACTTTGTTCAGAATTGCGAGCAAGTGCAGGAATCGTGAGACAGCTCCTTTACAGCTCCTTCCTTAAAGGCCCACTCTCTTGTGACTGGCCAACTAGTTCAGCAATCTCTACTTCATAAAAGGAAAAAAAAAAAAACTGCATAAAAATAGGATAAATAAAAGTGAATTTAAACAACTAATTATTATATCCTCGAACACCGAATGGCGTTTCGGGGATATTATGTTTTTGGTCCGACCGCCGCCGCCGCCGCGCTGCCCTACGCGTTAACGCGATAACTTCAGTAATATTTCAATTAGAAATTTCATGTTTTGCATATAAGTAAGTATCATAGAGAGGAAGAACGGATTCGATTTTGAACAATTTACAATTTCTAGATTGGCCACCAGGGGCCAAAAACTGAAAAAAAAAAAAAAAAAAATCACTGTTTTCATCATATCTCTGGAAATGTTTGTCCGATTCACCTCAAATCAAGTGCAAATGAAAGGTCATGACCTGAGGAGGTGTCCCACGATGACATTATACCTGTTTGGTTCAAAATTTTGACACAAGGTGGAGTTTTGTCACATAAATTTCACCATTTTTGCCATATCTTTTGAACCATTTGTCCAATTGACATGAAACTATGTGCAACTGCAAGGTCATGACCTCACAACGTGTCAAATGATGACATTGTACCTGCATGGTTCAATATTTTGCCACTAGGTGGCACTTTGTGATGGAAAATTACCATTTTGGCCATATCTTCAGAACCATTGGTCCAATTGACCTGAAATTAAGTTCAAATGAAAGTCTATTCAAGGTCTATTCAAGGATTGGGGAATTGGAGGATTGGGGGCGTTCGGGGATATACTCCAAGCCATCGCCTTCGACGGCATAAGCCTAGTTTAATTTGTTTCCCTTTGAAAGTCCACACAAAGGGAATTTGTCTTTGCACTGAAGAAAATCGCACCTTCTCAACAATGTGGTACACATTAACTAAACTCTACCCGACTTCTGCTCCAACCAAGCTTTGTTTGAGGACGTGTCAAACTCACCACTAGGTGGGCATTATGCAAACATATTACACAGTGATGTAGACAATTAACAGTAGAAAAGACAAGACAACAATTGAGGCCTTCCAGGCTGTTCAGAAGCTGTGCTTTCTTTCAAAAAATAACTCCCCGCCGAATGCACCTCAAGCTTTGTAAGACTGCAGGCTTTTTACTTGAGCCAAAATGCCATGCAACACACCAAAGGACAGGGGGAGAAAAGCATAATATGGCCTCTTTAACAGCGCATCCTTTTCAATAGACCATTCACAGGTACCAACCTTTCATGACGACCTCAGGCAGGCCATAGGGCTCATACTCTGTGTCGTCGAAGGCAGCCGACATGCGGCTGCGGTTCCGACGAATCCTCTCAGCTAGGCGGGCTGGGTCAGCCGGGATGGGGAAGGACCCGGAAAACAGAACCCCGGCTGCCCCCTCCGACACCAACGAGGGCGATAATGGTGGTGAATCTGGGTTCGGCTCGGCGTCTTCGTGGCTACTATCTGGATCTTTGTCCAACATCTCTGAAGTCTCTGTCTGTGTGCTAGAGTCCTGCATGACCCTACCATCAGCAAAGGGCTCATGACTCGCCCCTCCCATCGCTCCACTGCCACCATCTGTTTGGGTGGCTGTGCTCCTTAGCTCTGTGAGCACACTGCCCTCGCTATCAACTCCTGCTCTCAGGGTCTTTCTCTCCACTTCTGTTGAAATTTGAAAGTCTCTGGTGGCAATTTCTGGCCAGCAGGGGGCACTGCACTCAGATGGCAGTGGTTCATTTCCACTCACTGTCCCAGGGCATACAAGCTTTGGCACTTCAGCAATGCTGTCCCGCAGCTGCCAGTGGGGTGCTATTAGTGTACTCTTGTCTGTAGTATCGACTGCCGTGCATAGATGGGAATTGTTTGACAAGCCGCGCTCTTCAGATAAAGTTCCCGTCTGTGCCCTGAACATTAGAGTGTTTTCAGCTGGGGAAATGCTCTTTGTAACTGTCAATTCCTTTCCTTTTTCTTCCAGACAGAGACTGCCACCATCATCAGTCTTAACTGAATCTGTAGTGAAAGTTTTAGTGGTCTGCTGAGTCTCTGCTCTTAGAGTGTTTTTAACTGGCTCACTTCGCTCATTGACTGCACCTGCATTGTCAGATACAAGTGCACAAGTCCCTTTGTGATCATCAGTTCTGGTCTTGTATTCTTCTTTGGTCTGGCTGTCTCCATGGTGATCTGCTTTGATGTGACCCTCCGTGATTCTGCAGCCATCTGCTTTTAACACGCTGTCAGAGTTAGCATCTTTCTCTGCATTGTCTCGAAGAGCGTCCTCTGTTGCTTTGGTATGTTTGCAGGCAACTGAGTACTCAGTTAGCTTCGCGTGTGCATCGCCATCCAAAACCACTGATCTTTGGTGACCACCATCATGACTATTCGTCCTTGCATTGGACTGTGTATCCGAATCAACATGAGTTCGTCCTTTAGTCTTGAAGTCTATTCGAATTTCAGAATCAGCATTCTGGACCTGAAAAAAAAAAACAAGCAGGAGTAGGAACATAATTAGGGCACAATTATTGTTTAAAGGGTCAAAACTCTGGTCAAGGTAACGAAAGTGAAACTCAGAAATACTAGGGTAGACGATCTTGATTTTAATACAAAACATCTGAATCCATTTTAAGATGACCAAAATCATTGTCTCACCTGAATAGTCTCTGACAGGCTCTTAGTGCTTCCAAGCGACTCCATGGTCCTCATAGGCATTTTTAAGGAGCCTTGTCCATCTCTACTATAAGCCATTTCAGCAGCTCCAGAATTCTTTTCATTCAGGATATCTTCTTCAACGCTGAACTCCACTCGCACATCCCTTCCCATGTGCGTGGACCCAAGCAGACCGTCCGCACTGCAGGTTAGGAGCAGTTGGTCCTCACGCACCAATACCACAGATCCTTGGTGAGGGTGAATAGTGGCGTCTTCTATTAGCAATGGAGAGATGGACTCTCCAGCGACCCTCCAAATCTCCAATTCCTCCGCTTGCCTCACGTTCTCCTCTCGCAAGCTTGAGACCTGGGACTTGAGCTCGGCCAACTGAGATTTCAAAAAAAAGAAAAAAGATGAGACTGACAAAAGCAAGGCCCACTTCTGAATTTCAAGCCCTTTTAAAACACAGACTTTTCTTTTCAACACTCCGGCGTGGTGCAATCAATTCCCCAGTTCTGAGCTCAAGGCAATAAACACAATCACTATTCCCAGGAATAATAAGCAGAAAAATGTAAAAGCAGATGAGCACCTCAAATGATGTTTATAATGATAAATGTACAGTAGTGTGCAGTGGTGATTATACACTTAACCAAGTGAAGATAAATCATACAGCAAGGACTATTCAAGTGTTTATTTCATATAATATTGGATCAGAGACAAAAATTTGTAAACAGATAACAATATACAGCAAAAACAAAAATAATATCTTTTTGAGAGAAAAGGTAAATATCTACAGTGGCCACCCTTTTCTTTGATTACAGCATTTAATCTTTCAGGTAAAGTTTTCACTTTTTTTTTTATTTCCTTACTCGCTAAACCATTCCATACGGTTTGCAGTTCATTCTTAAGAGATTCTTTGAATGTTACAACAGAGTGGCTCAACTGGATTAAGGTCTGGATTTAGAGCCGGCCAAGTCATAACTTTTACGTCACCAGAAGTTTCTTTTGGACAGCAATAATTCTTGCACAACTTAGAAGTGTGTTTAGGGTCATCATCTTGTTGAAAATAAAATCCCTGACCAATTAGTCTCTTTCCAGATAGCGATGCCTACCACACAAGGATGCTGCGATACTTCCTTTGATCCATGATTCTATCCATTTTTAATGAGATCACTGGCATTGGCTTTAACAGAATAAACCCCAAGCCAAAAAATTACCACCTCCATGTTCTACTGAAATGGTTAAACAGTCATTTTTGAAACATTCTCCAACTCAACGGTGCACATAAACTCTGCGTTTGGCTGAGAAAATGTCAAATTTTGATTAATGAGTCCAAAGGACTTATTCCCATTCCATTGCTGTCCAATCCCTGAATTTCTTGGCAAACTCAAGTCTTTTTTTTTTTTTAAATGTTGGCAGCAAATCGACCTATCAGACTATTTTGACATCGGTGTCTGAAGATGGTAGATATTGATACTGTCATCTCTTTACTTCTGGCGCTGTTAATATCATCAAGGAGTTGTTGTGCCGTCAACTGCCAGTTTTTTTTTTAACTTGTCATACACAAATAACGAACATAAGAGGCACTTCCGTTTAGCAAATCTATTACCACTAGTTTTCAGCAACCCAGTCTCCTTCAAACGCTTGTTTTTACAGTGCCATGGCAGCATTTAACATCTTCAGCATCATGAAAGGCCACAATGCGACAGCAAACAATCTCACAGAGCTCCTTCCATCGTGCCGTCAAGTTTGACACTATGACACTGATCAAGGTTCATGTCACCTTATATACTGGAACAACTGACCAACAGAGGTAATTCTGCAGAATACTCTCACTTCAAAAAATTTTTTTTCCATCAATAATCATGGAATGAGCCTTCAAACATACATTCAAGCTATGCAGAATAAAAAAAAAATAATAAAAAATTTGCGACACCTTTCAATTGTGATTTCAAAAAAAAAAAAAACAAAAACCTATTTTCAGTGTTTTGTTCACAAGCCATATTTTTACCTCAATATAATATTGGAAATTATTTTATCATCTCGTTGCCAACAAAAGTGTTTTTCAATACATTTTCACCACAAAATTAAAGAGAAGTGATATATAAGGACCCTTCTTTTGACAAAAGTGGTAATGCATAATCACAGCACACTACTTTATAATAAAAGTTGCAAAGAACATGCCAAAATGAAAGTAAATCTCACTAATGTACTTTCAAAGCAATGGGATAATAAGGATAAATAAGGCTGTTCATTAACTATGAGCAGCTGCCATGAGTTAAAACTTACCTGCTTCTGAAGAGCTGCCAACTCTGATGGAGAGAAACTCTCCAGCTCCACGCCAGTCGTGTCTGGGAACTTCGGCTGCGGGTCAGCATCCTCAGTTCTCCCAGATTTCCTGTCATGCAGTTTAGAGTGGATTGGTTTCTGTCTGTCCACTCCGCTGTTCACATTCAGTTCATCACTGCTGTGAGGACAAGTCGTCTCCTGGGCAGGTGGCAATTTAAGCAACAACTGTAAAGATGCATCACTTTGACTGCTCTGTTCACTTACGTCACTCCTAAAACCTGAGGATTCCTCATCAGCTAAATTAACACTAAGAGTCACTTTGTCGTCGCCATCAGCTAAATCATGAGGAGTTCCTCCATGAACTCCTCGCCCAAAAATACCATCCAATTCCCGCTGTCGATCTAGTGGACACACTTCAAGAGCCCAGGACCTCAATGCTTGATTTTCAGCTTGCAACCTGGTAATGGCATCCAGCTGATGTTGCACATCCTCATTGGAATCTTTGTTGCATTGGTGAAGGACACATCCTCTTTCATGGCCTGTTACCATTGATGGTTGCAAACTTCCCTCCAGGAAAGATGTAGTTTCAACCATTAATTTCATGTCCTCATTTTCCCCTTGCTCAGGGAGGAAGGCCTGATTTCCCAAAGTTTCCATTTTCCCCTTTGCTTCCTTGTCACGGGTGCTCAAATCTCCTGAAACCATGACTGTCTGTTGACTGGCAAATAAAGGGTAAAGCTTGACTTCAGAATCCAGACATTGTTTTTCCTGCTTATTTAAAGACTTGGCAGGATACAACATGGATTGAAGCTCTTCATTCTTTAGTGTCATTAGTCTTATATCTTCCCTGGCAGCTTCTAACTCAGCCACTAATCTCTGAGTGGCGCCGTCGTCGATGAGAGCACTTTGGTCCAGACCGACACAATTCAGTCCTTTCACATTTGCAGCTGCAGCAAGTTCAGATCTCAGCTTTTCATTCTTGGCCTTCAGGTCACGTAATTCTGCCTGTAAGTCCCTCACAGAGCTGTTGACGAACTGCAACACCTGCTCAGGAGGAGTCTGTTCAGGATCCTGCAGCGTGGTAATTTCGGCTGTTTGCTTAGTGTTGATGACTAGTGCGACAGGCTCATCCACTGTCACAGGTATCTGATGGGTCGCCTTCACAGGCCCAGTCTCCACTGGTTTTCCAGCACCCGTACTTCCAAGCTTCAGATTCTCAGCCTTCAGCGCTTCGATTTCTCCACGGCAGCCACGCAGTTCTTTCTCCATCCTCTGGAGGGTGCTGTCCCGGTCCAGCAGCTCCTTCTGCAGGGACATGATCTCGGCAGTTAGCTTAGTGTCAATGACTTGTGCGACAGGCTCGTCGACTGTTGCAGGCATCTGACAGGCCGCCTTCAAAGGCGCAGTCTCCTCTGGTCTCTGAGGTCCCTTACTCACAAGCTTAAGATTCTCAGCCTTCAACTCAGCAATTTCTCCTCGACAACTGCGCACTTCTTCCTCGAGCCTCTGGAGGGAGCTCTCCCGTTCCTGCAACTCCCCCAGCAGGCCCTTAATGTTAGTACTCTGGTTCTCGAAGGCAAGTGTCAGCTGCTTGGTCTGGTTGGTAACTTGGTTTTGCAGGACCTCTAGCCTGTCATGGGCTTGCTTAGCCTTTGCCGATTCCCGGTCTCTTTCCCCCCGCAGTTTTGTGCAAGCACCCCGCAGGCGCTCCACTTCCAGGACCATCTGCACCACTTCATCCGAATCCAACAACGCACCAGACTTCTGCACCCCATCAACAGCAGCTGTACCCGGACAAGCTCCAAGACCAAATCCAGGCGGTTTTAACGATTTTGCCCCCTCCTCAGAAACCCAGTCAATTTCGTCCATCTCCAAGACCTTGGCAGAGATGGAGGTGCTTTCATTTGGTGATGGAATCAAATTTTCATCTAGGGTGGCAGCAGCATTGTTGTTGTTGGAGTTTAGCTCCAGAATGACAGGTGTTAAGCGATTATCAGCCTCTTCATTACCGTTTTCCTCCTCATTTTTCGAATTCCGCAACCGCTCCAACTCGGCCTCAACCTCTTCGAGCTTCCCTGCTAAAGCTCTCCTGCACTCCTCATTTTTTAATCTCTCCCTCTCCCCTTCTACCCTTTCCATCTCCCGAGCGTCCTGTTCTTCCCTCAGCTCTGACTCCAGTGCCGCCAGGTCAGTCCTGAGCTGGTCCATCTCTGCCTTTTCTTCTTCTTCCTCCCGCTCCTTCTCCTTCTGTTCTTTCCTGCGCTCCGTCTCGAGGGCATCCAGGGCCGCTCCCAGCCTGCTGCTCTCCTTTTTCTCCTCCTCCAGCTGCTTCTCCAGCCTGCCTCCTTCATCCTTGAGCTCCTGGGTCTTCTGCCTTAGCTTCTCCACCTGTGAGGAGTTCTTGCGGCTCAGCTGCTTTAGCTTGGTCCTGGCCTCCGTTTCAGCCCTCCTCTGGGCCTCAAGGTCCTCCAGCCTCTGCTCCAGCTCTCGCTTGGCCTCTCGGAGGTCTTCGCGCAGGGCTGCATTTTCCCTCCTCATGTCATGCAGGGATGGTGAACTGAGCTGGTCTTTGGTGCCACATGATGAAACTGAGTCATGGCTCTGAACACCAACATCCTCAGCCGGACTGTCACCATCGCTGCCACTCTGTCCTTGCTTTTTGGTCGAGACGGCGACATCACTTTGGACGGTGTTGCTTTGGTCACTACCCGTGTCCTGCGGTTCCTTGAGAGAGGAGCCCACCTCATGGACATGTGTTTGGTCAGTGCTTAAGCCTCTATCAGCTTCATTTCCTGCCCTTCCACTCACATCTTTCAGATTCTCTGGTACTGAGGAGCCAAACTGCTCTATGAAATCAGAATCTATGCCCTCCCCCGGCTCCCTATCTGAGGGGTACTTCGCCCTCTGCTCCTGCAGCTCGCCCTTCGGCTTGTCTGGCCTGACCACCTTCTTCTTTGGCACATGTGCAGGGCGATGGGGGGTCACCGAGGAGGAGAAACTATCCCCGACAGGAATACATCGAGCAGGGACTGCAGGCGCGGCAGGAACTGCAAGCTGTGCTGCAGGAGGAAATTAAAAGGAAAGAAAATAATGAATGGAGTGAGATATGCAAGAGATACAAGAAGTTAAATGCTGCCCTTCTGTTTAATAAAGAGGAAAATATCTTTCCACTGGCCAGTAATTTAAGCAATTAGACTGTGACTTCTAATGTTGGAGGAATAATCATAAATGCCACAAAGGAAAATCAAAGATAATTGGATTTCAGAGTCATCAACCAATTACAGAGCATTTATCATATGCTCGTTTTGAATACTTGCAAATAACAGGATAAGAAACATCTGAAGGTGGTACAGCGAAGAAAAATCAACCAAATTCAAACATAAATAAAAAATAGTGGCAAAGCCACTGTGCCTGCTAGGCCAAACATGGCCAAAATCAAACTTGCCCTTGATTTTAATTCCCTATACATGCATACAAAATATGAAAAAGAATTGTCAAAAACTAAAGGCGCAAGAGCACTGACAAGGCAAAAGTTTACGGACGGACACCCGACAGACCACCACGAAGGCATCCAACTACAGCATAAGCCTGATTGGCCTAGAGGCCAAGCACGCTAAAAATAAAATCAGAATTAAAGGAAGTAATGGAATAAAAGAAACTGATGCGTCTCATATACTCATGGTTTGACTACTGCAACTACTTTCAGGCATACTGCACATGGACAAATATACAATAATTATAAAATGTGTGCATACAGAACCTTAAATGTGAAAGGAAAGCAGGAAGGAGCCAGAGGGCTGAATTAAAGCATTCAGAAAACTGACTACCCTTAAATGCTGACTGCCCACATTATTAAACAAGCTTGAGATCAAATGTAGTTGTAAGTCCGTTGAATTATTTATACCCGTGTCTGGTCATACTCAAAGCCCTCTACTTCAACTGCAACCTCAGCCATAGGTGTATTCAATAAAGTGTTCACCTTATTTCACCAGTCTGAAAAGGCACAAGTATGGAAGCATGTAATGAAGAGTAGGCATCAGTTTTAAGCACATTTAGAACTATTCAGCAAGGTGAAAATGCTTCCAAAAATTATTCTAAAAAGTTTCCAAACATTAAAAAAATGAACCATAATAGTCATGAACAGTTAAAAACTAGGGATGAAACTATCCAGTTTTTTTGTCCTGATATAGATACCAACACCTGGGCTTTGTGTATCCGAGAACCAAACTGATAAGTGTTTAATTAATACGCTGTATGCCTCACTGTGCGGAAGAGATTGGGATCATTCTTCTATATGTAAGGCAACATCAGACTTCGCAAACTTTGCTTTCCTCCCTCTGTAAAACAAAATGTAACATATCTATACATAGATACAAATCTACTGAATTGTCATTTATTAAAATAAAGGTATCCAGTACCAGATTGGCCCACTGTCAACAATACCCATCCAGCTATTGGCATCAGTATCGAACTGATGTACGACATCAGTATCAGTATAAGAGCATATCTGTTAAAAATAATATAAAACCAGTGTTGCCGCTAAACGTGGCCATGTCTCCCACCAAATCACGGAAATCCACTGGGGGCGGCATATCACACCAATAAACATAAAAGCCAAAGATGAATGAAATCGGTCAAACCGTTCTTGAGAAGTTCACAACAAACGGGATGTGACGGACGGAGATGAACACTATGTTCCCTGCTCCGCTCACTACCGCGGTGGCGGGGGACAATCAAATATTCTGTAGAACTACCATTTGCCTAAAAATGAGGTAAACTGTCCTGTCGGTCTAAGGTTTAAATATATATTGGCTTTTTGCTTGTCCCAAACGTACAGGAAACCGAGCAACAGATGATCTGCATACAGTCATACCTGCTTCTGACTTTCCAGGTCATGCGGACAAGGAGATGAGGGCTCATGGAAAAAAAAAAAAAAAAAAAAAAATCTAAGGTGCTCAAAACGTCCATACAGTTGTGTATAAGTGGTATGGCAGAGATTATGATCTACATCATTAATGTAATGACAGTTCACTCAGTTCTGCACAGACAAGAATTGAATTGAAAGGCCATTTCAACGGTAGCACCTCACCCATAATGAACTCCACCATGAATCTAAAGAGAAGTATGATCTACGAGCAAGTTGAAAAGTCTGGGATAGAAATATCAATACCCTGATGGTGAGTAAAAGCTAGGCAAGTGCCACGGAAATTAACAATATAATATCCACACCATCAGCATTTAACTTCAGATGTGGCGTCGACCTCCGTTGAAATTAATATATCAGTTTTATACAAAGCTACCGAGGGGCTTAAATATACCAAGCCTCCATTACCAAGACACATACATTTTCAAAAGCAAAAAAAAAAGACGTTATTCTTGTCAGATAATAAAAATAAATTATAAATCAAAAAACAAAAAAAGATCACTCAGAGTACAGTTGGTGAGGATCCAAGCACAAAAACCAAATTACGCATCCCATCTCACAGGTTAAGGACTCCATTAAAACTGTATTGCTCGTTGGTCAGACGAGAACAAAACAAGACCAAGAAGCATTATGTGGCCCTCAAACCATTACTAAACTTTTATTAATATCCGGTGACCATTTAAAAACTCCCTCACCATTCTAAATAATGTTAAAGGCACTTCCGCCAACAATGATGAGGAGAGCTTTTAGTACGATTGCATTCCCGTAATCATTACAACTGTGAATGCGGTCAATAGAGGGCAGCAGAACAGCAGTAGAGAATAAATTCCCAAAACACATGCAATCGAAAAGTATACCAGAACTATAAGGCAGTCTTTATAGAGACTGCTTTAGCTTTAGAGGTGTGCTTGCATGTACCACAAACTATCTACAGATCACGTTTTTCTACAAAAAGCCAAACCAAAGAAAAGTCCTATATATAGCATGTTTCTGAACCCAAAACGGATCATAATGTTCTCATGTACACAGGTACTGCCCCAAGCCAACAAATGCAAAATACAGCCTTCATGTGCCTCCAAAAACCATTCATTTGATGTAGTGCAGATATACGGTTGACAAGTATTCGATAAGTGGAATTGATCTTGGCTGTACAGGAGAAACCCAAAAAAGTGGCTCTCAGTTCTCACTGATAGGTGTGAGTATCGTACACACAAAATGGACAGAAATAGTTTCACTGTCAAGAAAAACTCTAGAAGGAAGTAGGACTAAATTGTAAATAGATTCTGACATGTGACATTCATCCACATTACACAAGCTGAAAGAATAACCATGATTCTGACTTCCCAGCACCATGGTCTTAAAAATTCCCCACAGTAATTTTCACTGAGATGGTTAAATTTACACCATTTCTGCCCACTCCACATATTACTCAATGAAGCCTGCCAAGTGTGACTTCCTCTGAGCACCATCTTAAAATGGTATTCAAGTCCCACACTGCAAGGTATAAGCCAGCATTCCTAATTATTTGCATTCTGAAATCATTGAAATTATAGCTTCGTGTCTTTTCTGTGACACAGTAACAAAACTCACTGTAAATCAAATTTGTAATGCGTAAAATGCAAGGGGTTTCTGCACTTCTGAACCTCCTGATGTACTCGACGTTGCTCTTGATAACAGACTTGATGAAATGTCTCCAATGTAATGTAGCTAATGCAAAATGAGCGGGAACGGCACACTCTGTACTTCCTTTAGGGCTGGGAATTTGTTGCAAGAAAATAATAGTAAAATCCAGTTGTTTCTTAAAATCAAAGTAATGATGTATTCACATAGCAGCAAGGCATGACTAATCCAATACGAACAATAGTGAAATACCCATATCCCAAACCATGGTACGGCAGATATCTTGCCTGGCATCAAAGTGCAGTGAAGGGACGGACAAACAGACAAGCTGACTCCTATAAGGACGAAATGGCACATCTACACATAAAATCCAGCCATATATGAAATTTCTTTGAGAAATATTGAACAATTTAGGAATTCTGGCCCAGGAAAGACCAAGATGGCTGATATCTGGTCTGGAAACAAAACGCTGTGGAGGAACAAACAAATGGGCAGGACGGACGGACAGAAGTAAAATAGTGCCACGGGCCCTGTAGCTCACCTGACCACTCAGGGGAAATGCCTTGAACAAATTTAGTGTCCTAATGGGTGGGAAGATACTTTTCAAGTTTCAGCTTCATTGGTCAAGTAGTTTTAGAGAAGAAGAGTTTTAAAGGTTTCAGTGTAACTTAGAGGGGTCGTACAAAGTTGAAGGTCAAAGCAAGGTCAAAATTCAAAATACAGAAAACCTCATACTATATGTGATGTATCTTGCTACTTACTACCTACATAGCAAATTTCAACTGAATATGTGCAATAATAGCTTTCAGATGGCCAATTATGTGATTTTCAATATGGCTGCTGTGGCGGCCATGTTTGAAATCAGAGCGAAACGCCTTGAACAAAACTTGGTGTCCTCATAGGCAGAAAGGTACCTGTCAAGTTTCACCTTCATTGCCAAAGTAGTTCTGGAGAAGATGATTTTGAAAGATTTCAATGTAACTCACAGGGGTTGCATAAAGTTGAAGGTCAAAGCAAGGTCAAAATTCAAAATACGGGAAAAGCCGTATGATATGTGATGCATCTTGCCACGTACTGACTACATAGCAAATTTCAGCTGAATATGTGCATAAATAGCTTTCAGATGGGCAATTATGTGATTTTCAATATGGCCGCCATGTTTGAAATCGGATTGGAACACCTTGAGCAAATTTTGGTGTCCTCATGGGTAGGAAGGTACCTGTCAAGTTTTAGCTTCATAGGCCCAGTGGTTTCGGAGGAGAAGATGTTTAAGGACGACGAACAACAACGACGACGACGACGAACGACGGACAAACAGGCCATGACATAAGCTCATCTGACTTCGTCGTCAGGTGAGCTAATAAAAAGGCAGATTTACAAAGCAAAATGTAAGCGTATATTAAATTTAATTTCATTTTACAAAAATTGAGATTTTCCAACAAAATCAAAGAGTGATCCAAGTTTTTCATTTGACCCTGTTAATCTCAGAACGAAAAAAAATCCCAAGTGACCCCATTTCCTAGTCCTGGACACATACAATTTCATAGAGGAATCCTGAACAGTATTATAATAAAGAAGCATGAAGGATTAACGGACAGGAGGACTGACAGATGGACGAACCATACTCATTCCAATATCCCCATCCTCTTTGTGGCAAGGGGAAAAAATAAAAAAATAAAAAAACGAGGCGTCAAAGAGAGTTCCGGTATGAGCCGGGATCAGAGGCGACCCCTGAGGACCTCACCCTGCAGCTCAGACTGCAGCCTCACAGCGTCAGCCAGCTCCTGGCTCAGCCTCTTCACCTCCTCCTCCAGACCCTTCACCCGCTGGCTGCTCTGCTCCAGGCTCAGGCCGAGGCTATCCTTCTCCCGCAGCGCCTCCTGTTGGACAGAGCAGGCATCACAACTATTAAAACTGACAAAATTATTTGCAGAAACGAAACTTTAAGGAATATGTCTGTGTTTTCCAAAAGCCTCAAAAAACAGAAACAACTAGCAGCAGAAAAATTAATAATGCAGAGGCAAACAGTATTACAATGTCCAGTGATGAACAACGGTAACCAGCATATGGGCGAAAATCAAAGGACACTGGGCCGTGTCAACCACCCTGAACATTCCATTAACTTTGACATTTAGAGTATATTCAATGGCCACAAAAATAATTCATTGATTTACGGGACGCGAAGCTAAAATTCATACATTTTCTTTAAAAAAAATGCATCTTTCTTGTAACCCAACAGCGTTTCTGAGCCAATGAGAGGAGGGTGATAAGACCTCATTCATGCCCTTGAATGTGAGTGACAACAGGCTGTGGGCCAGATAAAACCAACAGCGACTGATAAAAGAATTGCTCCGCACCGGGTTCAGCAGCATTGTTGCCAACTGCTTATCTTAAACCTGAATGTCACAGAACGGTGCAGGCCAGGGCAGATGCCAAACAGGACTCATCAGAACAATTTCCAGTTCTGTTTAGGGAAATGAGCTTGAAGGTGTCCAGTGGCTGTGAATGTCAATAGACACTTTGCACAATGCCAGTTCATGCCAAGTTGGTCTTCAAGTCAGAACAACAAAATTCAAGCCCACACAATGGACTGGATGTACAAGAAAATGCAGTTTGCTAGCTCAAGCCCACCCTTGATTGCATAAAGATGACAGCTCTGTGCCAGCAATGTATTTATACTTTGGATCTGCAACACATCATTGGCTTACAAAAACTAGCAAGCTCAGGATAAGCTGCCATTGCCTTGTCCGCAACTGCCCGCTGAAATGGATTTACTACATTAGCTAAATCTGGGCTGTACGGTTACCCTGCCATGAAATTTTTTTTAAATGGAACTTCATCTCATTAACTTGCTCTTAACTGGCAACAAAATATAGTTTTGGATCAAATGCTTTCTCAAAACTCGGAACAGAATTTTAGCTCATTGCCATTTGCTAGCACCTGGACAGGATACAGAATGTAGCATCACGCCATGAGGTTGCCATGGGCTGGCTGTGAAATGTAGCCTCATACCGTTAACTTGCTCTGGATTTGGGCCTCTCTCTTCTGGCTCTCCTGCAGCTCTTTTTCGGTCCACAGCAGTTTGCCCTTCACACCTTCCAGATCTTTCTCAACTGCTTGTTTCTGCAGCAGCACCTGGAGCCAGGGAAAAGCAGCGTGTGTTGGGAGAGGAAAAAGGAGAAATGGCAAGATGGAGAAGGGAAGTATGGATGGGGGGGAAGGAAGCATATATATAGAGGAAATGAGATGAGAATGAAAATGGACAAAAAGAGAATGGAGAGAGTGAGGAGAGGATCGGTGGAGAGAATGAGTGAGAAGGTTGAATATGAGGAAGGGAGGATGAAATTGGGGGGGGGTATTGTAGAAGGGAGAGAGGAACACAACAGTGAGGAAAAAAATGAGGCGTAGAACAGAATCAATTTTTTTTTTTTTAAACTGCATTTTAAATTCAGACTCATGCAGGATTCCATGCAATTCAAATGGCAGTTCATGCCCTCATCAATGACAGGCAGGATCAAATGCAAATTCAAAATGCAATACAGACAGTGATGCAGACAATCAATGGTCTGAACCAAAAACACACTTTGATCACAATCACTACTTGGAAAAACTGACACCATCACCTGATAGCTGTCATTATCAGCAGCACCACATGTTAGATGCATCCATGCCACGCTTGCTCAGTACTCTACCAAAGTGATGTTGCAGCCCAGTAAGTCATTGTGACAGAATATGTAACCTGGTTCATTTTTCTAATTATTTTTTCTGATGAAGGCATATTCATTTAACCCTAGTCCTGCCAGTTGCCGATATACAGAGGACGCACACTCGTTTCCCGATGCGCCAGTCGTCGATATATCGTTCTCTGGCAGCCATTTCCCTGTATGCTGATCCGCGATAAGCATCAGCCTAGAGGCAGGACTAGGGTTAATGAAGGTGGCAGTCTTTCGAAAACAGAATTTACATGGTTTTAAAGATAAAATTAACAAGAATAATTTCAAAAGAGAAGATGGAAATGGTTCATCACTCCCAGTATGCCTAGAGGAAGAATTAAAACTAATCCTATGAAACAAACTTGTTATATTATTTTAGTGGCATCCATTGAGTGCCTCCTCTTAAGATGGGATGAGTAAATAGAAACATTTTGCTACTTAAACCATTAATGGAGCATAATCCATTTAATACAACATACTTTTAAAAAGTAAAGGCCCCAAAACAGGTCCTTGGGGCACTTAATTTCCAACATACACCTCAACAAGTGCAATACACTGTTTTGGTCACCATATCCTCCCAGTAGTTAAATAGTCCTTAACAATGCTTTATGATGCCATATTCTCATACCAATAGTAGATAGGTGAATATATGACAATTTAACTTCATTTAAACAAATTTCCTTCAGAGGAAAAAGCAAAATATGAGCTGGGATACAATGCGATGAGCAAGTCCATTTTCAGTGCCAACCTAAATATCTTGGGAACTTTTTTTTTTCCTTCAGAAATATCATTGAAGAAATTAAACAGTCTGCATGCATGCATATGTTTTAATGGATATGGATATACAATGGTGACACCACTTCATGTCAAGTAAGTGGGCTAACATGACAGCAGGCACTCCCCCTAAAGACAGCCATCAGAGCTGCATGAAGTCAACCAGGAGTTAATGAGAGGAAAGTGGGTGTAGAATTTCTCAGTGAAATGGGAACATTTAGTCATCCCCCCTTCCCGCTGCTTATTGATCTCCCCTGCTCTTTCATTCACCCATCTGTTTCAGCAACCCCCCCTCAACTTTCCACCCGATTCCTTTTACCCAATCGTTCCCCGCTATCCAGTTTTTGACCCCACCCCCAGCTCTTCCCTCCCAGGGAGAAAAGGCCAGACCCCATGAGGCAGGGCGAAGCATGCAGCTCATATTACAGGAGAGGGGAAAGACGGGGACAAAAACACAGAATTACCACACTGACCTTCAAGGCTCAAAACTCCATTGTCAAATATTAGGATAGAAAATACAATGAAAAAAAGAGTGGGGGAGGGAGAGAGGAGAGGAGGAAAGAAGCGTTAGTTACTGGTTTGAAGAGCTCCAAAATCTGAAGCTAGAACATTAAAATGATGGTGAGAATAGGAGAAAGAGAAAGCGACAAGGGAAAAAGAGGGGATGCACATCCAAACAAGCAATTAAGCCATTTTAGTTCAGAGGGTCTGAAACAATGGGGTCTGACCCCATCTTGTGCACGTCACTCACACAGAAGAAGGTTATTCACTCACCAACAAACACAGTCTGGAGTGAGGAGCATTTGGCAGGCAGTAGTGCCCCTGAATGAATGCAGGATTACTCGGAATTCAAGTGCTAAGTGCAAGAAACTCTCTCCCCATGGATCAGCTGACCATCAACTGATATCCAACTTTACAGCAAAAAAAAAAAAAAACTTGAGCAACAATTAACAGGTAGAAAACGGTTTTATTTTCTTCAAAACTGTCAAGTAGGGCTGGGCAATATATTGATATTGAATCTATATCATGATATAGGGTATAGTCCCAAATTTTGGATATCGCAATACCGTGCAATGACATAAGTGTTGTCTTTTCTGCTTTTAAACGCTATATTACATTAAAGGGATGCATTTTACCGCAATCGTTAGACTGGCGTAAGTTAGCCATTGACTGTATCTACTTGGTCATAAACATACCCACATTACGAATGTCTGTCTATCAAAAATGACATTATGCAAATAATTTGGGAAGGTACCAAAAGTCATCCATACAGTATTGATAGAGGGATTCTGTCATAAATACTGTGAGAATTGATTTTGTCCATATCGCCTAGCCCTGCCAACAAAGCCCCAGCCTACCAGCACACGTTCAGGGTAATGCTCATTGACACCCTCTGTCTGCGTGGCATCTGACTGAGACCACCTAAAATACATTAAATGCCCCCCTCGAGCTAAAAAACCCAGGCTTAACAGCAGCTCACAAATCGACCGCGGCCTCTCGGATCGCTGTGCATGCGTGAGAGTGGTCAGACGTGTGTTTGTGCGGCTCTGCAGGGGAGAAGCGGTCGGTACCTTGTCACACTGTGCCTGCAGTGAGTTGTGCTGGGCGCGGGCCTGCTGCAGCTCCTGGTTCAGCCGGCCGCACTCCTGCTGGTGCTGCCTCTCCCGGCACTGGCCCTCCTTCTGCAGCTCCAGCAGCTCCTATGGGACACGACACGGGACAACTGCTCATGCCAAAGAGCCCAACGTCAGCCCACTCAGTGTGCGGACATGGATTATCACAAGGGTGGGCTATATAGTCAAAAATCCTATGCATTCCTGGTCAGTTAATGATTCGCCCTTATGCCTTCATGCCTAATAAATTATTAACTATGTTTTTACGTTGAAGGTCCCATATTGCACTCACTTTTTCTCTTCCAAGTAACTATATGCTTGGGCATTATAAAAGGGAGGTTCATAAAGGTTTTGGCCAAAAAAAACCTCATAAAAATTAATAACTGCTGAGCCATTTGCTGCCGGTCATCATCTCCCATCTGAAGAACAGGCTGTTTTGAGTGAGTGTTGATTTCACCGACACCATGCATTTACATTCATTTCGGTTTATTGCAAAAAAAAGAGAAGGCATATTCAACCAGACTCAATAAACTACTCAGATGCTAATGCTAAGATGTAAAAAGAGGCATGTTATTTTCTGGGCGGGGGGTTCACACTTCATCATTAATGGAATAACCTTGGACCAGCACACCATAAAGTCCATTTAATAATAACCCATGATTGGACAAAAATGCTACTTGGTTGGAGAAACACGCAATGCACAGAGGCGGGTCCACACACGCATAAACACAAACTTGCGCGCGCGCTCACACACACTCCCTCACTCTCTGATGCGCCCTCTCCATGTCCTTCTTCCGCTGCTCGGCGCTGCGACGGCTGCTCTCGGCGTTCTGTCTCTGGCAGCTGAGCTCTTCCTGCAGTTGCTTCACCCGCTGCTCTGCAGCCTGCGCCTGCGCAGCCAACGTCAATCACAGAGCCATCTATATCACATCCTCCATACTGCAATTATGTTACATTCAACTAGACCAGCAAGACTTATTTACACTAGGAAGAGGATATACCCTTTGAGCAATGAGAGTGACAGTTAACAGCCACGAGCAACAGCTGCACTGAACTTATTATGGCTACACTGAGGTTTGAACAAACCAGCGTTTCAGATCTCAGTCCAGCACCTGCCATAACTGAAGGTCTCCGTCCACATTAACCCAGCTCACCCTGTCCCTCTCCTTCTCCACACAGCGGTTGGTCCGCTCCAGCTCCTCTTTGGCCCGGCTCAGGTTCTGCTCCCGGACAGCCATCTCCCCCCGCGCCTCCGCTAAGCGGGCTTCTGACTCGCGGTGTCGATCCGAAGCAGAGCGAACATCCTTCTCCAGAGACTGGACCCATGTCTGAAGCTCTGCTATTTTCGATCGTTGCACTTCAGAAGGAGGAAGACCAAAAAAGAAGGGGGGAGAGAGGAGTTAACAACCAGAGTAAGAACTTGCAGTAGGAGCAATGATTTCAGTTTTGTATTTGCATCCTGCTTTCTTGCAGGAGAATGATGAGAGATCCTGTTGAAAGTATAAGGCTTATTACTTAAGATTTATTTATGCACCTCACCTGAGCACTGGTCTGAAGGCACAACTTAAGAAAGAAGCGTAAAATACTCAGATTCCCCAGATACTTGGGCAGGAGACTAAATGTGGTTAAGGGACGGACAGGGGGACAGGTTAAGGGGCGGACAGGGGGACGGACGGACAGTGAAAAGGTACATCCACAGAATAACACGTATCCATCATCTTAAATTCCGTTACGCAATATTGAATTGCTTAAGAGTCATGCGCTGGAAAAGAACGGGATGCTGATATCTGATATGTGGCAGAGAGAAGGAAAGACAGACGGGATGATGGACAGAAGTATGTAAAGGCTAATGGACAGAATAAGATGTACCCATGTATTCAATTTTGTTAAGAAATAATGAACGGTTTAATAGCTCTCGCCTGAAAAAAATGGGGTGGCAGATATCTGGCCTGGAAACAAAATACAGTTGAGGGACGAACGGACGGACAGAAGGACAGACAAAGGTATAAAAAGGCACATCTACACAAGAAGATGTATCCAAATCTGAAATTTTGTTCAGAAATACTGACTGATTTGAGAGTTCTGTCGCGTAAAAGAAGCACGACTGATGGATGGACAAACGGACGGACGGACAGCACTCATTCCCAGAACCCCATTCACTCCATGGCGGGGGATATTAACCTTTTGTTACAACCTTTGTTAACCTTTTTGTTAGCTGAGTTAAGTTAATAAAACAGCCTCTTATAACAACATTTAATACCACTAGGGCATGTATACTATAGCAAGCAATTGTACTGGCACCCAGCTACCCCTCTGGCTGCTACCAATATTGTGGAACCACCACTTCATCACGACAACATATGTCGCAGAACACCAATTTCTCTGAATAACGAAAATAACTGTTAGATGTTTGTGGATAGTTTTTAGTTGCCCTTTGTCCAGTGTGTTAGCAGTAGTTTCAACCTGTGCAAAAAAAAATATCAAAAAATTGAACAAATTCTAATGTTCTTATTTTCTTTTCTTTATTCAAATACATGTGTGTTGTGTTATTTGTTGCCCAGGACGAATTCAAACTTTCAGAATTCTTCTGAATTGGCCAAGGAAATTGAAAAAAAAAATTGGCTTGATGCACGTAGACTCATGCATTTAATTTACAATCAGATGTAAGAACATTTTATCAGCGTATTAGTATTAACAATGAGGACATTCAGCAGTCGCCGCCCATTACACAGATGATCGAAACTGAACAAGATCCTCCGATTCAATCTTGCATCTGCAGCTATTAGTCATTGTGGAATAACACTCATTCATACACTCGCTACCAGTGATCACAATGCATATGAAAACGGGACTGCGATGACCAAAAAGCATGATAAAGACCTGAAGTTCCATAGTATTGCCTGAGGGACAGAATTACACATAATTCAGAGACACAAACGTGCAAACTAAATGCACCCCAATAAAGGTTTTCATCTAAGCCACACATGAAATATGTACATTTATACAGGGAAGACTAAACAAAAAAAAAAAAAGAAAGTATGAGAAAGACTCTAGAATCTTGTCGGATTATAGGCATTGCACTGTTAGGTGTTGAAAAAAGGTTTCCAAAAGCCACCAGGACATTTGTGTCTTTGTGCTTTCTAATCTTGAAATCGATGTGCTGCCCAGACTGGTGCTCCGTGCCCTAAGGGTGATATGACAAAGAAAAGAAACTTCAACTGTTTCCAGTTATGAGAGGTCAGGAGACACGCTTAAGACTTCATATGCGTAAATCAGTTTAATTTAAGTATGGGTGAAGGGACAAAATTAACCACTAAAGAATTCTCGGCCTAACTCCTGGAGGTAAGGCTGGTAATCAATTGAGGAAACAATCACTGACGACAAGGAGGATTACATATCTTAACAAGGCTCAATTATCAGGTGCCATGATCAAGGTGGAGACCCTGTGGGCATCTCTAAGTCCAAGGTGGGTGCAAAGATCACCTTTAGAGCCTGTTGATGTTCTTTTGCATTTCAGATTTATGATTCATGTTATCAACGTACAGCAATGTGACAGTGAATGCAGTTTTACTAAAAATTTCTGTTTTTTTCCCCAGCAAAAGGGAAAAAAAAAAAAAGTTAAAATGAGAAATAATGTGCAAATTCATCTGCAGTGCGTGAAACCCGGCTGCTTGGATGTCAGTGCTTAGGACAGAACAATCTAGCACATCTATCCTGATGCTTCATTGGTTACTGAGTCCCTGCACGTACATTTAAAGTGCTTTCACTCATTTTTTAATTTTTAAGATGCAGGATATTAACTAGAAAGGACTTTTAAGTAGCCATCAAATGATACTTCTCATATGCTGTACGTTCTGTCATGCCAATAAATCATACGTGAACAGAGTAGACTGGAACAAACCATCGATAAAGCAGTGATAACTGCATGGATTATGAATGGGCTTCGCTGCTGGTGAAATAAAGACTGCAATCACTGAAGGCAGAGCAATGAGTCACACAGCTGGGGCAGACAGAGCGACATGTGATGCTGATGTCACAATGAGCAGCACTTCACAAGCAGGGCTCAGCAAGAGCATTCATTTCAAGTACAGACGTCGCTTTTCCAACGACTGAGGTCAGCCAAATGACAGCTCTGTCGGTTTTCCCAAAGCAGATCCTCCCCAGGGCTCCGCCTTCACCCTGAGTAACTGCCAGGCTTGTGGCTTTACAGTAGTCTGTCTTTTTCTGTCCGTAATCCTCCGTTCCCTCCCATACAGAGAAGTCCAGGACTCGTAACAATAACAATGGCCTTTTACTGGAGCAGTAACTAACGGAACCGGCTGGAAAACAATGGCTGGCTCTCATTGTTTAAAAGTGGCCTTTTCAAGCACTTGACACTAAGCCACGGCTTAAGGGGGCAGTAAACTCTGCAGCTGTACTGCTGCTTTGAACTCAATGCACTTCATATACCGAAGATATGGAAAAATTGGAAGGAAGGAAGCCCAATAGAATTCTTCAGATATGACAGCAGCTTAGACTCCGACAGGCTAGTTCTCACATGCACAGTGCAGATGCATGAATCGTACGCGTGTCGTGAGTGCAGTGCTGATCCATGATGATCTGTGGTTGGACGGTTGGAGGGGACGGAGGCGTGGGCCTGCTGCACAGCAACGATGCTTACAGGAAGTTCCCATGGCAACGCTCTCAAGGGGTGGGTCTGTAAGCCAAACATGGGAAATGGAAAATGCACACCAAGGCTGAACAAATAAAGAAGCTTTGTATGAGGGCTGTTCAAAAACACAGACAGAACAACTTTCCAGTCAAATCTGCCCAGATAAAGCCCTGTAAACAGTGCCTAGATGAAGCACACTGCCCAGTACACAATCCCTGAATAGAGCATACTGACCAGTGCACAGCACCTGGATTAAAACACACTGGCCCCGTCCACAGTGCCAGGATTAAGCACACTGCCCTGTCCATAGCACCTGGATTAAGCACACTACCCTTTCCACAGCGCGTGGATTAAGCACACTGTCCTGTCCACAGCGCGTGGATTAAGCACACTGCCCTGCCTACATTGCCCGGATTCAGCGCACTGCCCTGTCAACAATGTCTGGATTAAGCAAACTGCCCCTCCACAGCACCTGGATTAAGAACATTGTCCTGTCCACAATGTCTGGATTAAGCAAACTGCACTGTCCACAATGTCTGGATTAAGAAACTGCTCCGTCCACACCGCCTGGAATAAGCACACTGCCCGGTCCACAATGTCTGGATTAAGCAAACTGCCCTGTCCACACCGCCTGGATTAAGCACACTGCCAAGTCCACAATGTCTGGATTAAGCAAACTGCCCTGTCCACAGCACCTGGATTAAGCAAACTGCCCTGTCCACAATGTCTGGATTAAGCAAACTGCCCTGTCCACACCGCCTGGATTAAGCACACTGCCAAGTCCACAATGTCTGGATTAAGCAAACTGCCCTGTCCACAGCACCTGGATTAAGCAAACTGCCCTGTCCACAATGTCTGGATTAAGCAAACTGCCCTGTCCACAATGTCTGGAAATAGAAAACTGCCCTGTCCACAGCACCTGGATTAAGAACACTGCCCTGTCCACAGCTCCTGGATTATGCACACTGCCCTGCCCACAGCACCTGGATTAAGCGCACTGCCCTGTCCACAGCGCCTGGATTAAGAACACTGTCCTGTCCACAATGTCTGGATTAAGCACGCTGCCCCGTCCACAGCACCTGGATTAAGCAAACTGCCCTGTCCACAATGTCTGGAAATAGAAAACTGCCCTGTCCACAGCACCTGGATTAAGAACACTGTCCTGTCCACAATGTCTGGATTAAGCAAACTGCCCTGTCCACAGCTACTGGATTAAGCACACTGCCCTGCCCACAGCACCTGGATTAAGCGCACTGCCCTGTCCACAGCGCCTGGATTAAGAACACTGTCCTGTCCACAATGTCTGGATTAAGCACGCTGCCCTGTCCACAGCTCCTGGATTATGCACACTGCCCTGCCCACAGCGCCTGGATTAAGCGCAATGCCCTGTCCACAGCACCTGGATTAAGCGCAATGCCCTGTCCACAGCTCCTGGATTAAGCACACTGCCTTGCCCACAGCGCCTGGATTATGAACACTGCCCTGTCCACAGCACCTGCATTATGAACACTGCCCTGTCCACAGCACCTGTATTATGCACAATGCCCTGTCCACAGCACCTGTATTATGAACACTGCCCTGTCCACAGCGCCTGTATTATGCACACTGCCTTGCCCACAGCGCCTGGATTATGAACACTGCCCTGTCCACAGCACCTGTATTATGAACACTGCCCTGTCCACAGCACCTGTATTATGCACAATGCCCTGTCCACAGCACCTGTATTATGAACACTGCCCTGTCCACAGCACCTGTATTATGCACACTGCCTTGCCCACAGCGCCTGGATTATGAACACTGCCCTGTCCACAGCACCTGTATTATGAACACTGCCCTGTCCACAGCACCTGTATTATGCACAATGCCCTGTCCACAGCACCTGTATTAAGCACACTGCCCTGCCCACAGCACCTGTATTAAGCACACTGCCCTGCCCACGGCACCTGTATTAAGCACACTGCCCTGTCCACAGCTTCTGGATTAAGCACACTGCCCTGCCCACAGCACCTGTATTAAGCACACTGCCCTGCCCACAGCACCTGTATTAAGCACACTGCCCTGCCCACAGCACCTGTATTAAGCACACTGCCCTGCCCACAGCACCTGTATTAAGCACACTGCCCTGCCCACAGCACCTGTATTAAGCACACTGCCCTGCCCACAGCACCTGTATTAAGCACACTGCCCTGTCCACAGCTTCTGGATTAAGCACACTGCCCTGCCCACAGCACCTGTATTAAGCACACTGCCCTGTCCACAGCACCTGTATTAAGCACACTGCCCTGCCCACAGCACCTGTATTAAGCACACTGCCCTGCCCACAGCACCTGTATTAAGCACACTGCCCTGTCCACAGCACCTGTATTAAGCACACTGCCCTGCCCACAGCACCTGTATTAAGCACACTGCCCTGCCCACAGCACCTGTATTAAGCACACTGCCCTGTCCACAGCACCTGTATTAAGCACACTGCCCTGCCCACAGCACCTGTATTAAGCACACTGCCCTGCCCACAGCACCTGTATTATGCACACTGCCCTGCCCACAGCACCTGTATTAAGCACACTGCCCTGTCCACAGCACCTGTATTAAGCACACTGCCCTGCCCACAGCACCTGTATTAAGCACACTGCCCTGCCCACAGCACCTGTATTAAGCACACTGCCCTGTCCACAGCACCTGTATTAAGCACACTGCCCTGCCCACAGCACCTGTATTAAGCACACTGCCCTGCCCACAGCACCTGTATTAAGCACACTGCCCTGCCCACAGCACCTGTATTAAGCCCACTGCCCTGCCCACAGCGCCTGGATTAAGCACACTGCCCTGCCCACAGCACCTGTATTAAGCCCACTGCCCTGTCCACAGCGCCTGGATTAAGAACACTGCCCTGTCCACAGCACCTGGATTATGCACACTGCCCTGTTCACAGTGCCCGGATTAAGCACACTGCCTTGTCCAGGCCTCGAATTTCGCAATTTGCCTCCATAGCCGTTTTTTCAAAAATTGCCATGGAGACCTATGGGCAACATTCTGCTGTGGTGGCCTTTACTAACCGCAGAAATTTTCCTGTCCATACAATGCTAACCTTGCATACACGTTCCAGTTGTTCATTGTACATGGGCTGCGGCAGTACTATTTTGCGTGCATATTGTTAACTGTTATCTTTTCATTAATGTTGGTGTGTAATCCTGCCAGCCATTCTGCTTAGTGTGCTCTATTGAGTCCACTCAGAATGGACTCAGCCCATCATAGTGTCTTTACTTGAATCTTTACTCGTTATATGTATCAATCAGAAGTAGACTGATATCAGGCTTTTATAGGAAGGATGCCGGGCAATTATTTTTGTAACGATGACCCAATTTTAAACAAGCCTTGGCATCATCGGTATTCCCTGTGATGTGAAGTCATCAGAACAACCAATCGGGGTGCATATTTCCTGAGCCACTCCCGGTACCAGTCTGGGCAGTTTACTTTCAACCTCCCTACACAAGCGCCATGAAGTTAATCACGCAGAGTAAAAAAGGTTGTGTGGGTGTGAGCTTGACCTAATTATGCACACTGCCCAATAGACAGTACCTGGATTAAGCACACTGCCTGGCACACAGTGGCCCAATGAAGCACCCTGCACTCACTGTCCACAGTGGTTGGATCAAGCACGCTGACCTGTTCACAGTGCCAGGATTAAGCACACTACTTGGTCCTCCGGGGCCATTACAGGGCTTGACAAAGACAAGCATTTTAAAACACAGCACACACCGATAACAGGAAGGCCACTGCAAGAATATCACAACATTATTGAAATGTAGACCAGTGCTCAAACGCAGGGAACAAGGAGCTGCTTGTGTTTCTGTGCATTTGCCAAAACAAACATCCACATTTTCCGCTGAGTCGTACGCATCTTTAGCCCCTCCCCTCCTCGTCCCACACCCACGCCCACAGCTACAGCACAACAATGAAATCTGCTCCACAGTTTTGGAAAAACCACACGGAATGCATGCAGGGACAAAAAGCTTTTGTGGGGAGTTTGGAGAGGGATTTGCAGTCAGCAAACACCAGCACGTGGCAGAGAGAGACGTCAGACCGCGCCCGTGAGAAAGCCTTGGCCAGGTATTATCTAACACAGCCTCAGGTGAGACTCATCTAACGCACACAGAAAAAAAGATGAAACGGTGAAATGATACTCCTGAGAAAATGAAGGCACATGATGAGAAAAGTACAGGGCGAGCACTAAATGAACAGATAGCAGCCCTGTTATACGGGCGAGAATATGGGGTAGGTCTTCTGTTTTGTTACCGGTAACATTAGCCATTTCGCTGACGCTTAAATCCAAGTGACTTTCAGTCGATTAGACGAAATAGGGTACAACTGTCATCTGAAGTATTATGGGGTTAAGGGCCTTGCCAAGAGGACCCAACAGCCGTAAGGACATTATTATGGCCGCATCAGGGCTTAGAGCGGCAGCCTAATGTTCTCAGCACAAGGCTACTGGTTGCCAGGTGTGCAGTATATAGTTGTGCTGAAAAGTTTGCATACCCTAGCTGAATTTGTGAAATGTTGCCATTAAAAAAACTTGCCTTATATTTAAGGATAGTGATCACGTTAAGTTATTTAACATAGGTGTTTGGCCCAGTTTTAAATCAAAATGATAACTGAAATCACGCAAACGGCCATGATCGTAAGTTTACATACCCTTGAATGTTTGACCTTGTTATATAGACACAAGGTGACACACTCAGGTTTAATTTGCCGTTAAAGATTCCACACCTGTGACTTTTTAAATTGTGACCAGTGTATGTGTGTATTCATGAAATTTGTCAGCTCCTGAGTGGTTGCACTGGTCTGCCTAGACAGAGCCATGGGAAGCGAAAAAGAACTGTCACAGAACCTTCGTAGTTCAACTTTTTAAAGATGGAAGAGGATACAAGAGGCCCATGGGGCTTAACAGTCACCTGAGTTGTGTTAAAAACTGATGTTATTGATGTGAATGAACCAAATATACCCAACATTTTCCTATATAAAGTATAGTAAACTTCACCCCCTCCCCATGGGCAAAGATGGAGCCATGGGGCCATAAAATGAACAATTTAGATAAAGCACATGAAGAACCTACCATCTATGGAAAGTATTGTTTTCCAGCATGTCTGGGTCTGGAGAGGAAGAGTTTGAAAATTTCAGCCAATTTGACCACTTTTAGACCTGCCCCTCAGAGCACCTGGGGGTGGGCACCATGTAGCTCACAATTTTGGGGCATATTTGACTAAGGAAGGTTCCTGCAAAATTTTATTGAAATCGGATCAGCGGTTTCTGAGAAGAAGTGGAAAATGTATTAAGCAGTTTTAGCCCCGCCCCTCAGAGCCCCTGTGGGTGGGCTCCATATAATTCACAATTTTGGTGCATATTTGACAAAGGAAAGGTCCTGCAAAATTTTATTGAAATCGGATCAGCGGTTTCTGAGAAGTTGTCCAAAATGTTCATTATTTACGGACGCACGATGCATGACGGACGACGACGGACCAAAGGCGATTAGAATAGGTCACTTTGAGACTTCGTCTCAGGTGACCTAATAAAAAGCTATCCAAATACTTGAAAATGGCAGTCAGTACTGTTCAGTCTGGGATTAACAGGTGGAAATTAGGGGACATTTTGATACCAAGCCAAGGTCAGGTGGGCCAAGAGAGATTTCAGCCCAAACTGCCAGAGGAAATGTTTGGGACACAGAAAAGTACAAAAGCAACCTAAGAAAAATACATGATGCTCTGGAAAAAAAATGGTGCGGTCGTTTCAAGGAGAACAATGAGGGGGTACTTAAACAACAGACAGCTGCATGGTCGAGTGGCTGGAAAGAAGCCATTATTGCACCAATCCCACAAAAAAGCCTGCCTGAAATATGCGAGACAACACCGGGACACACCTCACAACTTCCAGAATACGGTCATTTTGAGTAATGAGACCAAAATAGAATTTTATGGTCACAACCATAAGCGCTATGTTTGGAGAGCAGTCAACAAGGCCTACGGTGAAAGCTAGACGGTCCGCTCGGCCGAAATCGCATGGGTGTAGCCCCCGAAAGCCCGCTTCTCCCCTTTGTAGCACATTATTTAGCCAATACTGTCACCATGGCAACCAAAATTGTTGTGAGCCATAAGTGAAGTGTAACACATGTCCATACAAATGTGAAATATGTAATCGGTCAAAAAATTACAGCCTGTACAGCGTCCACAAGGAAGTGTCTACGGATGCAGACATGTTGGTGACGACAATTATGAATTAATTCATTTTTTCCCCTTCATTGCCATATATTATTTGATGATTGTGCCATTCTACAGTCCTGCGTAAACGCCTTTATTTAAATCGGATGGTGGATGTTGCATTTTGTTTTCCATATTAATGGTGCTGTCGATAAAAAGCACATTTGAGGCACTGCATGTTAATAAAAAAATAAATAAAAATTCAAAAGAACTTCTTATTTCACTACATAGTTGGTACAAATAATACGCCATGACAGAACTCTGATCTCATCATCAAGGCTGCCTGGGAATACCTCAGGAGACAGACTCAGGTGAGACTGTGAGCCTGCAGAGGAACTGTGGCAAATTCTCCATAGTGATCAGAACAACCAAACAGTCAGTAATCTTATATAACTACGAAACAGTGTATGAGCATCCCAAATTTTTAGGCATAGGGTATTCAGATTAAGAACTCATTTCAGTTTGTTTTCAGCAGTTCAGAACACTTTATAATACATTTTTCAATATTCAGAAACCTTTGATTTAATGATTTTTGCAAGCATCTTTGCCACACAGGGAATTGTGCCTAAATGTGCCTAAAACTTTTGCACAGTAATGTACATGACCTACAGTTAGATATGTACCCAATAAGAAATAAAAGATATGAGTTTTGCCGGGCCGTTCATGTTTTCTTTAAAAAAGGTTACCCATTTTACAAATTCAGCCAGGGTATGCAAACGTTTGAGCACAACTGTGTATCAATCCTGGAACTGGCATTAGAGCTCAATCACAGAATTCTACTGTTTAAATGGTGAAGTCCCATTAATCCAACTGCAAGTGAGTGATGTAACACTGTGGTCAGACGCCCGGTATTACACCCTTAAAGGGTTAAGAGCCAGTACACAGTTCAATTCAAATGAATTTCATCTTACAGAGTTGAACGGATTCAATTTCACACATAAAAACTCAGAAGGACCACAAAACCCAGCAAGTTTTGGTCTGCATATAATTAAATATAATGACACATTAAACAGAAGCATAATCATAGCGCAGCCCTCAATTGCCAGTACATCAGAGTGAGCACGTACAGCAGAGATTTCCACGGCAAACATTTCTTAACCCACACACTTGCAATGAGAGAAAAGCCCATCACAAGTGGTGCAGAGAGTGAGAGTCAAAGGTGCTGTGACTCACAGTCATTCTGCCTCCTGAGGTCCGTCTCCTTCTCCCCGGCCTCGGGTCCGAGGTGCTCGATGACATCGCCGCTGGGCGGGGCTAAGGAAGCGGGCCTCCCCCTGGTGGCGGGCGACACTGGCTCCCTCTCCCATGGAAAGACTCCGTTGGCGGAGGAGGTCTTCGGCGGGCGGTGTCGGCGGCCCGAGGGCGGGGTGCCCTGCGATGGCCAGGGGAATGGGGAGGACGCAGGGCTGGGGCTGTGTTCAGCGTACTGGAGCTGCTGGAGGGCGTGTGAGGACAGACGTGTGTTCAGGTGCGGCACTGTGTGCGGCTACACGGACCAAACTGCGGAAAGGCGACCTTACCCTGATGTGCTGGCCTTTGAAATCACCGTCACTGCCAGATGAGTCCCTCTGCTCCCGCCGTGACCCTGGGGAGAGATACCAGGGGCTGGTTTACCATATAACCTGGGGTGGGGATGGGGAGTTTGGAGTGTGGCTCACTTTAATCCTGATGGCCCCAAGAGCAGAACCTCATGAGCTCTTCCTCTCGCACACCCAGCCACAGGGAACAATGGCCAGCATTCTACACAAGACTCCATTTGACTACAGCCAGTTTGCATGTTGGAAAATCAGTGAGGAGGAAGGAGGAAGAGACGGCCAAGTCTGAGCTGTGTTACAGGACAGAGGTCAAGAGGGGTAAAGGCTGCAAGTCTGAGCTGTGTTACAGGACAGAGGTCAAGAGGGGTAAAGGCTGCAAGTCTGAGCTGTGTTACAGGACAGAGGTCAAGAGGGGTAAAGGCTGCAAGTCTGAGCTGTGTTACAGGACAGAGGTCAAGAGGGGTAAAGGCTGCACAGCCAGACAGAGGAGAGGAAGGGCAGGCAGAGAGCTCCGAGCAGACAGAGGGGGAAGGAGACAGTGCTACACAAACAGTACAAACAGCTACAGTACAGCACATAAAAACAAGGACAACCTGTTCTCTGCACAGACATGGACAGGGAGGAAAGGGCAACCAGATACTGAAGGGAATTGGACAAGGTGGTGATTTGAGAGATGGGGAGAGTGATAGAGAGCGGAGGAGGAGAGGGTTACCGCTGTGCTCCCTAGAGGACACATTCCAGCAGGGAGTGGAGAACAGCATAGAGTCCCCTGAGCTGCTGGTATTCTGCAGCTTCTCTAGCTCCGCCTCCAGCCTGGGGAAGAGAGCGACATGGCCAATCATATACCATCATCCAGGGCTGGACTGGGACAAAAAAAAAACGGCCCTGGCATTTTCGGCCATGACAGCCCAACCTGATCGTGACGTGACGGCCCGCCATACGCGCACATTTTGCTGTTCCCAAAAGTTAAAATTAAGCTCAGTAGTAGCCTATGTGCCCTGGAACTCCACACGAAAGGCCCCAGGCCAGAATCGAACCCACAACCCTCTTGCTGTGCGGTGGCAGTCCTAATCACAGCACCACCATGACAAAGAAGTAATTATTATTATTATCATTATCATCATCATCATAATATTATTATTATTCATATATTTACATGAATGAATATGAAAAAGGAATGTGACTTTGGGCCATTTATACAACCTCAATTCTGAAATAATTGGAATAAAGTGTAAATTGTGAATAAAATCAAAATGCAATGACTTTCAAATCACACCAGCCAGTATTTTATTCACAATAGAACAGAGATAACAGAAAATGTTGAAAATGAAAAATTTTACAATTTTATCCACAAAATGAGCTCATTTCAAATTTGATGGCTGCTACAGGTCTCAAAAAAGTTAGGTCAGGGGCCTATTTACCATGGTGTAGCATCCCCTCTGATTTTTTACACAGAGTGGAGGCGTCTGGGCATTGAGGAGACAAGTTTCTTGAGTTTAGCCATTGGAATTGGATCCCACTTGTTTAATACAGGCTTCCAGCAGCTGGAGTATTTTGGGTCTCCTTTGACTGACTTTTTTTTTAAAATTATGCGCCAACTGTTCTTAATCGGTGAAAGATCAGAACTTCAGGCAGGCCAGTTCAGCACACAGACTCCTCTAGCACGAAGTCATGCTGTTGTAATAGCTGCAGTATGTGGTTTTGCATTGTCCTGCTGAAATACACAAGACCTTCCATGGAATAGATGTCGTCTGGAGCGGCGCATACGTTGCTCTAAAACCTTGATATACCTTTCAGCATTCATGGTGCTTTTTAAAACATGCAAGTGTCCCACACCATATGCACCAATGCTGGCTTTTGAACTGAACACTGATAACAGGAGGGGTGGTCTTTCTCCTCTTTAGCCTGGAGGACACGTCACCCATGATTTCCAACAAGAATGTCAAATTTGGACTCGTCTGACCGCAGGACTACTTACCACTTTGCTAAACGTCCATTTTAAATGAGCCTTGGCCCACAGAACACGGTTCTGGGTCATGCTGAACAATGGCTTCCTTCTTGCAAGATAGAGATTTAGGTGGCATCTGTGGATGGTGCGGCGGACTGTGTTTACTGACAGCGGTTTCTTTAAGTATTCTTGGGCCCATTTAGTAATGTCAATGACAGAATCATGCAGGTGAGTGATGCAGTGGCGTCTGAGGGCGCGAAGATCACAGGCATCCAGTAAAGGTCTTTTCGGCCTTTTCGGCCTCTATCCCTTCTATCGCCAATCATGTTACACACCTGATGCCAGTTAACGTAATTAATCGCTGAATGTTCCTTCAGCTGATTCTCTGATATATTAACTGCCTTTTCACCCCTTTTTTGCCTTTTGTCCAATTTTTTTGAGACTTGTTGCAGCCAGAAAATTTGAAAAAAGCTCATTTTGTGGATAAAAATGTAAAATGTCTTAGTTTCAACATTGGAAACGTTATCTTTGTTCTGTTGTGAATAACATATTGACTCATGTGATCTGAAAGTCATTACATTTTGATTTTATTTACAATTTACACTTTGTCCCAACTATTTCGGAATTTGGGTTGTAATTTTTCAGTAAGACCATTGCACTATTTGGATTGATTCATAAATAACCTTTTTAAACATTGTTATATTATAAATATATATATATATATATATATATAATTATATATATATATATTATATATATATATAAATCTTACAGGCTCAACACGGCATAGAATAGTTCACTAGCTTCAGAACTGCAGAACTCGCTGGTTGCAAGTTTACTGGCAGGTAATTCTGAACGTCAAGACAGGGTTTTAAATAGGAAACATTGACAGTCTTCCTTGCTGTGCTGTATTCCAGGAAAAATATGATTTGCCACCGTAAAACAACGAATCATAGGAGGTTATCAGCAGCTGGTCAATCAGGGGGAACCTTCTGTAAGCTCAAGCAAATTTTAATCGAATACATACTTGCAATAACCTATTAATTTAACGTCGGTCTTACCGCTTCCCGTGTCCGCCTCCAAATGAAAACTGCTTGCTACATGAGGATCATCGTGGTCAAACAGCTGCTCAATTTTTTTTTTGCGACTGAAAGCCTGAGGCTCCAATGTCTGTTTACTTTATTCTCAAAGCTTTTCTGCTTCTCCACTGGTTTCTGACATTTTTGTCTGAGCTCATAGTCGAAACGCGTTTTTAGACTGTTATTGCAACTGGGGACAAGCAAAGCCATTGGTCAAACCAATTTCCCAGCAAGCCAGCCTTCTTAAACTTTTAGGACGAATTACATTAAGCCATTACAGGGCTTCCGCCAAAACATTTTTCAGAGGGGGATTTCCCCCTTTCCAACTTTTTCTGGGGGGGGATTTTCCATTTATCAGGGGGGATTTCAGTATGTAACGGCTAGCTGTCACAACCCTAAGAGACTGTAACAACTATTCATTTATGATATTGAGATGAACTGAAACTAGACAAAAGTTCTCACAAAAATAGAACATTTATTCAAAAAAGTAATTACTGCACTCAGTGACTGAGTGACCGTGTAAAATTTGAAAAATAAAAAATACAAGTTACAACTGCCATTGACTATAATCGAATAATGGATATTACGCGACAGAACGGTATGCTTTAGAACTGGACTGGGCCTGACCAGATTCTCTAGTCGACAAACAAACCTGCAAAGACACAAAAAAGCAGCGCATTTCACTAAGCAGCGCAATTCTCGGTCGCTACGTATATCCGCATGGAACCCCTACGTGAAAAAAGAAATTGACGAGAAGGGAAGGCGGCACTTTGGAAACTGTTATCGTACACCCATACATTAAAGACTGGCATTGACAGCATGGAAAAAAAATCATTAATGTACAAGCCATCTCCCCCATTATAAAAACTATTCACTTGATTTGAAGAGAGTCCGGTGAATAAGCATTTTAACGAATAGACGACAAGTGCAGATGGCGCAAACCTTGTCTCCAAGGCGAAAATATGCACAGCGCTGGGCAGGCTAGTAATTACCATGTCTGAAATTAGGAACAACGTTGGCCATGAAGATGTATAGCCACTGCCCTGATTGCGGTGCTGTGCAACGAAAGGGAAGATTCGAGATCATCTGCGGTCACCGGCCAGCAGCAAGGCAGAAAACATACCCAGTGATTGATTAGTTACACTCTCTGAGTGACGAATCTGTTCAGATTTTGTGGGCGTGAATGAACGTGCAAGTCAAGCAGTACTTGTATAGGTACTTTAAAGCCGCTTGCACACTGAACGCAAAACAAAATTTTAACGCAACAGATTACATTGACCTTGAACATCATCTGTCCTGCGAAAAATTCATTTCGCGTCCAGTGTGCAAGCAGCTTAATTCACTAAAAATATGTGCGGGAATGGCCCGCTTTGACAATTTCTTCTTGCGGGCCCTAGGGCAGTTTTTGCAGGAATCCCACAATCGCGCTGCTTGACGGAAGCCCTTAAATAATATGTACATGGCTGAAGCCTATCCATAGTTTTTTTTTTTAATCTGCAAGAATACAATTTTCGGTAGTTCCTATATCATAAAACAAAGATATAAATAGATACTGAAAAATGGCCAAGATGCAAGATAACCGGAATAGTGAAGTAGAAGAATTATAAAGTGGTATATAGAGCATGTTTCATCGACTTTCAAATTGTGAAATGTGTCCACAAAATAAAAACTCTCTGTGAAACATGACGTGAGGAGAGATGTCCTTAGTCCGCATATTGATTTACACTGCATGAATTTCCACGTAGAGTTAAGTAAAATCGTTCTAAAGTTACCTGGGTTTGATCTGAGCCACTGGCTACCTAAGACTTGAACTCCATTGCGATCATTTTTTTATTCTTGAGGAGGGAAGACTCAGATTTCCAGATTTCATTGGCCCACCCCTGTGTCAATGTAGAAAATGAACTAATGGGCTGCTTTCCGTGTTTTAAAGGCCGGCGCAGTCATTCAAAATTATCAATGTTATTAGAATTTTATAAACTATGACTGCATCGGCCCAAAATGTGCATCGGCCCACCGGGCATTGCCCGGTACGTTAGATGGCCAGGCCTGCCAGCATCCATCCATAACATGACACTGAGGCCGTGTTCACATAGTCAAAGAATAAATCCCACCACCTAATTCCTAACCACTTTTCCTTAATCTCTAAGGAAAACGTCATGAGGTTAAGGAAAGATGCAAAGGACAATTCATAGACTTAGGAAGAGACAAGTAAGCTACTAAGATTGCACTTAGATCGTGCATCCCTTGCCCGTCATGTTTGTTTTCTTGAACAGTTGGATGGTTGGTGCATCACTTTACATGCTGGTGCTGCAAGGAATTCTGGGATTGCATCATTGCCTTTCTTTCCATAAAGAATGGTTCATTGTATCCTGTGGCAATCAGTGACAAAGCCCCAAAGCAACTTTCTTTGATATCTTGAGAATTCAAACAGCAATCATCAAGGCTGCCGCTTCCAGATCACCTCCAAGGAGTTGGGGACTTTCCTAAGCAGTAAAGACTATTCAAACACATCCCAACTTTTTCCACAGGAGGAAAGTGCTTTCTGAGCAAAGCTCAATTCAGCATATAAATCTTATGCATTACATTGTGCAATTTCTTCATTTTATGGCATTACACAAGTCGACAGAGCATAGGAAGTGGCACCGCCCGCTCTGACGTTTAATATTGACATTATAAACCAAAACAACAAGCAAGTCTGTATCCGGCCGATCTTCATTTTAACGCACATCCTGGGCACAGGGCTGTCCTTCTATTTACACTGAGCTGATCACACAAAGAGAAGCCAGTCGGTCAACCCATAAACACAGCTATGCATCCATTTTTCCATTGTGCCTTCCTGTGAGCAAAATCAGGTGGAACCTGGGAACAGCCAGACAGCCAATCACTGCTGAGACTGGTATCACTACAGACCAGCGCTTCCGTTTAACACAACTGGAGCTGATGACCCACCAAATGCTTAGAACTGTGCGGCACAGGTTAGTTTTTATGGCAATCTGCACTGAAAGAGAAGAAATACACAAAATTCTCTGCTCTGTCCCAGTCACTATCTTTGGCAAGTGGGCTAAAGGAGAGATAAACATTGAAACACATAATTCTGGGGCCCATTAAGCCTGACTGCTCTGGGGAGAGATTGCAGCAAAGAATGCAACCACTGTGCAAGACCTCTAATCTCATATCTAAATCACTAACACAAAGAAGTGAAGTTGACAAAGAGTCGGGAGAGCAGTGATTTGAGAGTGAACATTTCAGCTACCGTGAGAAGGAGCCAACAAGCACAACACTGCTCAAAATTATAACCCCTTAAACTCTAACTAAAAAGTTTTCCCTAAGGTAGTTTCAAAGTCTGAAAAAGCATCTTTTCTTACTGTACATATTGAGTATCTGCTGGTGCAGTGCTTCACTGAAGCTATATCACAGTAATGCTGAAAGAAATATTCCAACTCAGGACACCAAGTTTTTAATCGCCATAATATTACATTACATGGAAAATATTTATCTTGTGTATATCATCTTATACACATTTCCTTATCATTCAGCAGGACATATTTGGGATCATTAGAAACCTTGAGATCTCTACCAGAATTTAAAATCGGCCTGAAGTTCCAATAGTTTGAATACAGCAGCTGCACTTGATGGACCCATAAATGGATACAAAAGTTTTGTGGGGTTAAGCCCTGAACATAATGTGTTTGAACAAAAACAAATGGATACAGTACACATCACCATTTTTCTTTCAAGGCAAAAATAATTATATTAAAACCTCCGACTAGTGGAAAGAGAATCTTGTTCACTTGCTCTCCCTTTCTTGAGCAATCACAGGAAACTGCAGAGTGGATAATCTTTCAGAAATACAGAGATCCATCAAGATCACCCAGTCAGGTTTATTGTGCCCTGAAAATCCTTAAGGAAAAAGTATACTCAGCAATTTTAAAGCAAGTTTACAGCCAGCACGGATAGAACAGTAATCTGCACATCTGTTAATCAGCACACCCATTCTAATAAGGATTATTTACTAATTAAACCTATTGCAAGCCACCTACCAGCCAAGTGCTACTGTCGCATTTTCAATGAACCGGATGTGACATATACATCACCCATAACAAAGCTTACTATTGCAAACAATAACTTCTAAACAATGATTGCGACAAATAAACATGATAAACCCACACAAAATGCATAACAGGAGGAGGTTTTCAGACCAAACACAATCAGTTTGAGGCTGAATTTACTGAAGAGGAGCTACACGCAGTTACTTTTAATTGCCCAGCACAAATAACATGAAGAATGCAAAGCAGCCATTTTTCTTTATGCACAATGAATGGGGTGGTGCTGACGTCACACTCGCGCCGGTTCGCGCGTGATGAAGGTGATGCCGAGACCTAATGGCGCGCTGCGTGAATGAGGCCCAATCGAAATTAAATCCGTCAGAACTCCCAATCGAAGTGTGTCCGCTGATTTTCTTCGGCACAGTTGCAAAGCCAAAGGTGAAGTTAACGTAAAAAGTAAGACTTTGATGCAGGGTATACTTATCCATTCACTCCTTTGCGCAGAATACCAACATTGCCAATTTTTCCTGTTGTGCATGAGCCCATTTTAGGCTTTATAAGTCAGTATTCATGTCTCAGAGACTTTGGAAAACTATTCCAGTGAAGCAAGACATTTGGAAACTTAATTACAGAATTATTTAGTGACTAAATTTCAGAATTTATGGACGCCGGCGTCTAAATCTGCGCAGCGGGGTTGAAAGCTTGTGTTTTTCCATGAAACAAATGAAAACAAGAAACGACGAGAGCACTAATGTACAGTAAGTTACAAATGGCCAGCAGACTCCTGCTTACCGTTTGACCTCCTGAGTGAGCGAGTGCGACTGCTTGCGGGCCGAGTCCAGCTGCCCCTCCAAGCCGCACACCTGCGCCTGCTTCACCTGCAGCTCCTGCGACAGGCGCTGCCGCTCCCGCACCGCCACCCGCACCTCCTCCTGTGAGACCTGCAGCTCCTTCCTGACCCCAGCCAGCTCCACACGCACCTCCTCAAACTGCAGTCAACATACAACACCTCAAACTCCAGGGAGCTTTGACTGAAGAACTAAAGAACTTTGACTAAAAAAATATGTACTCCAAAGTGGATTCCAAATACATCAAAACGTAATGCAGACACACGTAAGGAATTAATAATAGGAACGTCACTGAAGCATGCTGAGGCGAATATCCGTGCACAATGCGCAACTATGATTACTGCTGATACAGCAATTAATTTCTATAACCTGATATTTGGATCAGGAAACGTCACCATGGAATGTGTGGCACGTGTCAACATAATTAAATGGTGGGACTCAATCCAGACATAATACTTCAGAGGGCATGAATGAGTCAACAGGTTTCAAAAGACACGTCAATGCTTTTGAGTGCCTGCAACTCCTGCAAGTGCGGGAGCTTCCGGACAGGAGGCTATGACAGGGTGTGATAGACTTTGCGTGGCGTCCAAATACCCACCCTAATTTATGCAGTTCTTCTTTAAGTGCGCACTTGTGTTATATGAGAGAAGCGCGGACATAAAATGCAGACCTCAAGTCTGCACTTGTACTGCAGTGAATCAGAATTTACAGAGCAGATTGGGACAAACATCTAGACGACATCTATACAAACATCCCTCAACTCTTGCTGGGAGAACATCGCTCATTCGGATTTGGCTGAATCACATTAATCATCACCATAACACTAAATTTATGGATAATAAAATTCAGTAAAGTGCCTCCTGATGCGGATCAGCAGGAGGGGCACATCAGGGGTGCAGCACCGCTGAAGATCAACACTAGAGAAATGGGACACCCTGTGGTCTCGGGCGCATATACAGGTATGCACGCACGGGGCACAAGTGCGAGTACTGAGACAAGACCAATGAGCAGGACTGATGATGTGCATGAGCCTGTGTAGCTCCTGTCACTGCTTGTGCTGGCAGACGGCAGGTTGTGATAGAGGGTGAGTGATTGTGTGTGAGTGAGTGCATGAGTGCGTCTGTGCACGTGCGTGAGTGTGTGTACCTTTTGTTTCTGCTTGCTGAGGGCAGCCTCAGTGCTGTCCAGCTGCAGCTGTCGCTGTTGTTTCTCCCTCTGCAGCCGATCGTGCTGTACCTGCAGCTCCCGCACCTTCTGCAGGGCCGCACCAGACAGCCCCGCGGTCCAGTCATCCCAGCTCATCCCTGCGCCCCCAGCACCGAGCCACACACACACACACACACACAGAGCTACAACCTCTCTCGGGGGTCAAGGCCTCTCCATGGGCAAAGCTGCAAGGAAACGGATCAGTGTGAAATCACAGGCAGAACAACACAGGCTGACATTGCCCAATCTCAACCAGAGGCAGACCTCTGGCCTTGCTGTGAGCAAACACGCTGCGAGCGTGCATGGGCTTACTGTAAACCGCACGAGATTGAGTAAGATAGAATGCGCTTGCGTGATAGTCTGTGAGTCTGCGTGCATGTCTGAGTGCATAGCATGATTAGGGTGGGAAATAAGCATGAACCACCAGCCAAATGCAGGCCAGTTGATTTCAAACTCAAAATAATGACTTACTACTGAGTGACAAGTGAATCTGAACTCTAATCTGTCCGTGACCGATAGATGCTTACGTTTTAAAATGTAAGCTTCCAACCTGTGTGTGAGAAAGTGGGCATGCACGCGAGTGTGTGTGTGTGTGGGTGTACATGAAAACAGGGTTAAACACCACAGCAGTCCTCACACGCCTGGGACAGAGCGCTGGGAACCCCAGCTGCCAAAAGAGCACACGTCGCACTGGCGCCATGGCAACGAACGTTTCAAATAACAAGCGCTGAGCTGAAAGCTGGCCACGAACACCAGCAACAGACAGCAGCATTCGAAAGATTTACCACTATGCACCAAGACTGAACTGAGCGCACTGTGGCTCAAAGCTTCTACACTCTGCCCAGCGCAGATAAAAATGCCAACTGGTAGCACAATTCTCACACAATGGCAAACACAGTATGACAGCGACAGAGCCTTTTAGACAATGGAGGGACAAGACAAGGGAAAAGGAATGAGGACAATCAAGGTTAGGAATCGAGCACCTGTTTCAAAAACCAATGAAGTCAGACCACATCGAGGCAGGCACCTGAGGCAAAGTGATGGAAATTAGGCAGCACAGAGGTGCAGACACCCGCATAAGTTGAGAGACGCTCAAAGCACAGATTCACAGGTACTCAAAAAAAGAGCAGAAGCTTCAAATAGGAACGTGCTGACAACAAAAGCACTGCCTAAAAGACACAGCGAGCCAGAAGACCCTCGTGAAAATTAAACAGGCAGAGCACAACATTAGTACCAGCGACCACCCAAATTCTGGTAAAATATTCAAGTGGCTAGTAGATTTGCTTCACTCGCGGCCAAAAAACAACTGTAACCTCCTACTGAGCTGCTGATTTGAACATTCAAATTTAATTTTGCACCCAGCCCTCAAGCACTGCTTTCATCCTTGTTGAATAACCCTCGTCTGCAAGTAAATGAGGCAAAATTAAGCACATCTCACTGAATACATCCACATCCTTTTCTCTTTCAATGGACCAAAGACCGAAATGACCTCAAGCACCTAGCTTGGAACTAGAAATAAAGCCCTCTTCTTTGTATATGCACACATCTTTTTCAACTGAAATTTTATGGACCAAACACAAAAATGACACGAGCCCCATGAATAAGAAGTAGTGCACAGGAAAATACATATTTGTTATTTCAAATGTAAGCCAAGAAACCGTGTCTCAACAGCTGCTTTCCACGCATATACATCTAATTCAGTTTCAGATCCACTGAAAGAGTAAGCAGTAACACTTCTATAATTCCCATTTGAAAATATTAGAGCACTGATCCTACAGAGCCACACTCGTATACTATGCTAGTTCTTCATTGACTGACAGGCAGTCAACTCGATCCGGTGATTGACAGGTATTCGATTCAGAGTAGAATTTCGAAACCATGAGAACAGGCCGTCTAACGACTAGCCATTTAATTATCAACATAATTTCATTAGTTCTGAGCTAAAAGGCATACACACACCTGTGAACTTTAGGCATGGAACACTGGTCGAGAACTGGATGAAACTCACATTATAAGCATATAATGGAAAACTATAATTGCTCGTAATAATTTTACGTTGATGAACTGCTTCTAAGAGGGGGATCCCTCCTGTCCTCCCAAACTAGTTTCAGGGTCAACGGAGCCCAGAAACCGCAAAGCACCCATCCCGGGGAAAACACTTGAGCGTAAAGCTGCTTTCACACCGGACGCGAAACGATTTTTTCGCACGTCAGAGAACTTTCAAAGTCAATGCAAAGACGCGATTCGCGTCTTTGAATTGTGTTTGAATAGAATTTGTCGTGCGAAAAAATCGTTTCGCGTCCAGTGTGAAAGCGGCTTAACAACGCAAGGTGGAATTTGATGGGAGAAATTTCCGTCAAACTTGGAATCCGTTTGAACACACATTCAACAGTTAGAAGCAATTTCGGCATGACAAACATCTCTCATAAACTGAAGATAATAAAAGGCTTCCAATGCGCTGCCAGACTAGATAGTGCGATGCGTTGTACCACTGGGAAGCGGGTGCGCGCCTACCCCGCAAGCCCGCCAACGAGCTTGCCATCCCGAGGGAAAGTTCTGAGTTCTGGGAAACTAGTGATGGTCAAGATGTCCAATTGATGTGTCTGAAAACACCATTATTACGGCCCTAATCAGCCCCATAATGGGCTCTCGGTTCACAACCAGACTTCGAATGCACTTGGCATGTTAGCATGACCCTAACTTAAGTAACTTTAACGTAAAATGCTGCCGAATATTTGTGAGTGTGTTTTTTTTAAATAGTAATTTAATGGTGAAGCACTGTACAATGTACTCTCTTCCATTTTTGGCTGTAATTAATTTTTCTATTTTTTATTAATTGTCGTATGGACTATATGTATGAAATAAAGAATTTATTATTGTTGTTATTATTATTATTATTAGCACCGTCACAGATCAATCTCACAAGGCAAACGTGTTGCCATTAACTTTACAGTAAAACTAAGCCTGCGTGTTAGCTAGCCAAATCAATCTAGACAGCAAGTAAACATACCGACATAATCAACAAGCTATAACTAAATTAACGAGTTTAATGGTGACAGGTACCGTAACTAGGCTACCAAGCTCGTTAGCATCACACACAACATAAATGGGTTCCAAACATTAATTCTCTTGCATGACAGCAGCACATCATGGTAGTCAGCTAATAACAACACGTCAGCCAGCCGTAAAACAGTAAGTAAAGCCAACTAACTAGCTAGTTAAATTTACACCCGTAATAGTTTAGCAAGCTAACGCTTTCATGAGCTCGTACTTTTCGCGGGTATTGCAACACAGCGAGTACGTTAACGTCAGGTAACATAAATGTTAGCCAGCGAGAAATCCAAGTTTGCTAACAATGTAGTTCCGAGATAATCTAACGTACCTCACTTGTTGCGGTTAAGTTATAAAACGAATATTACATTAATAAGCTAAAGCAGCAAACTAAAGTCTGTCATGCTGACTTGAGTAGCAATATTAGCGCAGAGCATCTCCCATTTGACAATAGATTATTTTACCACCAGTTGATAGCCTTCTATCTAGGACGCAACTGGATTCACTGACACCAACAAAGCAAACCAGACGTTACGCTAGAAATATTAACTGGATGTAGTAGCTTGAAACCAAATGTCTAACTTGCTCGAAGTGACGATAACGTGATTTGGCTGGCTTGTAAGTTAAGTGAAGTTAATCTAGCCAGTCTACGTTAGCTAGCAAACTAAATGGTTGAAAAATGACCAACTTACCCGGCTTTTAATACCCTTTTTCAACGCTTCTTTTTTATTTTAAATAAAGCAAAATACGCCCTGACGCGAGTTTAAATTCAGTTAATGTTATATAACTGACCGCCAAAAACAAATTTTAAAAAATGATTCTGTAAAATTTATCACTTTTCCGTTGGGCATGCACTCGGATTGCCGCTCACATGCTCAAACTCGCGTAGCCTGTTGCCCTGTCACTCAACTGCAAATCCTCGCCAACTTCACAGACCCGTGGCAGAGGCCGATGACGTAGGAAAACCGCATCCAGCTACTACGACATCTGGCGGTCATTGACTACAGAGGCCAAAATATGTTGGAGACGAAACACTGATACACCTAATGATGTTCATAAAACAAACGAAAATAAAACAAATAAAATTTCATAGTTTTGTCTTGCTATGGTGCAGCAAAGTATTGCATTTCGCCACATATTTCTCAACTGCACTGAACATGAATGGAGCAGAATTGATCATGCTCAGGGTTGTCAATTCCAACCAGGTAATATGCAACAGCAGCAACACTGTTCAAATTTTAATGGTCTTGGGCCATGGTACACAGTGGCTTTTACATAAAGAGAGGATGCAAACCAGCACAAAACCTCTCGCTGCCACATTCCTCACCTAACACTAGCTAAGTCAATTGCCCACATCCCACCTATACTCACTTAGCCACTGAAATGATGAAATTGCCTTGAAGACTTACAATCTCAAATCAAACTCTGTTGGGTAAAATGGCATATACACCACACTGAATTTCTTTCCCCTCCCAAATGCCTAACAATGTTGAGGCTGATTTCACACCGAGGGTGCAGGCCAGTCACAGCACAAATTCAGGAGTCACTCTCTCTTCCAAATACAGCATCAAAGGAAAAAAATTAGGACCAAGGGTCCTGTAGTCCAATGGCCCAAAAAAGAGAATTTGGAGAAACTTTGTAAATTTTTGCTACAAATGGGCACTTTCAAAGTCAAAGGTCAGGGTACCGACAATATTGTCTATACTTCCTACACTATTGGGCAATGTTTCCACGTGATAAATTAGAGACTTCATAAGGCCATACCACCACCTTTTGAAAGACATGTAAGAAATTGTAATTATAAGCATGATTAAGAAGATTACAACCAAAACAAGTATTTGCCACTAACGTGTCTTTGTCCCCCTCCACAAAATGTGAAATCATGTCAAAATGAGCAATCTCTCGGTGTGACCTTGAGAATGGCGCGAAGGTCACCAAAATCAACTGGCGCCGGGGTATCACCCTAATACGTTAACATGAAATTTGAAGAAAATCCGTCAATTCGTTCTTGAGATATCACGATGACAAGGCTATCAGCGTGAAAATCCACAATCTCTCGGTGTGACCTTGAGAATGGCGCGAAGGTCACCGAAATCGACTGGCGCGGGGTATCACACTAATACATGTTGACATAAAATTTGAAGAGAATCCGTCAATTCGTTCTTGAGATATCTCACTGACAAGGATTCGGGACATACGGACGGTCGTGAATACTATGTTCCGCGCGGCGGGGGACAATAATGGAAAAAAAAAAAAAAAAACATTTAAAATGATAAAATCTAAGTGGTCAAATTTGTTGACTAAGGTGTTGACTGTCTCTAGGATGCTCCGTGACAAATATCAAGTCATTCTGGCTGTTTCAGAGAAGATTTTAGAAAATTTTCAGTGACTTTGGTTTTGACCTTTCAGTCACAGGTCATGATGACAAATGAAAGCCCTTACACGACTTCCTATCTGGAGTCATTATTAGCATCAATATTTCCAATCACTTCCATGTTATAGCCCATTGAAATATGCCCAATATTGAGAATGTGGGAGAATTCACAATTTCAAAAATTCATAAAATGTTCATAAAATCAAAATGTTCAAATTTTTTGAACTAAGTTGGTCAGTTGTGTCACAAGGATGCTCCTTAAAAAATATCAAGTCACTGAGTCAGACGATTTCAGAGAAAATTCTTGAATACTTTTCAACAGACGGACAAATGCCGCACACCGCATCATCCCAATGATCCATTGGCCCTTTGAGCGCCATTGGATGAAAAATTTGAGGTAACCTTGAAATGGAAATGATAAAGGGAAACCCATGTATAAACATGACATGCAATCAACGCACACAGCTCACAGAGAGAGGCGGTAAAATCATCTCAGTTGAATCACAACCTGTAGACTTAGAAAGGAAGAACCAAGGAAACAAACTTTCATATTGATTGACATTAAAAACCATGGCTGGATTGCAGTTCAATCCCGTTTTTCATAATTGATTGAATTCCCATACAGACTTTTTCGTCTTTGAGTGAAAATTATTGCTCTACATAAATACTTGCATTTTAATGATTGTGTATGACGGTGATGCTATGTGCCTGTAATGATTTCGATTCAGTCATGAAATCGGGGGAAAAAGTTTTGAAAATGCATTTGACACAAGAATGACTCTTAGTATTGTAATATGGTTATGAGAAGAGGTAAACGTGGAAGAAGTCAGAGGAGGAGCAACATGACTCTGAACATGATAATACACAATCATTTCACGAGAACAAAAGGCTATAAATTGATGAACTGAAAAAAAAAATGCTATTCCAAATAAAACCGTACGCTTATCTGCTGAAAAGTGGGCAAGTCAACAAATTGTTCACACAGAAAGGCACAAGGCAGACATTCTTGCAATTTGAGTTCACTTTTTAATATTCACTTCTCAATACATTATTTGCAATTTATACAAGAGAAGCATTGGGCTAAAAGTCAGAAACAGGAAAGCTAAAATAGTAAGTGTCATTACAGACCGCATCCTGTAAGTTTTTGCCATTTAAGAATTTTACAAAGGGGGAGGGGGGGAGCGAAACAGAGAGCCCGACAGAGAAAGAATAAATCAGAAGAGACCGGAAGAAACCGCAAAGTAGGGTGTGATGGACAGCAAGCAGAGAGAACCCAATGACGAAAGAATAGGGCGACAGTATATATACGGCTTTGTACAAGGACATTCAGAAATGTGCAGCTCTAGAAGTGAGAACATTAAGCCATAAAACCCCGCGTCAGACGCCCTCTTACTTTCATGGCCACATTCACACTCCTTCACTAGTCCCATTTTGGCAAATAAAAACCCAGGACAGAGAGAGGAACAGAAAAATAATGCCATATACACTTTAACATTTCACAATTTTATATTTACACTTGTTATGGGTTTAACATCAGATGTAGGGGTCAGATCACGCACAGACACTGCAGGAATAAATCCCTGATATTTTTCTGCACCCGGTCTCCTCTCCAGCCAGGATACAGGGCTCACCAAAGGGCTCCTCTTCTCACCTTCTCAGTGCAGTTAAGAAGGCAAGACCAAAGCTGATCCACTCCAAAATGATATTTACAATTAACTTAATGGTGAAATTAACCAGTAAAATAAAATGATCCATTCAGTCACTCGTTTGCATTTGTGAAACTTTCTTTAAAAAAAAAAAAAAAAAATAGATTTTCAGCGAAGGAACACTTAAAGAACCGAGCTGAACTTCATTGCACTGCAATTATTGCAACTATTGGTAATGTAGAGCATGAGCACACAGATTGTCCCTCGACTCACCCCACCCAGGAGCAGTTAGGAATCTATCAACGAGAGAGAAAGAGCATAGAAAAGCTTCATGCCATTAAAAGAGTTAGAATCAGCTTCCTAATCACCACACACACCCAAGGAGGTCATTGAACAGGTCATCTGGCATTATAAGTCACAACAGTGAGAACAGCCCTGAAGTTACTCAGATAAACTGGAACAAAGGGCCAGCACAAGACATTACTTTCACTGCCGTCAGCTTTGATCTGCTGGAAGTCGTTAAATAATTGATAAGCCGATTCCCCTGCAACACTGGGCATAGAATAGTAGTACCAGGACCACACTGAGGCTACATCCTCACCACTACGTTTTCATTTTGAAATGCAAAACTTTCGCTATGTTTTTGCCGAGCGTCCAAACCACAATGGCGTTTTTGAAACCGTAAAACAGAGACTTATCGACCTTCTTTTCGACTGAAAACTCTGAGGCTGAGTGTTAGTGTGGACGGAAATCGTATTTTTTTGTTTGAAAACAGCATATAAAAATGAAAACGTGCAAGTGTTGATACAGCTTGAGCGAAGCACAAAGGCACTGGAGGTATAGTTGGGTTCTGAAATTGAGGCTCAATTAGCATCCCTAACATTAACCAGCAGGTCTACAGATGCTCCACAAATGGAGTATCTAAATCAGCTAGTGACTTAAGGCTATGAGTTTTCAGCAATAGTGCCAGATGTTCCTCTTCTCTCTCGCACTCTCTTTCCCCTCCTTCCCTCCTCCTTTCTCTCCCCAATCTCAATAGTTTTTACAAAGCAGGAATGTTTCTAAAATAAATGAAAAATAAAGATTAAATAAAAATCTACAGTAAACATGCCATCATTGTTTTTGTTGCCTGAGGGCCTTCAACAGTCTTTTCATCCTAACAAAACTGCACCACTTGAAACTCAGGAGGTGAAGTTTTATTCCAAAATCGGTTCACAGAAAGCAGTACAGCATGTGCATTTTTGCCATAATGACAATGGCAAAAAAAAGTCACAAAAAGTTTCCATGAGATTTAATTTCATTCAGACAACTTGGTAGAATAGAAATCAGTGAGGGGGTCTTGTAAATGAAACGTGGCAATGAATAGTATTGTACTACACCATCACCTGGGGAAACTCTACAAGTGGCAGCACTTCACCACTGCGGCACACCTCTGTAACCGCCCATAGTAAACTGGATTTATAACACCTTTCAAATGCTGACAAATTCTTCTTTCATGAAATTCAGCACACATAACCCAATTATCCAACAGGAAATAATTGTTGACCAAGAGGTTGGGTTGCATTGCTACATACACAAGGTGCTTAAAAAGCCAGTGAATATATTTTTATTTGACAAATAAATTTTCCCTCTTCCACTGGATGCCTCCATCTGAGGTTCTTACATTGACTCCCCATGAAATCCTTCATTTCACCTGTGGCCAAGAACAGCACTGTTCGTTATCAGATGGTGTCATCATAGTTCACATTTCATAATGAGCTTTAGAGTGAAGATTGAGCTTTACCAACAGCCAGACTAATATAGATAAGATCTTTCATTTCTCAGACAACAGAGAAAGGTGGCCAATTTACCATTGTATTTATTCTCCATATTATACCCCTCAATTAGAGTTCAGATGGGAAAAACAGCACAGATTTTGAAGTTGGAAAATTCACTCAACTAATGGAAATTTTCTTCTATGATCAACATTATTTAAGATAAGCCTGTCAAATAAAATGACAACACCGCATCAAATGATGTTTAAATATTCACATCATGTATTATTAGACATAACTGGCACCCTACAAAAGGTCTTGAATAGTGAGAATAGCAGTTGCACCAGACAGGCAAACAAGAGCCTGCCATTATTCAACCAGTATTCCAGAATTAGTAATTTATGCAATATTTACCTTCAATACCTTTCAACAGAGAGAATGAGATATGGATATAGTTCTTAATCTCTCTCGCGCACACACACGCACACACACACACACGCACACACACACACGCACACACGCGCGCACACACACGCCAAAGCTGGCACACTCATGCGCTCACTAACCAATGAGCACGCATGCACATGCCTGAGCTAGCTATGCACGCATACAACTTCCAAAAACACTCACACTCTTCAGTCATACAACTCAATCCTCCATGACTCAGTTAGCCCCCTGCTGAACATTGCCCTCTTCAGTACCACCGACAGGCCCCCTCCTCAGTCTCTCATCTCCCTGCGCCGCCTTCGCTCGCACTCAGGCCAGGAATACCACAAAGACGATGAAGAAGACAATGAGGATGAGAAAGATCTTCACCAGCAGCCAGCGGTGCGAGGACACCGACTGGAAGTACTTGAGGATCTCGGCGTGGGCGCCCTCTACGTTCAGCTGCGTGTCCTCCACGTTGGCGTCGATCCTGAGGAGGACAAGGAAGGGTATGTCACTCGCAGACGACTATATTAAGTCTGAGGCTTGCAGAATCAGTGGCATCTTTTAAATCACTTCTGAAAACATATTTATTTAGAAAGGCCTTTTACTGATTGATGCATAACTTTTATTAATTTGCCTTTTCCCACTTATTGTTTTTTATACTAATTTTATTAATATGCATATGTATGCAAAAGTGTGTGTGTGTGCGCGCGCGCAGTTTTTTCCCTTTTTTTTTTTCTTTCCTTTAATAATGTTACTTGGTATTCTATCAACTTTTTACCTCTGTTAATCTTGATGTTATTTTTGATTGCTTTTACCTGTGCTTGCTTTTTTATGCAAGGCACTTTGTAATCCTGTTTTGACAAGTGCTTTATAAATAATAATAATAATTTATTGTTGTTGTCGTCGTCGTCGTCATCATATTGTTATTATGATAATAATAATTTATTATTATTATCATTATCATAAATGGTGAAGTAGACACTCATATCCAAACAGAAATGCAGGAGAAACTCTTCTTCTAGTGTCTCAGGCAGGCCTGCCTTCATAAACGCTGTGCCTCATCCTCACTCACCTCTGTACAGTCTCCTCCTGCTCCTTCACCATGTGTGCTAGCTGCTGGAATATGGAGCCCAGCTCCACGATGGTCGACTCGATGTTCTGCATGGTGTCGGCACGGCTCTGGATGTAGGAGTCCTGAGGTGCGGGAGACCAATGCAGCAAGGCATCAGTGATGCTTACAGAAAGATCCCAAATACAGCCATTCTGGACTAAGATTTCCGTACAATTTCACAGGCCATATTCGGTGAAGCTATATTGCCCCATTGTACGTTATAGCATAAATGCAAACTGCCACCCAATACAGAAGTTCACAAAAACGATCGCAGATGAGTATGGACTTTAGCTAGAAAAGGAGAAATGTAACAAATTGTATTTGCACAGAAAGGTTTTCAAATTGCTCGCTTAATTAGCAAGCTACTTAGTGAATGGCTTAGAGTATTATTTAAGCTGCTTTCACACCGGACGGGAAATGAATTTTTCGCACAACAGATTACATTCAAAGTCAATGCAAAGACACGAATACACGCATTTCAAAAACATTTGTTTCGCGTCCAGTGTGAGAGCGGCTTTAGGCAAGTTAAATGTCACAAATCGGGCAAAATTGACACTTTTTTTACCTGTGTGACCTTGGGATTTAACGGATGACCTTGAAAAACAATAGGGAACACCTCCTCTATGCCTAGAAGCTATTTCCAAAATTTCATAGCGATCCATGAATTCTAACTGGAGTTACAGCGCAAAAACCCACAAACAAGGTCGTCACCTCTGCGAACTTGACCTTTGACCTCGACCTTGTGCAAGGACATCACTTTGGTGAATGTGAATAACTCCTGAAAATTTAATGATGATACGACGACAGGAAAATGGTCAAAAAGGTGTCACGGACAGACAGACAGACAGACGGACAGACAGAAGCGTTCATAGAGCTGCTTGGTCGCAGCTAAAAATGCACAACATGTTGCTCAGTTGGCACATTTACAGCAGACATTTTCAATGAGGCACATCACCTGCTCATCTATGAGCTGCAGCTGCTGACTGGCCCGTGAGTCCATATCGATGGAGACGTCACCGGACTTCCTCGAGTCGTCTTGCATCAACACAGAGCTCTCTGAAAAAGACAAGGAGAAAATGGGAAATAAGCAGTTACAAAGTAGCCCATAAGTACCAGAACAATCACCACACATGAACATAGTTTGATTTTGTGAAATCAAAGCTATGTGCATGTAAATACCTGAAATGCAATGACATTCCCTATATCCAAACATATATTGCTTTATTATAATTCACAGGATTAAAGAGCCAAAACACAACGCCCATTTTACACAAAAACTATGCTGTACTTAAGAAAAAAACATTGGGTAAATGAGGAGGACGAAATAAGGCAGAAGTGAATCGCAGGGTTTCCCCACACATAGACCATTCCGTGGCGGGGCGCCACAGCTTCACTGTGAAGTGCCTCAAGTTGTTGCCGTTAATTCTAATTCCCCCCCCAACAAAATGAAAATCATCTCTTTTTAAAAAAACTTGGTCCACCACCACACATTACTTGCTGGTCAGTGGGAAACACTGAGATGCACCGATTGTAATAACCAGACCACACTGATTCCAACTAGAGCGCACACGGAGGAGGAGTCAGGGCAGAGGGCAGCCTTACTGAAGTTGTTGGCATGTAGTGGGGAGGCGGATGCAGGGGCCTGAGAGAAGTGCTCTCTTCGACTGCGCTGCTGCTTCAGGTTCTGCACAGAGAAACACAGTCACCATGACCTCTCTGCAATGATGAGCCACTCGCAGCAAGTCTCCAATTCACCAATGACCACCTGGTCACTGCCAGCAAGTGTATAAACAGGCTGGCACTGAGAACCAGTTGAGCAACAGCAGAGAGGATCCAAAATGGCACACAAGATAAAATTAAGGGTCCGAAAATTGGCTGAACAATTTTCGGTTGAGAAAGCAAAACAATAATGAAACTTAAACAGACTTGTAAGAGAGGCAGACTGATGCCCAAAACCATCCCCTTGAATCTTACCTCTGTTCTCACTTCGAGCACCGATTTGAAATCGTTTGACATTGACGCGAGTTTAGACTACGAGATAAAGACAGAACACAAGGCAAGTTAAGACTGTGCTACTTTTTGATTATTGGAGCAATGTCGTATATAAATGCAAATGACTGAAGTCAACATATCGAAAGAAGCAAATTCCATCACAGTTAAAATAATATTTTCATGTAGCCTAACAGTTTTACGTTACACTGACCTGTAGGGAGACGACTATGGTGTTGGAGTGTGTCTGGACATGTCGGCCATTTTGACTGCACCGTGAGCGCACCAGCTCCTGCAGCTGTGCTATCTGATTATTCAGACTGTTAATGTCCTCCAGGGAAAAATAAACATTTGGTATATGTTAGAAATATTAGTGATAGATTAAACCAAAGTAATAACAAAAAAAGCATTTAAAAACAACACATAGGCATCAATCATCTGAGACTGGTGAGTACCAGCCTTGCCCGTGTCTGGCTGGCTGCAATACTTGTTTACTTGAGTAAGGAATGAAAGAACTAAATAATGCGTGTAATTTGTTGAAGTAAACAATAAATGCAATCATACAACTTTTTCCACTGATCTTCATCTCTTCACATGCCAAAATTAAACATGTTTAAGCACACAGGACACCAGTAAATTTTATTTACCTGTTTGATAATGTAAGTCAATTCTTCAATCTCCACAGCTTTGTCATCAAATAAGGATTTTCTTTTGGCAACTATAAGAGGGAAGAGAATTTTTGAAAATTTAAAAGTATGCGTGCCAACTTCCTCTTGCATTCAACAGGTGAGCCCTGCACCAATATTTTGCGTGTCAACTATGACAATAATGTGACAGCCAAAAAATTCTTACGTATAGTGAGCTTTTCCAGTTTGGCAAACGTGTTACTCAGGTCTTTTCCGATCCTCCTACGTGAGCAGACAAAATGCATCAAAAAATTAGACAAAGGCTTATCCCTGAATCTCCCATCAAGATTGTAAATTATCGTACAGAATGCCATCACACGCTGGATATATGACGACAAACTTCTTAATGCTCAGGACAATGGGAGGCATACATTCAATCTAATCAAGATAAAAATGAAGACACAAGGCTGTAAATATTGCCTCCATCTTCCTCGGAAATAACATTAAACCCAAAGGCCATCATCTAAAAAGGCAACAATTTTGCTTTCATGCATACATTTCATGCATACAGTCAATCCCTCCATATAATGTACAAAACCCAAAACCAGTGAAGTTGGCACGTTATGTAAATCGTAGATAAAAACAGAATGCAATGATTTACAAATCCTTTTCAACTTATATTCAATTGAATACACTGCAAAGACAAGATGTTTAATGTTAAACATAACATTTAATTTAAAACAATTTTTTGAAGGCAGCAACACATTGCAGAAAAGTTGGCACAGGGGCCTTTTTACCACTGTGTTACATCGCCTTTCCTTTTAACAACACTCAGTAAACGTTTGGGACCTGAGGCGACCAATTTTTGAAGCTTTTCAGGTGGAACTCTTTCCCATTCTTGCGTGATGTACAGCTTAAGTTGTTCAACAGCCCGGGGTCTCCGTTGTCGTATTTTACACTTCATAATGCGCCACATATTTTCAATGGGAGACAGGTCTGGACTAGGCAGGCCAGTCTAGTACCCGCACTCTTTTACTACGGAGCCATGCTGTTGTTACACGTGCAGAATGTGGCTTGGCATTGTCTTGCTGAAATAAGCAGGGGCGTCCATGAAAAAGACGTTGCTTGGATGGCAACATATGTTGCTCCAAAACCTGTATGTACCTTTCAGCATTAATGGTGCCTTCACATATGTGTACGTTGCCCATGCCTTGGGCACTAATACACCCCCATACCATCACAGATGCTGGCTTTTGAACTTTGCGCCTATAACAGTCCGGATGGTTCTTTTCCTCTTTGGTCCGGAGGACACTACATCCACAGTTTCCAAAAACAATTTGAAATGTGGACTCGTCAGACCACAGAACACTTTTCCACTTTGCATCAGTCTATCTTAGATGAGTTTGGGCCCAGCGAAGCCGGCGGCGTTTCTGGGTGCTGTTGATAAATGGCTTTCGCTTTGCATTGTAGAGTTTTAATTTGCACTTGCAGATGTAGCGACGAACTGTAGTTACTGACAGTGGTTTTCTGAAGTGTTCCTGAGCCCATGTGGTGATGTCCTTTACACACTGATGTCAGTTTTTGATGTAGTACCGCCTGAGGGATCGAAGGTCACGGGCATTCAATGTTGGTTTTCGGCCTTGTCGCTTACGTGCAGTGATTTCTCCAGATTCTCTGAACCTTTTGACGATATTACGGACCGTAGATGATGAAATCCCTAAATTTCTTGCAATAGCTCGTTGAGGAATGTTGTTTTTAAACTGTTCGACAATCAGCTGACGCATTTGTTCGCCAAGTGGAGACCCTCGCCCCATCCTTGTTCGTGAATGACTGAGCATTTCACAGAAGCTGCTTTTATACCCAATCATGGCACCCACCTGTTCCCAATTAGCCCGTTCACCTGTGGGATGTTCCAAATAAGTGCTTGATGAGCATTCCTCAACTCTCTCAGTCTTTTTTGCCACTTGTGCCAGCTTTTTTGAAGCATGTTGCAGGCATCAAATTCCAAATAAGCTAATATTTGCAAAAAATTACAAAGTTTACCTGTTTGAACATTAAGTAACTTGTCTTTGCAGTGTATTCAATTGAATATAGGTTGAAAAGGATTTGCAAATAATTGTATTCTGTTTTTATTTACGATTTTCACAACATGCCAACTTCACTGGTTTTGGGTTTTGTATTTAAGAGACTGGCGTGTGAAATTATAAATAATTGTACAAAATGCACTCTTCTTGGGCAAAGGGTAAATCTTGAGAAAATGCATTTATTGGCCATACTTTTAAGTTTTCAATCATAATGCATCTTACAAACATTTGATTCCACCAGTACATGGTGTACTATAATAAAAGCATTCTAATGTTCTCTTATCAGATGATTTCACTCAGTGCAGCTAGGATTAAGCTGGATGGATTGATTAAGCTCACCATGAAAGTTATAATCAACAAGAGCATAACAGCAGCATGCAAACAGTAGGGAACAAAACAGATTGAAAAAACTTCGTGACTGACTTTGCCATGAGCGTAAAATCGCTGCGCTGTCGGAGTATGTTGAGACCAGGCTTATTGGACTGTATCCCATTCTGCAGGGTGGGACAGAGTGAAGACCGTGTAAAGAAAAACAAACAAGGATTACCACATGCGTCAAACACCCCACACCCAAATCATGTTTAAAAAACAAAAAAAACACAAAAAATTGCCAAAAACCCCCATAAGAGTGGGACTGGCTATAACCACTTTGCATCAACTTTGATACTTATGCTAATAAGACCAGAGTTTCCCCACTGGTGTTGGATTTTCCCATTTGAGCCGACCGCTACCCTGCGGTGTGATTAGTACACGAGGAGATGTGCGCGCCGTGAGCTGCAAGCTCCTAACCTGTCTTCCCTGCAGAGACTTGCAAGCGGACAGGAACTCCTGAGTTCGGTCCCGACAGGACATGTTGCTGCTGTCCACAGGCGGAGGAGCGGTGGGGGGATGCGGGGCCGCTGCGAGGGGCGCGTCTTGTGGGTGGTTCAGCTGTGATTGGGTCTGAGAAGGCCCGAGGTACACCCCCTGCTCACTGCTTCTAGGACCGTGGCGACGACGCGTGTTCATGGAGACTCCAACACATCACCTGCGAGAGGGAGAAGGTGGAAAGGCCAATCAGCTCTGTGCTTACCCAAGCGATACATTTCCATTAGCTCAAAACTACCATCTGCCTTCCTCTTACTGTGAACCCTTCACACATAATGGTAACATTTAGCCCTGGAGATTCTCAAAGTCTCAGCTATTTAAGCAGGAGATTACCTGCCCATCCCTGCTCTACACAAACCTCCATCACGCAGCTCCTGTTGATCACTATCATGGAATTTTATCTCCAATGATCCCACCTTAGTAATGAGGGTTAACTGATACTGTAGAAATCAAATATCACAATATTTTTTTTACTAAAAACCTCCATACCAATTCTGCAACAATTGTGGGGGCCGCCAAGCTGTCACGGAATTACAGTCCCATTACATTTTGGGTTGTACCTCTACAACTAAAGATAAAATCAAGTATGATATGTCATGTTGAAGGTATTAACTTGTTTTTTAATATTATTAAGTGAAAATATATTTTTTGAGAAATTTTCATAGAAGAAACAAGCAAAAACTACTCCGTCACGGAATTACACAAAATTGACGTGGTTTTTTTAATGTTGTGTTTAACTATCCAGAAAGTGATGTTCCTATCATAGTTAAGTTATGAAACTTCAATATGTTCATAATTAAGGTGTTTTTTGTTAATATTGTAAGTTATAGAAACAAATATTGATTTTAATCCTGCTTTATGGCCAAGAAAATTCAAAAAGTCAATGTCAGGAAATTACAAGAGGCAAATTGTCACGGAATGACAATAATAGTATTAATTAGTTTCAATGTATTTATTTCAATATATTACACATATATACTTACATTTTTACAGTTTAGCAATATATTACAATGAGTTTTCCACTTATAATGACCAATCATAATACAAACTTCAAATTTTTTTTTTTTTTTTCATCTCCATGTCAACATTGGCTTGGCGGCCCCCTTGTGTATAGATGACTATTGCTCCTTCAATCAGAATTGTGATGTTTCTCATAATTAGGCATTAGAGTGAAGATATAGGTCCAAACAGGTAGGGTTAAGTTAAACAAACAAACAAACAAACAAAAAACCAGCCAAATCAGTCCAGTGGGTTCCATAAACTGTATGCATGAGCTCAGTCAAGGAGTAACTCATGCAGAGTGCCACTTCTTATTTGGTCATAACTTAAGAAATAATCACAGCAAAATTATAACCGATGCATCAAAAGGGTTCTTGTCCCCTTCAAAACCCGTTTTACAGTGAACACTTGCAAATAAATGTTGGACACAGTTATTCATCAAAAACCCCTTAGCAACATATGCATTCAAAATTAACACTCCCTTGACCTAACCCCAATTCACAACAATGTAGCTTTAACCAAAAAAAGGCGACTCCAAAGCCACAAAACAGTATCTTAAAATCACAGACAATATCTACTTGTTTCAAGATATCAAAATAAAATTGACATCACGCAAAGACAATGAGTAATTAGACCTAAAATTTATTGAGTCAAATCAAAGCAATATTACAAAATGGCAACTATGCCGGTCTCTGACATGCGGCCATGTATGTGCACCGGGAGGGCAATTAGATCCCCCCTCAACCCCCCTCCTTGATTTTCTTACACTCGGAACTATGAAAACGGCCATCAAAGGAATAACAGAGGCGGTAAGTAAGGGAGATGTAATCACCATTCCAATAAGTTAAAGTGGGCATCTTCCTCAGAGCATAATGAGTAAAAGCCCAGTTTACCCGGCCCCACGATGTTGTACAAGAGAAGATACTGCATGCATGCACAGGACAAGCTCCCAATCTGAAACCACATTCACTCAAGCAGGTACCCCAACTGTGCACGAGAGCCATGGTACAGAAACCAAAAGTTAATGCGATTCCTCGCAATAAACGGATATAAACACAGACATGGAACTTGTCAAAGTTGCTCTACTGGACACGACTAACCAAATTAAAACAATGGTTTCATGCCATTTTTGGTAAACTGTTGTACTCAATGTTCAATGTAATCGCAATTTTAATATGGGCGGCTGGCTGGCACCATTTCCTTGAGTAAACTGAAAGCAAAACCATTACAAATTCCGTTGCTTACAAAAAAATGTCGTTCCTAAACGACATAGCCTCCGTTCAATAATTGCCGGTGACATCAAAAACACAAGCAAGTATCAATGCCCAAATAGGCCACTGATTTATCTAGGATACGAATTTCAGAAATGGATTACCTGCGGGCAATGTTCATTTAGCTAGCTTGGTACAATGACACATATTTCGATCATAAAATAGAAACGATAATCTACCACATAAAAGATGCGATTAACGTTACCACCACTTACCATTGTCAAGTTATATCCAAATAAAGATGAAATCCATAAAGACAAAATTGATGCGAAACACCAAAGCTCTACACTGATTTATCACAACGAAACGGTATTAGCACATAGCTGGCCAACCGGAAAAATAAATGCTGTACGAGTTACAGAAGCAAGCCCAACACGCCATCTGGGGAAAAAAAACACTAAAACCAGCGGCTGAAACAGCTGTTGAATGCGTAGTTAGCAACGCTAGCTGAGTAACAACAAAGCTAGCTAACAAACTTGAGCTAGCGGCTTTCAGAAGTGAGGGGAAACTAGCTTTTAACAACTAGCAAGAGAATAACAATTAGCTAGTGTATCACCATATCTAGCCAGCTAATAATAACAACAAACACACCACACTACGTATGACGATGATAAGAGTCGAAAATAATACCAAAAAGGAATTTTGTTAGCCAAGTTAGCTAGCTTACATGAAGCTCAGCCAACCCTGATTGGTCTGGCCCACCTGCTTACAAACCTAATTGGCTGAAGAATTTAGCTAGATTTCCCTGCCCTTTCCCTATCGTAAAAGTCTATTGGACAACTCCGTTAAATAGTCATGTCAGAGCCCTTCCACTCACATTACAGGCCAAAATGTACGTCACTCGAAAATTACCGGCTTCCTCAAACGATCGGATTCGACAACAAACAAGTCAATCACATCATCTGGAACCAAATTCCAACTTCTCATTGGACGTACTGACGCAACGGCAGTGCTCGTGGTAGTTTGATTCGTATTTAAAGCACAACTTGGCAAAATAAAACCTACAGCTCGCAACCCCCATAAGTCGATTAATATACCAAGCTTTGAAGGATTGAGGCGTATGTGCCGTACACAAAAAATATTAGCAAACCCATGAAACGTTATTCCAAAACATGGATTTAGCCAACAGCCAATAACAGTTAAGCCTGGTTAAGAATTTTCTGCTCGCTTTATAGCTAACTCAAGCTAGCCAGCTAGCAATCAATTCATCGCTAAGATTTAACAGGACACCGTTCACGAGTTGAACAAACTTCGTGCGTAAGCTCTTGCTTGCTTATACCTATCAACCGTAAATAATCGTTTCGATAGATTTTGCTCCGTTCTCACCGGTAAATCCGTGCCTCTTTTTGCCTTCCTCACAGCTTCTGAATAGTTTCTGTCTGTTCGAGGTTTCGATCCGGGTCAGTTGCCGGATTGCTGACGTATGCGCCACGTCTACCACTTCACATTTTCTCGTGCGTAGTCATGTCGCGTGATACTATTACGATGGCGTAACGCGAAGGTGAATTTGTAACTTTAATAGAATGGAATATTTCATTGTATGCAATGGAACTGTTGCCATATAAAATGTATGTCAGTGGTGGTGACAATGACATAGATCATTTCAAACTTTTTTGGCAGAGCAGGTCTGAATTTCTATGATGCAAACCTCGAAATCATTTACCAAGCATAACCGCCAGATGGCGCAATTTCTCATAATTGGAATCGTTAAGTTACGTTACTCATAGGGTTCTGAACGAGTCATCCTCAAAGGTTCACGGTGATGTGAAAATACCTCGCTTTACCCCATGCAAAGGAACATGATAATTTTGTGTAGGTTAAGTGATCTAACAACTGGAATATGAATACATTTTAATCATTGATTACATTGCTTGGTCAGTTCTGCCCCGTCATTCAAATTTCAGGCCGACTCATTAAACATTCTCTGAAAGTGTCACAAAAATATGGGAAATTGCCACTGGAACACGTATTCTGTGCCAACGATGGGAGAGATGACTCTGAAATCATGATAGTGTACTGTACCCGCAGTCTGGGATTTCTTTTTATATCTGCCGAGCAGTACCTGTTTGCCAACGGCTCAACTTGAGCTGGCATGCTTTGAACGGAACACCATACTCTCCCAACCCCTTCTTCTTGAGCAAAGTTACTCACCCAGACACTCCAAGCCATTAAGTTTAAGTGCAAACAAAGAGCCTCACTGGCATATTACCAAAAACCATAAAGACCATCACCCTACAAATTAACTGAATGTACCAAAAAAAAAAAAAAAAAACTGTGATTTTGTTAAGTTCTCACATTACCTGTTCGTGATCTTCAAAAAAAAAACAGGATGCACATTTTCAGGAAAGGTCATATTTAGTTCAGCTTGTGCTTGTCTCTAAAAAAAAAAAAAAAACACAATACAATATTTATTGTTCACATGGGTTATAATACCTGTCTATTGTAATTTCCCACATAAACAAGCACAGCATACACACTCTTCCTCCCTCTCTCTCTCTCGCTCTCTCTCTCTCTCTCTCTCTCTCTCTTTGAGAGATATGATCAACTACATACACAATAATGCTGCCAAATGCCATTGAATGCATACACAGCTGGTCTAACAAAAGGCTGGGAAAAATATGCCTGGAGTTTTTATCACCATAAAAACACAACACTTCAGTCAGATAGTGGAAACAAACACAGGACAGTGTTTATACATGGAGATGAAAAGAACAGGAGAGAGAGAGACAGCAGGGCAGAAAGATACAAACAGATGAATATGGATAGGGGAGTCTGAGAAAATAAAGTATTCAAATGAGCAAAATATCTCTACCTGTGCAAGTTCCACACTTCACTAAATGCTTGCGAACATATCGTCCATTATGTTTAGAAGCACATTCCGGAAAAATATTTCATTCACTTTTGTATAAGTAAATTATCATGTTTAGTGATATAAGACAGAGCCGAAGCCATTTCATCCTCCTGGACCCTCTGCTTCAGTATCGTTTCCTCTTCGTTTCTCTGTCCCTGATCCCAGTCTTGTACCAGCTGCTATATTTAGCCCTGGCAGAATGCCCTGAATTCACAGAGGATAGGTAGATGGTATCTGCTTGGCACAAACGCTCTGGTCCTGAAGCACAGAGACTCGCTCAGTGTCTGTCAGACATTGACTCAGCGCAGGCCAGAGGGGGAGGGCGATATTATTATTTTTCACTTCATCACTGCTCTTCCCTTACTCCTTGTAAGCTCACCCAATTATTGCCTTGTTTGTCTTTCATTAGAAGTAAAATTGCTGCGAAGCGAGGGATGGGGAGTGAGAGGGAGGGCATGGGGAAATTGGTTGGAGGATGAAATATGAGAGCGATAAAAGGAGCCATAATAAGGAAGATAAGCAGAAGGACACTGGTGACACCGAGTAGAAACCACCCCTCCAGCAACCATCTTCAAAAATAATCCATTTCCTTTAATAATATGTTGAGCCTTGTATCATCATCTAATATTAACATCACTGTTACTTGTGTATGAACAACAATAATATTCTTGGTCACATTCACATGTACATGATTAATAATACCATCATAATGTAACATAAATGACAAACACAATTTTCACACTTGCACAGACATCAGATAGGGCACAGATGGTGTAGCAGCAGCAATATTTACCATATCATCATTATATGCGTACATACACTGAATATATCACTTGAAGTTGGGGTTGGATTGAGACTGAGTAGAACAATCTAAAACAATCTATTTTAACAAATCTAAATCTGAGCTGGTTATTAGACACATTATATAGAACTTTGATTTAACTAAGTCCACTGAATAATATACGAGTCATTAGAAGCTGGAGTTAATACATACTAAGTCATGTTTTTGTGTGAGGGAAGCAAAGAGCAAGCATCATGTTCATGTCTCTAACCTCACAACAGTTGCTCTGAGTTTTTTTTTTTTTTTTTAAACCCAGTATTTTCAGTAAGTTGCAGGCTTACAAGCTCTGTACAAACAGTGTCAGTAATGTCTCTGTTGTACATTGGGCATATTTGTAGAGATGGAAGGTCAGAGTTAAGATACTGGACACTTTCAAAGAAACTCAACTACAGTGTGTGAATTCTACCTTGTTACACACAGTTCTCGTCCCTAATACTGCATATGGATTTATGATTTTTTTTTTTCTTTAGATCATCCAAGACAATGGATGGAATACCTGCGACAACACATGTGCGATGTCCTGTTACTGAGGCTTCAATTCCTCTGATGTGAGAGAAATGAACATAATGTTACAGACTTCTGCATAAGCAAACATTAACACTCGAGTGGATGAGTCAAGTGAGATAAATTACAATAATTCGATGTTATCCACCCCAACACTTAAAAAAATACCATTGTCTTCCATTTACAAGAGCAAAGGCTACTCTATGGTATAGCTGCATATAGCAGTGTCTCTGTGCCTTTTCACCAGTTCATCCCCCTTGCAAACCTCTGAAAGTTAAGGCATTGAACTCCCAAAACTAGAGGGCTGTGGTTGCAAGTCACAGATGAGGGTCAAAACTTGCACACATGCTTTTACACTTGCTGCATTAAAATCCAACACTAAAATACCAATTGCTTAAGTGGTCCAAGAATGAGATGAGAACTTTTGCCAGATGAATAAATTATGATGTAGTCAGAGAGTGAAAGTGGATTACACAGCTGATTTTTGTATAGAGAGGGCTGGGGATGTTGGAGACGTGCAGAATGGGGCGTGGGGGCAGGGGTGTTGGGTTGATAAAGAGAATGAAGAGGCGAGGGTAAAAGAGATTATGAGCTGTTAAAATGAAAGCCTCGGACAGCTGAAGAGGGAGACATAGCTGCTAATGAGAGGTCACGAAGGTCGTACTGAAGAAGGTCACAACAGAAGATCAATGGAGTAAAAAAAAAAAAAAACAAAGAAGTGGACAAAACAAGGATCATGGCTAATTATTGTGAGGTTATTACGAAACGCATTTAAGCAGTGAAACCAAGGTTGGAGGTCACCTCTTACATTTCATCCGTCAGGGGGAGGATATTTGACGATGCATCACCACACAGATGTTCTATTTCATAGCACCACTGATGAAACTCCCAGAGTTGGGTAACATTTACATTTTAAACATTTAGTCCCTATTCTTGTACTGATACATGTGGAACGGTCACATCACTCCTCCACATAGTTAGGTGTCAATGATTTTGATCCTGAAGCTCAAAATGTTGCATACAAGAGCAGTGGTCGTTAGAACATTGAACTTTGGACCTCAGCAGTGATGACTGGATTCCCAGGTAAGCCTCTAACCTTGAGCAAGATATTGTTCCTCTATTGCTCCAGTAAAATGTTTCTGTTTAAGTGAATTACTGGGGGGTTTAAATATTGAAATTTGCCCTTGGATAGGTAATGATCTACGCAGTAAATAAAGTACGTTGTAAAGTATAATAAAACCTTTAAGTGTAGCTTAAAGAAGAATGGTGAAAACAGTTCATAAACAAAATTCGTCTGAGTTTATCCTTAAATTATTTGGCTGTCTAAATGTTTTTTGTTTTTTTTTTTTAACAAAAGCAGCATTTTGAATGAGAGCCCGAATCGATATAAAGTATTCAAATAGCTATGCATAATTTTCAAAATAGGTTGTTTGTGAGTCTCAGTGGGGTAATATTGTTGTTTCAATAAAGAAACATTGAGTTACCACCCCAAATGATCAGCTAACTGACTCAATCTTAGATTTCCACCACAGTAATAAGTTCTATGACAGCATGACCTTTTTATCTTTATAGTTGCTTATCGGAGACTGGTAGCTGGATATGCTGTCCCTCACAAAGAGAGATCAAAGGGAAATTATTATTGTATGGGCTGCAGTGGTCCATGTTTAGCAATGCCCTGTTGGCTAACTTGACATGAGAGGTTTCACAGCAAAGTTACCATTTCTTCTGTTGATCTCCCTCACTTTCCATTTCAGAAACATACTAAGCACCTTTCATGAAAAAGCCCCTTCCTTAATTTGCCTTAACAATAATCTAAGGCAAAACTCTCACAACTGTAACTTCAGTCATCTTGGGAGATAACACTGAATAATGCCACTGAAAATCACAGCACCTCAAACCCAAGCCTTTTTCAAATAGCTCTGAAAAAAGTAAGAGCTGAATCTAATTGTATAAGGTCGGGAGAGGAGTGAACAGGAAGGGAATGGAATGCCTTGCAATCAGTCATTTCTGCTTCCGAGACCTATTTCTATTTCTGAAAAGAGCAATTAGGAGGTTATTTCATTCAGGACAAGAATGTGCATTCCTTTGCTTCTCAACCACAGACCTTTTCTTAGTTTAAATTCAATGGTGATTCGTGAGCAGGTTCACTGGAAGGCCATTGTATAAGAGATCAGCCACCCAGAGAGCCTCTTAAAGGAGATGGATTAATTACAACAAAAAAAAAAAAAACATAAACACATGCGTAAAATAAAACTCAAGAAAACATAAAACAAATTTAACAGGTTAAACACAATGTAAAAATCACATATAACAAATATGCAAATCACCCAAACTCATAACTCATAGAAAATAGACATTTATAGAAATTTAAATATATTTTCATTTGTTTTCTGTCATAATTACATCAAGAAAAGCTTGTGGTTATCTGTGTGTTATTTCTTTATGGTCACAGTGTTTCCAGAATATCCTGAAATGGCATCTTTCATTCAGTACGAAGAGAGCGAAGGTGTCCAGGTATTAAAGTGCCAAACTTTTTTCATGCTGAAGTTAGTAGAGGTCTATCGTTTAATGGCAATGGTCCATAAAAATATGGATAATATAACTTCTATACATCTCTGTGGGTAAAAATAATGAATTTGTGTGTGTCCGTGTGCGCGAGCGCGTGTGCACGTCGGTCAGTGGAAAACGGCCAGGCTCCCTCGTTATTGGCATTCCCCTCACTGCCTAGCTGAAGTTAAAAGCTCTTTCAATGCCACAATGAAGGAGAAAAGACTAAGCAAACTCAAGTAACAGACCCCAAATGGGAGAATCATTGACAGCATTTGTGCCCATTTGATGGACTCATATGTAGGAACAAAGCAGGAGGGACAGCACACGCTGGTTTGAACAGCTATCAATTTGAGGACCACACAGACTCTGCTTTCAGTTCGCTCACGAAGAGAACAATAGGCCGAATGAGAGACATAAAGGCATATTCAGCACATGCCTGTGGCTGTGACTGCATTAGTGTGTGCACCTTTTCACTGTACATTACAGGCCTAATTTCTGTTAAATAAAAATATTGAGGAACAAAACAGTTTGTGGGGAGGGACAGTGGAAATATTTATCAAATATGTCAGTGTACTGAGCATAAAACAGGGCCACAGAAGTTTGTCGAAGCAGTTGGAAGAGCTCCTCTCACTCGCTATCACTGCCCGGCCCCAATACCTTCACAGACTGACCAAGAGCTTCACCCTTCAAACTACTGCCGACCCCAGAACAGAGCACTAGTCTAATATTGGTTCAAACCACAGCAGTTTTTAGCGGCATTTGTGCACAAAAATACCATGAGAATATGCTAACTAACATTTATTTCTACACTGTACTGAGGAATTGGTCAGATGGTCATGTGGCTTTGCATTTAATGTCTTAATTAGGAGGGATCTTCTTCAGCCTTCGGACATTTGCCACGCTCCCCAAAGTAGTCTATCGCAGTATCATCACTGTGCCACCTCAAGTCATTAGTACATATACCTCCACACAACTGGGGCGAAGAGTCGTGTCACGTCATCTGACCACGATGCAGATTGCAACTTCGTTCACACTGGGCCAGAAAATGTGGCAGTGGAACCCAGCGATAGCAGATCGGGGAAACTGCAGTCAGTTGCCTGATGTTGAATCTATTCCATTTCAAATGATTCAATCCCTTAGTCTGTAGGAGTCAGAAGCAGATGGCACACAGCATCCTAAATGGGCAAGGATGCTGCACAAGGTACAATGGGAAACAAGATGGCTCTTCCAGGATAATACACAGCATGGCATGAGTCCCATCTTTAATTGCGTTATGTATGCAGTCTACTGGTATTATCCTGTGGTTCTGCACTCCAAAAACTCCTTAACTGTGACTATATTGATCCTACCACTTACTTGTGGTCAAAGATCCTTCCACTTGCTTATGGCATCACACCTGGCACAGCTCAGTTTAGCAGCAAAAATACTCGAAAGCTTTGTGATGAGAGAGGATAATACACATATAAATATTTATGCGAGACTATTTGTTGATGACGCCTCGGGAGTTGAGGAGGCTACAGGGAGATGAGTGCTTTTGTCTGGGCACAGAGACCCTCTCCATGATTCTCCAGCTCATCACTCCCCTCCCTCATCACTCATTCTCCATTCCGCCACGTAAAGATTGTCCCTTTGTCTTCTCTGATTGATCTCCTAGGCACAAGGGAGAGCGAATCCAGCTTATCACCGCCTTATTGCCTCACATCTGAAAAAGGAAGTGCAGGAAAGACAGGAGGAGATCAATTAAGACAAGGTGCCAACATGAAACTTTTAAGGTGACATCTAGTCCAAGAAGCCCATGCATATTTAATCAAGACAATTCATAACCACGTTCTGCTGGTGTTACAAATGCATGGCTGTGCAAGAAGAGGGTGCAGGTGCTGGACTGGCCTGCCTGCAGTCCCAACTTGAAATGCAAAATGTGACCACACAGACACTGCACTGCTGCACCCCTTAACTCTTGGTTGCAGGAAGAGTGTTTCCACTTTAAACACTTAATCGTTTGGTGTCTTCAGTCTATAAGTGTTTTTTAGTGTTGGGAAAAGGTATGGCAACATTACAATGTAATTGTAATGCAATTTTACCTATCAACTTTTTTTTTTTTTTTAAAGATTATTTTTTTGGGAATTTTTCCTTTATTTGACAGTTGTACAGTGTAGAGAGACAGGAGGGATTGGGAGAAGAATGCGTGTAGACATGCAGCACGTGACCTGAGCTGGAATCGAACCCAGGTCGCTACAGTAAGGACACGGCCTTTATGGTACGCACGCTTAGAGAGATGAGCCACCAGGGCGCCCTATCAACTTTTTAAAAAATATGTTGCAAGAATCAAAATTGAAATGAGAGTTTATTCTGAAAAATCAATTAATTTCTTGTGGTGAAACATCAATAATCATCTGCTGTACTGTTCTTAACATATTCAAGTTTTAAGACAATTTACAAGTCAATGCTTTCAGCTTTAATTCTAATTTAATTTAATTTAATTTAATCTAATTTAATTCCTGACTTTTTATGATTTGGGGTTGCAACATGAGAGCTTCAACCAAGGAACTTTGGCTTGAGTGTAACCCACAGATCTTAAGTGCATTCAATGCTATAATTGCAGGGTTACAGAGAAATCCAGCCCAGAAACCCAAAATAGGATATGTTCTCACATTATGCATCAAGTGCTTACATGCATAATTACCCATGCAAAACTGCGCTCCATAAGAGTAGATTCTGACCCTCCCTCCAGCCTATAACGAAACCAGGCCTTTTTACCAGCCACACATGTAAATACTGGATACATATAATAAGAGGTGTCAAGTTCCCAATTTTCACCAGACCTCTTTAAATTATCGCACAGGTGCTGTTTCAACTGAATTCCTACTGTGTAAATTCAAGACTATACACAATAAAGCTGTGTGAACAGGCTGTCCCAAGGGTAAAGCCGTTTCCTTCTCTACTTATTTGACCATCACAGATTGTTTACATGTAATCTCAGTGAACCTCTCAAAACTCACAATTTAGATGGCTCAGGAAGTTAATGTCAGTTTTAGATTGCAAATATTAGACCACATGCAGAAGAAAAGTCGATAAGCATGGAGAGAAGTGGCGCTTGCCATAAAAAGTACACATCCGTCGATGCTGTCTGTAATACATTATATAGCATTAGCAATTTATTATGCAGATCTAGTCTCTATTTTCTCCTTCTGAATGCATGGTAACACAAATAACTTATTTTCAGCATCATGCACTCTTCTTTTCCGAAGGAAAGTCTATTTTTGGGGCTGCATCTGATTTTTATTAACATTATTGAGAATTTAAGCCTAAAATGTTCTTATTTTTCATTTTAATCAGCATAAAAGTATTGTTTCACATCAATAATGGCTTTAGTTTTTATTTTTTTCATACTGATATGGAAATCTCACAAACATTATAGCAGAGCGATGAGTCTTTCTGTTCTGCTATCTCGCTACAAGTTCCTTATTTCAGCGCATGTAATCAACCTCAGGATGTTCAAAATATGTTCGTAATTTTTGGGCATTTTTAAATCTCAACTATGAAAAAGTGTCTTGTATGAAATAAAGCAGTTTATAAGACTTTGTGCCTGAAGTCCTGCCAGTAGAGGTGTCGATTCTGACCTGCAGGTTTGGTGGTTGAGGCGTTTCCCCCTCTGGCTGCAGCTCTCTGGGCTATGGCTGCAACGACACTGACATGTCTGGGGATCCAGCACCCTCCTTCGCCCAGGGCAGGGCTGGCACTGCGGTCCAGGGGACGGTGGAGGAGGGCTAAACCAGGGTAGAGGGACACAGACAAAAACCACCAGAAACGTGGGATTTTACAGCCCTGCTGGAACTTACGTTCAACAGTCCTGGCCTCTCTACCCCAAATTGGAAGTTCATTGAAACAAGGACTGCGAGAAAATGGCACAGTCGAATGACTAAATTAAGTGGAAAAGTCCATCTTCCCAAGTACAAAAAAAGTCTGTACTCACAGCAGTGGACAGAGAGCACTTATCAACCAAATTAGCCCAATTTCACAGCTGACTCCATTTCAACTGGGGGCAGAGCCAAGTGATGGATGAGGGTGAGCAAAACAGCTCCAAAAAAAAGTCCCTTCTGTTCATGTAAAGGGGAAAAATGACCCATTTCAGAGAATGAACTGAAAACAGCTGAATTCCCAAGCCAAACACAGCCAGACGTTTGCACAGGCGCATGCATGCATCCTTGCACATGAAATCACAAAGACATGAACACACACTGCTTGGAATCTAAATGCATCACCAATTACGAAAGAAAAAATAGATTACAATGGCTCAGAAATGATCCAAGTGTTTCTGTGAAAACAGATCACATTCAATTCAAATCTAAAGCTGGTAATCCTGTGGCAGAACAACAACAGTCATAACAACATCCAACTGAGATTGTTACATGTTAGCTGGGCAAGCAGAGCAGTACTAATGCAGTAAGTATTGCCACTGTGACCGAGACATGCAGAGTTAGCGTAAAAAAAATTATTAAATAAGGCAAGGGCTGTGGATTTTCAACCATTTTCTAATACTTCTGTTGAGTAAGAGTGATACACACTCAGTGGCCACTTTTTTAAGTACATGCTTACTAATACCACGCCCTTTCCCTATAACCACTGGAAATATCCGTTAGAGACGCTGGACCATGTTGACATGATGGTAACCAGCAGTTGCAGCAGATTTTACAGCTTCACATTCATGCTGCAAATTCTAGTACCACCACCTCACAGAAGTGCACTACTGGAGTGATGTATGGTAAGTTTGGAAGCCACTGGATCCATTTTCATTTTTGTGACACCAGCTTGAAATGAAGTGTGCTTTATGACCTGCCATATTATCCTGCTGGAAGGAGCCAATAAAGTATAGCCTGACTGAGGCAATGAGGGATGGACTTGGTCAGCATCAATACGCAGGTAGGCTGTGGCATATATAAGACACTAAATTGGTAGTGAGGGCCTAATCTGTGCCACAGAAAATATTCCCTGCACCAGTATACCACCACCACCAGTTTAAAGCAATGACATAAGGCCGGACAGATCTGTCAGTGCATATTTTTCAGCCCAAATTCTGCTCTGGCAGTTGCAAACACTCCAGGGTCACTTAGATCTCATTTCTTGCCCATTTGCCTTCACAACAACTGATTAAATATTTCTATTTCCATGCAGTTGTACAAGCGTACCTAATAATGTGGCCACTGTGTGCATACACATATGTATAATCTCGCTCAGAGGGATAAAATGTGTGCAGCCCTTGCCTTATAACGGTATCGCAGAAATCACCGTACGATGGTTTGATTTTTCCGCTTTTCTTTCGTTTGGATTTTCCTCTCTCCTTGTGTCTCCCAGGCCTCACTGGGCTTTGTTCCTGCCTTCAAGACAGAGACACTCCCTCAATGGCCATTCCTCTGGATAACACCCCTTTGATCAGAGCTCCTTGTTTCGAGTACCAGCACTGTTTCGTCTAGAAGTGAAATCGTCCACGTCGATAGCGCTGCTATTATCAAGCAGAGGTCGGAGAAAGTCAAAACTTCAAGCTTTTAAGCCGTACCTCAGGCCATTAACAGACATCTCATAAAGGACCAGGAAATGGCCCCTTCAATGAAGCTGGAGTTCAATTTTGCGGCTATTGTAAATAACTTGACCTGCGCATGCTGTAAACCACTTCATTGCTTGCGTAGGTGCTGCTCAAAGCAATTCCCAAACTTTGAACTTTGCATTAGGATCAAAGAAAAAAGCCACAATACTACTCAAATTCTTTTTTTTTTTTTTTATCGAAGCGCTTTCAATGCAAAAAAAATTTATTTTATACACATGAAAACATAAGAAATATGCCGCCACAATGGCTCGTAGTAAGCACTGATAACTTGACTGACTGCACAAAACGAGGTAGTAAATCCCAGTTGGCTCAGGCCAACTCATAGACCTTAAAGGAAACATTCATCTGAAATCAACAAAAGTTGCCCTTCATGGCCTGAGAGTTCCTGACTGGAACTGCAGAGAGCCTCGTCGTTCACTGTTCTAATCTCCCTTTCGCAGTACACCCTGTGAGCACAAGAGGAAGCCAATGTCTCCATGGAATCAATGGTGCGTGAAGAGAAAATGGTCTCGTGGGAGAATAGGGTAGGAAAATAACCACCCCGCGCACATACGCTCAGGCGTCACAGAACAGAGAGGGCACTTACCTTACAGGCACCAGCTGAAGCTCTTTTTTTAGTCTGCAAATGGTTAGAGAGAGGGAGGGAGAGAGAGAGAGAGAAACAGAGCAACAGAATGAGAGTCGACATTGGGGTGGCTCACCAAACGAAGTGGAGAAAATGTCCTGTCAAAAATGCCAACAGCTGTGATGTTCTGACATGCCTCTTGCGCAAAAACAGCACGTCAGGCATTATACGCAACGCATTATCATCATCACTGCTGGTTTTAATACCTTAAAGAAACCTATGGTGAGGACATTATTGTAATGATGGGGTTATGGTGGGACTATATTTCTATGGTAAACATTTGTTCGATAAACAGTGGAGGATAAGCGCATAATCATGGAGTAATTTCACTGTTTTCAATTTTTGGAGGAACAACTTCACCTGCATGTGTGTGCACTGAATTGTGTGTGCTCCAGTGTGCTCACCTGCACTCACACTGGCTATGTTCAGTGAATGGCATCTGCACCAACTCATGCTTCAGGTAGGTGGTCCTCATTAGCTGTGGGGGACAGACATTAGCACACATGGGTAACTTTTATAGACCCCACAAATCATTGACATCCAAACACTCACTGGTTCTCACAGGAGCGTTCTTAACAGTGATTCAGCAAACTGAATTCACAGAGCAGGTGCTAGTGTGCGAGGGTAGATAAGAGACTTCCTTTCGCCCTTTCTGTGTCCCTGCAGCTTCGTCTACAAAAAGAGGAAGTGTGTGTGTGGTGTGTGTGTGTGTGTGTGTGCGTGCGTGCATATGAATGCCAGTATCTACACAGCAGAAATGTGTCATTGGAGGTAAAAATGGCACGAGCACCGCAACGTTTAACGCCTGATAACTCTCAACCTTCTCAAGTTTCCATTTCCTGATTAAAAATCAACCAATTATTTAACTCAAAAACTATGAATAATCAGTGAAATGGAATGAATGGCCAGTTCATGCAAGATAGCATTACTGCATCATCCCACTGCATCACAAAATTCTTTCCTTAATAGACAAAGATACAGTATATTACCATGTAAATATTTTTCAAAAAATCTGACCTCATGAAACATCACACATTTCTATATATTTTCCTGCGAGGATAATAATAAATAAAGCCATTATGCACCTGCGTGAAAAGCTTTTATATGTTGCGTTTAACACTGGTTTGATTCACTTAAAGGAATACAGCTACGTTTAGGGAAAAAATATGCTTTTTCTGACTTACCCAAACTGAGACAAGATGTTCAATACCATTTTCACCTTGGTATGTTCAGTTCCAATGGGCAGCATTTTGTGTTAGCTTAGCCTGAAGACCTGCTGAAGTCCATTGGAGTCATTAGCCAAGCTCCATCACAGTGCAAAAATACACCTTACAGTAACCCCAGAGCTGTCTTGTTTATATGATGTACCATGAACATTTGAAATCAGTCTTGGAATAAAAAAAAAGTCATGAAGTTGGTTGGAACTATGACTACTGAACACAAGTATTCCGTCCATCCAGCTCAGTGACACGCGCACAGCTAAAGGCATAATTAGATCCAGCGCATTTGCAAGCGAAACTCACGTAACCAGGTAGCTAGGTCAGTTGCTCAAAAATATGACTCGATATGGACAACTTTGCATGAGAGGATGAAGAAGATTATTTCCAACGGACAGACAATGATTCATAACTTTATATTGTTGAGCCCGAGTACACAGATGAGGAACAACACTCAAATCTGCGAATAACTTCAGCAGTGCACTGATCACAGCGCTAGATGGAAGAAATTCATGTGTTCAGCAGTTACAGCTCTAAGCGCCTAACTTCTAAAATCACTCTCATGTATCTCAAGTATGCATTGAGTAAATAAGGCAGTATCAGAGTTGCTGCAAGGTTTTTTCCCCCCCACTTTGACGGAGCCAGGCTAATAGCTCCAGTAAACTTCAAGTCTTTATGCAATGTTAACACAAAATATTGCACACAGGAACCAAATCGAAGGATGCAGAGTAGATGTGAAAATGGATTCGAACATCTTGTGTCTGCCTGAGTAGCTTGGAAAACGGGTATTTTCCCCAAAAAGTTGGAAGACACCTTTGAAAACATTCCACTGAAAAATGTGTGCTTCTTAAAGCTTAAAACTGTTTGAATAAATCAGATGCCATCTTAAAATAAATTAAAACAGTTGGAAAAATATTACGGCAGGATATGGACTGCTGAAAAAGTTCTGATTTTTTTTTCTCTGAATTATTCAGATTAATTCCATCCAGACAAACTCACATTGTACCCTTGTTATCGCTTTGAGATGATCAGTTCAGTATACCAACAGGCAGGGCTGCACAGTGGCACAGTGGGAAATGCTGCAGCCTCACAGCGAAATGGTGTTTGGTTTGAATCCAGCCCTGTCCTGTCTTAGTGGAGTTTGAATGTTCTCCCCATTTAAGTGTGGGGTGACTCCAGATATTCTGGCATCCTCCCATAATTGAAAGACATGCAGGTATTGGAGACACTAAATTGCCCATATGTGAGTATCTGACTGAATGGTGTGTGATTTGATTCCTATAAATAAACCTATAAAAATAAAGACAGAGTCATTAAACAAAATCATTAAAGACTTAATACTGGTCTTGATTATTCAGTAAATATACCTGTTGACGCTAATCAGGCAAAACAAATGGGAAGCAGTTGACAGTGATTGTGGATTAGAAAGTGAGGTTAATTAAGTCCCTTAATATTGCCGACGGCATGTCAACGAGCCACAGCTAGTGCGTTTCTTTGGGTGTGTGAATATATCTGTCTCTCCACAGTGATTATGTTTCTCTGGGTACGTGAATGGACTTCCTAAGCGAGTATGGTGGCTGACTCACGAGTGGCAAGTGAGCGTTGCCCTGCGTAACTCTGACGTATATTTTCAGACTTTCACAGTGAGGTCACAAACATGACAGATATACAGCCTGGTCCATAAATATTTGGACATTTACAAAGTTATTGTTCTTTTGGCTGCATCCAAAGGCATATTAGAGCTGAAAGTAAATAATAAATATAAGGTAACAATAATAATTGGAGGGCATTAGCGTCAAAATCGGGTCAACAATGTAGGAATTATAAAGCTTTTTATGTGCCGTTGGCTTGTGTTTGAGTGTATAAGCATTGAGCCATGTGTATTTCCCTTATGTAATCTTTCTTCGCACTCTAAACAGTGAGTTCACAGGCACGGCAGGTTGGTTGTTACATCAGTGCGTGTGCGCGTACAGCTCTCTGCATTTCTCTACTTTAAGTCGGTCACCATTTGCAGCCAGTGTGCGGGCATGGCACGCGTGCATGCGCACCTCCATAGTGAGCGTGTAGGTGTGTGAGGGCACACATTCAAGGGCTTCGTCGGAGCAGCACCCCCCACAGCGGCGCAGGGCCACGCAGGAGGGTAGGAAAAGGTGCTGCGTCTCCCTGGGAAACTCCCTCCACACCTCCACCAGGGTCTCCCGCGGCTGGCATCCACTCTTACTGTACACCTCCAGCCATTTCAGCACTGAAAGGTAGAGGCAGTACATCACAGTCGCTCAAACAAATCAACCAATCAGTGAGCTTAGCTCATCCAAGTATCACTTCCTCACTCTCTCAATCACAATGTGAACATTGCCCAGAAAGGAAAGATCCAAAAATATTAATTATGGGAGCAGGGTTGGGGAATGAGTTTATACACTTGTTACAAAGTAGTGCTCAATGACTGGGGACTTGAGACCAACAAGAAAATCCTAAAGAGCACTGAACACAACGATTCTAATCTTATTATGAGTTTTTGATGTTTCAAAATCAGTATTTTGAATATTAATGATGTTAATTGGTTGTTAAAATGGAATCACATCCATAACAAATTATCTTCAGATACCATATCACATAGCTGTGGCCAGGGTACAAAATTTTCAGAGATCAGCTTTTCTCCACTGCTTCTTAAACAGGTAGAATATACCGTGATCAGTACCAGATACCATTTCTCTCTGCTTTTTCCTCATTGCCCAGTTTAATGCAGTAGATCAGATTTCTCATCTTGTAGTGGCTCCCATGACTCTTTTGTTCAACAGCCTAATCCAGAATCCCGCAGAGGAAACAAGCTCTTTTCCACATAGGCAGGCACAGATTGCACTCAGAGCATACGCGCACACGGACGCATACATGTTTTCCCACTGCTTACAATACACGGGTGCTTGTTCACATTCGCCCAACTCAGCACATACACACACACGCACGGTACTGCAGACTCTGGGACTGGTACCTTCTCTGGATCTGTGATTTTCGGCAGGCTGCCAGTGTGCCAGCTGTAACAGAAGAGGACACCGCGGAAATGTCAAGTACGGAGAGAGTAAGGAGAGGGACAGAACACATTTCATGCAGTGGCGTCAACTTCAGTGTGACGAACAAAACTGAAGCCATCAGTATTGAGCTGCAGGGTCGTGGCCATGCTGCTACTTAACTTGCTAATGAGAGAAAGAACCCTAATAATGTGGACAGTGAAGCTCAGAATCAATTGTAGGCATTATAACCTCAAAATAATGGGCAGTGGTCATAAAATGAAGAAATCTGTTGCAAGTGATTTCTCTCAGGGCCCTGATATAAATCAGATCCGCCCATTCGAGGGGCTGTTATGGAGACAGTAATTAGCGGATGAGATAGCCAGCAGCAACTGATGGAGATTGACGGAAAATGAGAGAAAACAAAAGATGAGACCGCTTAATGGTCCAAGGGTACGCTGAATTCAAATGAGTTTTGAAATAAACAGATTTGAATGATTATAATGCACAATCTCGGTAGCTTGCAGGAGGGTGAAGAGGAGATGTATGACTGCACGTAGAGAGTTTAACAGCCCTAAAGGGGAGCAATGACAAAGCAAGTTATTTTTAAAATGAGAATAGCCAATACTTTCCAGCTAAACTAGTTCAGCCCTACTTGATTTCAGTCCAGTTTCCTCGCAAAGAGAGACAGAACACAGACAACAACAAAAAAAAAAATGCAGACGTGAAAAATGGACATCTGACAATCTGACAATTCTACTTTCATCATTGTACATTTGAGCAGAATTGGGGCAGGCAGTCCTATTTTCCCTTACGTTACAAATGAGTGAAGGGTGACATAACCTTGTGTTAAGTGCAATGCTCACGCGCAGTGATTGACACGCTTTTGTCTGAGCGCACTCGCAGACGTTTGACTCCAGTCTTTGGCACACAGCCACTACAAAGAGAATGTAGACTTTGCCCCCTTTTCTCCTCTCCTTTCAGTTCTGGCTTCACCCAGTTTATTTGCGAGCAAATGCATGTGTGGCCCAGTGAGAGCAAACAGCAGGATGATTTGCATGTATAGACCAGTGTATACATACCCCCTGCCAGTAGATTTATGCATGCATTTACGTAGTACCTGCACATTTTAATTTGTTTGGGGCGAAACGCAGTATTTCAGTCCAAATATTAATTCGAGATAAGGCTGGCAGCACATAAGTTTAGATGTTAAGGTATAATAGAGTTATGCATAAATCAGTTTTCGAATGCAGGCTGCCGTATCTGAGCATCTTAGCAGGGTCCATAATTTAAGTCTGTCTTGGTTAGGGTGTATGTCTGCGTCAGTTTATCGCTCTGGTTCCAAACCGTGTGGCACTTCCCCCAGTTAGCCGCACAAGCCTCTACCTCACTATCAATTATTGCAGACACCACATCTCTTCCAGGAACGTGACCAAAAGAAAGACAACGACATTAACAGCCACTCAGTCCAAAAACAGTGGGAGGAAGAGGCCTGATATCCCCCATGCCCCTGGTATTTCAGTGGACCTTCAGATTGCTTTTGTGAGTCATTTTCATTCGTTCCTCTTCCTGTGGGTCATATACAGAGGGTTAAATGCAATGGGAAGACCCTGGTTCACTTCGAATGCTTACTTGAATTGGCCCCCGTTTTCAAGAGAGGAAAAACATTTTTCATATTTGAGCAAGTTGCCACTTCAGCAACTACGTGCCTGTTTCTTTGCTCACACTAATTAAATCATCATGCCTAGAAGAAGGTTGTCATTCTCAGACAAGTGAGCGGATGAAAGTGGGCCTGTAAAATGTATGTAATGGGAAGCCTATATTTCAGACAAAGATTGAACCTAGACCAAAACCAAGTTCAATTTTGAAATGACATTGACTTTGCAGAGCTAAGTCTTGTCCAACACAGAGCAAAATTTGCATCTGTGAAACCAGCCCTATAAGTTTTAACACGCTCCCAAACTTGCCGTACCACAGGACGCTGCTGAGTAAAGTCAACATAGTTTATGGACTTCCGAAATGCTCATCTACTGAAGAAGTCACACACAGCTGTTGCGCATGGAGACCAGTGTTCATCTTGGTCCTGATCGCATAGGATCCAAGGGAATGCACCGCACACCACCATCTCCTTCAGCACGGATGCACACACGTACAGAAATGCAATGGTATGCAGCAGACCCTTGTAGGGGCATACTTAGGCACGGATGGGTGCACAAACATATAAGACGCTCCGAAGGCAGTGCGTTAGCCTGAGCGAAGGTACGTGCTCGAAACCGGGGGGGGGGGGGGGGGGGGGGGGGTTCGGGGGGTGAGAGTGACTGTGACCCATGTCAAACCGCAGAACAGGAAGGGGAGGGAGAGGCGCACTTCAGCATCAGCCGAATGAAGGATTTGAGTGAAACAGACCATAACCTCAACGCTTAACACAGCAGACAGGGTCAGATGAGACAGAGCATCTGTTAGTGCATTAAAACTGCTTACTGGGATTTAATGGCCAACAAATTGGAGTATTTGTCACACACTGAAGAAAAAAAAAATAAAAATTTTGAAGAATTGAAGACCCCGATGCTAAAAGTAACTATGTCACAAAATGTCGATTTTGAGAAAATTGAGAAAATCGACTTAGGAGACCATAAGACATTTTCCCCATCCACACCTCTCGATGTGTGAAAATGTGACTTAAGCACTTTTAGCAATAGGCTCTTCAATTATTCTAGATTTAAAATCTTACTGTGAATTTTTTTTTACTCAACAAAACAAATCAGCCATTAAGGGGAGATTGTTTTAGCCCTTTCTATTTCAAGAATTGCCAACTGGGTAAGAAAATTTCAACTGCGAAGCACAAAGTAAATGAAAACAAACACATTTCTACAGTACTTGAGAGTGGAAAAATACAATGTTGGTGGAAAACTAAAGACTAAAATAAGACTAAAACACAAAGTGATCTTGCCTTGCTCTACCATGTTAAACTTCAGTGCAGTCAGTGAGCATTGTTCCAGTAAGGCTCTACATCTGTCCACACACCATATACTACACTGAGTGTGGTAGTACACAGTCTATATTTTTGATGGTCAGCTCTCCCATAGGAAAATAAAGATTCTATATTTAAACCTCAATATCTCTGCCATTTCTAAACCCGTGCGATATTGAAGGCTGTCTACAATCACCACTGGCCCACCAAATATTGACAATGTATACTGACACTGCTCAAGACTGGGTCAGAAAATCTGAACCCAGACGAGGATCAAACTCACTGTTCAGGAAATTCCATCCCACCACACTACCAACTCAGCCACCAAGTCCAGTTGGGACTGGTTTGCAAGTTTTTCCATACTGGAGTCATTTTCTGATCCAGTCTTGAGCAACTCCAGTATAAATTGTCAATTTATCCCTGAAGATAACTCCAACATGGTATCAAACTCTGCGTCTTCAGAAAATTAATTGATCGTGCAAATGTCCATCGTGACTATATTTCATGTACAACCCCAATTTCAAAATAGTTGGGATGAAGTGTAAATTCTGAATAAAATCTAAATGCAATGACTTTCAGATCACGAGCAAATATGTTATTTACAATAGAACATAGGTAAAATTTCAAATGTTGAAACAGACATTTTTACATTTTTATCCACAAAATGATCTTATTTCAAAATTTCTGGCTGCAACAGGTCTAAAAAAAGTTGGGACACAGGCAAAAAAAAAGGGCTGAAAAGCAATTAATATATAAGAGAATCAGCTGAAAGAACATTTGGCAAGTAATTCCATTAACTGGCATCAGGTGTGTAACATGATTGGCTATAAAAGGGATGTCTTAGAGAGGCTGAGTTTCTCAGAAGAAAAGATGGCCAGCGGCTCTCCAACCTGTGAAGGCTTTCGTTAAATAAAATGCCCATGATCTTCAGGTCCCCAAACGCCACTCACCGGCACGATTTTTTCACTGACATTACTCATTGGGCCAGGGAATACTTCAAGAAACCACTGTCCAGAAAACACAATCTGCCGTGCCATCCACAGATGCCACCTAAAACTCTTATCATGCAAAAAGGAAGCCATTGTTGAGCATGATCCAGAAGCCCCGCCGTGTTCTATGAGCCAAGGCTCATTTTAAATGGACTGTAGCAAAGTGGCAAAGTGTCCTGTGGTCAGACGAGTCCAAATTTGACATTCCCATTGGAAAATCATGGGCATCGTGTCCTCCAGGCTAAAGAGGAGAAAGACCACCCCTCCTGTTATCAGCATTCAGTTCAAGAGCCAGCATCTCTGATGGTATGAGGATGCATTAGTGCATATGGTATGGGACACCTGCACGTTTAAAAAGCACCATGAATGCTGAAAGGTATATTAAGGTTTTAGAGAAACATGTGCTCCCCTCCAGATGACATCTATTCCAGGGAAGGCCTTGAGTATTTCAGCAGGACAATGCAAAACCACATAATGCAGCTATTCCAACAGCATGGCTTCGTAGCAGAAGAGTCCATATGCTGAACTGGCCTGCCTGCAGTCCTGATCTTTCACCGATTGAGAACATTTGGCACATAATTAAACGAAAAGTCTGTGAAAGGAGACCCAAAACTCTCCAGCAGCTGGAAGCCTGTATTAAACAAGAGTGGGATCAAATTCCAATGGTTAAATTCAAGAAACTTGTCTCCTCAATGCACAGATGCCTCCACTCTGTAATAAAAAGAAGAGGGGATGCTACACCATGGTAAACGAGCCCTGTCCTAACTTTTTTGAGACCTGTAGCAGCCATCAAATTTGAAATGAGCTCATTTTGTGGATAAAATAGTAAAATTTCTCAGTTTCAACATTTGCTATGTTATCTCTGCTCTATTGTGAATAAAATACTGGCTGGTGTGATTTGAAAGTCATTTCTTTTGATTTTATTCTTAATTTACACTTTGTCCCAACTATTTCAGAATTGGGGTTGTACAGTGATTGTGATCTTGAGAGATCAAACTTACAGTGTCAGTATAAATTGTCAGTTTATCCCAAAATATGGCCACCTAATACCAATTTTGATGAAGTTAGGTAATGGAACTACTTATTGTGGGTACCCCAAACCATTATTAAAGAGAAAAGCTGCACTCGTGCCGCAATAATAATAATTTGAAAGTAAGAGAGCAAAACTATACGACTTTTGGCGTGGGCCTTCCGCAGCAATCACAGATAAAAGGTGAGAGCAGCCCTTTTAGGAGTTACCTGGAGTTGCCCGTTACTCGGAGAGCGTGAACACGAAAAACTGTGGTGTAAACAAAAAACTCAACCAACACGACTAAGAAATATACAAGCCACTCAATCTGTTCAGAAACTAGGATAGTAGCTTAAACAAATGTGTTTAATTGATTTTAATGAAAGGGTTTAAAGGTGTACTGTAATCAGCTGTGAGTAGCTGACTTAACATTGGCCACCCTAGCTTTTTAAATGCATGGCGTCCACATACTAATGGTGAATGAATTCTATCAAAGGATTGGCAGATATACTGAGCAGCAACAGTTGTCAAAGGTCTATGCAAATTCACGTTGATGGAGGGCAGGCTTGTGTTTACATAGGGGCTGATTAAATTAATTTCCTGTCTTTTGGGATGCTCTGAAAATTCAAACATTTCACTTAAAAAGTAGTGTTTGGTATTAATAAAAACCTGCCCGTGCCCTGCACCAGCCATGGACAGTCCAAGGGTCATTGAGTCCAGCTAGCTGATCTCATTAGTCTGTTCTATTTCCAGGCTAAAGAATTATGCTCAGCAGCCAATCTAGGCATCTGAAACTTTTACTGTCCGAAATAAGATCTTCCATATCCGGTCAATACACAGATTCTCCATGCTTCTGAGGCCCAGCTTGATCTACATGTGAGCACAGATGGAAGGGTTACCCAGTCCATGTCAGTGTGGGAGGTTGAGTGCATATCTACATGAGTGTGCTGAGAGCCAGATCAGTCAGAAACACAAGACCAGATGACTGTGTTGAAAGACTCTTCCCTCCCACTCCTCCTGCCCCCACAGAGCCAGAGCTATTGTACAACCAACAACCCCTGTCTCCCTACCACAGTCAAATCTGCAACCCAACCCAAAAAAAAAGTTAAAAGAGCTGACATGGCACTTTCAGCATTCATTATTCAAATACATAAACAGTTAGGTGCATACATATTTGGATGTTATTGCCATTTTAGCCATCTACAACATCAAATTAAGGAAGAAATATGAGCTCCAAGTGCATACTTTCAGCTTTAATCCAAGGGTACTTGCATCCAAATTTGGTGAAAACAATAGAAATTACAGCACTTTTTATATGCGGTCCCTTTGTAGTGGTCAAAAGGTAATTAGACAATTAGCAGTACAAACAATTCATGGCCAGGGGTGGGTAATTCCTTGATTATTTAATTAACAGGATAGCAAAAGTTGATCACAAGGGTGGCACGTGCATTTGCAGTCTGTGACTGTAAATTCTCTCAATGAAGTTCAAATTGCCACTGAAGCAATCCATCATTAGGCTGAAAAATGAAAAACTCACAAGAAAGATGGTGAAAACATTGGTTGTGTCAAAATCAACTACTTGGTTGATTCTGAAAAAAAAAGGATGCATTGCTGAGCTCAGGAAAACCATTAGACCTAAAAGACCTTGGAAAACATCTGTGACGTACAAGAGAGTTACACTTCCCTGGTAAATAAAAACATTTCCACAACAGTTGGTCCGATCAAAAACACCCTCCAAGAAGTAGGCATATCAGTTTCAAAGTCAACAATTAAGAGAGGACCTCACCAGAGTAAATAAAGGGTTTTCCGCAAGATGCTATCCATTGATAAGCCTGAAGAACAGGAAGACCAGGGTGGGTGTCCAACAAAGCAAGTTCAACATTAGCCAGGCTTTCTTTGCTTGAGCTAGCTTGACAAACCCAAAACTCACAATCTAAGACACCATAACTTACTATATCCAGGTTAAAAGAGACCCACCTTCATAGCTTTGAAAACCCAGGCTTCAGGGCCACCATACCTCACTTACTCAAAATATTTGCATCATCGTACACCCATCAGACTAGAGTTTGAAATCAATGTCAAAAATCTGTGCATTTCTGGAACATCATCTTATGGATGGATGACATGAATATCAACTTGCTCCAAAATGATGATGAGACTATGGAGAAAGGAAGAAATGGCTCATGATCCAAAACATATAACCTCATCTGTGAAGCATGCAGGAGGTAGAGCTAAGGCCTGGGCATGTATGGCAGCTAATGGAACCGATTAGGTTCCAGACTGCTGGTAGTCATTGGCCGCAAATGACTGCATCCATGTATCAAAGAAGACAACTAAATTTATGATTACATTAGTGTGTCCAAAATAGGGAAGGTCAGGTATTAAAAGGTTGCAATTTCTTCATGACTCATACAATATTTTTGACAAAATTCAGAAAGCCGAAATTCTATGCTTCAAACACCACTTGGCTGATTAATTTTACATTTTGTCATTCTACAGAGGCAAACTGATGGAATTTGTGTCACTTTTTGAAAACTTTTGGGCTTGACTGTATGCTGTTCAATCACTAATCGCTTTCTTATGCAAAAAGCACAGCGGTCTACTACAGAGCAGGAACCATTTCAACTTCAAAATAGCTCCAAATTTTTGTGCCACTGATTCAAAATAAACTCTGTCAGAGTTGAATGAAAACTGTTGGAGTTGAATAAACACTGAGCATTTTACCGCACAGGAAACATTCCTTTGGGAAATTGGTCAGTGTTGATTCAACGCCATCATGCTGTTCCAACTGATTTTTTTGCTACCCATTAGCCCCATTTCTACCGAGCAGTCCAGTCCAGTTCAGTTCAGTTCTGGCTATTTTTGGGTTTCCTTTGTCAAAAGTTGTGTATGGTACCAAAAGACCTGTTCCAATCAGTCTTGTTTTTTCGTTGCCATGCTGCTGAGGGACCTAACACACTGATCCTGTTCTAAATGGAGGCCCTAGAAACACTGTAGTCTCTTGATTGGACAAGAGGAAATCGGGAGAATCATAATCCTGCTCATCCAAGGCTGTGGTTGACGCAGCCATTACCATCTGGTACCAACCTCGCCTACATTCAAGAGGGCTATCTGCTGTTGAAATTCAAAACATATTTCAGGTTTAGTTGAGTTCAGGTTCATACCAGCTCTAAGGGTACTATACCAGATATGTTTGGTGGAAACGTGGCTATTAATGCTGCAAACCTATCATTCCAAGTCAAATGTCCTCAGGTGGACAGAGATCTGGGCACTTCGCAGGCCTTTGAAAGTCTCAGTCATGATTTTGGTTACAACCTGGTTTGAGGAGCTTTGTGATATTATCTGGCCGGAAATATATGACAGGGTAGATTGTGGTCATGAAGGAATGTGCCCGGTCAGTAACTGTACTCAAGTACACTGCTGTAATCAAATAATAATCAGTTGGCGTTCAGGGCCTTTTGAGGACACCCAGATACACCACCTAAACCACCCAGTACCATTGTCATAAGGCAGGATAATTGGCCTCAAGCTCTTTGTGCAACATTCTGGCATAGCAATTTAAATTTCACTGCAAAAAGTAACATTTTTCAGACCAGGTGATGTTTCTCTAATCTCCTGTTCCAGTTTCAGTGATCATGTGCCCATAGTAGCCTAATATATTAATCTGAGAGGGTAAGAGTGGAACCCGCAATAGCTTAATAGCCATCCATTTCAAGGTTCAATATGTTGTGCCTTCAGATAACCTTCAGCACGCCAAAGTTGTAAACAGCTGTTACATGATCATGTGAACCATTTCCGTTTGCTCAAGCAATTAAGACCATTCTCCTCTGACCTCTCTCATTAATAGAGTTTATCAGAGGAACTGCCACTTACTCAGTTTTTTTATTTTTTTATGCTGATCTAAGAAAACTTAACACTAAGTACAACGTATGTCCCAGGGCATCAGCCGTTTCTGAGACGTCTGGCAGCAACAGTTAAAGGACCGTCAAAGTCACTTTGATAATGCATTTCACCAATTATAACGCTTGGTCTCAGTAAACCTCACCATCATGGTTGCAGGCCTAACATATTAATGTTATGGAATGTTATACATGAAAGTATAAAAATAGGTGCACGCACCAATTTATTAAGTACCCGAGGGATGTATAAAATGAGCAACATTGAAATCCATTCAGCACGTAGGGCAATGATGACCCCATTAACTGTACATGAACTGCTGGTCAAACCAAGAGTGCAGTCAGACTCAGAACACACAGACTTTGCACATGGTACATGTAAGATGTTACATAAGCAGGCAAATGGCGTCAGGCTGCACTGAACTTGACTTCCATGTTTCGACATAGCAATGGGAAGGAGACTGCGTGTACAGCCAAAACTCACCCTCAAACCTGGCTCTTTTTGATGCATGAATCACAAACCAGCCTGAGAATCACAGCACACCCAATTGATGTGACTGGAAGGTAATATCATTCATTGACTGCAGCAAACTATAAATGGTGACATCTTAACAGACAGGGCCCGAAACATTGGAACCAGACAAGCAGGGACACTCCCTTCTTTTAATTAAATATTACATCATGTTTGTTACTCACATGCCTGCACTTAAGCATGGTTGCATACATTTAAACATAATTTTGCCCCCAGGCTTTCTAAACACAGTCAGCATCTAGCCATCGCAATGCGTATTTGAATTCATCTCAACTAATTTTGAGTTTAGAACGATGTTCCAAATTCAAAAAGACCATGGCACACAGAGACGCAAACTCCCAAACCAGAGGTAATTAATGTCAAGTGAATACATCCGCAACGACATTACTCAGTCATCAGTGCCCATGGACACGTGTATGCAAGTCTCTAAATTTACCCCAAATGAATGACAGTCCAGATGCTAGGGTGGGGATGGTGCCAAGACTTGGTTATACTTCAAGCCACAGACGGTCTGACTTGTCTAGAGAGAGGGGACAAATTCACAGTAAAATACACTATGATCCAATGAAAAATAATAAATCGAGAAAATATTAACAAATAAATTTGTGTCACATGCGATGAAAATCAGATTTTCCTTGCCTTTACAGCAGGGGACTCATTGCCAAATCCTGGTGAGCCGCTGCCAGTCGGTATCTGGTGTGTTCCGTGAAAAAGAATTTGCCCCCTTCCTGATTTTGTCAATTTTAGCATTTTTGTCCCACTTACAGTAGTGTGCAGTGATGATCATACACCACCACTTTCATCTAAAAGGCATCCTAATACATTACTTTTCCATATTTTTTGGTGAAAATGATTTGCAAAATACTACTGTAGGCAATGTGAACAAAAAAATCATTCCCACAAGAATTCTGAGGTAAAATTATGGGTAGAAACAAAAACACTGAAAACATCTATTTTTTTAATAACAATTGAAAGGTGTCACAATTTTCTTTTTTTTGCTCAAAAGAAAATTTCCATGGACGTGGTGGCGGACGCCCCATGACTGTTGCTGATCCATAGTACCCCCGACTCGTCATCCGGGGATACAATAACCCAAAAAAAATAAATAAATAAAAAATACAAAATGCAGTTTTTAAAGGATTTCACTTATTAAAGGAAAAAGTTCCCAATCTGACCTGGCCCAACTCGAAATAGTAATTGCCCCCTTATTTACCAAATCAACCAATCAGACAACTCTAATTGATAAAAGTTCAATATAACTAAACAGCAAGGCATGATTCCTGCCAGCCCTTTGAATCTTAAACATCACTTAAACAGAGCCTATCTGGCAATGTTAAGTCAGCAAAAAGCAATGCATGACACGGTGATCTAAACAAAATCAAAAACAGGTAAGAGACAAAGTTGTTGATATTTATCTGTCTGAAAAGGGTTATAAAGCCATTTCTTAGGCTCAGGGATTCCAGCAAACCGCAATAACAGCCATTTACATATACATGTCGAGAAAATATTGAACAATGGTGAACCTTTGCTTGCATGGCCGGCCCGCCAAAATTCCTCCAAGAGTGCGCCAGGAGGTCACAAAAGAACCAAGACCATCATCTAGAGAACTGCAGGCCTCACTAGCCTATTTTAAGGCCAGTGTTCACAATTTCATAATAAAAAAGGAGGCTGGATGAAAATGGCATCCATGGAAGGGCTGCAAGGCAAAAAGTGCTGCTGACCAAAAAACAAAAATAAAAAAATGCAAAGGCGTTCTATCTAGGTAAAAAAAAATCATGATGACCCACAAGATTTAAGATATGTTATCAGTCTACTGAACATTAAGCGGCGAAAACAGGCCGTTCAGCCCAACTAGGCTCGCCAATTTCTTTTTACTATTGTGAATATATCACTTCAGATACTCAATGGTATCTAGCTTTAAGTCAAGTCTGCTCTTGAAAATTCCCAAGGTTTCTGCCTCAACAATATGGTTCGGCAGGCTATTCCACATTGAAATTATTCTTTGGGTGAAAAAATATTTCCTAATATCAGTGTTAAATTTACCCTTGGTCAACTTCCATTTGTGACCCTGAGTTCTACGAACAAAACTTGGCCGAGGGAATCCATCATAATTCTCTTTGTTAATCCCTTTAACATGTTTAAAGACCTCAATCAGATCACCCCTGAGTCTCCTTTTCCTAAGACTAAAGAGATTAAGGATCTTCAGACTCTTCTCATCGCTTTCATCTTTTATAGCCAGAATTAGCATAGTGGCTCTTCTCTGAACTTTTTGTAGAGCCTCTATATCTTTCTTAAAGTATGGGCCCCAGAGCTGTACACTGAGAAGCACGACCTCCTTGGATTTGTGCTCAATACTTTTGGCAATGTATCCCAGCATCCAGTTAGCTTTTTTAACTGCTACGGCACAATGGCTAGAACCTGTGAGGGTTTAGTCAACCACAAAATAATCCTGTCCAATGTTTTTATTACCTACATGCACAACTTTACATTTCGCTACTTTAAATTTCATTTGTCACATTTCTGCAGCACATTTCAAGTCTGGATTCTATCTAAATTATCCTGAATCACTTTAGTGGACTCTATAACTATTTGCCAAATCTCCAAATTTAGTATCATCTGCAAATTTAACTAATTTGCTCTCAATATTCCTATCAAGATCATTAATGTGAATGAGGAACGGCAGGGGTCCCAACCCTGATCCCTGAGGGATGCCACTCCCCACCATACCTAGCTCAGATGAGATACCACTGACCACTACTCTTTGTGTTCTGTCCTGTAACCAGTTTTGAATCCACTCCAAAATACCTCCTGTAACTCTATTGGAGCTCATTTTAAAAATTAGTCTCTTATGCGGTACTGTATCAAATGCTTTCTGAAAATCCAAGTACATGATGTCATAAGCCCTGCTCTGGTCATAAGTCTTGGTGCCCTCTTCAAAGAATTCCAGGAGGTTTGCTTGACCTTCCTTAGCGGAAACCATGTTGGCTATCCCTCAAGATATTATTACATTCAAGAAATAATTCCAGCTCATCATCTTTGATAGATTCCAGTATTTTTGCTTGCAATGCAAGTTAAACTGACTGGCCTGTAATTTCCTGGCTCAGTATAGTCCCCTTTCTTAAATATATTGGTATTATATCACCCTGCTTCCAATCATTTGCTATTTCTCCAGTTTCTAAAGACTGTCTGAAGATAGCTGAGAGTGGTTTAAATATGATCTCACGAACTCCCCTGAGCACTCTCGGATATAAGCCATCAGGACCCACCGCCTTATCTGCCTTTAGTGTATGCAACTTGTCTAATTTTTCATTATCCCTTACCCCAATTTCCGCTAAATAATCTTCAGTATTGGACATGCCCTCTGGCTGAATAAAATCCCGGTCAGAGGTAAAATTCTCAACAAAGTAACTGTTTAAAGTATCTACAATATGCTTATCATATAGCAGTGATCCATATTTATTCGTAGTCAAAACTGGAACTATGTGGAAGACATGGTTCCCATTGCATGCGGCGTACAGCTACACAGCATTCCAAAGTAAGAACATCATACGAAGAGACAAACACAATGGTGGTAGTCTGATGACCTGGGGCAGCTTTGCTGTTTCACAACCAGGGCAACTTGCCATAATTGATGGAACTATTAAAAAAAAAAAATCCTGAAGGAGAATTGCCAGCCACAGTTTATGACCTAAAGCTCAGATGTAATTATATCCCCAACGCCGATCCGGGATATTATGTTTTGGTCTGGCTGCCGCCGCCGCCCTATGTGTTAACACGATAACTTCAGTAATATTTCAATTAGAAATTTCATGTTTTTCATATAAGTAAGTATCATCAAGAGGAAGAACTGATTCGATTTTGGACAATTTACAATTTCGAGATTGGCCACCAGGGGCCAAAAACTGAAAAATCACTGGGAATATTTGTCCGATTGACCTCAAATATAAGTGCAAATGAAAGGTCATGACCTGAGGGTGTGTCTCACAATGATATTATACCTGTTTGGTTCAAAATTTTGACACAAGGTAGAGCTATGTCACATATAATTCACCATTTTTGCCATATCTTTGGAACCTTTTGTCCAATTGACAGGAAACTATGTGCAACTGCAAGGCCATGACCTCACAATGTGTCACATGATGACATCATACCTGTATGGTTCAATATTTCGCCACCAGGTGGCGCTTTGTGATGGAAAATTACCATTTTGGCCATATCTTCAGAATCATTTGTCCGACTGACCTGAAATTAAGTTCAAATGAAAGTGTATTCAAGGTCTATCCAAGGATTGGGGAATCGGAGGATTGGGGGCATTCGGGATATACCCCAAGCCGTCGCCTCCGACGGCATAAGCCTAGTTGGATAATGCACCAGGACAGTGATCTGAAGCACACAAGCAAGTACATCTCTGAATAATTGAAAATAAACAAAATGCAGGTTTTTGGGCCGCCTAGTCAAAGTCCTGCCTTTAATCCAATTAACATGCCGTGACATGATCAAAAACAGGCAGTTCATGCTCGAAAACCCTCCAGTGTGGCTCAAAAGGAAACAATTCTGCAAAGAAGAGTAGGCCAAAATTCCTCCCCAGCGATGTAGAAACTTACTTGGCAGTCATCACAAACATTTGATTGCAGCTGCTGCCTCTTCACATAGAAAGAGTAATTAGATTTAGGGGGAGAGGTCCCCACCCCCACACAGGTGACAAAGGTTCTGAAGAACTTTTATGCCTTCAATAAATGAAATGATCGTTCACAAACTCAATTTTGGGTTCTTCGAAACAAATGTGCTAAGAATATTCAAATTAGTTGAATGATCTGAAACAAGACATACTTAAAATTAGCATAATAGAAGAAATCAGAAAGGGAGCAAATACTTTTTCAAGGCACTGTAAGTGCCAAATTTAAGTCACTGATTGGCTACTGAGTCTTCTCACCTTGTTTATGAGGCCAGGCTTCACAGCTTATTGAATAGAAAACCCAAAAACTCGCAGACAAGGCAGCCCACATGGAGTGGAGTTTGAGGCCTCTGGTTTACACATACTCAAGTCTTGGTCATCTCAGGATTGCCGCCAAAACAGTTTTATTAATAAATTTGTTTGAATGACCATTTGGATTCTGTGCACCCATCAACATTGAGGGAATACACTAACATAGAGCAGCCCACTACAAACAGGCTTCAGGCACCACCATTCACTTTGCTTCAAGATCAGGCAGCCAATCAGAATAAAGCCCCATTTTCATCAACTCAAGACCACTTGAAACAGTACACAGTCAATAGTTAATGAAGGGAGAAAATGGAGCCTCAAGACAGGTTGAAACCACTGAAGGTGCAGTTGTGTAGTGTTTTTTTTTTTTTTTGTTTTTTGCTACGTTTTAAAATCTTTTTAACAGACACCAGGAAATCGTCTTAAAAGTTTGCAATATCCAGATATACAGCACAAGTAATGAGCATGGGTACTTTTCAGAAGACTTAATTAAAAGAAAGATGCAAGTGAATTAAAAAATTTTACTTTGACAGATTTGATGTGCCTTTTAAAATGCAAATGAGTATGCATTAATGAAGTCAGTGATAACCCCAGAGGACACTGCTGGACTTCAGGTGTGAGCTGACACTAGGGTAGAAAAAAGTTATTAGGGACGATAAAGTTTGTGTATTCTCTTCGACAAATGCCTAAGCATAAACAACAAAATGCATTAGATTTATCACATGTGAAGGTACTCTGGAAGAACAGACTGATTATTCCCGTGTGAATACTGGTCCGCAGCTCTTCAGTGTAAATTCAATTTTTTAAATTCCTGCCATAGTTGGACCTCTGTTTATCACTCAAACATCAATATATGCTCTTGCCAGCCTATAAAGCAAATCACTTCGCAGAGATACAGCACATTAGAGAAAAACTATAAGAAAATGGTTACAGGGCTAGCTGGTTGCAAGAACGCTAGGTCTCCAAACTAACTTCATATGTTATAATGCAAAATAATCAAGCATCTTAAATCTCTAGACTGGACAGTTGGGGAATTAACTCTGTTGAGTACTAAATAGGCTAAATTTGTACAAGGCCCCAAAATTTCCACCGATCACAGAATTAGAGATTCTACTGAATCTCAGACTAAATTTCAACAATTTTTAATGAAGATGTTTCAACTCAAATGTATTGCTTTTTGAAAACAGACATTTTGAAATGTGATGTCTACAATGCATTCCAATTAAGTTGAGGCAGATGCATGTTCACTACTATGAAACATCCCCTTTCATCTTAATACCACATAGAATGTTATTCCAAAATACGCCCAAATCTTTCCACGTCAATTTCTTTGTCATAGATGTAAAATTTGCCAGTACCGAGTGCACTAATGTAGGCCCCAGACCACGACGCATTGATAACAGTTGGGATGCTTCTTCTCATTGGTTCTGAAAAGAAAATGCTAATTATTTCCATAAAAATTTAAAAGATAGACGTGCAAGATCGCGGAACACTTTTACATTTCCCAGTCAGCCCATTTCAGATGAGCTCGAGCCGAAAAAAGTTGACGGTGCTTCTAAATGGTGTTGATATATGGCTTCCTCTTTGTATATCTGAGTCTTCACTTGCATTTGCTGATGCTACAACATACTGTGTTCACTGATACAGGCCATCTGAAGCACTTCTGAGACAATGTGGTTATGTCCATTCCAGAAGCATGGTGGCTCTTGATGCAGTGCCATCTCAGGGTGTGCAAGTCTCGCGTCTAATATTGGTATTCAGCCTCTTTTATGCATGGATATTTCTCTGGTTTCCCCAAATCTTCTCAATATATGACAGATAGTCAATGATGAGGTCCTTAAATTCTATGCAATGACATTGTGAAATGCTGCTCTTAAACTGTGTATTTGTTCATGCAACGTTTGGCAAAGTGGTGAAGCACGAGCCATCTTGCAGGTATGCGACCGTGCCTTTTGTGACAACTTAATTTACACCCAATCATATTTGGATCTCCTGTTGCCTATTCACCCTTTTTCCTATGTAATGTTCAAGCAGGTGTTTATCTGAAAATTCCACAACTTTTCCTGTCATTTTATTGCCCTGTCTCAATTGCTTTAGACTGTGCAGTTGGCATCAAATAATTCATGAAGCTACAAAAATCAAAACAGGTAATAAGGTGAAACTTTTTAGAATTTTTTCTGTGCGCCCCTTACAAATACATGTATGTAAAAGATGATTCTTAAATGACTTAATTCTGTCTCTATTTCCATTTTAAATATGGCCCAATTCTTGTGGAACTGAGGTTTAATACATTTTTTGATCCATTTCACAAGTTTTGGCTCCAATGAGATGAAAGCAATCAGATATCTGCGCTAAGAAATCAATTGAATACACCTACTCAATCATAAGCTCCTGTAAAACCAAAGTAGAACGTTAATTAGATTGGGATGGGAGTATGTAAAAAAAGTGCAATCATTTGTACATGACATGTTTCAGCCAATATTTGTAAACGTACCATTCCCTAAAGCCTAAGCATCCATACAAGCCGGAGTGCTTTGATTGCAAATCTAAAAAAATAATGGCATGCAAAGCCGGGGGGGGATTTCTAAAAAACACCATGTAGCTCAGTACGATAGCAAACATTCAACGCAGTTTTGCCACAGTTCAAACATGCAACAATGTTGAATGACTGAAGGGGAACTGAAAAATGTTTTATACAAATGATGCAACTACAAACAAAGCGAAACTGAGCTCTCAAATTCTACACCAGTCAGATGGCTCTTTCCTTGAAAAACACGCTTTCAATCAACTACACCACTGAAGTGGCTTGGCCTTTGGGACAGTTTGAAACAGAATATACGCTTTTTCATGCTGACAAAAACTGAGGCATGGCTCCTTTGTGGCTCAACTGGTCATCGGGAGCCCAAGCTGAGCACCGTAGCCGCGGCATCATTAACACCGGTGTCTAAGCTACATCATTAGCCGACTGAGAATGAGAGCCAGTAACAGCACAGCACAATTGAAGTCAATCCCAGAGGGGTAGACTGAACTTAATTTGTTTTGGGTTCCTTGGGTTACCACTACATAAATGCCCCCCATGTGATCCCTGGGCCCCTGCTCATGACCGGCAGCCACCAGCATCTCTCAGCAGGTACTAGCTCTCCGGCAGCACAGATGGTGGCTATCTGGAAAGGCTACAGGAAGAGTGTTCTTCAGGTCAGCTGGAATGGTCCAGTTAGGATAGCAGAAGTGACGGTTGAACCAATGATGTCAAAGCAGCAAAAACATGATCATAATAAGCAGATTTTGCGACAACTAGCTTGGTCTCAGGCTATCTGCATTTAAAATCCGGCCCATTCCATAAATTAATTCAGTAGGTTATATTCCATTTCAGTATTCAGGCTGTGCTTTGCTATCCATTAGCTTGAAATCAATTAGCTTTATTCCTTATCTCAAAATGTAACTGTCACTGTATTGTGCAACTATGTTATGGTCATATAACAAATTATAAACATAATAAAAATACTTTTTGTCCTCACGCAACCTGTCATCACAGGTTTGAAGATATAAAATGGACCGAGCTGCCGTAGTCAAAGCCACATTTGACATCAATGCTTATTTCTTTGATGTTGAAAAGAGGATTTCACATTTTTGAGGTCCTAAGACTCTGTTATTATTTTGAAATAAAATTTTAAAATAGGGTGTAATCATTTTGCATGACATGGCATCCTGGCAAAAATTATTTACAAAACCCAAAACCAGTGAAGTTGGCACATTATGTAAATTGTAAATAAAAACAGAATACAATGATTTGCAAATCCTTTTCAACCTATATTCAATTGAATACACTGCAAAGGCAAGTTACTTAATGTTCAAACAGGTAAACTTTGTAATTTTTTGCAAATATTAGCTCATTTGGAATTTGATGCCTGCAACACGTTTCAAAAAAGTTGGCTTAAGTGGCAAAAAAGACACAGAGTTGAGGAATGCTCATCAAACACTTATTTGGAACATCCCACAGGTGAACAGGCTAATGGGGAACAGGTGGGTGCCATGATTGGGTATAAAAGCAGCTTCCCTGAAATGCTCAGTCATTCACAAACAAGGGTGGGGCGAGGGTCACCACTTAGTGAACAAATGCGTGAGCTGATTGTTGAACAGTTTAAAAACAACATTCCTCAACGAGCTATTGCAAGAAATTTAGGGATTTCATCATCTACGGTCCGTAATATCGTCAAAAGGTTCGGAGAATCTGGAGAAATCACTGCACGTAAGCGACAAGGCCGAAAACCAACATTGAATGCCCGTGACCTTCGATCCCTCAGGTGGTACTGCATCAAAAACCGTCACTAACTACAGTTTGTCGATACATCTGCAAGTGCAAGTTAAAACTCCACAATGCAAAGCGAAAGCCATTTATCAACAGCACCCAGAAACGCCGCCGGCTTCGCTGGGCCCAAGCTCATCTAAGATGGACTGATGCAAAGTGGAAAAGTGTTCTGTGGTCTGACGAGTCCACATTTCAAATTGATTTTGGAAACTGTGGACGTCGTGTCCTCCGGACCAAAGAGGAAAAGAACCATCCGGACTGCTATAGGCGCAAAGTTCATAAGCCAGTATCTGTGATGGTATGGGGGTGTATTAGTGCCCAAGGCATGGGCAACTTACACATATGTGAAGGCACCATTAATGCTAAGAGGTACATACAGCTTTTGAGCAACATATGTTGCCATCCAAGCAACATCTTTTTCATGGACGCCCCTGCTTATTTCAGCAAGACAATGCCAAACCACATTCAGCACGTGTTACAACCGCATGGCTCCGTAGTAAAAGAGTGCGGGTACTAGACTGGCCTGCCTTTAGTCCAGACCTGTCTCCCATTGAAAATGTGTGGCGCATTATGAAGCGTAAAATACGACAACGGAGACCCTGGACTGTTGAACAACTTAAGCTGTACATCAAGCAAGAATGGGAAAGAGTTCCACCTGAAAAGCTTCAAAAATTGGTCTCCTCACTCAGTTCCCAAACGTTTACTGAGTGTCATTAAAAGGAAAGGCGATATAACACAGTGGTAAAAAGGCACCTGTGCCAACTTTTTTGCAATGTGTTGCTGCCTTTAAATTCTAAGTTAATGATTATTTGCAAATAAATAAATAAATAAAGTTTCTCAATTTGAACATTAAACATCTTGTCTTTGCAGTGTATTCAATTGAATACAAGTTGAAAAGGATTTGCAAATCATAGTATTCTGTTTTTATCTACGATTTACATAATGTGCCAACTTCACTGGTTTTGGGTTTTGTAAATGTACAGCTGGCAGCAAGGTCCATGAATTATTAAAATTAGAATTTGCTTTGACAAATTTGGACATGCATGCACAAATATTAAATAAATGTAATGATCAATTTCAAAATGAAATATTCCCAATGATTGATATGAACCTCTGGCAGTCTTTTCTCCACTTGTCTCCCTTGTTTAAAAAAAAAAACTCATTTGAATTTTCTGTCAGGAAGACTTCTTTTGCATGTATTAATCTAGTTTATTTCCCATTTCATCAATTTTTCACTCCTCAAGCATGCTCACTCAGTTTCTTGTCGAAATACGTCAACTGAAAAGTCAGCTGTTAAATCAACTGATCACATCCATCTATACAATAACACTGTGACACACCAACAAAGCTCAGCACATTTTCATGAAACAGTTCTGCTCAATCTGCTCAAAATGGTTTGCAAAAACACAGTCGTGAGACTCCCGTAGTCACGTGCATCAGCACTACAAAGAATTACCTTAGTTACCCCAAGTAACACCTAAACTGTGCTTAAAAAGAAACAGTGACCAAAACATTATGGCTTCTGCTAAACTTGACATTACATTACAAGTGAATTGTACTGTTAGGTTAAGGCTAAATTTGAGGGTTAGGGAAAGGCAATCATGCTTACATTAGGTTAAGCTTAGTATTCAGTGTTAGAGAAAGGCGATCAAAGTTATGTTTCGTTAAGGCTAGCATTAGGCTTCGGGAAAGGCAATCTTGCTTCTTAAAAGACAGTTGGGACTCACGCATTCAAAACTAATATTAACTTGCGGTCAGACTCGGGATGCAAACAGAGGTCTCCCGTGCGAATGACTTTCATCTTGTCCACCCAACCATCCACCCCTGCCTCCTCAAATACATTACGTCAAATACATATGAATTCTACTGCGCTAACTTTTTGCAGCAATCACTATGAATACAGAGTGAGAACGCTGTTAGACAAACCTCTAATTGCAGTCTTTTTAAAGATGATTCTCCCTCTGCTTTTAGAACATTCACACTAATGTTATACACAGCCTTTCACCTCCCCATCACCCCCAGTCTTTACATTCATCAGCTTCATTTCATCAACCTCATGAGTCTATCAGTCAGCAGAATCATCACATAGAGTTCTGACACTGGTGGTGGTCCTATGGGAGGATTTATCTTGCTGCTGCTCACGGCAGATGCTCTTCGATTACAAAATCTGACCGGAGTTTCCGAGCACCAAAAACTTTCTGTAAAGACTTAATCATTACACATTATCTGTTAATCTATACAATTTGTAATCTTTAATTAATAATTCTCCTAACTCCATTGGTGTCCCCTGATTGAAATTATCAACGAGACCATCTACAAAATACAGGGGGATGTGATGAGGGCAGAGAACACGAGCTAGTATGCATTCAATGACAGAATTCCATGTTGAAAGCCCTCTGATGGTGATGCATTTGGGTGTATATGGATTATGACACCTGATGGTGAGGACAGCCCAGAGGACTCTGTAGGCTGACCTCCACACTAGGAATCAGAATAACACTCAGGCATTATTCATGAGAACATCAGAATTCCCCTTACATGCCACAGGCTTATTACACAAAAAACCCACCACTGCTACGAATAATTAAAAGGGAGGAGAGAGATGTGCTCCGATATACTAAATGCCCATTAAATCAGGAGCGGCACATATATATATATATATATTTTTTTTTTTTTTTTTTTGTCAGACAGGCACACACAGGAGCCGCACACAACTACAGGGGCCTGATACAAGGGCAGATGTAGGAGTATTCGGCTACTGTTCAGCTGGGTGGTCCCTGGACATGTGCGCAGAGTGGTTGGGGGTATATGAGACCGGTGGTTTGTAGTTTCCAAGGTCCATAGTCTGATATATTTGATCCTGTGGAATCATATTTAAACCCATTTCAAATATATAAAATGACTTTAGCAAATTGCGCACAAACACGGGAAAAAAAACATTTTAAAAATGAACATTGGCCTGTAACCGAATCATTCAGATTATAGGCCGAAAACATGAGCATAATTCTTCCAAGAACAAAAAATGAAGTCAGAGGTCAAAAAATTGACCCTCTTTTGAATTAAATCAGATTTAATGCCACTGTGATAAGCCACGACACAACGGAAATACGTGTTCCACAAAGGACGTCTGGTGGACGCAAATAAAATGTGCAACTTCTCAAAAAATTTACCGACTGTCCAGTGAGAGATGGTAAGCTTTTAGGCACCACTGAGTGGTCACGTACACCATCGGCACCATTCAGCATTTGATATTGAACAAGTACATGTCAGTTACTTGCAACAGTCGCATGTGCCGTATACATTCCGCATAAGAAATGCACGTGCTGCACACCATTCGGCGCAGCACTTTTCAAATGGACGAAACCCGTTTACGATGACAAATGGACAAATGTCAGTGACCGCAAGGGTAAATAAACATAAAACTCATAAATGTTCCGCGCCATGAACACACCATATGCCGTGACATTCATTTCACAAAAGGACCATTTCTTGAGATGCAGCAATAAATTGTTCCCGAAGTTGGCAATATAAGCACTGAACCAGAGCTGTATTTGCAATGTGCGTTCTTGGTCCGGGCAAAACATTTAGAGGACACACACACACACCCACACACACACACACACACACACTGTAGATATGTTATATACACGGTCCAATTAAAAGACATACCTTGGCATGAGACGTGGGCATTCTGGTAACCAGGACGAATTGAAACATTCCTAGAATAACTTGAAGCTTAATCCCCATTGTTAAGGTTCCAAAAAGGAAGAAAGTGGAATGCCCTCAGTATATCAACTTCTTTTAAATTTTCTTTTCTTCTTTCCCCTTCTATGTATCTATGAACAAAAATTGCTCACGTTGAAGTCCATAACATCCATCGCTGGTTTTGATTTACCGAAACCGGGGTACAGGACAGAATATCGAAACCGCTCAGTGCAGTCACAACTCATGTCATTCCACATCGCACAGGTACACAAAAATATTAATATTGAACTCTAACGAAATCACGCTCAATTCAACAATGAGTTTAGCTCGGCGGGCTTCAGCACACTTCTTATATTAACTGAGCTAATAAAAAGTCCAGTGTGGGCCAATGTAACAAATATATCAAGATAGACTTTAGTCTGAGGGGTTATACAGCCGATAGCATCGCTGTACAGGCCATGTTACAAGCTGTTCTATTCCACTCAGCAACAGCCAAGAAAAAAAAAAACACTATTCAGGATCTGTCGGGACCGTATTTTAGCAGAAGCCAATGTTCGTTCGGAAGCTCTGCGGGAAAATGACCGAGAAGGCGTCAAAGGTCCTTGAGCAGACAGCGTGAGTATGAGGTGTACTCTGGTCAGCGCAGGTCCATTCAAAATCCGAGGGAATAGTTAAGAATGTTGCAGCGTGTCCTTCACAATGCTTGAAACGGTAAAATATTCCCTTTCTCCATTTGTACGGATCCGTGTAGCACATTTGCTGACAACCGATTATTCTTGCCTTACGTTGGAGCACAACATAACCAGCAGGCTGTTCTTCTTTCAATACTAAAAATTGACTCTCATCTAAGTACAGGCTGACATTCGTAGAATTCGTGACGCGGCGAAAAAAAATATGTGAACGCGAATTTTTCTTCTATTTTGACCGTTTTCACGTGTTCTTTGCCCTTGAGAGCAAAATAAAAGCCTACGCAACTCCAAATCCACGCAACCGTCGCGTTGTCAACTTTTATTTTTGGCAGGAAACGGGCTCGCACAAATTTACTGTTATAAGAGTAACATTCCTCTCAATCCGTCTGCGAGACAGTCAATCATTCATTCTCACTCTGTCACTTGCCGATCGCACTTAATTAGCAAGCTGATTTAGACAGGGGCGGCAGAATGGGACGGATGACACCCCTCCTTAAACTGTGCTGGTTCACACTGTCGCCTTTTCTCTATTTCCAGTCAAGCAACCAGCCCCCCCACACCCCACCCCCCAGGTTGCCGACACAGATTCTCCCCTCCCACAGTTTAAAGAGGTAAACACTTAAACATAACACGCCTCACAAACAACAAATAGGGCTTAGTGATGAATCATCATTTATTTACAAAGTGTTACACACATGAATTACCACAACAGTAACACTTACAATCTTGCAACAAGCCACACAGCCCTCCTTCCTTTCTTTAACATCACAACAAATATCCAGAGCTAAATTAACAAAGTCTTTAAAACAATATTTCAAAATATTAATCTGCATCTACTATGTACAAATTCCAATTTTATGAGGTAACAGGTTGGCAAGGATAAGCCATTAGGGCTCTTGGAGGTCAAAACAGAGGAATGATGTTGAATTCACACCTCACAAAATGTCATATAAACACGGATTTGAACTCAAAGAAAGCAAAATGGGATCTTCGCTAGGTTTGAACATTTAAAATGTGAGGTCTACTGATGACAAGAACTCAAATACACATCATTTGAAAGTTTTCTGCCTTGATTACATAGTGTAAATTGAAGAATTAAAAAAGTGACAAAGATCACATTTGGCTTAAAAGTATACAAACGCTCAAAAAAGAAAAATGAGCAGCACTTCAGGTCTACAACCGAGAAGAACTGAGACAATGTGTAAAATGTAGTCCAATTGAACCTGTATTCAACTGAAAGAAGACCAAAGACAAAATAGGTAATGTTTTAGCTCATCAACTTCGTATTTTTTTACATAACCGCTAATTTAAAATGTGACATCTGCAACACATTCAACTTAGTCGAGACAGGTGCCCACCAGTGCACTGCATCACCTATCCTTTAATGATTCCACTCAGTGCAATTAAATTATGAAAGCAGAATATGTTCCCATTCTTGCCCAATGTGGGATTTTAGTTGGCCAACGGTTCCAGTCTTCATTGTCATGTTTTGTGCTACATAACCACCACACATTTTCAATGGGAGGCAGGTCCAGACTGCAGGTAGGCCCACTTTAGTTCACACACTGTGACCATGAAGCCACACTGTTGTCATAATTACGTACAGAGCACGGCCTAGCATTATCCTGCTGGAATAAGCAGGGGTGTGCCTGAAAAAGACAACATCGGAAAGGCAGGCAGCATATGTTGTTCCAAATTGTGCACATACCCTTCATCAATTGTGCCTTCACAGATGTGCAAGTGGCCCATGTCGAGAGCAAGTAGCCCTGCCCTAGAACATGACAGACGCTGACTTTTGAACATGTTCCTGATAGCACTTTGAATGGTCTTTCTCCTCTCTGGGCTGGAGAATACTACGTCCATCATTTCCAAAAACAATTTGAAAGATGGACTCTTCAGACTACAGTACTCCTTCCCACATTGCCTCAGCCTATTTCAGATGACCTGGAGTCCACAGAAGTTGGTGGCGATTCTGCATGGTGTTGATATGTTGCGTATTAATGATTAACTAGCCTTTAAATGATGCCAGGATGAACTGTTAACGGATACTGATCTTTCTGAGAATGAACAAGTCCATGTGCCCATGTCCATTACAGAAGCTGGTCAGTTCATAATGCAGTGCCATCCAAGGCTCAAAGGTAATGTAAATGTAATGTATTTGGCTCCTATTTTACACAAATTGCTCTGGGTTTTTTTCCCCCGACCATATTATGGACTGTCATTGGTGAACTTCTAAAACTCTGTACAATCGCTCATTGAGGAACACGGTCCTTAAAATGGTCGGCCATTTGTTTAAGCAGCTTTTGGCAAAGTGGCGAATCTCAAACCATCTTGCTGTAAACTTTTAGACCTACCTTTTAAACCTACCTTTTGTGGCTGCTCATTTTATGCCCAATAGTCACTGAAGCACCTGTAACCTACGCACCTGTTTGCCTGAGGAATATTCCCAACAGGATTTTCCACAGATTTACCAGTCTTTCCATTTCCCAGTTTAAATTGTTCAGGAAAGTGTTGCAGGCACCAGATTCCAAATTTCAAAATTTACAAAAATCAAAATGGCTGATTAAGGAAACATTAAATATTTTGTCTTTATTCCATTTCCAACTAAATGTACATAAAAGAGAATATATAAACCACTCAGTTTTTATTTACATGTTACATATTGTCCCAATTCTCGCATAACTGAGGCCATAAAATATTTGAGCACAGAGCAGGTAACCAACTGCAATAATTTACCTAGCCAGAAGGTGAATTATTGCCAAGAAGACAATGAAAAATAATAAGCCTCCAAAACAAGACTTTCAGTGAGTATCATGCCCCGAAATCTGGGTATGATGTCTCAAAGGATGGGCGTGTATGCAGTTTTCTGTTTTCAACAGTTATCAAAGAAGAATGAAGCCAAGTGGCTGAGTACACAAATACTGCCTCACTTGACAGATTTTAGATCATTATAAAACATTTCATCGGCACAAAGAACAACAGCCATCATTCATGTACTGTGCCTAAAGTGAACATACAGTTGCAATAAAAAATATTCATCCCCCATTGCATATTGGGTTTACTGGCAAAATTTACAAGCTTTCAGCGGTCTGTGGTGAACAGATTAAACAAGAACATTTTAAATTGCTCAATACAACTAATAATACTAGTGGTTTCTCCAAATTTAACTCAAAATGCTACTTTTAATGACTACTGCAGTGTCAAAATTATTCAACCCCCTGAATAGAAGCCATCATAAGAGCATATTTGCAAGTCAGGTATTGTCTCAAGCACACCTAATGCAGCCAATCAAGAGCTTAATTAGTTGCATCAGGTTTGCTTGAGATAGAACACATCAAATATTTGCACTTGCTAGGGGTTTGTTGACAGTGACATTTGATTGCATATCAGAAATATGGCTGTCAAGAAAAGTGTCCAAAAAGCTAATAGAGGAGACCACTGCCTGGCACAAACAAGGTGTAGGATACAAAAAGGCAGCACAAGCACTGAATGTTCGTAGAGAGACAGGTAGAAGCATAGTTCGCAAGTTCAGAGTTAAAGGAAGAGTGGCTACGGTACTAGGATGTGGCAGAAAGAGGAAGCTATCAATGGCTGTGACCAGAATCCAGACGAGACAGGTGGTCAAAAGCCCTCGGGTGACTAGAGAGACCCGCAGCAAGGCTTGGAGGCAGGAGGCACTGAGGTTTCAGGCCGCAGAGTAGGGCGCATACTAAACGCTGAAGGTCTCCAAGACGCACACCACAACTGATCCAAAAGCACAAGCTCCAATATGCTCAAAACCATATAAATAAGCCACAGAAGTTTTAGGATGCCGTTTTGTGGAGTGATGAAACAAAACTGGAACTTTCCGGGCTTATAAATCAGTGGTATGTTTGCAGGAGGAATAAAGAAGCATATGCTGAAAGGTACACCCTGTCTACAAAGGAGAATTGTGGCGGCTGTTTGATGCTCTGCGGCTGCCTTGCTTCCTCTGGCACTTGAAATCTGCAGAGTGTGGAGGGCGAGATAGATTCAGTCAAGTACCAGGATATCCAAGAAAAAAATGTCATGCCGTCTGTAGTGAGGCTGACGCTTAGGCATCACTGGACCTTCCAACAGGACAATTATCCTAAGCATACCTCAACATCCACCAAGGCTTGGTTTCAAAAGAAGTCTGGGAAGATTCTAGAGTGCCCATCACATTTGCCTCACTTGAACCCCATAAAAAATCTGCTGGGATTTGAAGAAGGCAGTTGCAGCATGCAAACCCTAGAATATTAGTGAACTGGAGGCCATTGTCCATGAAGACTGGGCTAAGACTCCGTGGGAATGCTGCCAGAAGCTGTTGTCTGCCTATGCATCACATTTCCAGCAGGTCATAGTGGCAAAAGGGTGCTCTATTAAGTATTAAAGATACTTGTCATGAAGGGGTTGAATAATTTTGAGCCTGCAGTAGTCATTAAAAGTGGCATTTTGTGTTGAATTTGGACAAACCATTTTTAATATTTGTTGTGTTGAGCTATTCTTGTTTGATTTGTTCATTGCAAACAGCTGAAAGTTCACAAATTTTGCAAGTAAAATTTTGATTGCAACTGTGAATTGGTAAAAAGTAATGATTATTAAGGCTAATTAAACAATTACAGGCAAAGGTTGGCTTGAAACCCACAAGCAAATGCAGTCCTCATTTGCCAACCACAACCGTAAAATCTGATACCATGATGACTTTTAAAATTCAGCATGAATAGGGATGTGTAGCCTTCACTGGGGATTGGTGTGCATCTGCCTTAATGAGTGTAATGAATTCTAATGAATTCTGAAGGACTCTGTACAGCGGGACTGGGCAGTGACTAACTCCCATCGAGGACAACAATAAAATGTGTTGCCTCCAAGTCACGACTTTACCAAAAAAAAATGTGATCAAAAAATAACTGAGACTGAAATCCTGAACCAAGTCAGCCTTTGCTGTGCACCCCTGGGCAAAGATTCAGCAGTGAAGGGTGTAGAGTCCCCAGTAAAGTGTGATTCCCTCTTCTATAAAGCCATTACTAACAACAGCCAGCTTTTGAGACAGGCTTTCCTTCCAAATAAAAGAACCTAATTACCTAGACCTAAAATACACCAAAAATCAATTATATGCCCGTTGTGGACTGGTTTTTACAACAGTTTTTTCTTCCCTCTTATAAAACCATAACAAGAGTAAAATAAAAATTAGCCACTCAGCCCAGAGGCACTCTTTCCCTATTTTTTTTTTTTATTAGCCTGTAATACTGGCCCTCAGCTTATTTTATAGGCTTCTTCTTTATGAGATATCTCTTCACAAAACCAACCAGACAGTGCTTTTCCCACTCGAGTAGCTGTCCATCACTCTACCTTTTAATACTGTACACCAACAAAACTCCATTTTCTAATGCTCACTCACTCACTCACCCATTTCACACAGACTAAATTTATGGATAGTCGATCCCATCCCACCCACATCCCTCGTTCCCTACCTCCCCCAGTATGCGCCCATTCTATCTCAGCCATAATACCTGTGCCTTTTACGCCAACAACTCCTACGCCACACTGTCACCATGTCCATCTCTATTTGTCATCACTACCTTGGCGCAATTTGTACTTCTCAAGAAATTCAGCATGTTTCTGCCTGAGAATCTCTGTCTGCTTTTTGAAACCATTCGCCCTGCAAATTGGAGAGAAAATAAAAACATTTCAAATATTATATTTCATATGACCAACTCAGACAGAATCAAAGCATTGCCATTAAGTTAGCATGGTATTAATGGCAACATGAGACAAAGTTATGCTAAACTAAATTTACTAGCAAAATAATTTGTTCAAAAGACTGATGAGATAGCTTAATACACTTATGCTTAAACAATTGACAATAAAACATACTCAACTAAAAATCCCACACTCAAAGCATTACACTTCAGTCTTGGAAGTAATGCACAGCTTTGTGCTGATATGAGGCATATTTCTCACCTCTCTAATTTGACATATAGCTGATCCAGCAGAACGACCATTAAATCGCAAACATTGTGGAGTGCTTAAGCGTAAATACTTGTCTGTCAGCTCATAATGCTAAGCTTGAACTCAAATCCACAAATCCGGTTTGCAGATGTTGTGCCTGTTCTGTTCCCCTTTCGTGTTCTCCCTTGAAAAAGTTCTGTGATGTTGCCACAGGTTTCACAAAAATCACAGCAAAAAAAAAGGAACAGCAAAAAAAAAAAACCTGTTGAGGAATCCACATGCTCTCACGAAAAAAAAAATCACAGACAAAAAAAAGGGAGGAATTCTGTCACTTCGCCATGTCCAGTGATTTTATCCATTTGCGAAATTGCCAATTTTGCTGGTCAGTGGTCACATATTTAACTGATCCATTCATAATTTGTATGTTTTGTTGCCAAATTTAGAGTAAAATGCTCACACGCTCCCTGGGCCATTTTCTGGCATCAGTGCAATGGTCGTTTGGAGGAAAACGAATCAGTAGGGGAACAGAATTGGACACAACAACATCGTGTGTATGTGTGTTTACACTGTGCATGCGTGTCACCCACGTGCCTCACCTGGCTCTTTCCTTAGATTCATTGTAAATCTCAGTTATCACCCGGTCCTTCTCATCCATGAAGTTATTATGGACTTCCTCAAGTTTCCTGCATGCAAGTTTGGAATTAACACAAAAAACAGACACAGTATCCCAAGTTCAAGTTTACAATTTTGCGCAAGCATCCATGGGGGAATGCCCAAATGAAGAGGAATTAATCTGAACAGGAAGCAAGGTCAGAGAGTTAAAGTCAATATCTCATCCCCGTTTCCCAAAACACATTCATTGCCGCTTTAATCACAATGTTCCCGTCACCGAGAGAAAACGAAGAAGTGCTTGCATTTATTTTCTCCCATACTATTTTAATGCTGCCAAACCCCTCGCTTTCATCTGAGATACAATCCATACCAATGAACTCCCCGCTATTATTTACTGGTTGGTAATGAAAAACTAGGCATGTCAGAAAGATCAATAAATAAAAATTACTACACTGACATTTCGGATTAGTTTTTACAGAGCCCAAGCAAGATAGGGGTTTGCTATTAAATTTGTTATCTGAAATGAAGACTTGTCAGTCAATATCATAATATCATTTACGAACCATAAGAGTCATCAAACCTTCAGCCATTTGAAATAATGTGGCAATTCAAACAAGTACATATATACCAACAAACCTAGAAACGCAAATGGCCGATTGGAAAATGTACTTGCATGGTCACTCAGTCAAAGTGACTGCAAAACCAAGACATTATTGAAGAAATAAGTGTAAATGTGCATGTGCCAATAAGATTTTCATGGTAATTACACACAAACACACAGTGTTTCTGGCGAGTCTTGTAAAACTAGTGTTTCTTTTTTTCCTCAGTATATTTGCAATGCTATAAACCTCATGAATGCAGAAGAGCCCACCGGTACACAAGCAAACTAATATGCAGACATATCTAGAAAGTTATACCACTGAGAAAAGGGTACAAAGAAAATAATAGAACAAAAAGGCTTTGTATCGATTCCAAAAACACATATTGGGCGTGTTGTTTTCTAACTCATGGAAGACTGATGTAATCACACAATTCCTGCCCTACAGTGATGCAAGAGCAGTAAAAGTTCCAACTTGTACACAAGTGCCAGTTATGAGTAACTCGTTGTAGCTTAAAATGTATTGATAGCATTACTTCACACCACAAGACACTACAGCACAAACCTTCCATTGATGAGCAACAGAGACAAAGTACATTAACATGGTTCTCAAACTCATACGGGACGGGCCAAAATGTTTCATCAATCTGATCACCAAAAAAAAAAAAAAATCGTGCTCATTACATCACTTCATTGCTGGAATTTATTTTCTTTTACCATTAATGACACCTGAAATAACTGAAAAGAGCAGGTGAAAATATATACGCCGTTTGGAAAAATAACACCAACAGGGCCAAGCAATGTGTAAAAACAGCCATTATCTAACAATAACATGCTGGTGTTCATGCCAGTCTGCCAACACCTGCATGTCCACGTCAGAATGACGCCCAGGTGCCAGAGAACAAAACTAAGAGTACAAAAGATAAATATTACAATTTGTCGCAAGGGCAAAAATGCTCACAGTGGCTGGGGCATCTGAGTGTGGTTGAGATTTAGGACATAGTCAGCAGTAGCACAGTCTTGATTTCATCTGAGAATTCAGAGCGGCACCGTAGCACAGCGAGCCACTCACAGCAACCTTAGTATGACACTTCAGGCCCGTTCACACGTGCAACGAAACATGGAAATGAGCACACCCACAGGTATCGGCAATTTTGGCCTCCAGCCAGGCACTTCTTTATCAAGGGGGGAACATGAAGAAAACGACTTCTGGAAAATGCACAGATTTGATGCCCAACAAAGAGAATTTGTGTGGTCAAAGTTTAATCATGGGCAAGTCGGTGGACCTTGCCTCGACTAGTGTGTTTAGATGCATGTGTAACCGAGCCTATATAAACCATTAAGCATCCCCATGTCTGAGATAAATGGCTGAGTGCCCGAGGCAAACTTGAAATTACCTGAAACCAAGGTAGTGGAAAACCAAGCTGGCTACCATAGCAACTAGGCAGTAGCCAACCAAACGAACGTTCAGCTTCTTTTTTTGCCTCAGCTGCTCAGCAGTGTTCTCTGGCGTTTGGCCATACCCAAACTGCTCCCAGTATCGCATGTTCTCACTTTCAGCAGGCGACGGGCTGAAACAGAGAAAGCAAGAAAAAAAGAAACGGCACCCTGATAAGGCACTGCATTTCTCAGCATGCAGGGTATAGAAGTGCTTACCTGGTAACGAATGGAACTCATTTTTCACAGCGAATCTCCAGCACACACGAAAAAATAAACGTAAATCACTGGTTGAAATCCCTGACTGCAGCCAGACATTAGTACACTGCAAATTTATAAACCAAGATCGCATGTAATAAAAATGTCCTTCTGTGTAATCTTTGCCCCAAAGACAATGCATCTCAATAATCGAAGAACGTATTAAGAGCATCGGGAGTCAGAGAAGTCCACTCACCTGTACGCCGCACTGCTGCTGCTGCTGCTGCTGCTGCTACGGTATGGCCGGTGGAGTCGCAGGTCATATTCCCTCCTCGAACCTTCCCGGCTCAGCACTCTGTAGGCCTCACTCAAAGCCACAAATTGGCTGTGAAGGCCCGGGTTACTCAGATCACTATCGGGATGCAGCTGTAAACGAAAAAGAGTTGGTGGCGTGACAAAACATACTCCATATTCAATATTACATTTCTGGCAGGCTGTGGTTAACCACAAACTATTTAATACAAAAAAAAAACAACAAATACACAAGGTAGACAATGACTGCGTTTGCATGGACTGCGTTAACATGCACACCAATATTCCTGTAAGCATTCAGATAATGAAAGACAGGAATATATTGGAATATATCGATGGTCGAAAGCACCGTAACAACAATATATTTAAGGTGTGCAAAAAGTGGAGAGGCTGGTTTTGTGTTAACTGCCAAGTGCCAACCAAGTTCAGCATCGCTGGAAAACTGAAGGCGGTAAATTCCAGAGCAAAAAAAAAAGGCAGTGGCTCTTTTTACGCCAGTCGTAATCTTACTCCAATTACCTATTCTTACGAGCTTCCGTATGTTCATGCACAATGTAGGAAATCGGGACTATAATGTATCGTCTGACGTTAGCTAGCCAGACGGCTATAACATTGCTTATGTTTTCTTGCTCGTTGCTTCATTTAGCCAACGGGTTAGGTAGTTATGAGAGTGTAATATTAGGTTCAATGATTGATCGCTAATATTTGGGGAGCTGTCAGGTCGTCACTCTCCACAATCAATAGTCAGTAGTGATTAGTGTCGTGTCGGAGAGCTGATAGCTGCACAAAGTTCGTCCTTAGTTGCAATACATTTTTGAGTACAAGTTTGCTAATGAGTTAGATGGCAAGCAGGCAAAGTTAGCTGGCTAATAACTAACCTTACCTAACTTGAGTAGAGGACATCCTGACTGTAACTTGCTGGTCTAGTAATGATAACCACAAGGCACGCAGCGAAAGCGGGATGTTTTCAACCCAGTTGAGTCGCAATTTTTTTCTAAGGTCGAATTTTGCATTGCGCAGACGGATACAGATGTTCACAAGAATAGCAAAATACAGTAAGCTCACGACTGGCTAAAAATAGCCACTGCCGAAAACAAAACAATACCAGCGGCCCTGATCCGGCCAGTTTAATTTATTTCGCGGTCATGGATGAAATTCTGGGACAGAGACCGCTGGCGATGGCAATGGCGAAGAAAGTGGAGTCGATGTCGGCTTTTAAAGCTCTGACTGAAGGCAACCAAAGCCATGACGATTACTTTCGAGCCTTATATTTGCTGAAAACCCGATGTTGAGATTGGACCTAAGTGGTGGACATGCTAATAAACATGTAAAAGGAATATTCCCATCGCTCAACGAATGTAAACAGATTATTCGGAATATTACCTTAACCCGAATATGGACCTTAATCGGAATATGGTGTGCATGTAAACGCAGTCAATGACTGAGTGCATGCAGACCAAACAACTTGACAGAGTAATGGTAAACGAGAACGCAGCGCAACTGGATTTAAGGAATCGTTACTGCGGGAGTTTGTGACCTCCTGGATGAGTCATCGATGCCCTCTTGAAACAGGCAAGCCACTCCAGCTCTCACCTTGGTTTGCTAGAGTCCCCGAGCCGTAGATGTAGCTGGGTAACCCATTACAGACTGAGAGACGTCAACGGCTTTGTTCTCATCTGTTCCTGAATTGTTTTATTCAAGCACTGCTTTTTTCCTACTTCACGTTGCCTGGCAGGTTCCATTTAAGTGATCTTTAGATTCAACAGGGCTGGTACTAATCATGGCAGGTGTGTCTGGTGAAATTGCACCCAATTATCAATCAAATTTATTTGACTCCGTAAGTAAGGGAGCAATTACTTTTTTCAAACAAGGCCAGGTATATTTTGGATAGCTTTTTACCTTCAATAAATAAAATCAGTATTTTATTAACTGCAGTTTGCGTTTAACCCGGTTATCTTAGTCTAATATTAAAATTAGTTTGATGATCTGAAAATTTAAGTGTGACAAATCTGAAACAAAATACGGGAAATCAGGAGGGGGCAAACACTTTTTCAAAGCACAACAAGAGCTGTTATAAAACAAAAAAACATAATCTATACTGGATATTAAGTGGAATAGTAATAATTGGAAAACATTACTAAAGTCACTTTTGTCCTTTGTATTTACCTCCTATATCTAAATGCTTCATAATTGATGCAAACACTCTTGGCATCAATTATGAAAACCGAAAACGGAGCCCTTAATGCAAGCAGATATCGTGATTAAAGGTTGAAGACAAACACAAATTTTGCTACTAGTGGAGACTTCATGAATAGACATTCTGAAAGCCTGCCAGCTAGACAGAGCTTGTGAGAGGTAGGAGTACACACAGTGAATAAAACATACTGATAAGGCAGCTCAGTATATCGAGTCACCGCCGAAAAATAATAAAACGGAAATATGCCTGCGCAATAAGTCAGTCAAAACTGTCTAACAGCAGCTCTCCCGCACCCCTCCTTCAGTCTTCAAGCTCTTCCCATCCGCCGTTGTCTCTGCAAGCTTTATTAATAGGTTGACTTTTTGCCCTTCAATAAATTAAATAATTAAAAACTGTATTTGAGTCTCAAGTTTTCTGGTTTGATGGTAAATCTCGTTCGAAGAGCTGAAACAATAAAAGGGTGACAAACTTCTGATTTTCCCCTTCCTATTTACCATTTATATGGAAGATAGATCCAACCAGGCCTGATGGACTGAAGGGAGGAATACGGGCAGAAGCACTGCGTTCAGGACAAAGAGGTGAAAAGGTATTTGAGGAAAGACTAAAGGGACTGGGCAGGTCAGGTTACAAGTGATGCTGAAAATGCAGATAAATTAAGTCATGTGAGAGCAATGCTTGATGCTACAAGGAAACTGTTTGGCAAACCAGACTACGGAACAGATACTGAAGAGCAAGGATAGAGTTTCCCCAACTACAGATGATAAAATAAAGACAAGATAAAAACACTTTACTGAGGTTTTGAACAGGCCCACAGCATCAGTTGAGGCAATTATTAGTGAACCCTCTTAACCCTTCGAGCGCTGTGTAAATTTTCAAAGAACTAAAAATGCAATCATCCTGAGCTGTTGAAAATCTGTCATGAGGCAACTTGTTTAAAAGAGCTACCCTTCAGGAGCCACATGATAGGTTTTCCACAGCATCTGATTTTGATATCTTCCATCATTGGGCAACTCCAGTAGCCTGTAGCGCTCTACGGGTTAAGTACACGCAGTGAACAAAAAAAAAAAAAAAGGATTAGGCAGCTCAGTAAACTCAATCAACACCGAAAAAATTGAGAAATAGAAGTAAGTCTGTGCAATAAGCCAGTCAAAACAGTCGAAGAGTGACTCTCCTGCACCCCCTTCTCCAGTCCACTGCTGTTCCCATCTGCTGTTGTCTCTGCGGGCTTTATCTCAAAGTCTCTATCGGCACCACGCATATGGGATAAGTCGCCCCTATCCTGCACTCCTCTCCCCAGTTGAAGACACACTTCAGTGCACACACTCCTTTTTGAGAAACATCCTTGCTTCCTGACAGTACACACCCGCTGAAATACAGTTTGCACAATTCAAGCCCAATGCCAACAGTCTTTTCTTTGACGCGCTTAAGCACACGAAAAAGACAGGAGCACAGCCATGCCTCCCAATCAATAGGGATGCTAAGTTACTGATCCATTTAGCACAAATCAATTTTCTGAGGAAAGAGCACCTAAAATTGGAGTATCAGAGAGCCCCGCGCATATTTAGCCATTTAGTCTTTGCCTATCCAACAAAGTGCACAAATGCAACATACAAAAACTGAGCTTAGGGAAGAAGCTGTTACACAGACATACAAACATACCGGTGTACAACACACACGCATTATATGCATACATATGCAGTTACATAAATATGGAAAAACTGAACAAGAGTGCCCTCTTGTGGATAGACAGCGCATCTTCACAAACCACAACTAGGAATAAACTGCGGGAGCAGTCATTCTCTGGTAACTGCTCGTCCCTGAAAAATCAGTAACAGCGGGTAATATAATTGTCTTTAGATAATCTTACGTGGGAAAAAAACATAAAATTAGGTTTGTAAATATTGGAAAATGTGCTATAAACTTTTTTGCACTGTTACAATAAACTGAAATCAATATTTTGTCAGACTACCATTTGCTCAAGAATTTGGGACGCTGGTATGCAGTTTTGTAGTTATACAAGATTACTGACTGGTCGGTTGATCTAATCACACTGGAGAATTTGCCAAATTTCCTCTGCAGGCTCACAGTGTCCCTTGAGTCTACCTCCCCAGGTATTCCCAGGCGGCCTTGATGATGTTGAGATCAGAGCTCTGCATATTACCGGTATTTGTACCAACTATATTGAGTGATATACAAAGTTCTTTTAAATACTTTTTTTAAAAAAACATGCTGTGCTACAACTGTGCTTTCAATCTACAGCATCACTAACATGGAAAAGAAAATTAAACATCCAACATCAAATTTAAATAAAAGTAAAATAGAGTGCTTAAGACTTCTGCACAGTACTGTACATATACGGAAGGGTGTTTTTGCTAGCTCAACATGAACAATTTTTTCCATCCAGTTCCCTCAGACCAATGACTATATTGGATATTATGTTCCATTTATTGGTAAACATACAAAATCACTAAAACAGTTCATTAAGACAGTTACAAGGGGACAGCAGGTGTCAGGATGCAGAAAAACCAAGATCAGCTGAGGATTTAACACAGGAAGCCGGAGGAGAGTTGATGAAAGACGATTTTGCAAAAGGAAAACAGATTCACAACAAGGACTGAGAGACTGAAGGGAGTATAAAGGCAGGAGTATCAAGTTAAGGGCAATGAGGTGAGGAGGACAATAAGAAAACACAAGAGGGATTGGGTCGGCCAAACTGCAAGTAACGCTGAGAATGCAGCCTAACTGGGTAATATGAAGGTGGTGGAAAAATGTGCTACAAGGAAATTGTTTGGCAAACAAAACTAAACATCAGACAAAGCAAAGAGTAAGGCTGGCAGGAAATAAAGAAGAGCTGGAAAGAACCATTAATGACCTTTTGAACCGGCCCACTCCATCAGCTGAGGCAATTGTTGGTCAGCACTTTGAGAATCCAAAATTTTAGATATTCCCCGGGTCATACAGTATCGCACAAACATGAGTACGCCCCTCACATTTTGACATTCAATTTTTTTTTTTCCAAGGGACAACATTACAGAAATGAAACTTGAATATATTCTATAGTAGCCTTTGTAAAATGTGTGTAGCAGTGTAGATTAACTGCACTGTCCAAAAAACTGAGCAAACAGTCAGCATTTCCATAATGGGTGGCAACAAAAGTTGAGTGCACATCCCAATTGGTAATGGTCAACCAAGCAATGAAACGTGTCTTATTCATCACGTTCATGCCTTTGTCTGTTCGATTGGGCCATGAGGTTGTGTAAGGTGTTGAAGGTATAAATTGTGGTGCTTTGGGTGCAATGCTCTCATTCTGGTCACTGGATGGTCAACATGGCACCTCATTGGAAAGAACTCTCTGAGGATCTGAAAAAGAGAATTGTTGCCCTCCACAAAGATGGTTTAAGCTACAAGAAAATCTGTGAAACCATGAAAATGAGCTACAGCACGGTGGCCAAGGTTATCCAGCGGTTTTCCAAGACGGGTTTCACTCGGAACAAGCCTTGTCACAGTCGACCGTAGAGATTGAGTCCTCGTGCTCTGCATCAGGGGCTCAAGTTGGCTTCAGAAAACGAACGGAGGAGTGCCGGCAGCATTGCTAATGAGGTTGCAGCAGTGGAAGAACAGCCTGTCTGTGCTCAGACCATACGACGTGCACTGCACCCAGTCGGTCTGCATAGCCCTCTGCCAAGATTGAAGCCTCCTCTGAAGCTAGCCCACAAGAAAGCCCGAAAACAGTTTGCAGAAGACAACCAGTCCAAGAACATGAACCACTGGAACCATGTTCTGTGGTCTGATAAAACCAAGATAAACTTGTTTGGCTCAGATGGTGTCCAGCATGTGTGGTAACGACCCGGGAAGAACTACCAAGACAAGTGTGCACTGCCTACAGTCAAACATGGTGGTGGCAACATCAGGTCTGGGGCTGCATGAGTGCTTCTGGTCCTGGGGAGCTGCGCTGCATTGATGGAATAATGGATTCCAACATGTACTGTGACATTCTTTTTTTTAATTTTTTTTTTTAATAGAAATTTGGCATCTCCAATCCCACCCGAATCTGGAATGCCCAATTAGGGAACTATGTACAAAGCTTGCTCGTATGCGACCCCTTGCTGCCAACTCAGGATAGTGAGACAGTTCACGGCTCTCCTCCGAAGCACGTGCCTGTCTGCCACTGATTCTTATACACTCATTGGTTGAATCTTCGCAAGTTCAGAACAAGGGCGGAGGATGCCCGGACATGAACCAACCCGAAGTCTTTCTGACGAGCGCCCGTCCAGCCAACAGGAGGCGCTGGAGCAACGAACAAAGCTGTTATTGTATGCCCAAATCCGGCAGTCCCTTCCCAATTTGAAACCCTGTAGCGCGATGGCCAATTGTGCGCTACTCTGAAAAATCTGCCGACCCCTGCCGGTGGGTACGCCGAGGCTCAAACCTGAGACGTGGTCATCACCTCTGCACTGTGCTGGTCAACAACGGTGGCCACACTAAAAATTGACGCTATGGACACAATTTGGCAGGTTGATGGAGAGATATACTCACTTTTGTTGCCACCCATTTTGGAAATAGTGATTGTTTGTTCAGTTATTTGGACAGTGCAGTAAATCTACACTACTACACATATTGTACAATGACTACTGTAGAATATATTCAAGTTTCCTTTCTGTAACGATGCCCCTTGAAAAGATATAATAAATTAATTGTCGAAATGCGAGGGGTGTATTCACTTTTGTGAGATACTGTACATCAGGGCTGTACGTTAACTTTTTCTGCTCATAGCACTGGTGCTACAGAGGTTCATAGTCTTGTAGCACAAAAACTTGTAGCACAGTAAAAGCACCTGTTACATCTCTAAAACCAACCACAACTAGTGCAGTTTATCATTTAAAGACATATAAATATTAAAAATCTCTTTGTAAACTGACGTACTTTCAATGTCTCGGAATTCTTTAAATTTGTTCAATTTTAAGTAATTTCCAGAACTTGTCAAGCAGTCTTAACACAAACAACGTACACTTCAAATATAATGCAGGCACATAACTAACAGAAATATTAAGAAACTCTTATGTATTTTGCATTCTGTGCAAATTGTTTATATAAACATACTGTAATACTGTTTATACATGCTGTTATTTATTAATGTATTCCTGAGGCATGCGGTGATGCAAGGCAGTGGTCTAACCTTTTATTGCTGGATTTTGTCAACCTGTTCCCACGTACCATACTTGATTGACGATCTAAACTATTAAATCCAAGCCTATAGGAAGCCCATATACTGATAGGCGATGGCGACAGAAAGATTCATTGACTTGTACACTTTGATTCAAGACCGTAAGGATGGAAATACGATAAATCAATAGAAAAAATCTCAGCTCTGTCGATAATTTTGTGTATTGTTTTAACCTTTTGTTCATCGGATTATGAAAGAAGACTGAAAATAAACGCCCAATTTTTTTTTGATTGAGGTTAAAAAAATACGTATTTAAAAGGGGAATATATTGCATATTGATCAAGCATTGAACTCAGCATGTGAAATGAATGGCATTGCTTGCCTCGGCTTCCTGTAAGCGAGTATGCACAAATCTGCAGTTTCTTGAGCATTTCAGGTTCGAAGAACGGTGTAATAACGCCGCAGAATCTTAAACTGGCCTGTCATTCTGCCGAATAGCCATACTAAATTAGTTAATTGTCTGATTGCTAATCAAGCAAAGGGGATTAATAGTTTACTTTACAGTGAGGATTCTGCCTCACCTAACTAACCTCCAGGATGGCGCCGTTTCACGTCTCGATCTCTCGCGCGCACACAACGCTTCTCATCGCACCGGTGCTACAACAGTTCGTTCATTCATCGCACTGACCAATTTTCATGTCGCACTGTACAGCCCTGTATATGGAGATAATAGGGCAGCTATTCCTCAGATCAAAGCTGGTGGAGTTGATGGCTTGACAGCTGAACTCCTTAAGGCTGAGACAGAAACATCAGCAAACATCCAGTAAGATCATTTACTCAAGATCTGGGGAAGTGAAACCTGCTGCCAGACCTAAGAAGAGGATAGACCATTACACTCCCCTAGTAAGGCAACCACATGGAAAGTGGAAACTGGTGAGGAATAACATTGATACCAGTGGATGAGAAGGTGCTTGATAGTGTGATAACTTTGACGACAAGGCAGATGCATAGTAGTGACTGAAAATCAGAAACAGCAGGTAATATAATTTTCCTTAGATTATCTTGCGTGACAAAAAAATCATAAAAGTAAAAGTTTCTAAATATTGAAAGATGTGCTATAAAGTGTTGTGAACTGTCACAAACAAACTGAAATCAATATTTTAAAGCAGGCTTTAGTAAAGGAAGAGGAACTAATATCAAGCATATATTTGTGCTTAGAACCATTATTGAGCAATCAGTGTAATGGGATGCAGGACTGTATGAGTGCTTTGTTGAATTAGAGAAAGACTCTAATGTACTGACTAACAACTCAAGGAAAATTATGGGCTCACAGGCCATCCCTCCAAAGCTGGTTCGCATGGTGAGAGGTGTGCTGAGAGGTGTAAAGAGAGGTAAGCTGTTGCACAGTCGACCTGGAGTGGGTTTCCCAAAAGCGTAGTTGCTAACTAAGTTAGCAACTTACATAGTTGGTCCCATTGACTGTGAATGGACGAACTATGTAAGTTAGCATCTGTGATATTGGGAAACGCACCCCTGATGTTAGGACAGCTAAAACTGGGTTTCTTTAAGTCAGGATTCATCTTTCTTCTTGTGGACCATTGAGTAATGAGGGAAACTATTAGATGGTATACTGGGATTTGGTGGAGATTGAAGAACCGGTTAGAGCAGGGCTGCCCAACCCTGTTCCTGGAGAGCTACAATCCTGTAGGTTACTGCTCGAACCCTAATTCAACACACCTGATTCAGCTCATTAGCAGCTCGTCAAGATCTGTAACTGGGAAATCAGGAGTGGTTTGCTTTGGTTGGAGTGATGACCTTCAGGATTGTAGCTCTCCAGGAACAGGGCTGGGTAGCCCTGGGTTAGAGTATGTAGATTTTGCAGATGATGTCACCCTGCATGACCATCCTTTTGGTTGGAAGCAAGGTAATCAATCTCACAGTATAGATCGAAATAAAGCTGCATTTATGATCACTCCAGGGAATACAATGTGAACAAGGGGCCATAAATTCAAGTAGATGGAAGAGACTTTAAAGCGAGTGAAAAGTTCTTTACTCAACAGTTTCAACAAGTAGTGAAACTGAGGAAGGTTTAAAGTTCAGACCAAGAAAGGTGCATGCTGCATTCTGTAAACCGAGTAACAGCAGATCATTCGGTACGAACATCAGGCTGAAGATCTTTAAATGCAGCGTAGTAGCACCATATGGCAGATGGTCAAGTGTGATGAGACAAAGTTACAAGTCTTCAGGCAAAACTGCCTCTGATGCATGCTAAATATCTATAGGCCAGTGAGGGTGTCCAATGAAGAGATCACACCAACAGCAAACATAGAAGGAATTAGCAAATAGATACGACTTAAAGCAGAGCTCGCTTGGACACCCATTGGTAAGAGATGCAGAGGCAGACAAAGAGAAGCTTGGAGAAGAACGGCTGAGTGGGAACGAGCAGTTTGTTTTCAAAATCTGTCGCAATAAAAGCATCTGCTTTGAAAACAGAGATCAGCCGCAAGAGAGAGAGAGAGAGAGAGAGAGTTCAAGGCTCTATTCCCCAGGCAGAAAGAAGGAAATGATGATGACAACAAAGATATATACAGATCGGAGACTCTTGATTTCCTCCCAAAATTCCTTTCCTTTGCAAAATTCTAGAATGAAATACAACAGCCTTGCAAAATAGCTTTTAGTTCTGATTACTTGAAGGGTAAAATGCAAAGTTTCTGCCAAAGTCCAATAGTTATGTTTTGGTTTGTTTCTCATTTATCCACCCCTGCAGAAAAACTATTGGACATACTTTATACACGTCACAAATGTCATCACAAGATTGCTCGCTAGAGGGAAGAGAGTCATGGGATCGTGTTTAAATGAATCCCAATGTATACCTGGACTTCAAGCTCTGTTATGCAAAAACACCATCACACAGATTTTTCCAAATTACGAGTGTAGCACCCATTCAATTGCTGTTTTTGCGGCATAGCGCAGTGCCAGTTCAACTGCTGCTTCTGCAGTAGAGTGCAATGCCTATTCAATTGCTGTTTGAGCAGTATTGGTGCTCGCAGCTTTCACTCCATCGAGACCTGCTCGACCAAACAACCTCAAACTGGACACTACACTTTCTTGGGTCTCCAGCAATGCAACTACCAAGTTTGAAATTTGACAAATGAACAGCTATCAAGACATACAAAGACCAAAGAACACATGCACAGACACGTAATGCATGCAATTAACGCACACACACACAGATTTCTTGTTTTATGGTATGATGTTTGCACATGAAAGGTCCAAGCAGAGACTAAAGATATTACCTTTTTTGATTTGCTAAAAAATGCATTCTTAATTTCCTCCAATGATGCATCAGGCTTCACACCAAGGAGGTCGTAGTAATTACCGCTTGATCTGCAAAGAAATAAAACTATTAGTCTGAAAAAGCAGAGCATGAACATTGTACAGATAAAGACAAGTCAATGAATAACTCCTGCATCTCATGAACAGTTATGCACCACTTCCTTAACATCGTTGGTAATGATAGTTGTTTCCACCCATCCGCATAGCCATTACAGCTCAGCCACCAGCAAACCTGATCTGCTTTCTTTGCCAAGCACAATCAGTTATTCAATGAGCACCAAGTTAACATGGGCATGCTCATTTCAGTCCAAGTAAGAATGCCCCACGTCCAAACTAAATTGAAATAAAAATCTCAGATAACCACATACCTGTGTACAGTACTGAGAGACAGCATGCGGAGCCCACTTCTACAGCACCACAGACATCTCTGACAGAGATGCATGTGCGCTTTCAACTGCATGATGGGATGTGGAAGCACCTCCACCTAGGTTACAGGAAACTGTAACTGTAAGGCAAACACAAAGAATGAATGAGGTAAAACACTGAAAACTTGGAGCGAATCTTCACCAAAAATTCTTACTTGTTGTGAACAAGAGTTGAAATGTGGCAATGTACGGTTCCGTTCCATTTTTCCCATAATGTGGGTCTGAGTGCATCTCCACTTTGATGGTAAAGTTGAATTGAATCATCACATGAAAGCTAGAGAAACCATCATCTACTGCCCAACTATGATTTAAAGCTAAGCAGGCCTAGGTCTGGCGAGTATGTGAATGGGAACTCTTCGAAAATGAAACGCAGACCAAAAAATTGCATTGAAGGGCCAGGAGAGGGCAATATGGACAAAAGCTAATATCCTGCCTCAATGTTAAGTGGATGCTGAGCTGTAAGAGAGGCTGTCACTCAGGTGAGACATTTAGCAATATGCCGCTCCAAGCAGTGGTCATTCAAGATATTCATGCCATACATATTGGCTGGATGTAATATTGTTTTGGCAGAACCACTTTCATAGGACATCATTTAAAATAGTGCAGCAACTGTTACCAAAAGCCCAGCAGCAACTTCTCAGTTTCTCCCTTTCAGGAGAACTGAGGTATTTACAGAATGCGCCATTATGCAGAAACAATCAATCAGTTTTTCAGACCCTTTCACAAAATGCATGCAGTGTAATTACTTGTTAAGCTTAAAGTAAAAAAAAATGTTTTGTACTGTGGGCATATCTAAGAAGCTATGTAGGCAATACCATTTTGTTTACATTGAACTAAGACAGCAGTACAGCATATTTTCTCATCAGTGACATAGTGTAGTATATGCTGAACAACATATGTATATAGTCATTATTAATTGGAATATAAAATATGAAAAATTGCACATTTTCTGTTACATTGTAGGTTTACGATGCGCGTGCTCGCTTATATTTGAGATTTTTAACAAATAATGTCTCATTGGGCCTCACACAGTACATGTTCCATTCAAGAAACAACAAAAACTACGCTGGACACTGGAATGATACACGGACAAAACGGATCAGATTTGTAGTTAACAGTCTTTCATTGCCCATCAACAAGATAAGAATAATACATAGCCTGTTTGCACCATGACCATGTATGATCACAGGGCTGTGCACAAGTTTTAAACGTGCTGACAGGGATTCCAAAATAATTTGAATAGGTTATATTGGGCACACTAACGCATCCATTTTATTATTATCATTATTAGCCAGACCCCAAGATCTTCTCGAGTTAAAGCCATTAGCTATTGTTCTGAATCTTTCCAGGCCAACTCCCCATGTAAAACATGGTGCAAATATTCAAAACGCGCTAAATTTACCACATAAATCCAACAAACAAAGAGAATAGTACAAAATCATTATACCAAGGAATTCATGTAGAAACACAAGCCATGACCAATTTGAGAGGTAGATCATGTGAGACCCTGATTCTACGTCTGTAAACTGACTCAATGCAGACACCTACAATGAAAACTTCGAGAGAAAACAATACACTTTGCGAGCGAAATGCCCGTGATTGTTTTGATCAGATCAGCCGATATCTCGCATTGTTCCCCGACAAATGAGTCGCTTAGCAAGCTAAACATGTCCACTAAGCACTCGGCAAGTTACAAACCGAAAAGCTAGTCGCAAAGGGGGCGTGAACAATCTAGGAAATTGCCAGGCTGCAAAGAGAGAGCCGTCATTTCCACAGGCCTAATCACTTAAATACAAACTTATCCAAGGCACCCGATACATGTTCCAAAGTCATCCATTTGTAATTGGCAAATTAATTCACCCTAAAACAACCAAAGCCATGCGATACTTACTCTCTTCTTAGGCAACGTGAAGCTGTTTCATAACTGCCTACACAGGGAACAAAGTTACGTAGCCTGTGTGCCGCACGGTTTCGTCCGGAGTGGGAGCCCATTGGCTACCAACTGCCGCTGAATGCGCTCATTTGTTTTCATGTGCGCTATAGCTAGATATGACATGAGAACAACGGCTCGAAATTTCATATGACTTGTGTCAACCTGAAGCCGTGCGCAACTTCGCGGCTATGGATATCATTCGATATGGTCAAACGCTGACCGAAGCAAATAGTTGCAACAAACTGTAGAAATATGCTATTTTATATTTTGAGTGCTTTGTGATGTGCTCAAATTAGTTAAGTTATGTTATGTACGATGCTCTGAAGAGTTAGTAAACAATTTCACCAACTTGCCTTTTGGGTTTCCCTGAAAAATTACTGAACTTATGCCTGCGGTTCATCAGAAATTCATAAGATGATGTTTTTGCTTTAAATAATAATGCTTTTTACTTTTAACAAATGGTTGCAGAAGGCTATGTAATATTTGCTGCGCCTTTAATAGATTCGGGTCACGCGTATTGAACAAAAACGACATAGAATAATAATAATAATAATAATAAATGTAAGAAATTCATTGGATAATGATTTCAAAAAGGCGGAGCGATTTGGGATAGCCGATTGGAAAGCGTGAGTGTACTACTTCCGTCTTCCGGTTGCTTCAAATGCACACTGCCAACTCTTGTACTGAGAAGAGGAAAAAGATTGCACGGATTGGCCCTCTATTAGGTATGTCACTGTCACGGCATCCGGCTCTTTCAATCATTTCACCAACTCTTTTGTACTACCGAAATACTCAAATACAGGACTGCTCAACAAAACGTACTTCCAGTCGATGTATGAGGTTATGATAGCTGGGATGCAGTGACATTCACCCAGTTGATTTTATGCAGGCTAGTGAATTTCGTAGCTAACTAATATTATCCGCAGTCGAGTTTAAAGGATGTTCAGTTGTTTGTTTCAGCCGCTAAAATGACTTTATTGCACCACTGACATTCGGCCATGTTCATCTTGCGAAGTTAGTCATTCCTAACTACGTCAAGAAAAGTGTGGCTCAGTGTTTGCTTCGTTCACTGAATGGCCGCGTGTATTCGGTTGGTATGAACGCCGCGACCTATTTCACTTTCACGGAATACCTTGTGCACGTCATGAAATGCGTATCTGAGGGCACAAGTTTTTACGAGGCTGACCTTGGCTCTTTCTTCGCCTTCATCGATCTTCAAAGGCCACTGTGTTATTCGTGCTTTCTTCTCAATTTCTATGGCTCAATTGACTAATCCTCAAGTATAAAAAAAAATGACTATGATGTTGGAGTACCAAAAGCGTGAAAATGCAGTTTGCTCTATGACACAATAACAGACAAAAAACCAGATGGTCGTACATACCATGTCAGATCATAATTTTAAAAATACCACAGAACAATGTCCTGTAATTCAGGAATTTGGTACTCCATTATATTGTCTCAGATATCACATTGAGATTTTTTTCCCCCTTTTTTCTTTTTGACGATAACGTGAAGCCATAGAAAATATAGATTATGCTTTCTCGTCTGAATGCACTTAGTCTCCCATATCATAATCGGAGGCTCATATTTATAAATAAATACCTCCGTAAAATTTCTCATAACTTTAGGAATTTTGTAGTTATATTGTCTCTGGTATCGCAGAGCCAGATTCTTGAAAATTTTGAAAATAAGGAAATGCAGCCATAGTAAATACAGAACGTGGAATTAGGCAAGAAAGCATATAGTCTCACATACCATGTTCAGTGGGTCATAATAAAAAATGCCGCTGTACAATTTCTCATAATTCTGGATTTTGGCATTTTGCTTCATTGTCTCTGATACTAGTGTCAGATTTTTGACTTATTTAAAATTCGAAGGATCTGGCAAATACTGCGCCAACTTCGGCTTAGTCAAATTTTTACATTTCTTGTGAGAACTGTGTGAACTATGACCAATATTAAATGGCAAATGTGTAAAATTTGATTTGAGAAAATATTAAATGTGATTTGTCCTGAAATCAGAGTTATCACACAGGCAATTTTTAATCTTAATTCCTACGTAACATATTGTGATGTCTTTATAAACCGTACTTTTGAAAAGTAACGTTGCACGCAATGAAGTGTAATGTTTTTGCATAGCAATGCAGTGAAGAGGGGGCCGTATGTGAAACGGTGTGAGACGACTTGCACGATGGATCCTGAGGTATCCATTCTACTGCACTGCTCGCCCTGGAAGGGCCTGAGTGAAGCACAGGTGGGAGTGGAGCTTTCAGCCAGGTACACCTTCAGTCACAGCCACAACATGTTACTGCTCAAACTCAACACTACTCATGTTTGGATTAAACAGATTTCGTCAACAGAGTTTATTAAATTTAGATTTTACTCTCTTTGGTACGTGGCATAATCTGTGTCTGAAAATCTGGCCCCAGATTTATGCATCTCATAGTAATGTGCCAGATACATTGCCAAATGCAAATGTCAACAGTTGAATGTCTTTTATGCTGCCTTGTCCCTCACCGCAAGCCATCTGCAGGATGTTGGTGAAAGTGCCGCACAAATGAATGCTTTTCTTTCTCTTTTTGTTATTTTTAGGTATAACAGAATGATGGTGGCAGAGGTAGAACAGCACATTGAGGAAGTGTGGACTGAGAGGGTGACCCATGAGCCCTGGCTCTTCAATGGAGCAAAGTTCAGACTGTTCTCTGCTAGGCTCACTCCTCATCATTACTGCAGTCCTGCGCACGAAGCAGGAGAGTCGGGCCATATCGGGCTTCATGTACAGCAAGAGAGCAGGATTGGAGTGAGTGACGGTGAGGCAGTGACATCGAGTCCTGCTGAAAAAGGGGGAGAATTGGACAGGAGGGGAGGAGAATTGAGAGGACTGTTTGGGGTGAACAAACAGACTGAACAGCAGCAACGCAACACTGAGAGTGTTTGTGAGAGTGTTGGAATGTCAGAGGAGAGGGTTTTATGCAAACCACAAGAAGTTAAGTGCCCTCAGAGTGGCTCAGCAGTTTGTGTACATGCAGAAAAATTTGCTCAACAGACTCGCCCACAAAACAAAGGAATGAGCTGTGCAAACTTTCAGAAGGACACCTTGGTGACGTGCCCTCAGGCACAGAGAGAAACGGAGGGAGCTGAACAAACCAAGCTGATCCTGCAGCTCGGCCTCACCTGTTACAAAGACTTCCTGGGCACCAACTGGTCCAGAGGAGTGGAGGCTCTGATGAGGCGTGGAGAGGCTGAGTTTGGGGACCCTCATGCCCTCTTGGCTCAGCCGCTGGGGGTGGGGGGTGTGCTGCGAACTTCTGATGGGCTGGTAGTGCTGCTGAAGAGAAGTCAGAGGGTGGCCGAGGCGCCGGGTCTCCTGGATATACCCGGGGGTCACCCTGAGCCCAAGGTGAGTCAGAGACATCGGTATAAAATCCAGGTACAGACTGTTACATTCCTCCTCAGTATTTTGTTCCAACCACGAGTAAGCCAAGTAGAGCAGAAATTGCCAGCCAGGAGCAGTAAATGGTGAAATCAGCTGTTTGAGCTCATGGTTAGAACAAGCGCGTGGCATGACGTGTACTTTCTGACCTTTGGACAACTTTGATACCTCTGAGTAAAAGAAGAGATAAGTGCTGTGGAATACCACACTGATGGAGTCAATGGCCCTCATTTATCAAACCTGCGTAGATTCTGGTGTAAATATCAGCGTTCGCCAGGTGTCACGTCTGATTTACTAAAAATGTGTATGTTGCAGATTTCGGTGTAGAACTGCCATGGTGTTAAGTCTGGTGGCTGAAACCATCGTGATTTGCATGACACGCCCCTATAAATTCATGCTCCGGGAAGCATAGTCCTGCCCACTTTATGACAGGGACTCTGAAAAGACGGCAAAGAAGAAAGAACTTAACTGAGGAGAAAATATAAATTATCATGTCCGAGGTGGAGAAAAACAAAATATTTTTATTTGGAAGCTTTAAGAGTTGCATGAAGGGAGCCCAGAAGGCTACAGTCTGGAAAACTATTGCTGCTGCGGTAAACATCATTGAGGTGGAAAACCGAAGCGCAGCAGAAGTTAGATTTAATTCATTAATAAATCAAAGTGAATATTCACACTTATTTAAGTGCGTCCAAGCCCAAAAATTGATCGAAATTCACGTTAGACGCTCTTATAAGTGTGGCCCATCATTCACATTTCTCCATTGGCCACACTTACTTTAAGTGTATCCAAAGCTACATTTTTTTTCTTTTTGGCCAAACTTGTTTTAAGCGGTAGGCCTACTTTCTATAAGCTGCACTGGAATGGTCATCAACTGGTGCACTTAAGTGTGGCCAAGAAAAAAAAATTCAGCATTGGCCACACGTATAAATGGGAATAACATCGGCCTTCATAAATTCAATTTCCATGATATTTCATGTTGTATAGCCTAACTGACAATCCAAATGCTTCACATGTAGGTTAAATAAGTGGTCCGATTTTAAGATCACCACCTAATAATGGGTTGTGGCCACTGATCTACATAGAATTATATATAGATCAGTGGTTGCGGCGCTCAGGCGCAGCAGCGCACGGACCGGTGGGGGCCAACCAGACTGTCACCGTTCTAGGAGCAGGGCTCCCCCTCCATCGTGGGAATACGAGGCGGTGGGGAGACGGATGAGTCCCCACCGCCTCAATCGGAGCTGCATGAGAGTAATTGCTGAAATACGGTCTGCAGAGATCACTCTTCATTGTATTTTTATTAGTAGGCTATTATTCCATGACATTTTATTGGGTCCCACGCAAAACAAGTAGCCACACGTTACTTTCCCGGAGGTGATCTTCTCTGTTCCGAAAGTTCAACTCGCGTCGGACAGAAGCTTATTCCTCTTACAACAGCAGATCTGCCATTGTCAAAATGCTATCACGGTCAAAGTGTCCGTAGGCCTGTATGTACTGAGCAACAAAAGAAACGCAAGTTAGCTAGTTAATGTACTCTTGTGGTTACTCAGAGTGACCGCATTATAAAGAAAAGTTTGATGAAATGAGTGTAAATGTGCACGCGCTAATAATAAATTTGATTGTCTAAATGCGCGCAAACTTATTTTTCAGTCTGCCTTCAATTAACTTGCGTTTCTTTTGTTGTTCTGTGTATATCTGCCAAGCCAAGCATTGCACTTAATCAAATTGTTATTGTCAGCCGCCTGTCTGGCCTGACAAGCAGGTTGTCTCAAAATATAAGTTTAGTTAATTTCTCAACACAGGTGTCTTATTTATTCATCTATTTATTTAGCTTATTGATTCATTTTACTTATAAGAGCAACAACAGCATGACGTCCGCATCCCTGCATATGGTTTATTACTCATTTTGACAGCTGCACTCGTCCTGCATGTTGTGCGCTGGTTTCAAATCTGCGTACACTTGGTCAGACCTGGCATGAGATTTTTGCGGACTACTCGCTCACGTCCAGATTGATATATACCGATTCTTGCGGGAGATTTGGCGTACACCCATTTTTTTGGTGTATGCACCTTTGATAAATGAGGGCCAATGTGTGCAAAGCCAATAAAAAAAAAATTGTATTATTCATGAATGAAAAGTAGTATTTGGAAATTATTCATTTCAACTTTATGGAAGCACTGCCTGAGCTGTTTATTTGGTACAAAGCCAAGGATTGTATATAATAGCAGAGTAAAGTACTTGTGCACCATTAAGATATCTTCCCAATGAAGCCTGGAATTTATGGTGTTATGATCGTCATATCGTCATAAACCAGTCGGGTACGGACATATCTTCGTTTGATATTAAAGACAGTGCTCAAAAGAGTTGATAAGAAACGTCTTACAAAGCAGAAAATGCATTGGAATTTATTTTTTTTATTCTAATGAGTCCACAGAATCCTTGAATGGACAGCCTCAGTGATCACAAATATGCATCCTTATGTAGAGCAAATAAAAGGCTTGGACAGTTCTAGAGACTGAGTGTTGTAGAGTGGCACGTGCTTTTTATTACAATGGTGGATGCCTTCATTAATAAGTATGGAAGAACTACCATAGCCAATTTGTCAATGTTTTATTTAAAATGTAGTAGTTGTAAGCCTGGTCACGCACTATGAAACCAGGGAGATATTATTCATGTGATGATCATTCAGGAATTTAAAGTGTGCATAACTTTCTCAGCCAGGGCATTCAGTTTACCGAAGCAGTACAGAAAACGAAGCGGTTTTGTACCCAGACAAGGTCAAATGCACTGCTCTCCTCTCTCAGGCTGTGTGCCAGGGAGTGAGTGAGGACTGCATCCAAGTGGAGCAGCTTGCTGAACACGCCGTGATCCGGGAGCTCTTCTCTTCAGTTTGTGTTGAGATAAGGGATGAGGTATAATTATCTCCCTGGAATCTATGGGTGTAAGAAATGGCACATTACCGCACGGTAATCTTTGGTCTTAACAGCGTGGATATCCATTGAACATGCCCACGTGACAAACTTGACGCTGAATCAGGAAATTTCTTGCTCCATCTGCAGGTAAACATTCCCCTCAGTTCTTTGAGTGAGCCGATTCTATTGGGAATCGCACTCAATCACACCAGTGCAGGTCGGCCCAGTGCAGAGTTCTACATCAGGTACGGGCCTAGCCGGACTCCAGCACATGACCAATGTTTAAGCTGGCCTTTGAGTCCCATAAGGCATGGCTGAGTCTCATGATTCTTCGCCTAGGTGCAGCCTATCCTCAGAGGAAGTGAAGTCCTTCTACTGGCTGGGAGGGCCAGAGGCCCACGAATCTACAGACATTGTTTTTCTGAGTGAAGAGGTAAGGATCGATTACATGCTTACATTTAAAGACTAAATATTCTCTGGCCATTGTTGCAATTCCATTGCTCTGGCTGAACATTAATTCGCTGACAACAGTTTTCACTGAATATGATTCAATGTCATTTTGTGAGTGGTAATAACAAAAAAAAAGCAGAAATGATGAAATTATCTGGGACAAATAAAGTATGATTATGCCAATGGTGCAAGTGCCTTGTAATTAAATTGATGGGTTTCACACATGCATGCATTTGTGTGCTTCAACTGGAAGGAGATGATGCGTCTGGATGTGTGCACCCCTTTGTGGAAGAAGCTCAGCCCTTCTGCCAAGGGAGCAGTGCTGCTGTACCAGCTCGTGCAGCCAGACAGACTGAATGTATCCACAGACAAATGAGCACATTGATTTGATCAAACAATTGTACTTGTCCAAAGACAAAGACAGTAGTATCCTCAGTCGAAAGCATTACATGGTACATTTGAGGACCAGCACAATCAAGAGAGACTCCAAACAGCCAAAGAGACTGCATCCAATCCACAGACAGTCTGAATGCTTCAGATATCACTATGTGTTTGGTAAATTGCAAAGACTGCAGAACATAAGAGCTTAGATTTTAATAAAACTACTTTTGAATGTTTTCTAATCAAATATTTTGGTGAATCACTTGGATACAGGTGATGTAGATTGATGGTATTGTTATCTCAGGTGTCTTCTCAATAAGTGTTAAACAAACTTCAGACAATGGTGCATTCATTTTGTTGTGGTTCATCACCACCGTTACTTTTGATTTTTACCCTATCATGTTAAAGAACTTCAGTTATACAGTAGATGTATGGTGTTGGACAGAAAGAAACAAGCTCCAATCAGGTGTGCTAGCAAGTCCAGTTTTCAGGCAGATTGGTCCTATTAAAATGGCAACAGCTGTAGCAATTATCTTGGAGGAAAAGGTTTGTGCAGCTAGAGGGCGCCTCTGGGGAGGTAAGTCCAGGAGACCAACCGATGATAACCGCAAACCACAACACAAAGCACTGAAGTGGACTGTGCGAAGAAAATTGCTTGTACTTTGGGAAACGTAGCCAGATTGAAAATTTACCATGATGGCATTCCAGTCAAGGCTCTATCCCGCTGTACTTCTGATAAGACTTCCATAACATCTTATGGACCATTTCAATACCTACTGGCCCGGTTTTACCCCCATTACACATGATCATGATCCTGGTACACAAGCATTTCTCTGCAGTACAGGCCTTCACAGTTACCTCTGACAACCTTTTCAGAGAACTTCGAATGAATATCGGTAGCATTTAGCATCTCAGGTTTTGCCTTTCTGTGGATTAATAGGCTGACATGAGGGACTAAGGCCTAGGCCACACACACACTTTTTCCCCTGAACAAAAAAAAAAAAACCTCAGTCCTCAGACATGGAGAAAAGCACAGTGCTGTCAAGAGCATGCCAAACCAAATGGGGATGATCATATAATTTAACGCAAGACCTTGAAGGCTAATTAGGAGCCGCACAAATTCTTATGTTACAAGCCAAAAATTGTTTTCCTTCTCCACTCTCAAGCTGTGAAAAACTTCAAGCATTCTTCACCCTAGAAGGTATTTTCCAAAAGATCCATTTTCAGAGACTGAAAATGCAGTTTTCCTAAGGATGAAAAACTGAAATGCATAGAAAATGGCACATTTTCATAAATGAATGCTCACCCTGCGGTTCAATATCATTGAAACACCCATATCTTATCCCATGTTTATAAACCATTTTTAAGAGATGAATTTAACAGAGATTGCAGAGTACTTTTAAGTAGAGCACCATGTTTGCTGCTCACGATTTTGAAATGTTAACAGGAAATTTCGGGGGGGAGGATTTCCCATTTCAGGTGATCGTGTTTGCGTCATAATGTTCAGTGCAAGACAGACAAAACTCTTGATCCACAAAAGTCAACGCATACCACATAAACAGAGTAACTGATCACATAACACCACATCGCATTTTCCTTTAAATACATAAGCCATTAGTATTTAACTTCCTACATTTGCAGAGTAAAATCCTGAACCAAAAAGGTGTTTGTTAACATGAGAGAAGATGGGATGTCCCAATAATATTGAATCCTGGTGTAACAGCGGACAGGGCCTCAGACTCAAGCAGTCTCTCGTACTGCTCATATTAACTTGCTACCCAGTGCAAAAATAGCAAAGTGTTGCACGCTGCCAAGAGGAAGTACAACAAAATAGTTATTTTTAAATCCATTTATTAGCAGCCTGTGACAGTGCGAAGATAATGTGAAGTAGATTTTGGTTGCACGCTCATGATCACATTATGAGGAATGTCATTGTGAACCTCACATTACTATACAATGAGGTGTTACTCGCTGGATTTCTGAGAATTGGTGTACATTCATTCAAGGGAATTTGTGCCCACATCTCGTACAAGTGTGTCTGTTACAGTTTCATTGGCTATCCCTTAAAAAGGGAAAAATACATTAAAATCAAATCCCTTTTGAAACCAAAAATCCACCGTCTATTTCAAGGTCTCCACTGATCGGTTTGAAAAGTTGCAATCAAATGCCAGTGTGCTTCAAATTCAACACTGCCCTAGCGAGAATACCAGAAATAGTTATTAAATATTAAAGATGTATAAAAGTTCAAGCAGCACTCTGATGTATACAAAAAAATTAGAAAAGAAATCCTACCGCTATTGCGTCAGTTAAAAAAAATAATAATAAATCAGTAATTGCAATGTTATGTCATACCCCTGCAAAAATATGCCTAACCAAAGGCAGTGTGATTGAAATGAGGCCTAGATTACGACTCTGCATCCAAAAAAAAAAAAAAAAAAATCAAGAAGGGTTCTAAGCAAGTTGCCACCGCTACCAAGTCCCAAAAGTTTTATTAAATGCTGTGACAGAATGGCAGAATCACAGCATTAATTGGCACCAATCCACCAAAAAATTATGGTCCTATACTTGTTCTGGCCTTTCAAGAACACCCACTTTTAACACTTGGATCAAAAACTCCCTTGGTTGATCAAAACAACTTGATCATGCACTCACGAGATTTGCCAACACCAACCCACTTCACTGCAAGAGAGAGAACATTGGGATATTTTTATTACAATTGGGTCTCTAACATTTTATCAATGCATTTCTTTAACAATGTACATAAACTTTGTATTTAATATATAAACACCATTGTTATTGTCACCAGTGGATTTAGCGGTACAGTACTCACAACACACCACTCATTTATTACTCAATTTTAAGTGAGGAACTTATTAGATCCAAAAATTGACTACACCATTCAAAATGGGCCTGTGCAACCAAATGTTAGCATGGTGCAGTCTGTAAGTTACACAGGTAAATATGGGCGTAAACTGTCAGTCCACACAGTAAAAAGCCCCTAAACATGCCAAACTCACCAGGCACTTGCAGGAAGTCCTCAATGAAGCGGATGTACCTCTGAGCCTGCAGGGGGAGCTCTCCAAAGCTGCGTACCTCCTCAGTGCTGCAGCACCACCCCGGCAGGGTCTCATACTGCACCGAGACCCGCGTCAACACGTCCATGTTTGCTACACAGGGGATTACAGATAAGCAGCAGCCAGATTAGGAGTTTGATAACTACTATATGGAGGCTAGCAGGGTATCCCATTTGGCAGAGGGGAAATGAAAAAATAATCCACAAACTCACCCGGGAAGCTGGGGAGAGGATTTTCGTCAACTGTGTAAGCCACTCCCACCTTGATCTCAGGTAATGTGTCCAGAATGTCCAGTTTAGTGAGGGCAAGACTAAGGAAGTGACAAATCACACAACAGATTAGTACTGTAATTCCTACGCCATGACCCGTTGAAATGAAAACTATAAGCATGCATGCGTATTTCAAACATGCAGCGTCTCATAGTTGAAAGGATACAAAAACTGCAGGAACAATGCTTACGCTGAAAAACCATTGATCATATGGGCGTAACGGACAAGGACCAAGTCCAGCCAGCCACAACGCCGTCGCCGGCCAGTAGTCACCCCGAACTCTCTGCCCCGGGACTGCAGCAAGTCCCCAACCTCCTGAAAAACAAAATACAACCTACATTAAGGGCATAATAATCAAATGCTGTGGAATTAGGGCAAAGGTGTCAGGAACACTGCAATAACCAGTGTAATCCCATGTGAAATACAGCAACGCATTACACGCATTTCCTTCAAGCCCTTTGACACCTAGCTTGACCAAAACCAAACATATTTGCTAAACCTAAGTTAAGACCACTCTTATCCAATTCAGATGATACTCCCCGCAGAGTTTTTTTTTCTCCCCCTATTATTATATTCTCATTTAACGTCAAACTTAAATGTTGGTCGCTCATTTCAGCACAAGTTGGATGAACTTATTTACAGCAAAATGTAGCAGATTGAACATAAAGATACAACAAATATTCAGTGGTACATCATCAGTTTTGTGCCACTAATCATTAAGTACCTACCTTTCAAGGACCAATCTACAGTTGTCTTTGAAACCTTTGAAAAAATGGCCCCAAATTAACATAACATAACATGAATGGCAAGAACAGGCTGTTCAGCCCAACTAAGCTTGCCAGTTTCTTTATACTACTGAGGGAATTACACTAAAATTGGTTAGGATATTTAATGTACATTTGTCATCTACCATTACCTTTTTCCTAAAGACCTTGATTAGTAGAATCAGGTGTGTAACTGCTTTGTTGGAATGAAAGCCAGTACACACACCTGCCCTTTCTGGATAAGATTGAAGACCCCTGCATCAAGGCTATAAAAAAAACATGGAAAAATGCCGATTCGGGCAGAGGAGTCAAGTAGCAAAATAGGCATTCCGCATACAGGTGCGAAAGGGTTATTCCTGTTTTATTCCATCGGTTATTCCGATGCACGACACAAAATTCCAACATTAGTTTCAACATCCTAATTTCCCGTGATGTGGGGAGGTCCATTCTGTGGGAAAGGGTGCAGGGCTCAATCACAAATTAACAGAAGAGGTAAAAACATCACACTCACATTGTCTTGTTCAGTAGGAAAAGCCCCTACACCCACTCGAGTCGTGTAAGCCTTCACCACACCGTACACCCGACCAACATGCGATGGGGGCACACCCAGCCCAGTACACACACCGCCCACTGTGCAGTTTGATGAAGTCACGAAGGGGTAGGTCCCTGAGAACAACATAAAGGTCATGCTTAATCCAGGTTTCTCATTCTATACATTACATCAGGGTTGATCAATTCTGTTCAAGGAGATCTACCATTTTGTGAGTTATTGCTTTAATCCTAATTCCTCATGCCTGACTCCACCAATTAGCAACAACAATATCTCCACTTGTTCTGAGGGCGCATTACTGGCGCTGGAGAGAAAACCTACAGGACAGTGGATCTCCAGGAACTGGACTTGGCAGCCTTCCATTACACTTCCCACAACATATTTTTGTGGTGATTCATGGACAAAAGGTTCATAAGAGATATTCCTGTTCTGCAACTCCCTGAATTTATTACCGCCTCAATGTTTGTGTACAACCCCCAATCTTACCGAAGTCTATGTCCAGCAAGGCGGCATTCGCCCCTTCCACCAGAATTTTCTTGCTTGGACCCGTGAGTGCCTTATGCATGAAGTACACACCATCGGTCACCAGGGGGCGAAGTCGCTCTGCAAAGTCCTTCAAGACCGAGAATATTATTCAGTGTATGAAAAGAAAAATTATTTTATTGAAAGGAGACTTTTTTCAAACCAAGAGGAAGGACGTGACTTTGCAGCACAGTTCAAGTCAATTCAATTAAGGTTAAGCTCATTCCATTTAAGCACTGTACAGATGGACCTCACGGTCTGCTATATGGCAGCATATTTCAGGAAACGGGAGTATTCAAAGGAGTCCATGTCTCCCTGAGCAAAATAAATGCCCATCATTCCATTTTGTCTTCAATGTTTTCTCTAATTCAAATCATCTGTGCACCACTGGATCAGCCAAAAATGGTCCCAATAGAACTCTTTATCGGTGCATTCCTAAATCGGACACTCAGGCTCAGGGACACTGCCACTTTACCATTCTGACATAACATATATTGAAAGAAGTTGTATGCTAAAATTTCACCAACTAAGCCTCTAGCAGGTCCAAAGAGCAATTCTTAATGTTAAATTGTATTATTTCCAGGAAAAAAATCAAGTCATTCCATTCCATTTTCACATTTGAATCCACAGCAATATTATGACTGAGTGCTTACATGCTGAAGATAGTAATCACAGTCTGATTCTCAGCAGTTGATTTTGAGAGTAGTCCTAATTTTATCTTTATTTGTCGCGCGACCATTTCAAGCAGCTACTGCTTTTAGCAATGGAAGAACAGTGGATTACTGTTCAGTCACCTTGAGCTGCTGCAGTTCGGCATCTACATCAATATTGAGGGAGGGGTACATCGTCTGAAAGTGCCCCGCCAGGACACGAAACCTGTGGAAGGAAAATAATAAATAGCGAAAATTTTATTCACTTCTAAACAATCTTGAAAATAAATAGGACCATTCGCCCTCAAATCAAATAACTAACATAACTTTTTCAAGTCACAGATGATCACTGCATGGATAGATTAGACCAAAATTTCAATTTGCAATTTTAGATGAAAATTCAGAAGGTTAATGGAACAAATCTAGAACAAACTCGGCACACAAAATGAGACACTGACTTCTCCTGGAAGATGGAAAAGTCAGACACCAGGTCACAAACTCGGAGTCCATTGCGAGCAGCCTTTGAGGAGTAAGCTGGGCCAATGCCTTTCTTGGTTGTTCCCAGACTAAATAAGCAGAGGGACAAAAAAAACTCAAAAAATGCAATCATTTGTAAATGCTTGCGACATTCAGAGCAGATACTCACACCATAATACATGCAGGAAAATAAATATAACAATGCTGTTGCATTAGCTGCTACATGCCCATTGAATGTGGCTGGCATTGAAAAAGCATAAAACTATCATTCTTGCCACCTGCAAACATAGCCTGGGCAGGAGAGATAAAGCTGAATGACTCAGTAGCAGCTGACAAAGGCAACTCATGACATAAGAGGGGGGACATGTCTCTTAAAGTGAAAGCGAGCTTTTTACTGAAGTGTACTGCAAACGAAAGAACTGCCAAATTCGGTGTTAAAATGACCAAAAAAAAAGTTCTAAGACAAAGCTGAACTGAATAATAAACACTTCCAACATCTGGACTGAAACAAATAGAATTCACCACTTTCCAGTTAACAGCGAAATCAACTTTCCAAGACCTCAATAACAGCAAGAGGAGTATTTAAAAAAAAAAAAAAAAAAAAAACAAGTATTTGCCACTAACGTGTCTTAGTCCCCCGCCAGGAAATGGCAAATCGTGTCAAAATTAACAGTGTCTCTGTGTAACCTTGAGAGAGACGCGAAGGTCACCAAAATCGACGGGCGCCAGGGCACCACCCTAATACATGTTAACATGAAATTTGAAGGAAATCCGTCTATTCTTTCTTGAGATATCTCGCTGACAAGGATTCGGGACGTACGTACGTACGTACGGACAGACGGTCGTGAATACTATGTCCCGCCGCTTCGCGCATTCGCGCGGCGGGGGACAAAAAAAAAAAAAAAAAAAAAAAAACCCTCTCACTGAAGACCCGAAGTGTCTGCTTTCCTGTGAGAGTTGTAAATACCAAAAGCAAAAAACACTGGCGTTTTAACAATCTGAAAAGAATCATATACACCTGTACAACAAATGCTCTGCTGCTACATAACCAAACCAGCAGGACTGCAGCATTTTAAAAACCCCACAAAAACCAATTCTATTCATTCATACTGAGGGGATAGACATAGCACATCTGATTGTGAAATCTGTTCAGAATAAAGTCTTTTCAGGGAGTTTAGGGACTATCTAAAATGCCCATCCACGGTACGGCACACTAGCAAAAAGCAGGCAGGAGGCAAGGGATAGTTCACCCTTTTATGCACGCCTTCATAACATCTAGAATCCACACGGGTACTGCAATGCTTTTATTTAAAGCCTGTTTTGTGAAGAAGTTGTTTTCACGTTAAGAAGGGGTCTCCAGATTAAATGAAATGATTAAAATGGAGGACAAAAACTCACTTCTTCCCTGCCTGCTGCTGTCGCTGTTGCTCCTGAATCCCATCTACAGCCTGATGGAAGTTGAACACTGAAAAGGGAAGTGACACATCCTGCTCAGACATGTACTCAGGAGGCTGTAACAGGACGTGAAGCACAATTTGCCAATCTTGGAAAAGTTACAAAGTAAAAACAGCTTAGAGGTCACTAAGACAGACACTAACCAATGTGTGCACGGTCAGAAATTTTCAGCCTGTCCTCCCAGCCCTGAAGTCCTGCATCACAAAAAAAGGAGGGACACATCAAATGAATGCAACAGTTTACTCACAAAGTTAGGAAAAATTATTTGAGGGTCATTTCCATGTCAAATCATCCAATGAGCTAAACCTCACCATCTCCAATTTTGCTCAAAATTTGTGTGTGAATTGGTCGTGACCCAGAACCCCCAAATTTCAAATTTCAGTTCAATCTGACCTTCTAGTGCAAAGTTATGGCCTTTTGTTTTTTTTCGATATTTCGCGAAACATGGCCGTGGCCTCCATAATTCAAATGGCCATATCTCCAAAACTACTTGATTAACTACTGAACTACTTGACTATTTTTTAAACTGATTCTGGTAACTCTGGGTGTGATTAATTATTGACCAATATTTTGACCTCAAAATTGACCTTGAGGGTCACATGACCCTGAATTTTTTTAACACCAAATTGTACCCTGATGAGGCATCTACAACATATCAAAAACTTAGAAACATATTATTTTTAGTTATAGGGTCATTCAAAATCATAATGTTTCCAGCCATTTTCTGAGAATTCTTGTGCAATCAGCGATGCACTGGGACTCCCTGGACTAGGAAGTGGTGGTCCCCTATAATTAGTCATCATAGCATGCTTAAGAAGTTAGACAATGGAACTTCAACTCTCAATTTCGATCTTTAGTATTTGTAAACAACTGAGAGCATTAAAAATGTAAGTACCTGTACATCTTCATTTTATTCAGGATGCCTTCCTTCAATAAATCTTGTTCACAGCTTGCTGGCATTAGGAGACAAATCAAAACACTGGCCATCACGAAATGACATTTGTTGGTTACCTGAGGTGGATATTCCGTGTGTTACTGACACCCCATCACTTACATAATCCTCATCAAGGCAATATACTCTCAGCCACAGTGAATGGGTGAAAATTTCAAAAGTCTGCCCAGTTTGGCAAATTGATTCTGAATAAACTGAACCAAGTGGGACTGCACTTCCCCCAGGAGTAACTTCGATAGTGGGATTTGAATTTGATTTTTACTAGAAAGTGTGCAAGCTATCAAAGTGTAAAAAAAAAAAAAAAAAAACATTACTTGACTATACATGGAACAAGACTACACTCAACAGAACTCAACTACAGGGATAAGTATGTTCGTAGTACATTTTGTGTATATTTTGTGTGAACAGACCCGAATTTCAGCACGTATATGCCAGATTTAATTGGATATTGCTGAAAAACAAAAAATAATGTTTCCAAGTTTTTGATGTTGTAGATACCTCATCAGGGTACAATTTGGTGTTAAAAAAATCAAAGTCAGGCGACCCCCTCAAGGTCAATTCTGAGGTTACAATATAGGTAAATTATTCATCACCCCGAGTTAGCAGAATGAGTTTAAAAATGGCATATTTGGAATGCTTCTGTGATTACCTTTCCAACAATACCTTGTTTGTCAAAATCGGTCAAGTACATTTGGAGACGTGGCCATTTGAATTTTGGCAGCCACGGCCATTTTTTGCGAAATATTGAAAAGAATAGAAGGCCATAACTTTGCAATGGAAGTTCCGATTAAGTTGAAATTTGAGATTTTGGTGTTTGGGGCCATAGCCAACTTGCAAACCAAATTTGAAGAAAATCAATACCAGTGTGGGGTGGAATCCCATTTATTGATTGATTTGACATGGAATGACCCTTGATTACAGAAAACTGAACTAGAAATCCTTTTCCTTCGCTCTTCATTTTTTAGGCATCTCACCTTTCCCCTTTAGCGAGTTCTTTTCAGCCTCCTGAAAAAGTCCAGGCAGGTGAATGACAACTCCATTGCCTGAAAGGAAGACAGGAAGAGACAAATTTACAAAAGGCTACAGAATTATTGCAGAGCCTTTTCAGACGTAAAGAGAAAGGCTGTGGACAGTGAACAAGTTAATAATCCATATATTGAGTTCAAAAATGTGGGAAACTACATACTTTTATGAGATATAATCTTAAGTTCCAGTCATTTTTTTCTTTGTAACTTTTTTTTCTGAAATACATGATGGGTGTTATAAGTAAAAGCAAAAGTAAATCAGTAAACTGCATGAGCAAATCTAGTCTCATTTCATTGTGGTTCCAAACAAGAGCTGAATTCTACTGTGACATAGTACCTTATACCAGGGCTCCCCAAATCTGGGCCTCAAATACAAACCCAGCCCTAGTTCTCTCTCTTCCAGGCCATTAATTGAACAATTATTGCAACTCATTGGCTAAACTGTCATCAGACACGATTCCCAGACAAAGGAAGGGTGGAAAATCAGCTGTCCTCACCCCTAAAAGACTGTGATTTGAGAGCCCCATCTCACACCATGCAACCATAACACCTGATGGTATACATGCTGGGTCATTCCAAGTCAAATCAAGAACTTCCCTTGATCACTCTGATTTTTTCCCGATTTGGGAAAACAATTGAGACCCAATCAACAAATTTACAGGAAAGTTATCAGATGCCTCTGACATGAATAATAGGAACACTGAAAGATATACAATTTTTGGGGCACATCTTTGAAATATACAATTAATAACTTTTGCTCTAGTTGACCTCAGGAGACAGTTTCCACAATGAGCTTGTTGGAACTCAAAAAAAGGCCTCAAAATGATGGCAGAATCAGCTCTCTAGGTGATATACTTTCAGAGATCTGGTTGTTTAAATTTGTGAGGAATCACTTATTAGCTCAAAGTTCCTTAGCAAGTATCTCTCTAATTAAGAGGCTTAAAGCAAAATTTTACCCCAGTGTTACTCTGTTACTCACAGGTCACAGTCATTTACCCCCATTTAAAAAAAATCAGAAAGGTCAAGGAAAATTCTTGATTGATTTGACATGGAATGACCCTGCAACCTAACAAATCATCAGTGCTTTCTTGACTTTATCCCTCAATCCACCAATCATAATACAGTCATGACAGACCAGAAAGCAGTTTAGCACCATCACCAGACAATTCATGCAGGTCTGCAGTAAGTGACACTGTAAAACTATACAAATTCTGTCAGTGACATGAAATCGGTGGTGCTGATTGCTTGCGAGTAGATGGTGCCGAGTGCAAGAATCTCGAAGAGGAACATACCAATGAAAGACACAGCATTTTTGTTCAAGACCCCGCTGGGCAGTAGGTGGAAGTCATATTCAACAGAGTCCACCACCACGGTGTGTCCTGCATTGTTCCCCCCCTGAAGCAAAGACACAAAAGGACCGGGCCTTAAACTGTAGGAGTGTCCAAATATCAGACCTGTGAACTATTCTGTGCCTCTACCAACTACATAACCAGTTTCAGGCAGCTGTTAAATACACCAGTTGAGTAGTAACGTGCCATATATGGGCATTAACAATGAATCACAAAAATTATGTGCCATGAAGTGACTTTGGCCATACCAACTGCACCGGCAGAGAAGAAATTGCGATATTTACATGCTTACTCTAGCGCATCAGTACAAGACATTTCCAGGAAAGCATGGCTTGGACATTACAGGGAGCTCACAGTCTTGGGGTCCCTGAAACATTGGTTCAGTCCAGCTGATTGATGTCAGTGGCCCAATCAAGCATGTTCCCCAACTCTTATTAGATTTGTTTATTTGTTTATTGGCAAGGATCCCCATTAGCTGACGCAAGACGTCAGCTAGTCTTCCTGTGGTCCAACAACATTAAACCATCATAACAAAACAAGATTAAAACATATTGAGACGCATAATTCAAGGAAACGTAACCACATTACCACAAAAACAAATTATAACAAACACACCAAGGTAGAGAAGAGATTATATAACACATTTGCATATTCAATGGCTCACTTGTATGACCGTAATTGTTTTTTGAAGCATGCAATACCTTTTATTTTACGCATGCCACTTGGAAGACAATTCCACGCCCTAATAGCCCTGTATAAAACAGTTCTTTGCATACCATTAGATTTTGCACGCGGTAGACTAATCAGCCCACTATTTGCCCCTTTGGTGAAATGCATATGCACATTAGAAGTGTAAATTATTTTATGAGAGATAAATTTGGGAATGTTAGTTAGAATAACTTTCTGAAAAAAAATAAGTAAATTGTAAGAAAGTCTTTTGTCAACATTCAGCCACTTAAGATGTTCATGCATAACAACTGCATTAGTTCTGTAAGAGCAGCCAAGAACAAGCCTTGCTGCCTTATTTTGTACAACTTGTAACCTCTGAAGTAGCCGCCTAGAAACAGAGCCCCACACAACAGAACAGTAGTCCAAGTGGCATAGAACTAAAGCACAAATAAGTTGGTTCCTCAGTTCAAATGGAAGGAATGTTGCACATTTTCTAGCAGTGGCAATAGCTCTGCCCATTTTAAAAACAATTCCGTTGATGTGCTCTGACCATGATAATTATGAGTCAAACCAAAGGCTTAAAAGCTTAACTTTTTCAACTTGATGTATAGGTTGACCTGGAATCTGTAAAACCAGAGTAGGATCAAGTGCAATTCTTAGATAGGAACCAAATACCATACCGACTGTTTTGGAAATATTAAGCACCAACTTATTAGTTTTTATCCAGTCATATAAAATATTTAGATCACTGGATAAAACCTGATTGATCTCTGAGACTGTAGTAGCAAATCTCTGAGATACTTGTACTCCTTTCAAAGCATGGTCAGTCAAAGTTATGGGAAAATTAATTAGCATACGATAAGCGATTTTAACGTACAAAATTCAAAATGTACTGCAACGTAAATTTCAGGTAACTTCGCCCAGCCTTATTGGCAGGTGATCACTTAGTAAGCCCATTCCCGATCATATCACTCGAGATTTTATCAAGGAAGACAGATGAGCTGGATACATCGCTGCAACACAAACAAGTTTGCTGAGTGTGCACATTCATCTAAAATTTTGAGAGAGAGACTGGTTTCCCGCGCTCATTTTGGCCATTTTAATTACGAGAATGTAAACCTAGCAGGCTGGCCAGGAGATTAGGGCACCATGTGGCGATGCAAACATGAGACACCAGCTGCTTTCACACCGGACGCGAAACGAAATTTTCGCATGACAGATTGCATTCAAAGTCAATGCAAAGACGCAAATACTCGCGTTGGTAAGTTTCTTTCCAGTATCCACGGCAGCACAAAAACAAACAAGTCACAGTTCGCGCAAGCGTAATGGATGTTTAAAAAGAGGATTAAACATACTCCGAGTCCTGTTCGAACCAATTAATGTCCTGGAAAGAACAGCTATGACTAAGTGCGACGTGAAATAAAAACGGCAATTTTGATTAGTCTTTTTTCCCCCCCAAAGTTTACTACGCATGGATCGGCTGTGACAGTTCCACTTCAAGTTACTCCGGTCCCATAAGAATAGAACCAGGTGATGGAAGCCACTATTTGGTCAGTCAATCTCCCCATAAAAACAAAAGTCACAAACGTAGGCCAGGTAACGTTACACAGCCACGCAGACCACATTCCATAGGTAGCTATGATGAAATCTAGGTCATTCGAGGCTTCGCGGCGCAGAATAAGCCAAACTTGTGGATGTTCACCAGACCATAACTTCCTTAATACTTTTGTCAATGTTGGACAACTCTGACAATTTTTTTCCACATAGCTACTAGAAGTGCGCATTATCGCAAGCTAGCTAGCTAGATAGCAAGCTAGCTTAACCTGTATTACTGCCTGCAACAGTCCAATGAAAAACGTCAGGCTATTAAATCCTTAATGAGAGTGTTTTCTACGATGGTAAGCTCTAAAAGTATTTCACCACAGTAGCGCATCGGACAATGCAGCAATATCTTTAACTTGGTGTACTTACCTGACACCTGCACACGATGTCCGCATCCATTGCCAAGAGGTCAACCACTTTCCCCTTTCCCTCATCTCCCCATTGAGCACCGAGCACTACCGTCACTTTATTGTGAGGCTCCGGCCTCGATATGCGAGGCAACACACAGTCTTCTCCACCATCCCGGGATCGCTTGGCGCACGGTTCGCCGTTCAACGACGCCGTTTCTTTTCCATTAGAAGCTAAGCTGTCCGCTGCCATGCCGTTTTCGTATACGAGTGTAGGGGCCGGAAGATGAAAATAGCGCGTTAAACAGGGGCCATCCTCCCAGAAGCTGGCAGACTCCAGTGGTAACCGGCGGTATTGCACATTATTATGTCTCTCGTACCAAATAGCTATTTCCTCATTTAAGTTCATTCAAAATTATGACTCCTCGATCGTGAAATTATTCTATAATTGACGACATATTCATTTCATTATTAATTTTATTTTCACTTGACGAATTACTGTCAAGACTCTGATATTTTTTTGAGCAGCAGAAATGAAGATTCCGAAGCTATTTTTATTCCTACATAGCACACCCATTTTGGGGTCCATTGCGCGTGCTCTGATGGCGAAAATCCCTGCAAACGCGCATGCTCGGGTACTAAAATGCCCTGTAGTCAAATGTGGCTGCTTTCACGAAATGGCCTCTTTCGCCATTCAGCAGCTCCAACAGCACTTATGTACCCAGTGAGCGGAAGCTGTATTTTAAAGTTGAAGCAGAGAGGAGGGTGGAGCAAAGGCGTAGGGATTTGGCGCGAGTTTGAATCAGGAGATTGTATTTTTTTTCTTTTCTTCTCATTGTTCAATTGTCTGTTCATGTTGTGGGATGATTGCCTCACAATAGGTGCCTTGCCACCTGTGCGATCATTTCCTGACTTCTGTCAAAGCTTAATAAATAAATAAATAAATAAAATTCGAGGATTCTTGATTTCAGTTTTGGGTGCAAGAGTATGGATGAATGGATTTTGGAAAAATTGAGGAAACATTTATAAAAGAGAAGGAAAAAGGAATTAACAATGTTAATAAGGAACGGATGTTTGTTACTGGGATGAAAGTGTTTCTAAAGAGTGGCAAAGCAAGTCATATTTTACTGCTTCCTATGCAGTAAGGAAAATTGTGAAAGATGAAATAGTAGTTGAGAAAGCTGTAATGGTGTCAGAGGAGGAATGGTGATGTTGAAATGACGATCAAGAAAACTGCAGGATAAAGCACTGACTATTAAAATGTTTGAGTTGCCCGTTTCCCACGAGGGGAAAATCAGCCTTTCAGACAATGATTAGTGGAGTTCCACTTTAAGTTGAGACTAATGTTTTCTTACAGGCAGAGAGGGCATGCGGAGCAAAGTGGCTGAAAAGAGAGGAAAAGCCGCAGGAGAGTTGGTCTGTATCACTGCAGTTCAACAGAAAGCTACCTGACAGGCTTTAAAATTATATTAGTTATAGGATGAGTGGACACAAAATGACCCCCAGAAACTAAAATTATGCTCTGATTGGCAGTCTCTTTCGTGGCAGGGAGACCGAAACAGGAACCTCAGGGCCCTGGGCTGTACCTGTACCGTGTCAGTGGTTCCACAACGTGGTCCTGGGGACCCATTGTGCATGCTGGTATTTTTTCCAAAAATAATTGCAATTCCAGAATTAACAAACTTTTCATTTTTCTTTATCAGTCGTTCTCAGTTTAGAAGTTGCATCCTCTTCAACCTCATCGACAAATGGCAATGCATTCTATGATATATAAAAGCCCAAATTTTTTCATATTACGCTTATTTTGCAGAATTCCAAAGCAGCAAGGCAAGCCAAGCCAAGTTGACAATGTTTCAACTGATCAAATTCAGGACTGGTGAATCGGTAAGCTGCTAATTAGTTTGCTGAATTTTATTTGTTTCACAAAAAAACAATGACACCTAACAAGTTTGACTCAACTTGCTTTGATTTTGAATTCCCCGTTTTAGTGGGGCAGATTGCTGAAACAGTTTTTCACTTGGTGATACAAGCACCAAATTTAACACATATGTGCTTCAGAACCTACTCTTAGAAAAGTACATTATCCACTTGAAAAAAACAAAATGGCCACCATTTTTCAAGATGGCCACCATTCAAAGTGGTTTTAAACGATGTTTGAACTATATTTTGATTGAATAATCCTGCTTTGATAGTCTGTACATCTAAATGTGCTTTTGGGTATGAGAAATCCAATTCTGCATTTAGAAAATCAAAATTATTGAATATTATGATGATGCAATGGGAATTAAACAAAGAAACACTCTCTTGTGATGTTTCCGATGTGATGTCTAGGTACATGACCACCCAATGTAGAGACATGTGGTAGGACAGTAAACTGAGCATATTGCATTTCAACAGAGCTAGATGATATAGTATGGCTTATCTAGGGTTGACCAGTGCATTAGAAATATGATTACACTTTGCCGATATATGGGGTGATGTTAACTTTCCATTCTGTGTTTTACAAACAATGTGAAAAAAATGATTGACTTGTGCGTTGTTTGAGTCAGGAAACAACTTGCTGTTGAAGTACAGCTTTGATTGGTTCTTCTTTTAGTCCTCACATTTGCAGGCACACAACTGTGTACACTTCAGGCTGAAGTTATAGTATTTGCATTGCCCTCAGTCAGTCTTGCAGCCGCATTTTGTCTACTGCTCACAAGTCTAAGTAGTGGGTGGCAGGGTTGTCCAGAGAACTTGGCAGACCTCACCATCTTTTTGCCAAACCCAGTTGGCAGGGCTTTCAGTTTGCATTTTGTACACTGTTGCCCGGCCCCATAAGCAGGCAGCTTGGAAGGCAGACCGTTTCACATGCTGATCGAGGGATGCACTTGTCGGTGGAATGGCATCAAAAGACCTTTGCTTCCAAGCAAACAAGTCCAGTCTTGCCTCATCTACCTTGTCTTTAGTGCTGTACTTGTCATACATGGCAATGACAAACTTCTCAAGGATGTTGAGGTCTGCATCTTCTATGATAGGTAAGGTATTGACTGAGCTTTTTATAGACAGGACTCACTTCAGGGCAAACCTCCCATGCTTGCTATGCAGTTTTCTGGCCTTTACCATGAAAAGCTGACACAGCATCACAGCCAGTGAAGGCGTGAAAGAACAGCATGCCGCTGGACTTCTCTGGGCCCAGATTCACCACCATATCATGAATTGGCAACCACCTAAAGGACGGACCCTGGCCAAATTCTACCCAAATCATTTCTAAGCCTGCATCCTGAAGAGTCACAAAAACACTGACTGCAACAAGAATATCTAAATACTACATCTATCTAAATTTCTAGTTGAAATGTATACAGGGGCTTATTACATAGCATTTAGGACACTAAAGTATACTACAAACTACAGTGAGTACACCACTACAACAGTTAGTAGACTACAACTACATCTAGTGCACTACAAGCAAACACTGAACCCTATGCCCAGTCGCACAGCAGTGATGTCATCAGTGTGCCCTGGTTGTGCTTTGACATCACCCTTATGAAATAATACAAAGCAATAGAGCTTGACCACACGATTTCAATGAATGATCATGGATGTTGCCCTTCAACTAAATGCAATTTCTAGATCAGACAGCTTCCGAAAACACTAATTTCGAGTCATGTAATAGCCGCCATCTTGAAAACTGGCGGCCATATTGGAAATCAATTGACACCAGAGTTCTTCCAGTCAGAATACATTCATTTTGAGGTTTGGATCATTAACACATTTCTGTTCATTCAAGCTCTGCTTTAAAAACAATTTTTTTGCATTTGAGGAGGCGGCCATCTTGGATTTTCAGCTGGATAACGTACTTTTCTTAAAGAGTGCATCATTTGTGCCAAATGTGGTGCTTGTATCACAAAGTGAACAATTCTTATGGAATAGTGACTTCATCTGCCCCACTAATTACCTAATAAAAGACTAGTTTGAGTGACCACGTGTCCACAATACAAAAAAAGGGGCCAATTGATCTCTCAATTTCAAGTCAAAATTTTCACTTTTTATGGAATAAAAAAATAATTGTTGCATAATTTTCACATTTGAAAATGAAATGTGTGCACTCAGTTTCGGCTGATGAGGCCTTCGACAGGTACAAAAACAAAGGCCACATCGGCCAAAACTGTTGTACAATACATTTTTGAGTTGATTTAAGTGTGCAGACATTTCATTTTCCGTTTTAACATGCATGTTTGTCCAGCACCTGTTGTAATACTCCTATGTGCATGTAACCACTTGGAACTGTAATCGTAGAATTGGAACATGAAGCTCTTCAGGGAATGCAAAACTATTTCCAGCATGATGTGGCTTAAGAGGGTAAATGATCTCTGCAATTATGAGTAGCGCAATTAAAGAAAAATTAGCGACTCGCTTAAATTATGGGATGGCAATTGTGGTTGAAACAAAATCCAAGGGGCAAAGAAGGTCCCTTGGATCAAATTTTCAAGTTTGGGAACACTTGTATAAAACATGTCCCTTTGTGATGTCAATTAGGGTGCAGCATCAAAAGTCTGTTCAAGCACATTTGTCCTCAGGAAAGGTGCTACAATGACACTGCTGACGAAATCTGGTGTCAGGTTTGTCAGATACATGGCTGAGGGTGGAACGAAGTATGTGTTGAGGTGAGGAAAACATGATTTTCATAAAATGGGCACATTAACATATGAATATTAACATTGCAATGCATCGATTAAGAATATACATCAAGTAAAACTAGAAAATAATGCACAAAATGAGGAAAAAAAGACAGCAAAATATTTTGCTTTTATTAGCCTCAAAAGATCCTGCATGCTTAAAAAAATAAAAACACGTTCATTAAGACAGTTTCTATTCCATGACAAACTTCAGTGTTTTTCTCCCCATTCCAAATTTTAACATAAGCCATCAGAATACAAGAGGATTTAAAAAATTTTTTTTTCTTCTAGATAATCATTCACTTATATGTGCAAAACAGCAGCTATTCTAAAGCTACACTCTTGTATAAAAATCATACAGCACTATATTAATAGAATCAACAATCAGGAGCAAAGCAAACAATACAAGATTACAGTTCTAAAGTTTAAGGAGTTTAAATGCATTATTCAGATGGATAAATTAAACAGTGCAAAAAGTATATTGCAGTCTTAAGCCCCCCATGTGGCGCTGCATAGAAATTGTATTATTTATTAATACAAAATGTACGTAACCAACGACATTGGAAGAATTTACTCAATCTTAAAGGTGACATAGAATGGTTGAACGAGGTTGTTCTGTGATGTGACATATAGACAACAAAATTTTGGTTGGGTCTGTGATGCCTCAGAAGCTTCCTAAAAACCTCTCTCAAACGGCTATGTTAGGGTGGGGGATTTTGAACGCATCTGTTCTGCACCTATTTGGCGACATTTTGGGCTTAACTGGAAACCTCATTATGAAATAATGCAAGCACTTGATGCCGATTGGCTGGCTTTGCTACCACTCAAAAGAATGTAACTTCGCCCAGAGCGGTAGGGAAAAAGGAAAACACTCGCCAGCTTCGGAACACGGACAGACCAACTTTATGCAACTGTGGCAGATTCAGAGATTCAGCCTTATATGTTCGAGCCCAAATCGGATGAGGACACTGAATTGAAGGAAGAACCAGTCCAGCAAAGGTTGGATTTCAATGTTTCTGAATGATAAATGTTTTTGAATGGAGGAAACTAAAAAAATAAAAATAAAAATAAAGCTGCCAAGGTTTACGCATTCGGAGCGAGTCTCTCACATTGATGTTCCTGTGCTGTAGTCAGCAAGTATTCAAAGTGCAATGGAGAAATTCGTTTGCGGAATTTAAGTCCTTGTGCAATAAGTTAATCGGTTTCGTGCGCATTATGGCGGATTTCCCCACTAGTGACACAGAAATTGATTATGACTCTGGATTTCTCCTGCTCGTCTTTACTGGGGGATTGGAAGCAATGGAATTGCACAAAGACGTGTATGCAAATTATTTTGCAGGGGAGGAAACGGAATCAGAGTGGGTAGGCAATGAGATACATATGACATCATATGCATCCGTTGTTCAGTTTGGCCTGTTTTCTGGCGGTCATTTTCAAAAGAGGAATTTCTATGAAACAGATTTTCAGAATCTCTAGCACTTTTCATATGTTCTTGAATGCGTGCAGACTACCGTTATTCAACATAGCAAGGTAAAAACGGTTTTTGATTCTATGTCACCTTAAAATAATCATTTGACAGTAATGGACATTTGTGTGCAGATATTTTTCCAAAATTTTATTTTTCAAATTCAGTCAATGATGAAAAATATGGATTTCAAGTAAGGCTGGTTGTTCTGAATGGCAATGGCATCTTTTCAAAGAGGGAGTAACCTCATTGAGGGCAACACCGGCAGCAAAAAAAAAAAAAAGAAAGAAGAAAAAAATTAAAAAAAAGATTACCGCACAGGTTCAGTTGTATTCCAGGATTCATATGGACAAAGAGAATTTGCATGTTTTTGAGTATCTATATTGAAACTAAGTACAATTTTAAAATAACAAAACACTCAACTTCATACATGCACAAAGTCTAACAACTGTATTCTGGAAAACAATTTCAATGATCAAACAAGCCCTGATTCAATCATCAGATAGTGCAACTGATGCCACTGAAGCTTCAATACACTGCATTAGTACAACAAGCATTTAAAAAAATAGCACAACTCTAATATGTAGCTCGACAAAACTTCCACATTCAATTCCACACAAATTCCAGCTAAATCTGGAGTAAACTCTTAACTGTCAGTGCTAGAGCATCTCTCACCTGCTGTACAAGGACTGAACACTTTCTTTTTAGCAGGTCATCATGTTCGATGAATTGAAAAAAATATTTCTCTATTTTCCTAAATAATTTGTTTGCATTTATGAACCAAAATTCAGTGGTAAATCTATTCATCTTGCATACCTTTGGTTCTATAAGGGTTGTGAGATGAGACCTGATCAAACATCCACAATTCTGGACAATTCATTGCTAAAATTGAGTAAATATTGAGAAGTTTTATCCAATTTTTTAAGTGGTAAATAAGAAATTGGAGTGACCATATTTCATCAGTGACCACGTATGCGAAGTTGGTTACTTTGGTTTCATACCTGGTCACCGTGCAAGCAAAGCCATTTACTTTGGTTTTGTACCCAGGTTTGGGTTAGGTAGGAGCACATGGCCATCGGGCAAATCTTGTGACTAGCCGTGCATTGGTCCACAGTCACTGTTGTGTACAAACGCAGAAGTTCGCAAAAACAGTGCATAGTCATCGAGTAAGCTTACAAGCTCCCACAAGTTACGTGCACGGTGAGAACGTACGTTAGGTCTACCTGTCTCGTAGACAGCCCATCACCGGAGAAATGGCTCCAGCCAAATATTATACTCACAAGTTTCAGTTGCTAAATCACTAGCGAGTCAAGACAGAGGGTCATTTTTATCAGGCTGAGAGAGGCCCTGTGAACTGACAAATCCTGAAAAAAACAAACTTTAGTGCAACAGCAAGCTAATATGAACAATGATTTATCATAAAGAAATTTACAGTCGCCTCAATACTGAAATATAATTTAGTAATTCCACTAATGGGTTACAAATCAAATTAACAAAGCAAAAAAAAAGAAATTGCAAAAATGTCAGAACTGACAGTATACATACCACAATTAATCTCTAAAACAATGAATCTATATAACTAAGGTTAAACCAAAGCTTGAGGCAATAAAAGGCAAGTCAAACATAGGAAAGCACCCAAAGATGTTAGTATATGCAGCAAGGCTACACAACCAATTTGGACATAAAATATTGGGAAAAAAATAATTTGCTCTGAACAAAAGTAATTTTTGAAGTCTACACAATAGATAATATTGTTGGCCTGATCATAATGGACCGGAACAGAGAAAACTAAATTCTCTAAAAATCTTTTCCCTGAAAATATTCAACATATACAAGCCTACGGATTTCAACTGGCCTGAATGAAGAATCAACTTACCATCCAATAACTGAAATATAAGACCTAGAGAAACTAATAATAATCACATGGAGCAATGTTATATTGTATATCCACACGTGTGTATACAAAAACAAAACGCTCAGGATTCCTTCAAAATGTCAATTCTGTTGAGATCCGTAATCATGAAATCAGGTTGAAAACCGTAAAAATACACAGAAATATAAGCCTAAGTTACAAAATATAAAAGCAAAAACAAAATGTCTGCATTATATCATGTATTATATTTACTGTGATTCATGGCATAAAAAATATATTTACACTGTATAAAATATCCAATAAAATTATTTGTTTTCAAAAATTAAGACTATTGATTTGCCTAAGCCCCAGCTCTAAAATGTAATCATTTCTTGATTGTTCCAGCTGCACTTTGAGAAAAACTACTCCAAAATTACTGCCAATAAGCTCCTTTAAACAGAAACCTTACCCTTCTCTAATTTTACAAAAAAATATATTCTTTTTAAATTATATTTTTTAACATCACCAATTGCTGAACAACCATTAAACATTATTTGAAATCATCCCTCTCTATTTTCCAGTCAGGGTTTGTTTTTTCCCCCATTACAATTTTAAATAAATCATCTGAATGAAAATGATTAAAAAATAAATGAAATATTGAAATCTACTACATATTAGAAAATTGGCATAGATATTGAATAGAAACTGATATTTTGCTTTTTCTATCTTCCAGACCAAAAAAAAAAAAAAAAGAGGCAGAAAACAGAAATAATTTTAGCTGCACTGTCAGAGGATTATTATTTGGTTCATCGATACCCGCGGTAGCTGCCGTAACCATAGTTCCTGTTGCCATGGTAACCCTGGTCTTGGAAAGAGCGATTCCACTGAGGAGAGGCAAAGAATAGAATTATTAACAAAAAATACAAAATTCAATTAGGGCATTACATGACCATGATGCCACCCATACTTCTATACATTTATTTTCATGAAGTTCTAGGCCCACGCACACACAGACCCTTGTACTTACATCTTTGTGAAGACATTACATTGACTTCCATTAATTCTTCCTGTGTCTCTACAGCCTTTCCCTAATCTTAAGAATAAGCAATGTATGCCTAACCCAAACCCTTACCCTAACCTCAACCTATCCCTAATTCTAACCTTACCCCTAACCTTAACTAAGTCACAATTAGCCTTTGTAGTTGTGGGGAATGGCCAAAATGTCCTCACTTCCCAAAAAAGACTTCACTTTGTTGGTTAAAAACTTATGCCGGTCCTCAGCACATTGCAAGTACATGAACACACACACAAGCAATTCACATGGCAGTTTGCTCACCCCTCCAGTGTATTGCCGGTGATATTCTCTATACCGTTGCGGGTCATAGTTGCGGCCATAAAAGGGGTCGTGTTCCATGCGGTACTGACCGTAGAATGGCCGGTAGTCCTGTTACAGAAGAAAGCAGTGAAATGCTCAGGTCATTTAGCAGATGCCTCAGTAAGAATAATGTAGAAACATCAGGGACCAGAGATACCGTGAGAAACGCAGTCATAACCTCTTGTTTATGCTTAGGCAGGTTTAGAGATATGCAAATTAAATTCTGCGGAGATATTCAGATTTATTTTTTTCTTCTGGAATTATTGGCAACTATTCTACCAAGTGTTCATCTGTCCCAGTGGCGGAGCCTCGAATTGACACATTGATTTAAGGTGGCAAGGAGAACTGCGTCAAATTCATTTTGCTGTCCAAGTGACCAACAATCCAGCAATTTGGGCATCAAATGACTGGCTCCTGTGGAACTCAGTTATTATACTCATCTTTATTTGAGGACATGCCAAGCACAGTGTTGCTGATTAGACCTCCGTTAAGGAGACAAACATTGCTTATTAAATTCAAATTAATAGGACTGACATGTCGCACTTTTGAAATTGCGGTGCAGAGGCTTGACAGTTTAAGTCTTTAATAAATGGGTGCTTTTGATTTTTATACGTCCACCCCCCTGGAAATATCACATTACAGCAGTCATACCACATTTTGACCTCTCTACATTATAGACAAGGCTACCAATTTACTTTCATAAAACAGTAAAATTAGCCAGCAAGCCTTGACCCCAACAGTCCTACCTCTCTCCGCGGTGGTCCCCAATACGGCCGTTGACCATAAGGTCGCTGGTTGTAGCCCCCTCTGGGCCCACCTGTGAAGAAACACACCAATAAGGCCAATGTTCATTGAAACTAAACTTAACTTGCCATTAAATGCAACCAACCGTTTCATTCAATACAAGATAAAGCATTTTACTTCTGAATAACCAGCAAAAAACATATTCCTCATACAAATCCTGCAAAGCTGGAGAAAACCCTCCCTCGCCCTGGCACCCCAGTGCGCCCCCGCACACTTTACCGTATCTCCAGTCTTTGTGGTCATGCCCATGCCTGGAGTGACTCGGAGCATTTGACGGTGGCCTGATCTTTCGATCGTGGCGAGGTTTTTTGCGTTTGGGTGGGGACGGAAGCAGGCGGCGAGCCTCCTCCTTGTACCCCGTCAGCAGTTTCTCGGTCTCTTCGCGGGACATCTCCGGGAACAGAACTTCTTCCAGATAATCGCCCTGCTGCGGAATAGTGAAGCTCACTGGGGGAGCCGGGAAGGGAGGAATAAACAGGCATGGAGGAGACCATTAAAGCAGACAAGAAACTACAGCCAAACAACGACTACTCTGTACAAAACTTCTCTGGTTTATCACTCTTACTGGTAACTACACAGGAAGCAAGACATGAGTGGCACATTAGCATTTCATCATCCAATCCACGCCTACTCAGTCTTCCATAAACCCCAACTCAGTACCCAATTGAATGTTGACAAATGGGCAGCACGGAACCAATGCAGAAAATAGGTGAAGTTTTGTTTATTCTTGATGTATGTTATTGTATTGTTGTTAATGTTAATATGCACTTTTGTTTATTTTCCCAATGACTGCAACCACCTTTTTACATCGTCAATGTTTTTTGGGCTGAAGTAAAGAAAATTGCAGTGCCGTTTTTACAGCAACAGCTGTCTGTGAAACATCCGACAAAGGTTAATATTTCATCACTACTCATTATGAAGCCTTTTGTTCTGAGCGGCGGCGGCTATTAATAAGAGAAGGCCACTCACTCTCCCTCTGCTCTGGCAGATCCTAATCTAGCAAGTGTGGGGAATCTGTCGGTAACGAAGGTCAAACCCATCTACAAGTTCACAGACAGACTGCAAGCTTCAATTAAGAAATGTAATTACAGTTAATAAGTTAAGAATGCATATAGAGCAGGATGTGCATTATTGACAATCAACAAGACATACAGACTTGATGTGTAAAAAATACACGGAGTCCATCAGTGAGAACTGATCCATTTAATAAAATGGACTTTCTCTATACCGTGGGATGCACGAATGACAGACGTTGAAAATATTTCTGACGCTGTGGACTAGGTTTAATGCTTGGGTTTCATCTCTGCAGCTCCATCGAACACTTCTCATAACTACCCATTACTCACCCTTCACTTTGAGTAGGCAGGAGTCCGGCACCTCCTCGCCGTACTGCTGCTGGTGTGCAGCCAGGCGCCGCTTCCACTCCTCATCAGTGGGACAAATGACCACCGCTCTTCGCTGGAAACCCTTGAAGAGCTGTAGCTTCCACTTTTGCGCAGAGTGGTAAACATTTGTCTGGGGTCAGAAGGTGCGAGAGAGAGAGAATACAGACAGTGTTACGATTCCGCAGGCAATTTTCCATTCATGCCTCGTTTTCCGCGTTTTTGCGGTTGCAATTTACATTTCCAGTCCCAAGTGAATTTGTTTTCCACTCTCTGTGTGTCTCGTCACAACTGCGTCTCGTTACGATATCAGCGTTTCCTCGCGTAGTCTTGTTTCTTGCCCCACCTTCATCGCACTTCTCCATATTCTCTCCAGCTGTTTCTCGTCAATTTCATTTTTTCGACAAGTATAATGTCCCTTTGTTTCCTTTGGCATTTGTGTGTTTGCCCCCCAATTCTTATTCCCAGTGTCACTCAAACAGCGCTTAGCGCTTCCCCCAAATATTTGACATTCCTGTGCTGGTCTGTATCTCAGTCCGTTTTAGTGCCCACCAGAACTGAGTCTGTCCCTGAACCTGCTCAACATTTGATTTTCTTTTCATAAATAAACATCATTTTATTCATAATTTTTCTGCGCCTGGGTCCGTACCCCCTCATACGTGACAATCAGACATGTCAAGTCAAGAATTTACATCACTGAAAGAGAGGATTCTTCACTGTCTGGACTTTCAACCTGCCTAAGTGAGAGGAACTGAACCGTCATAAGCCAGAGAGGCAGCAGGACATTAAAGGCATGAAATGGCACATGCTGAGCACATGTAACCAACCAAAATGCATCAGGAACCAAAACAAGGCAACACTCATCAATCCACAGGAACGACTTTTAAATCTGTACGCCATGAAAATTTTTTCAAACTCCACAACTTGAACATATTATATTCAATTTTTACATTTATCCAGGCAAGGTGTGCTAGAGTTTGGTCATGTAAAATAAAACCAAAGTAATGGCTAATCTAAAGCATCGTTACGCTCCCAACAGTCTTCAAGTCTGCACCCTCTCCCACCTGATCTAGGATGTAATTCCGTCGCCTGCTTGCTGCCACTTTGATCAGCTGACTGACGCACTGGGTGGCCTGTTGAATCATCTGCTCCTTCTCTTCAGCCTCCGAAAGGTTCTGTGCAAAACCGACGGCACAGGGTTAACACATGGCTTCCTTCCTCTCAGTCCATCGGTGAACACAATGACCAAAAAACAAAACTGACGAAAACTGTTGAACTACAAAACAAGTGCACTTTTTTGATCTCAGGAACGAGCTACAATAGTCTTAATTTTTTCCCCCTAATTTCACTGTGGCTACCAGTAAAACAAATCTACGACACCCAACCAAAGCCAAAATTATGGCCCGACACAAAAAAAGGATGAGGAGTGCCCCGCATTTACCCCAGACTTCAGAAGAGTAAGAGGGTGAGCGCGAGGTGGGACGAGGGCTCACCTTCATGCTGCAGAGGATTGTGTGGGTGCTCAGGATGTTGTAGCGCTTCTCTGGGTTCTCTGCCTTGTGCGCCTGAGCCCAGTGCGTCTTCCCAGCACCAGGCATGCCCACCATCATCAGTACCTGACAGCAGCAGGCATTTTCAATGGGGAGGGGGCAGTAACATAACTTACTTTATGTAACCCATACTTAACAATTAAGCACACTGGGGAAAAAAACCCTTACAGCAGCTACATTTACAATTTCTGATTTTGCCCTATTAGTCTGTGTAGTATGCATTTGTACATAAAGTAAAAAAATACAATTATTCCAAAATCTACATTTTCATGAATAGCAAAGCAGCACTGCAAAAACCACAGCAGTCGTACACATCCTGTAGTTAGGAAGGGTCTACTGACGAGCAAATCCTTAACCACACGGTGACAACAGGGAAGAGGGGCCCAAATCATACAAAAATCATATTTAACCTTCAGTCAACAAATATAAAAAGTAAGTAGCAAAGAAATTCCACTGAAATGAATTTCTGGCATTTTAGTGCATTTCCAGCACATAAAAGTCAATCGAATTGCAAATAGTGAAAGTAATCCAACTATCAGTCATGATGCCAATACCTAAGGGTTGGGCATCAGCCAATAAAGTACTGATCCAATACCAGTGTTTAACTAGATGGGTCGGTTGCCTGCGACCAATGGGCGTAGCCCTCGACTTTGTCCGGGGCAACAGTTAACAAGCTGTATGCATCACTGAGCGAGGAAGGCAACATCAGACTTGACTTAAATGGTGCTTTCCTAACACTGTAAACCAAAATTAACAAATAAATGTGTCCAGAAATAAATCAGCCCATTATCACCAATACCTGATCCAGCTAAGTCAGTAGCAGTATGTAAACATCCATAATAATTTCTCTGCTCTCTCACCTCACACTGCTGCTTGGAGACTGGAGGCAGCGGCGCCCGAACTCGAAGTTCTGGGGGCAGCACCGGGAATGGAGTGTGTCCTGAGGGCCCGGGAAACCAGGGTGAACCAGAGGGGTCCAGGTTTACGGACACGCGGGCGTTCCCGCAGAGCACGTGGGGATGCAAGGCCCGCCCGGCCAGGAGAGCAAGGCTCACAGAAAACGCAGTGCCGACGGGGGATCCGTTCTTATGGAAGGAGAACTTCATCTCGCCGTCAGCAGAGGACTGTGGGAAGGAAGGAGGATGACAGAAACTCTACAGGATTATGACAGGATGGCCACCATTAAATTAGTACCACGTAAGTACTGCCAAAATCACACTGTCCCTTTTGGTGATATCATGCAAATGACCCATTCCTTCCTCCCCACCCCCTTTTTAATAGCCAAGAGACTTCTACACTATTTGACCACAAAAAACAAGACAAACAGTTTGAAGAAAGATTAATCATTTTGTGTTGTTTGAATCCCAGTCACACCATTACCAGCTATGGCCAGCGGTCAGCACTGGCAATGTAACAATTGGCCCAGCCTCACTGGAAACAAGAGGTTAAGCCAGTTAAATTACTTTGTCTAATTGCTCTCTAGCTGCCACTCCTGGTCAGCCAGGGGTTTGCTACCGCGCGAGTCGAACGAAAGCTAAATACGTAATCCTCTGACAGCATGGGCAGAGCGTATTTAGCAGTGTTCCTTACTGCCTTCCACGGTGTAAAGAAGCAAAGGCCAGCGGTCAGTCACACAAGCTGGAGGAGTCACATATCATGGCACCGGAGACAGTTGGCTCCAGTGGAATAAAAAGTTTAATGGAATTCAGGGGGGGGGGGAGAAATACAAAACTGCCATTGCTCCAGCCTCATCTAGTCTATTTTTAGGCCGTATTCATCAGGGTCGAGACTTAGTATAACTCCTGTCCTTCCTATGAGGGCCCTGACATAGTGACCCACTTTAAGGCCCATCAATTCCCAACGGGTCCAAGAATCTTTATAATGGCATGACCTTTTAAACCCAGCATAATACAAAGTGAATAAATCGCCATTAACACCCCACTGCATTTCTCAGCCATCACTCCAACACCACCGTGTACCGTACTTATCTGGGAACGTGCAACAGCACCTATGCCTTCATTGTTTTGTTATCATCTGCTGATAGCAAAGAGCTCACAGTAACGGAGGAGCACACAGTCATGCTGCTGATGCAGGAGAGACTGCGGATGAGGCCACTACAGGGCAACAACTGCCTAAGCTGTGGTGGGAAGAGATGAGACAGAAAACGACAAAAAAATCTGAAAGCTTGTGAAGAAATGGCTACGATGGACAGAAGAGAAACGAAGACCGAGTGGACAAGAACAAAAAGAAGACAGAAGATGAAAGCAGGCTAATGATTTTATTAAAAATCAGCCTGCCTGAGATCCACCAGACAGTACCAATGATGTGTGCATCTTACAGCATAGCAGCCGATGACGTCGCCCTCGGAGAAGGACTCTCCAAATTCCTCTTCTTTTCCACCAGTCACCTTTTTGCCCCGCCCATCATAACCGTATGACAACTCATCCTCGCCTGAGAGAGGACGGGGAAATGAGGGACATGAAATGAACCATATGCACCAAAAACAATAAGAAACCCACTGTAAGCTTACACACATTTTTGTACCATTGAACAGCAGTCTGCAGCTACATGCAGTTGAGAGAAAACCTTTAGATTGAGAAGCAACTAACAGACATTTTCTGGATTTCTGTACAGAAAAAAATGGAATTCAATTTTTTTTTTCTGTTTTTTGTGTGTGCAAGATGTGGCTGTTTTGTTCTCACCAAGCTGAAAGCTGGAATTGTCAAGAGACCAGCCCACTCTCAAAGCAGGAGTGCCAGGACCTTCTGCATTTGAATGGGACTCCGAAAGTTTCTTCTCAAACTACAGTAAAAATGAAAACGTGGGCAAGACGAGCATTAGTACAGAGCACAGTAATACATGTCTGTGACACTTCATTCCAGAAAAATCAGCACAGCGGATCACGCCCGGAATATTCCTCAAAGTGATTATCAATAAAATAATGTTTGGGCTTAAGATTGTGAGTTCAATCAGTTGCCTATAAGGTCATAATTTCATACTGCATCAGATCATACTGAGCAACTACACTCCTCAAAATACGGACATGTCCTTTGGCTCCCCTTCGCAAACCTTCATGACAATCAATTCAAGAACTGCCCAATATACAAGACGACATCCATTAACAGTGCAAAGCGATATAATCAATCAGAGAGAACTACACAGGTTCGCAAATTTGATATTATCATCCCATTGAGAGATAATTATCTCACCATTTCCCAGGATTCATGCGGGTACCCACTACCCACCTTAGCCTCAAAGCCCACATTGCCCTCTATGAATCCATGGGTTAGGCGGCATCCTGACCACAAGAGTGGGAACTTCTTGGAAAACATAGGTTGGCCGCTCCACCCATCCTGCCCGACCTCGAAGTGTAGGTCACAGTTGTCTGCAGAGAACCGGTATGGAAATGGTTGGAAGTTGTAACAACTGTATGAATTGTTATTACAAACACCAAGAAGGATTTAAAGCAAAACTATAAAAAGTAGCCATGTATTGATATGAAACTTTTTATAAAGTTGTCGTATTTGATATCATCTGAAAGGGCATGCAATACTCTCTCCAACTATCAACATTTCCCACCCCCAAGTGATGGTGGAACAGAGGAATCATGGATGTAAAGCGTGCTTTTAGTAAGCCCAAATTACTGCCCTTGAACAGCACCGAATTGAGCCAAGAGCTGTAACGTCACTCATGGGATCAATTGTGACACTAAGGCTATGGTATGTGTATTTTACATTGCAAGCACGATGTCGAAATCCACTAAAACTGAGAATTTTTGCTTTACTTGGACATCAAAGTTGAAGAGGATGATTGACATGTGGAAGTAAGATAATTATTCATCTAAACTAAACATTGGAATTGGCAACATTGGCAAAGCATTTGGGGAACTGAAGTCAAAGCAGATAAATAAATCCGTTTAACCCTAGGGACAATTGTGCGCATTTTACGTGCTTTTCATTCTTATTTTTTTGGATAATTTTGGCTGTGTTCATTAATGTAACATGAATTTTGGTAAGATTGTGTGTTTTTATTTGATCCAGCTCAGCTCTTACAGTAAGGCTAAAACACACTGCGTACACGCAAGTGTTACACTCAGACTGTTGAGCGCAAGAAATGCGCCACTGAAACCCAGAAACCCAATCAAACTGCAATTTTTGATCTCATTTCCATGAAAGCATAATACATGCATTTTATTATAACTGACCGTTTATTTATAAAGAGTAAATAAACTCTGACCATCCCACCCCCCCCCCTGGTCACCGTCTCTCCCCTCCCCGATCACCACCTTGACTAACCGATTCTCTGCGGGAAACCCTGGAAAATGAGGAAGAAATTGGCAACGATAGGGAAGCAGCTGAACGCCAACAGCTACCACAAGCATACTAGCACAAACCTGAGCCTCGGGCACGGGCACAGGCAAGGGAGCGTGAAACAAGCTCTGGGGTGTGTTTCCCAAAAGCGTAGTTGCTAATTAATGTAGTTGGAATCATGTCTGCATATGGCCTGACTAGCTAGCTACGTTGGCAACTATGGTTCTGGAAAACCTATCCCTGATCGAAGGCGAAGGGAACCCGAACATGTACATGCTTGGAATTTTACTGATTAGCGCCCGGCTGGCTAACAGAAAGCCTTTAAGCAACGAACAATGCTATAATCCTATAATACGAAGCCAGTGGTCCCTTAGAATTTACATCCCAGCAGCGCAAAGCCAATTGTACGCTGCTCTGGAAAAGCTACCCGGTACTGGCACAATCCGGGCTCCGACCCGGGCCATGGTGATCAGTACTACTTCGCAAAGCGACGTTTTAAACAGGTTAGCTAACCCGGTGGCCAAATAATATCATACTTTTTGACGATCATAAATCCAATCCGAGACAAATATAAAATGAAACGAGACCAAGAAACAAAAAAATTAGGACAGGAGGACAAAGGTCAATGCACTGGACGACCTCACCATATGTCCCCATTTCCAACGAATCAGGGCATCAGAAAGGGGCTATTTTGACTCGGTTTTTTGGGGGATGGGCGCAAGTTGAAATGAAGTTCAAAATGCCTCTTCTATTCTCTTCCTGTTTAAGAGAGTGTCCAGAAAGTGCCTTATTCATCATCTCCAGGAGCTTCCCGCAGAGGTATAATTTGCCCGTTTTTTGATTTCTCAATACATGTCTACTTTAAAAAAATAAATAAATAAATAAAAAAAATTATTTTCTTGTGTACACTGGCCTGTACATGAAAGAGAATTTAAGGGCACAGTAAATCCCAAACCTGATCCAGGAAATTTCAATCATCATTTTAGACATAGGCCCAAGTGAGACCAGTCGGTTCGGGCACCATTCTTCGCTCTGAGTTTTAGCCAATCAAGAATGAAAGGAGACCGGATTCTGCCGCCCAATTTGGATTGCCTTAAAAAAAAATTTTCAAAACACTAAGACCAATATCACTCCGCTGTGGAATTTCATTAAAAATGGAAATTCAACTGCATGATGAATTTTTCTTCTGGTTTTTACACTTGCCGACAAAAATGGTTCACACTTGGAGATTTACTTATTTGGGACAGAGGTTATTTCTCCAGGAAAAAAAAAACACTTCATATCGAGAGCATTAACAGAAGTTCTACATTTCATACAGGTTTAACATGAATTTGTGGAGCACATGCCATTACCTGTGACGCAGTACTTTTGATTTAATACGCCTTTAAATTCCTAAATTTGTGAATGAAGTATGCAGATAGTCCAGCATTATTCTGGATTTTAAAAAAAAATAAATAAAAACTGAAACCAACAGTTTGCATAAAAAACCTGTCAGATTACTCTAGGATTAACTGAACCATCTGTATTTACCAGGAGAAACTTGATATTCAAACAAAAAGTGAAGAGCGCAAAAACACCCTCACTGCTCCACAAAAATGTGCTTGTTTATGTGCTGAGCCCCAACTTGGCAGTAACTCACATGAGTCCAGTTGCATCAACTCTGTGTCCACCTCCTTCTCATCCTCTACCCCTGGTACAGGCTCAGGAGATTTTGCCCTGATGGATAGAGGGTTAAGATCCAAGTCAAGACAAAATAATAATAATAATAAAATAAAAAAACAGCACAAATAAACTTGGGGATAAATGTGGTACTCCCTCACTCAAGAACATCTCATGGTCCAGCTGTTTGATGAAGGCAATTATCTGAAAGGTGGCATGCTGATGCTTGGCAATTTGCTATTTTCTGTTGCTTTTCCATTACAGCAAACTGATCTATGGTGGGTTTTAAATCAAACCAAAGAAGACCAGGGAAAGACTGACAGACCAATGTAATTTAGAGGAAGGGATGTAACCAGGTCTAAAAAGGCATTTTCATGTTCAGAGTTGCACGCTTTGTACCGGTTGTAGTTGATCTCCTCCTTGAACTCGTAGTAGCCCCTGGCTCTTTCGACCCGCGGCCGCTTCACACCCTTGTGCTCTCCCCCATTCTTTCCCTCTGCTTCACTTCTCTTGGACACTGCGGTGAGGAAAGGGCAGCAAGTGAGCAAGACTGAGCAGGGGCTTCTGGAGCTAATGCATTATTCCAATCATGAGACGCACGGACCATTCGAATAACAACATCTCAACTGGGTAGGCATTTACAAAAAGTTAATAAATTGTCCTATAAGATTTATAAGGTTCCATCTAACATTTCTGTCAAAACTGAGTAATGTAGGCATTATTGATCAGTTACTGTTTGCTAATGTTAAGGTGGCGGCGGTTGCTTTTTAGTCAAAATGAGGTCTGGGAAGCTGTAGTTTAAAAATTTTGAAAATTCTATAAATATACTGTCAACTAGAGGCACTCTAAGTGCAAACGTCCGTCAGGGCAGCACAGTCGAGAACTCGTTGAGTGAACTTGGCTTATAAGAAATTTAAGGATGAGTTCTGTCCCAAATACAAGGCCAAGCAACCCAAAAAATTTGAGTGATATCACGGGGAGCGAAGTTCAGTTATCGTTTGTCATAGGATTTCAAGATGGCTGCCGTGGTGGCCATATTGTTTGACTGATTGCAGTTAAAGTCAATAGGGTCCATCAGTGATGTAATAGCAATCCATCCACAAAATTTCTGAGATACCTGCTCATTACTTTTTGAGTAATCTTGTACACAGAGACAGACAGACAACCGCCTGCAAAAATATAACCTCCTTGGCAGAGGTGAATATTAGGTGCAATAAGGTTCAAAACAGTCCTTTTTAAGATAAAACACATAAGGAATAACAAATGACCATGTATTTGTGCTATATTTCATTATATATAAATTGGCTTGCTAGAAAGCAAATGTAAACTTTTTTGCAACTGAGAGCAAGCCTTACAGGTTTGCTACCTTGCTCAGTTCTACGGTTACCACGGATAATTTACAGGTTTAGGAGCGCAGATTGGATTACATGGAGAGGTTTTAAGAGCAACCTTCCCATAGGTATAATTCATGTAAATGGTAAAGGTGGCTTCATTTCGTCCTCCCCGACTTATGAAAGCTTAGTTAGGAAACATAGCGAGTAGGCTGCGAAGGTTGGTTATAACATGAATTACCAAGCTAGCTAACCAAGTTCCCTATAAGCAGTCACGAGCCAGTAGGCTAAATTATGGTAATAATGTAATCAAAATAATGATTTGACTTATTCTGCATTGATTCTAATCTAACGCACTATAATACAGCTAGCCAACTAATTTCTCATTTAATTTTGAAAAGTCATCAAATTTACTTAGTAAGGTCAGTCAAATTTACATTTTTTTCCCCCCTAGCCTTCATGTTAATGCCCAGGAGTGAATGATGCACATTGATCAGAATACCACCAAGTTCTTTTCGAGAGATGTCAGCCCCGGATGAGATGCTGGAGTGCAGTGTTTTCAAGTGATGCGTTTCTCAGCAGTTTCTCGCGTTGAGCCATTCATATGAAACGAATTTTTCCCTTCAAAGTTTTGAAACCATAATAGTTACCTGTAAATTACGGATTCATCCGATTACATTCAGGATATCTTTCTCCTCAAACGGAGAATCAAGTTGCACACGACTCACAAAAAAAGCGAAATGGCTATATTACGCAGGGCAAGTCCGAGTATACTAAAGTCCACGTGTCTCAGGAAAATTTAACTAATTATACTTCTACTCCTCGAGATTCCCTCTTCAGCAACATCACATTCACCCAAGTGAGCTGAGGTCAGGATAGAGTGAAAGAGGAATTCAGTTATCCGCCATTTCTGGACTCATTAACTAAGTCCGTTGACTTTCATTCCCTGAAGCACCTGAATAGGAGGCTGCTGTGCACAAGCAAGAGATGTACACGGCACATGCAATACCTGAACAGGGTCAAAACGTAGACATCACCCAAAAATAAAATAAGAACCGCCGGTGATTGAACTGACCTTCCTTGTCGGGTTCTGAACCAGTCTCCACGTCGCTGCCTCTTTCAGCTGCCATCGACCAGTCTTGCTCCGCTCCGTTGTCACTTGCTGACCCGGCTTGACTTTGGACGCGTGTGCTTCCATTCAAGTCATCATTTTTTATTTCTAGTTTACCCTTGGATACAAAAACGGAGGCGCTTGTAGCTTGTTTGTCTTCAACAGTGGCTCCCTGCTTACATGTAACTGTGCTCAAAGTTTGCTCTTGAGTTTCGGAGCGCTGAAGGTCAATCTTGGTTGGTACAACTGGGATTCCTGGGTCCAGATCGCTAGAACCTTCAGCTAAACGTTGTGGCGACTGTTGTTCGTTGTTGCTCTGCGTTTGCGGTCTTGGTTTCCCAAGCTCTGTTTCCACAGCGGTGGAAGTAGAAAACGGTGAACTTACCGATTCTGCCGGTCTACAGACCGTTACAGGGGAGAGCGACAGGAAGGACGCCTGTCCTACTGGAGACTTTGCAGCCGTCGATGATTCACTAGGAACCGACTGAGCGAGGGAAGTGGATGTCACTACCGATGGAGAATCAATCCTTTCAAGCGACAACCGTGGTGATGCAGCAGGGCCTTTTCCTTTCTCTGCAATTGGCAATTTCTTGACTGATGCCAACTGTTCCGTCTGACTTAAACCGGCGGACTCGCATACCCGTAGCAGCTCTTCACTGTCACCTGCTGCATCTTCCGAATGGGCGACTTCCTCCGGTCCGACTGGTGCCTCAACACTCGTCCGTGACACAATTCCCCCTGCCGGCGTGGAGAGTCCTAGAGCCCCATCGTTCTGTTCCTCTTGCTGCGCCTGATCTTCGGGAGGAGGGCCATCTCCATCCCCGACCTCGAGTTGCAACCCAGGCTGGGATTCGGCCTCAATGGAAGCGGTTAAGCGCGCCACGAGATCAGCCTTCAAACCTTTCGTGTCTAGGCCTCGTTGTTGGAGCTCGGCCCGTAATTCGGCCACTTTCAGCTTTTTTACCTCGGCCAAATTCATTTCTAGTGGAATACGTGCCCCCTCTCACTTCCGATTTTCCTCTGCTCCCCACGACAGAAAATGCTGCAAGTTAAACAGACCGTTACGCTTCGTAAAAAACTAAAATAAACACGTCGCCGAATAATGGCGCACAGAAAAAGGGATTACTTTTTCTATTTCCTGATTGGTTTAGACTTTAATCACCCCGCCCAACGCATTCAAATTGTAGCCAGGCCTACGACTGGCGTAAAGTGGCAAACTCCGCCCTTCAACACAAGCTTTTTTTATTGAATATTCAGTCCTGTTTCCAAATACTAAAACAAATACAATCGAAGAAAAGAACAAACTTAATAGAGAGAAAGAAAAAAATTATAAAAAAAACAATCTGGGGTATACAGACAAGAGAAAATAAACATAAATATAATCATGATAAAGTAATTCACATAGATAAATTCAAGGCACAAAACAAATCCATTGTCTTTGCGGCTTTTCTGTTTTTGAGACCATTCGAAATTTTAAAATAACAATCAATTTCTATTTTAAATGGCTGCATTTTTTTTTCAAGCCATTTACATTTATGGTAGCTTTCTTTAAACTGGTCATGCCATTATATCGCTATAATTTAACAATGTAATTTTACTTTTTCAAGGTTTAGTCTAAATACGCCATTTACAGGTGCTCCGAATATAACTGTTTAAAGGATATTTCCACAAAAATTTTTAAACAGGTAAAATAAAATATCAGTTATTAAGTGACAACTCAGCACAGCAATAAGGAAAAATAAAAAGAAAAAAAGCACAATGTCACAGATCAACAAGAAGAGTACCGCCAACGGTGCATAATACGCCCATCATGAACATGGATCAGGAAGTGGACAGACAACATGATACCAATATCCAACAGACAACAGCCCCATGTGACCTTTGACCTTTGTCCGAGACCTTGACCTTGGAGGGAGGGCCGTAAACATGGTACGCGACACTCCGCTCAGTGATGGTACACGTGTGTGTGAAATATCATGGATGTATCTGAAGCGGTTGTGAAGTTATGCTCCGGACAAGCCCCATCTGGGCCCCATGCGACCTTTGACCTTTGCCAGTGACCTTGACCTTGACTGGGTGAACGAAATCATGGTGCGCGACACAGCGCCTAGTGATGGTGCACGTGTATGTGAAGTATCACAAATGTAGCTGAAGCGGCTCAGGAGTTATGCCCCGGACAAGAAATTGCTAACAGACAACAGACAGACGGACGGACGGACGGACGGACGGGGGTGATGACATAATACGTCCCGTCTTAAGACGGGTGTATAATAAAAAAGGCAAGCGAACCATGTTAAGACATCATCCACGCAAATAATAACATCTACAACGAATCCTTCATATGAAGACATTTATTACATTATTTAAAAATGTGTAAAGGTGTCATTTCACAAGTTAATAAATAAGTATAAAACCAATAAACAAACAGCAATAATTTAAACAATACCATTCAAATCAATTAAGGTCGGCGATATCTCATTACTTCCAGTTTTTCCTCAGCCGTCAGTGTATCACCACAGCCGTGCTTAGCGTTTAAAAATATTAAACTGGCAATACTTAATGTATTGATTGCCTTCTTAAGAAGCAGTATCAACATAGACAGCATCATTAAAAACAATCACAAGTACGAGATAGTCGTCCGGCATAGCAAGAGACTAAGCTTTCTAATGTTTGTGAAAGCATGCATTTAACTTTACCACCACTTTATCGTCTCTTCATGCGTCCCTCTGTAACAGTCAAGTTTTCATCCGTCATCCCAACACCTCCTCAGTCTGATTACATCATTATTTAATTGCATAGCATATCAAGCAATGAACTAGATTCAGCTGATATATTGGGAACAGACCAATTTATGATGTTCATGGATGAATTTTTCAAACAAAACAAAATCATCTCACTGTTATTTTATACAGACCATAGTCAAAAGAGGGACAGATGGTCAGATACAGGCAGGAGTGCAATGTCTGGGTTCAGAAAGTAAAAATCCTCCCCAGAACTTTATTCCAACCACCTGGATTTACTTTGGACAGGAGTTAGAGCGAATTTGAGTGATCAGCACATTCTGTGGGAGGGAGAAAAACTTGCAGGACTTTTACTTTCTGACCCCTGGATTTTACACCTCTGGATACAGGGGAATGCGCAATAAAATATTTCATTTGAACAAGTTGGCTGGTTGATGTTTTTTTTACATTAAACTTTTTTCTCAAACCTATTCATGGCCAAAAGCACAATGGCTGATCAAATATAAACATACTTCGCAGGCAACCTGGGTCAGCTAATGATTGAACTAGTCAAAAAAGATGAACACATGCAGGCCAAATGAAAGTATTTCACATGTATCCAAACAATCATGGCAACAGTCCCCACTGTGTGTGTTTTGACATTGGGTCAGAGGTTTATAGTAAAGTGGTGCATTTCAGAGGTAAGGCTGTTAGACAAGTACACCCAAAGCCTCTTGCGGACGAGGGGGTGGTTGGGTCTGCGGTGGGTAGAGATCCAAAGGGGGGTGACCCAGAAGCAGTTCCTTCTCTCTGGACAAGCACGGGCCTTGGATTTGCTGGCTGTGAGAATGGTAGAGGCGCAGGAAGGACAGAATGGAGTGGATCAGCCACAGCACTGTGACACACCAAAGGGAAGCCTGGAGTTGACAGGAAGAGTCAGAGTAATACATGGTTGTATGGATAGTCATAACTCCAAACTGGATTGCGTACCAGACTGAAAATTCCTTGCTATTATATAGTACGGCTTTAAACAGTAAGCAGAATTAAACAGTGAACTGAAAAACTGAAAGGCAAACATTCCTAAGTTAACTGAAGTGAAATAAGACCTCTCCACGCCAAACCATCTCACTGAGAGAAAGACCTACGCTCAAAAAGATGGCAAAGCCTACCTGGGCACAGGTAAGTTCGGTGAAGAAAGATGAGGTGTCAACATCCAGGTGCATGGGCACAGATTGAGCTTCTTCACAGCTGGTGAGTCGAGAATCAAAACTGTCAACATACCTCTATGATGCAACGGCAATGCTGTTGAAAAGTGCAAGTTCAGGAAAAATTACATCGCAGATTGTTACCTGTACGGACGTCTGTTGTGGTCCGTGACGGTGTGACACCAGGAGAGCAGCCCCAGACTGAGAGTGACGCTTGCCCCACCGGACAGAAACAGGACACACAGACTGAGTAGTAGGGTCAGGAAGGCCGAGAAAAGAGTGCTAACGAAAATAAGACGCCCGGTCAGCACTGCTGAGTAATACAATTATTATCACAATAAGACAGCCTATATTCTCAGTTGTGAACACTCACTCGTCGTGCCGTCGATGAAGATAAAATAGGCTCCGCCAGCCTTGCGCGGCGCCGTAGAGCACCGTGAACATCCCAACAAATGTGGCGAACTGGCACGCAGCGGGAGGCCCCCACTCTCTAACAACCAACCGGGAGACCCTTTCGAAGTCTCCCCCAATTCCAGTTCGATTCTCCATCCTCCAGAATCCTTGGGTGAATAGAGCGCATCGCCCCTTGAAGTCGGAGCCGTTCAGAGCCAGCGGCACCACAACCATCAAACCGGCGAGAAATGAAAGGGTGTAGGCTGTGCAATGAGCCAGCAACAGTCGGCGATCCAATTCCATTGCTCTATTGAATAAATACCAGTCAAGGCTGTGTCTTAACTGTAAAAAATGCTATCCAATAGCCGGTCGCGGCTTTAAGAAGTCATAAATTCAACAAACATTATGGTATTCTGTGGGTTATTACATTTCCCTGCGGAATTATTTAAAGAGATGCCTGAGCCAAGCCTCCTCATACGAGATCGCTGAATGTAAACTATGGTGACTGTCTACCACAGATTTTACTGTGACGCACCCACGCACGACACGCACGTAGCAAGTAGCCTAATGTTATAGACCAGTCGATGAACCAATACAGTACTTGCTCATCTGAAGCCTCATTCCCCTTAACTTCCCAATTCCGATGTCTCCGTATTTTCATATATTAAAACACAATCTTTTAGACTAAGCCACGCCAATACTTTGTTAATGGAGACTACAATCTATAGTAGTTCACTGACCCATATTGAGCGGGGGCGGGGTCTATGTGAAACAAAAAATCAATGGAGACAAAACGAGCTTGTCGCACATTGCATCATGTTTTCGTTTAGAAAAATCTGCGTCCAAAATGTCAGCGTCCAAAATGTCAACCGCGCTTCTATCTATCTATCTATCTATCTATCTATCTATCTATCTATCTATAGCCACAACATTATGAACCGCCACATTAAACGCAAATGACGCTATCGCACCAGAACAGCGGGCACGTGAATTCATACTCAGCAAAAGATATTTGACGATAAGCCTACGGTCCGTTATTGCAGATAACTTGCTGGATGCAGGCCAACTGGGACCACAACGAGTAAAGCTAAGTTTCAGGTCCCATTATAGACCGTTATGGCAAGACAACTGGATTAGCATCTCTGAAGCCGCAAGGCTTGTGGGGCCCTCCAGGTTATAGGTGGTGATCACATACTAAGACTGTGTCGCCTCAATGAGCCTTGCCGTGTCACTTGTTTGTGGTTTGGTTGTCTTCGGACCACTCTCAAATTGATACACTCTCTATGGCTCTGGTACACACCATCGATGACCGTACGCATCTCAGTCGCCTACGTTTTGGGGATGCCAGCCATTATAATTTGACGCTTGGCAAAGTCGCTCAGGTCTTTCTCCTCGGCCTTTTTTTTTTTTTTTTTTGCCCCATCAAACATGTAGAGTATGAGAACCGACTGTTCGCCTACCATCTCATACATTCAAGACCTTGAAATGTGCCATTGCCAGGAGATAATCTAAAAGATCCTTAAAATTTGGCTCATTGGTGTTTATACGATCTAGGCTTTAAAGCATTGGTGAATTTGAAATGAATTTCATCTGTTTTTGAGATCAGGGTGGATGCCTATTTAATATGATAATTGTTAAATATTCTCTTTTACAGCCTCAAATAAGAAAAAGCTGGGATGGCATGTCAATTTAAACCTGAAAGCAGTGATTTGTAAATTATCATTGAACTAAATTACATTGAAAATAACTCAGCATATTACCTGATGTTTCATCACATGAATTTAATTGATTTTTCAAAATAAATATTTCAATTAAGATCATTGCAACATTTTTTAAAACTGGGGCAGTAAAATATTTAACACTTTCTCATGTTGCCATTACTTTTCAAAATTTTTAACAAACATTTATGGACTGAAGACACCTATTGATTTAATATTTCAGGTGTAGTTTTGTCCCATTCTTCCTGAAAACAAGTCTTAGGGTGAGCAGCAAAACAAAACTTCACTGTCACATCTGCTTGGGTGGTGAGTGGATCAAGGCATTGACAGTAGTAATAAAAGCACAAATCGTCTCATACTAAATTCAAGGTCAACAGGCTTCATTTATAACCAGAGGAAGAAAAGCCATCCTAAACTCACAAGGCAGAGGCAAAGCTAAAAAAAGAAAAGACAAGAAACTGAGGACAATCAAAAACTTGTACTTTTGTAGATTGTGAGATAAAGGTCAACTTGGGGAAAGGGGGCTAAAATGAAACTGTACAAAAAAGTTGAGACAAACTAGTGACAAAGAAAGGGAAATAGAGGGGTTACATAGAGGCAGGGATGGTAAGGAAAACTAGGGACAGGTGGAGTGGAAGGCAGGAGGAAGCAGGAAGGGGAGAGGCAACAAACAAGGTAATGAAACAATTGAGGAGACAGATCAAGGAGGGCATGACACACGGAAGAGAAATGAGGAGACAGGAGCATAATAACAATTTCACTGAACCAGACACAGATAACAGAAAAGTAAAACAAATACAAAAGTGAAAAAAAAATTACAATGGCAGACAAAGGGAATGCTGACAGTTCTTTGTATTTCAAAATGCACCGCACATTCTCAAATGGAGGCAAGTTGGCAATGATCCTAAATTGCCCCCATCCAAATGTTTTGGAATGCAGTGCAGGACTGGATTGCAGGGATGGATGTTATTTACAAGTAAAATGAAGTTGACTGGGCAAAACTTTAAATATCTTTTCATTATACTGTTTGTAGAGGAATACAAGTCAAAGTGACTTTAGAAAATGCTGCTTTCTTTTTTGTTCATTTTCAAAACCATCCCAGCTTTTCCTCATTTGGGTTGTGTTTGCCTGTGCTAATTGCAATTTTAATGGCACACTTTCGTGTATGTTGAAGTTGAGATGGGCTGACTGCCGTTTCATGTGTTACAAAACAACAGGACTGTAGCATGTTTGTCTGCTGCTGCAAGTTAATAGTAAAGTTTTAATCAATTACCACAGCACACCAAAAAAGTCTACTTCAGAGATTTATACAGCATTATACAGCATTTGCAGTTCAGCTGTCCAACAGTTTAAGCCCAGGGTTTAAAATCTGACGACAAAACTAAAATTGAGAAAATACGTTTTTATTTTTTTATATTTGTCACCACCCCCCAAAGTGTGAGGTAACTTTAATCCGGCGTGAATAAACTATGCCTCAACATTTAAAAAATGAATTCATGCTTTTGTGAAAGACATGTTTGATGATCAGGACTTTAAAAAATTACCCTTGTCTAACAAGCTAAAGACAAACTCTTTCACTGATCAAACTGAAAATAGGATAAAATAAAATTAGTGCCTGCAGAGAGATGTTTTGCAATTCATTACTCTTGACAGCAGAAAGACAACCAGGACAGTTTTTTCCGACTTCATCTTGATTTTGAAAAAGTGCAGCAACTGAAAATTTTCTTTTATTTTAAACAAAATGAAATACCATGTTAGACTGATGGATTGGATTAAACAGCATTTATTGAATTACTGGCGGCTTTGACTATTATTACGTTTTTTTTTTTTTTTGCAATATTTTGATTTAAATTTAATTCAATGTGTGAGTATGAAATTGACATAATGCCCATTTTCTGATTGCTTAATACATAACAACTCTCTGGACAAACATTGCGGGCTTGTATTCCGGATACTATTTCTCTCACTTCCGGGTCACGTACATGTTGGAGCGGAAACAGCATGGCGATTGAGCACAGAGGTATTTTGAACTGACCGGAGAAGACAAGTCTATTGCCAACATTTGAAAGATGGAGGAAAAGGTATCTAATTTTATTCGAAAACTACGTACTTCTTCTTGAATACTGAGGGCATTGTTTTACGTTGTGTTTTAACTGTGTGCTTATTCCACACGTCTCTCTCTTACTTTAATTAGCTAGCTGCCTGTTCGCACATTTGCCTACTACAGTCGGTTCGCTGGCCGTAAATACTAGTAGTGTCTTATACCATTTAGTCGGAGTTGCAATTGCATTCCTTAGATTTAGTTTTTGGGTGGTTTACTGTCTCTCGCGCCATTTAGAATTGGTCTGGAATTGTTGATTTGGATATCTCGCTGACGAGCTGGCTAACATGATTCCTTTTAAATTCATTTACATCAGTAGCAAGTTAGCCATTCTGGGATCACTCTTTTCCAGTTTTTAAGCTTTGTGGGTCCGAAAAGGTAATTGCAATGTTCACGTGGCCGAAATTCGGACAGGGTTTTAATATAACTGTGTCCGACAGTCGAGTGGTTTCAATATAACTCAGTGTCCCTACAGCCGATTATTATTTTTAATTTATTCAAATCTACTGAATCTTTTAGATATTACATGTGAATGTTTTGATAAGACGGTTCACTTCTTCAAGATGAGTACCCAGAATAGCTCTCCGCACAGATGACGTCACTCAAGCTAAAATAGAGCTGGAAAATCCCTGATGTCCCGGATGTCAGTCAAACACCATCAACAAACTAGGCTTATGCCGTCGGAGGCGACGGCTGGGGGTATATCCCCGAACGCCCCCAATCCTCCAATTCCCCAATCCTTGAATAGACCTTGAATAGACTTACATTTGAACTTAATTTCAGGTCAATCGGACAAATGGTTCTGAAGATATGGCCAAAATGGTCATTTTTCATCACAAAGCGCCACTTGGTGGCAAAATATTGAACCATACAGGTATGGTGTCATCATGTGACTCGTTGTGAGGTCATGACCTTGCCGTTGCACATAGTTTCATGTCAATTGGAGAAATGGTTCTCAAGATAGAGCAAAAATAGTGAATTTTATGTGACAAAGCTCCACCTTGTGTCAAAATTTTGAACCAAACAGGTATGATGTCATCGTGGGATACATCCTCAGGTCATGACCTTTCATTTGCACTGGATTTGAGGTCAATCGGACAAATATTTCCAGAGATATGATTTAAAAAAGTGATTTTTTCAGTTTTTGGCCCTTGGTGGCCAATCTAGAAATTGTAAATTGTCCAAAATCGAATCAGTTATTCCTCTTTATGATACTTACTTACACTGCCTGGCCAAAAAAAAAGTCACCGTTTGGAAATTATTGAAAAAATTCTATAATTGGATAATTATTGCGGTTATTAATATGTTTCAGCTGGCAATAATCATTTTAACCCTGAATGATGAAGCACGTCGCTAGTTATTTCTTAAAAAATCATGTCAGAAGACACATCCTTTGATGGTGGAAAAGATGTTACATAATTTCAGAATGGGCAAGTTATTGGCCTGTATTTAGCAAAGAAAACCATGAAAGACAAAAATAAGTATGAGGAATCATTTTCACAAACAAATTTGCCACCACAAATTCCTGACCTTAAACGCATTAAAAGTTACTGGGATGTGCACAAGAAAGACTACCGAGTGGTTCAACCACTATGTCGAGAAGACAAGATCTCAGCCAAATATTATGGCTTTTCTGATCGAAAATAAATGTTCTGGCATTGCATATAGTTGTCAAAACAATGGCAAGACGAATATGCACTGTAATCAAAGCTTCAGGGGTTTCAACTAAATATTTGAGTCTGCAACTCTTTTTTTGGCCGGGCAGTCTATATACAAAACTTGGAATTTCTAATTGAAATATTACTGCAGTTATCGCATTAACACGTAAATCAGTTTTTGGCCCCTGGTGGCCAATCTAGAGATCGTAAATTGTCCAAAATCGAATCAGTTATTCCTCTTTATGATACTTACTTATATACAAAACTTGGAATTTCTAATTGAAATATTACTGCAGTTATCACGGAACAGTGATTTTTTTCAGTTTTTGGCCCCTGGTGGCCAATCTTGAAATTGTAAATTGTCCGAAATCGAATCAGTTCTTCCTCTTTAGGATACTTACCTATATGCGAAACTTAGAATTTCTAATTAAAATATTATTGCAGTTATCGCGTTAACACCTAAATCAGTTTTTGGCCCCTGGTGGCCAATCTAGACATCGTAAATTGTCAAAAATCGAATCAGTTCTTCCTCCTTATGATACTTACTTATGTGCAATTTGTAATTGAAATATTACTGAAGTTATCGCGTTAACATGCAGTGCGGCGGCGGTCGGACCAAAAACATAATATCCCTAGAACGCCATTCGGCGTTCGGGGATATAAATAGTGACTTTCTGTGCGTTTAAGACCGTATTTGTCAAAATCATGCTTTCTAACTTAAAAAAACGTAATCCAGATGCGTAGTCAGACAAACTGCAGTACATACCTGTACACAGTACAGCCAGAGGTTGTCTGACGTCCGGGTATCTGGTGACGTCACGGGTATTGCCGGGTCTATTTTTGGAATCTGTGCGGAGTGCTATTTCAACCAATGTTTCTGTTTAAGCTCTACTCAATATAGATAAGTTGACATCCAAGAAGGATTTAATGCATTTACGACTAATTTAGCGACTGTCGGAGACATATTCTAAAATACTCTGTGTCCGGAGTTCAAATTTTTCAAGTATTCCAGTCACTATTAGACGTAAAAACTGAGCCACGTTTGTGTTCGAGCTTTATAAAATTCAAATTGATAGCTATCGACTTTTCCTGGTCTATTTATTCTTCTGTTTCAACTCTTCCGTTCAAGACTGTCAACAGTCTTTATTCAGTCTCTCTTTTGAAAATTAGTCAGATGGATCAAACAGATTCACGCTTTATTTCAAAACCAGAGATAAAATAGGGCTTACAGTCAGTGAGCAAATCAATTCCATGATCATTGACATTGTGAATTAAATATTGCATGCAAGATCAAGACTGTCAGACGCGAAATGCTATATATTCCATGTCCGGCAGCCAGCAAAAAGTAAAAGTATTGATTTGAGAACAGAATAAAAACAACATTTTAACGACAAACAGAACATCCAGTGAACACTGCAATTTATTTAATTGTCGGCCTGTTGATAACCTATAGTAAAATGAATTTGTCAACTGGAAGCATGCATTTTGATTTATCTAAACTCCACAACTATAATGAACCTTATATCATCAGATATCCTTTACCTGGCAATAATTCCAAAATGATCTCTGTCCGGCACTCTTAATTTTACCATTTGTTGCATGATGTGATGCTTAACAACGTTAAGTCATTTGTTCCATAACAATGCTACATCATTTGGCGGGAAACATATCCTGCGCATAGTAAATTAGAAGTAGGCTTCACAGCTGTTCACACTTGGTAGCTGCGGCAGCAAATTCCATATGAACACAAGGTAGGAATCCAGTTTTTGATCTTGTGATAACTTAATTAAGCGTTTAAACATTGAAGGCAAAACATAATCGATAATATATTCTACTGAAATACTGAAGTCCTTCGTCATTCTTCATTTGAGAAGCTCTCACATGTTGCGCCTAACGCACACAATCTCCCTTATCTGTTGCACACCCTAGTTACTTTTTTGCCTAGGCATATTAAATGGAAATATTAATATAGTAGATTATTTTACATCGTTAGTTGTGAAAAATAGTGGCTTTAGCTATGCGCAATGGGAGTCACTCAGGCACTGATTTGCACTTCAGAATTCTTCAATGATGTATGTTTTTCAATATTCTTTTTTAGTTCACTGAACTTTACCACGATGGATCCAGCTTTAAAGGTTACGAAGCAGTAACCAATGACAAAGAAAGACTGAGTGTTAACAACTGTGAGATAAAGCAAGAACATTGCGGGACCACCAATGAGGATTCTAAAGCAGAAATCAAGCACGTTCCAAATCATGCTGCTTTCAGGGAAAATTCTTTTTACGTGGGGCAGAGGTTTGAGAATGTGCAAGACCTTTTTCAACTCAAGAAGGCTTACGAAGATGCAAACTTCTGCGAATTGATAAAGAAAGACTCTAGGACTCTTAAACGTGCCAAAAAACTGGCGCCTAACAGAGTTGCAAATGCAAATCCTTCTCTCCAGTTCTACTACATGCATTTCCGCTGCAAGTTTAGTGGACGCCCAAACATGTCAAAGGAGCGAAAAAGAAAAACTAGATCATTTCGCCAAGATTGCCCTTTTGAAGTCTTTGTTTTTTTGTCCACTGATGGCCAAGCCCTCGAAGTTGTTCGCCTAAACGAAGAACACAATCACTCTTTGACTAAAGAGCTCTATGACCACCTGCCAAGACAGAGAGTGGTTCCAGAAGAAATCAGGAGTGAAATAAAAGAAGCTCTGAATCTTAAGGTGAACAGCAAACTGATACAACAGAAAGTGGAAAGTGAGTGTGGAAAGAAGATCACTCTAAAAGACATCTATAATATCAAGCAAAGAACGAAAATGGAACGCAACCAAAATGATCTCAACCTGGTCCTTGATGTTCTAAGGAGTAAGAGTGGTTCTATCACGGAAGTTATAATTGATGACGATAAGAATTTTAAAGGACTCATTTACCAAGATGAGTACATGCGAAGTATTTACTCCAAGTACCCAGAAGTAATCATGGTTGATGCTACATACAAACTCCTAGAGCTCAGAATGCCAATTTATTTGCTGCTTGTGGTTGATGGAGATGGGTCCAGCGAGATAGTTGGCATGTTTATTTTAGCAGAGGAGACACAATCAATTATTGAGTCAGCAGTAACGTCTTTTAAGAAATTCAACCCTGCTTGGAAGGAAACTGTGGTGGTGATGGCTGACAAAGATTTCACTGAGAGAGATGCTTTTACAAGTTGCTTTCCTGAGGCTTCACTCAACATTTGCCTTTACCACACACTTAGATCATTTCGCAGGGAAATAACCTGCGAAAACCTTGGCATTACATCTGCTGAAAGGCTGCATTCTCTGGAAATCATATACAAAATGGCATGCACAAGATCTGAAAAGGAATTTGAGATGCAGCTTGATGCGTTACACTCCACAAAGCTAAAGAGTGTCATAGATTATGTGGAGTTGAACTGGATTCCCATCAAGGACCAGTGGGCGGCTTGTTTCAAAGATGAAGCTTTTCACCTGGGTGAAACCACTAATAACCAGTTAGAGTCGACGTTCAGCAAAATCAAAAGTGTTTGCTCACGATACACTAGCTTGATGTTGTTCATCCACGAATTCTTTCCTGTGCTCAAATCCTTGAGAAACGAACGTAATCACCACTATCTAATGGCAGCAGCGCAACGCCCAGTGGATTACAACAACTGTGAACCAGGCATTAAACAATATTCACAGCTTTTAACACCGTATGCCTTTGATCATATTTGCTCTCAAATTGATGTTGCCAAAATTGCAAGTAGCTCCAACTATAGAAGGAAAAGTGGGCATAACTTTGAAGTTAGCACCTACAGTGACAAGTTAACAACAACACCAGTTTTTTGTACATGTTCTTTCAACAGTCGAATGGGACTGCCCTGCCATCATATCTTCAAAGTAAGAAATATCCTTAACCTTCCTGAATTTGAGTCGTCCCTCTGTAAGAAAAGATGGACCATGGATTATTTGAAAGAGTTTTTAGACTCAAGATTGCATCAATACGAAAGCATTTCCTTTGAAGAGCAAACAGAATTCATCACAGTTGCAGAAAAGAAAACCGTTGAATCCCAAGCACAAAAATTCCGAAAGGCAATGAGCTTAGCACAGCCGCTTGCGTCTTTGGCAAGTGTAGGTAGAATGAAAACCTTCAACTCCAGGATGGACCTCCTTAAAAAAATACTAGACAATTGGCTGTTGGGTCAGGAGGTCGACATTTCTTTGAAAGACTCTAGCAGAATGGAACATGAAAAGCAGTTGAAAGAACCAAAGCTGGAAGATCTAGCAGAGGGAAGTGAAGAACCGATGAACAATAAGGAACAAGCTGAGACTACGGTCATACAAGTACATAAAGAAAGTGCATCAACAAGCAGAGAGAACCAAGAGGTAATCCATGTAGGTCAGGACATAAAAGAGGAACCAGAGGAGCTATGGCTAACAGATAAGACATGGCAAACAATAGAACAGCAGATGAGCAACCAACAAGAGCTAACTGATCAAAGCTGCTACGATGAAGGAGAGAAGTGCGTACAAAGAGAGGAAGAGGCTAAAGTCTGGGCAAACGTGACAAGGAAGAAAGGAGGGAAATGGAAAAAAGAACAAGATGTGACTAAAGAAAGTCATACTGATGTACAAAACGTGAATGAGCCATCTGTTGAGGACGATGCAACAGTAAAAGGAGCAAAGAAATCAAACCCCCAAAAACGGGAAAGAGAGAGAGATATCACTGATCAAAGTCAAGACGCAGATAAAAGTAAACAATGCCCCTTGGATGACAAGGATGAAATGGAGAAAAAAAGAAAAAAACCATGAGATAAAGAAAGGAAAAACAAGCTATTACGGAAGCATATTGCGATCAGGAAGAAGAGGAACATAAAGAAGAAAATGGTGAAAAATTACAAGTACAGACAAACACAAAAGAAGCTCATTTAGACAAAGCTGGCAACCCGAATGTACATCAAGGGATAAGTACAAAACATTCGCAATTTAGTGATTTCAAAATGCCACTAAAAACCAGCAGACTTGAATGGCCAAAAAGGAGCTGAAGTAACAGTGATAGGAATTCCAAAATCAAGAAAAGGAAGGGCGATGGCATGTCATTGTTACCTTCTATTAAAATGAAGCCACAAGACAAAGAGCGATCGTGGAATGTATGACAAACGGCACACTGAAAGTAGCAGAAGCATTAAATCGGACTGGACAGCTGAATGTTGATGATGTGGAAACAAACATTCAAGTCACTCCAGACACTGTGCGTGATGAACAGTACATTGACATTTATAGAGTAGAAAAGTATTTCAACACAGAGGCATGGTTTAAGGTCTTACAAGTGTCCCACTTATGTTTTATCATAGATGGTTAGAACACAGTATATTTTATGTATTGTAAGGTCACAGTCTTTTTTTTTTTTTTTTAATTTACTGCTACTTTTGTCATTCAGGTGATCTGTACACTGAGAAAAAAGTTGGGAAATTAGCACTGTAGTGAAGTGCAGGATTAAATCATGATGTGATTTGAATCAGGTGGTGTCAACAGGTGATTCTAGTCATGATTTGATACAAAAACCCCAACACCCAGGAAACGCCAAGTCCTTCAGCAGCAAAGATGGGCTAAGAATCACCAGTTGGCCATTGATTGCATAAGAAAATTATTGATTTGAGAACAATTTTCTCCAAAGAAAAATATGAAGAGATCTGAATATTCCATCCTCTACTGTCCATAATATATGTAAAAGATTCAAGGCATCTGAAGCAGTTTTGGCATGTAAAGGGCAAGGCTGCAAATCTAAACTGAATGCCCATGATCTGCGATCTTTAAGACGGCACTGTAATAGCTGATATAACCACATGGGCTCAGATTTACTTGGAAAATCTTTTGCAAGCACAACAATGCAGAGCTACATGCATTAATGTTGCTTAAAACTTTAATATGCTAAAAGGACACCTTTAGCTATGTCCAGAAGCGTCATTGGCTTCACTGGGCTCGGAGGCATCTAAGATGGACTACAGTGCACGGTCCCACTGAGTCATGGTCCGTGCCAGATGCCTCCGAGCCCAGAGAAGGCAACAACGCCTCTCGACACAGTTAATGAAAGGTTTTCTTTTAGCACAGTAAAGTTTAAAGTGGCGTTTATGGATGTAGCTCTGTATTGTTGTGCTTGAAAAAGATTTGCTAAAGTAAATCTGAGCTCATGTGGTTTTATCAGCTATGAATGAATGTCAGTTCTTGATACAGTGCCATCTCAAGGATCGCAGATCACAGGCACTCTGTTTAGCTTTGCAGCCTTGCTATATATGCGACAAAATTCCTCCAGATTCCTTGAATCTTATACATATATTATGAACAGTAGAGGACGGAATATTCAAATCACTTCCTATTTTTCTTTGGGGAACATTGTTCTCAAACAGTTCAATGATTTTCTTGCACATATGTTGGCAAACCTCAACCCATCTTTGCTGCCGAAGGACTTGGCCTTTCCTGGGTGTTGATTTTGTACCTAATTGTGACTACAATCACCCGTTGACATCACCTGATTCAAATCACATCATTATTCAATCCTATACTTGAATATGGCGCTAATATCCCATCTGTCCCAACTTTTTTCTCAATTTGTAGGCTAAATGATGGGAATGAATGTAAATAAAAGAAAAATAAATGACTGACCTTACAAAACATGAAAAATACTGTGTTCAGACTATCTATGAGCAAACATAATTGAAAATAAATTGCAAATCACTGCTTTCTTAATTAATTAGCAGTTTCCATACTTCAACTTTTTCTGATTTGGGGTTGCAGTAATGGAGTTTAGATAAATCAAAATGCACGCTTCCAGCTGACGAATTCGTTCTACTGTAGGCTATCAGCAAAAAGATGACCCGCAAGTAAATAAATTGCAGTATTCATTGGATGTTGTGTTTGTTGTTAATGTTTTTTTTAACTTTATTCAATTTGTTCCTATTGTCCTTTTTTTTTTTTTTTTTTTTTTTTTGGGCTGTCTAACAAGGAGTATTTTGGGTGTTCTATTCGTGTATACATATAATGTTTCTTGACATACCTTAATTACGCACACTTGACGGGAAGCAAAACATTTCCATTGGGAATATGGGTTGTTGCCCTACCAGAAGAGGGAGGAGCATCGTTTTCAGTGGTATTTGTCTGGTTGTCTGTCAGCAGTTTAAACAAATTACGTGAAAATTTCTGAAAAGGTGTGCAATGGTCCAAGCATTACCTGATTACATTTTGGACTGTGTTGGTCTAGGTTACTGAAAAAGGTTATGCAACTCGCAAAGTGCGAATATATCTCCCTCCGGCAGGTTATGTTGTGTCTGGCACTACATGTTCATGGTATGGTAATGTCTGAATGTCCAATGGTTTCAGTGACTAAATGACTACTTTTTTACACTTTGCTATGTGTGAGCATTTGGATATTGACAGATATTTGTTTTTCTTGGTATATATGCCTGAACACAAGATTTGTGGTTGAATTTATTTTGGGTTAAGGTTAATCTGCTCATAGATCTGCTCATGAAGTCTGTAGTAGGCCTCATTGCATCACAGTCGTGATATCCTCTTTGCAGTGAAGTGGAAAATTGGTGCTGGTAAGAACCTTGTAGTAGGTGTTGAAAGATGTGTTTAAACTCTTTTGGGGCATCACATCCGTGCTTCTAATGGGGCCTAATGGGGTATTTATTTGTGGAAACATTTTCTTTTAAAATTGAAGTGCTGGTTCCTCTTTATGATGTAATATACCAAGTTGAATAATAATGAAGCAGAGTCAGCTACTGACAATATTTATGGCATGCATCAACAGGATATTGTCAGAGAATGTCATTTTTCTGGAACTGTCAGGATATTGTCATTTAAAAGATGAATAACCTGAAACAATGCAATATCTGACAGCAGAACCTACTAGAGTCCAATAAAGAGACTACAGTAGAAGAAAGCAAAGAGTCAGCGGCGAGTTGTTCTACCACCGCCACAGAGAAACTCGGAGCTGTGGGTGGGGTAAAGTCGAAGGTGGATGTTCTACTACAAGATGCCGTGCGGCTGAAAACCGAAGGGAATGCTTGTTATCGTGAGAAGCGCTTCCGCGCTGCCATTGGACGGTACCACCGAGCGCTTCTCGTACTCCGTGGCCTGGACTCTGACGTGACGGCTGCGGTCCAGGGTTTTGGCCCCCAGACGCCCACTGTAACTGCAGAGCAAGAGGAGCTGTTGAGGAATACGCAAGTGGATTGCTATAATAACCTTGCAGGTAGCTGATCTCTGCATTGAATAGCATGTGTTTTCTCATTGGCTGAGTTTAAGTGGTAGGCATTTGATCCAGATTTAACTTGTGCATTTCCATTAAAATTCAACCAGGACTGAGATGTTTCCTTTTTCCCCTCACATTTTTTGCATAACAAGGAACATTACAAAACTTAAGACCCCTATTACAAATTGTTTAACAGATAAGTGGGTCAAAAGACGGTTAAAGTGGCTGCCATTTTGTGGGGTTTTATATTTTTTGTCTCATTTAGTAACAATGCAAAGATAAATTTCATCCCATGCTTTAATGTGGTACAAATTAAACTTGCTTTGGATCCTCAAAAAGTATTTTAAGAATAAAAATTTGTTGTCCCGATGATGGCCTATATCGAGGGCTGACCGCAATAAACAGTTATGTCCAATATACAGTATAACATCTGGACATAACTGTTTATTGCCGTCAGCCCACGATATCTTGATGCAATACACTCTTTTGCCACTGGTAAGGGGGCGACATTTCTCAACTATAAAAAAGGAAATAGACTGAATTTCTATTATCTTGCATATAGAGGTTCTGATCCATCCCCAGAACAGTCGCATATGAAAAATTTAGTTTGCCGTCCTATACAGCAGTGTGGTTTGGAACACAGAATCAGAAAAAAATAACGTTGAAGGCCACGACTGTGTTCTTTCACAATTATATAAGGGTTTAAAGCTAAATTTATCACAACCCCAATTCCGAAATAGTTGGGACAAAGCATAAATTGAGTAAAATCAGAATGCAATGACTTTTAGATCACATGAGCCAATGTTATTTACGATAGAACATGGATAACATTTCAAATGTTGAAACATTTTACATTTTTATCCACAAAATGAGCTTATTTCAAATTTTCTGGCTGCAACAGGTCTCAAGTTGGGACAGAGGCAAAAAAAAAAAGGGCTAAAAAAACCAATTAATATATAAGAGAATCAGCTGAAAGAATATTTGGCAAGTAATTAAGTTAACTGGTATCGGGTGTGTAACATGATTGGCTAAAAAAGGGATGTCTTAGAGAGGTTGAATCTTTCAGAAGTAAAGATGGCCAGAGGCTCTCCAAACTGTGATGGTTTGCATAAAAAAAATTGTGGAATACTTTAAAAACAATGTTCCTCTACGTCAAATTTGCTTTGAAGGTCTCATGATTGACAGTGCATAACATCGTCAAAAGATTCATAGAAACTGGAAAAGTGTGCATAAGGGACAAGGCCAAAGACCTTTACTGGATGCCCATGAACTTTGGGCCCTCAGACATCACTCAACGGCATGATTCTGTCATTGACATTACTCAATGGGCCCAGGAATACTTCAAGAAACCACTGTCTGTAAACACCGTCCGCCGTGCCATCCACAGATGCCACCTGAAACTTGATCATGCAAAAAGGAAGCCATTGTTGAGCATGATGTAGAAGTGCCGCCGTGTTCTTTTCTTTATTTTTCTTTAACCCTTATTTAATCAGGGAAGTCCCGTTGAGATTGAAATAAATTTGTACAGCCAATTAGAGGATGAATAGGTGGCAGGTCGAAAGAGTCAGGTTGGGATTTTAGCCATGACACCTTCCTAGTCCCCTATGAAGAGTGTCATAGGATCTTCAATGTCTCATCCGAAAGATGGCGTGTCCTTCAGTACAGTGTCCTCGTCACTGCACTGGGGCTTATTCCACCAGAGGGAAGATTGCAACATACTGGTCACAACACCAACTTGGGTTTCCTAGGTGGTCTCCCATCCAAGTACTGGCCAAGCCCACACCTGCTTAGCTTCAACCACGTGGCTGAAGCAGATTGAATAGTGGTATGACAGCTGGTGTTCTGTGAGCCAAGGCTCGTTTAAAATGGACTGTAGCAGCGCGGCAAAGTGTCCTGTGGTCAGACGAGTCAAAATTTGACATTCTTTTTGGAAATCATAGGCATTGTGTCTGCTGGACTAAAGAGGAGAAAGACCACCCCTCCTGTTCTCAGCGTTCAGTTCAAAAGCCAGCATCTCTGACGTTATGGGGATGTATTAGTGCATATGGTGTGGGACACTTCCATGTTTTAAAAAGCACCATGAATGCTGAAAGGTAAATAAAGGTTTAGAGCAACATATGCTCCTCTCCAGATTACATCATTTCCAGGGAAGGGCTTGTGTATTTCAGCAGGACAATGCAAAACCACATACTGCAGCTATTACAACAGCATGGCTAGTAGAAGAGTCTGTGCACTGAACTGGCCTGCCTGCAGTCCTGATCTTTCACCGATTGAGAACATTTGATGCATAATTAAACGAAAGGTCCGACAAAGGAGACCCAAAACTCTCCAGCAGCGGGAAGCCTGAATTTAACAAGAGTGGGATCAAATTCCAATGGCTAAACTCAAGGAACTTGTCTCCTCAATGCCCAGACGCCTCCACTGTGTGTTAAAAAGAAGAGGGGATGCTGCACCATGGTAAACAGGCCCCCAACCCAACTTTTTTGAGACCTGTAGCAGCTATCAAATTTTAAATGAGCTGAATTTTTGGATAAAATTGTAGAATTACTCAGTTTCAACATTTGCTATGTTATCTCTAATCTATTGTGAATAAAATACTGGTAGGTGTGATTTGTAAGTAATTTCGTTTTTATTTTATTCACAATTTACTCTTTGTCCCAACTATTTCAGAATTGGGGGTTATATTAAATACAAATGACCTACATGTGATGTTTATTTCCACAAATTTGTTGTGCATTTATTTCAATAAAATAATTTCAGAATGAAGGGAAAAATTCTCATGATGTGCATCACTTCCATATATTTTCAACCCCAATTCTGAAAAAGATGGAAAATCACAGAGAAATAAAATAAAAAAGGATTAATTTGAAAAGTGAATTCACCAACCTCTATATTCAAAACTGAACATATTATTTCATGTTCCAACTTATCGATTTAATTGGTTAAAAACTATATTAAATGTGATGCATGCAACAGTGTCCAAAAAAGTTGGCACAGTCAACTGTTTTACATCACCACGATTTTATCATACTTATTAAGCATTTTGGCGATGGAGACACTCACCAGTCAAGTCTAGAAAGATAGATTTTCATTAAATTTCTCCATTTTGCAGTTAAGCTGTGTAACTGTATGGGGCTGTAGTTGCCATATATTTCAACATTTTGTGCCACACATACTCAATCAGTAGCACATTAGGAGTGTGGGCATGCCAATCTAGAAGACACAATCTCTTCTTGCACAGCTATGCACTTGTAATCTGTGCATTGTGGTTTTGCGCCGTCTTGCTGGAAAATGCAGAGATGTCCCTGGAACAGAAGATGTCTACATGGCAATATGTGTAGCTTTAAAATTCATTCCCATCTTTCAGAATTAATGGTTCCCTCACAAATCTAGAAGTAACCTGTTCCGTATGCACCAACACACTCATATTCAACGACTGACGCTGGCCCCTGAACCTGACAGTGACAGAAAGTTGGGTTGTCCTTGTTGTCTATAGAGAACATGGCAGCCTTTTTTCCCCCACAACCACTTGGAAAGGTTGATTTGTTGGACCGCAGAATTTGCTCTCGCTGTTCAGCTGTCCATCTTGGATGAAAGCAAGCCCACAGAAGTTGGTGGAGCTTTTGGACAGCATTGATGTATGGCTTTGACTTTGCTCAGTAGGGCTTACATCTGTGGATGCAGCTGCAAGTAGTGTTGACAGACTAAGGTTTCCAGAAGAATTTCTCAGCCCTTGTCATGATATCAATTACAGTTGCATGACCGTTCTTAAAATGGCATCATCTGAGGAATCAGAGATCACATGCTTTCAGGAATGATATTTGGCTTTGTCATTTCTGCACCAAAATTCAACCAGTTCCTTTCCAACATCTGCAGATATTTTGCACTGTAGAGGGTGAAATGGCTCAAATCCTGCCAATTTTATCTTTGGAAAACTGTTCTTAAGAGTGACGGATTAGAAGTCTTGACCATCTTTGCTCTTGAGTGAGTGGGCCTTTTTTGTGGGCTCATTTTATACTATGGCACAATTGGCTCACCAGTTAAGCGTCATGTTTCACATCACCTAATTGCAAATTAACAAATCAGTCCAAAATTGCCCCTGTACCAACTGTTTTTTGAGTCTATTGCAGTCATTAGATTTTAAATTTGTGTATATTTTTAGTAAACAAATGGAATTTACAAGTTAAAGCATGAAATACTGTGTTATAGGGCATTCAATGTGCTGGAGGGTCTACAAATCACACCTTTCTGATTTTAGTTACATTTCCCATGATATACCACCATTTTTGGAATTGGGGTTATCATAAAATTACTTGCATATAGGATTTGTTTTAGGGCATGAATATTATATTTTGGTTGCCATTCTTACAAAAAGCAGGTTTCTCATCCCGATGTTCCCCAGAGGTGGGCCAGCAATAGGGAATAATGGACAGGGGGACAAAGTATGCCAAGTTAAACCCAGCATCCACACCCACTCCAGCACCACCACTACACAGAGTGACTGAAGAACTGTGATCACTTTTTTGCTGACATTAGGCCAAACCATTAACTTACCAATTGCAATCAAGACTAATTCTAGCAGGTTGTAATTCATTCTTTTTGTTGTAAGTGGGCCCACTGAAGGTAAATATGTTAATGTTAATTCGTGATGAGGATAGCTTAAGTTTCATATACTAGTCTGCACATCTCGTCGCCATTGGTGATCAGGCTCTGCTTCGGATTTCAAATGAGTACCTGCCACGCAAGCTTAAAAATGAACTGCTTTGATTGGGTCAGATTTTTACGTTTGGCACATTTGATTGCTGAATCCCTGCGCTTCCTCTGTCTCAGCGTGTTTGCTCCAGCGGGAATGTGTGGACTACGCTCGAGTCAAAGAATACAGTCTGCGGGTCCTTCAGCGGCGGGCAGGAGACATCAAAGCATTGTACAGAGCAGGAGTGGCTGCTTTGGAGCTCGGGGATGCGCAGACTGCCCGACATTACCTCACTCAGGCCAGCAGAGGGCAGCCTAATGGTAATCCACCCGTTTTGTTGATGGTATCGTCAACAACCTCACCTTTCGCAATTACGCGATTAATTCAGGGTTTTTTTTCTCCCCCTCTCTCCTTACAGATTCGAATGTGAGGCGCTACTTGCTGCGGGCGGAGGAAAACTTAAATAGAGACTACCAGAGAGAAAAAGCGTTGTATAAGGGAATGTTTGCCAATCAGAAGGATGAGGCAGGGGAAGGTGGGGTTGAGAGTGGGGAGCTTCAGAAATGAGTACATTGAAGCATCCATGTTTGTCTTAAAATACCATGAGTGCTGAAGGCAATTGTTGAAAAATGAAGGAAAGCATGAAATGATGCAGATGAGGACTGGAACTTGAATAAAAATCAAGATGCTCAGTGTTTTCCTTTTGATCATCCAAGTACAGTTTTTTGGGAGCATTGATAATTTATGACCTTGGCTTGTTCTGTATATGTACCTTATGTTCCGTACATCTCTCCTGAAGTGGAGTTGAAATCTTTTGTTAAAACTTAATTTTGAACCACCCATATTCTGCTTGCGTTAGTCCAATGCCACATTCAGTGAGTGGTTTGTTCAGATTTGAAGGGTTGAAGTACCCTGAGAGATCTAACAGTCCTGCCAGAATTGCTTTACGCATAAATTATGACCTTACTTTTTGTGCTGTCATGAAAATAAACAATGGTTTGCAAGCTGACAATTAATGCTTCATTTTGTAGCTACGAATAAAATTGTCATTATGCAAGTGATGTTAAATAAGGAAAATATTCTGAATAATATTTGAATGTATTTTGTGAATATCGAGTAATGTGAATTATGTAACATAGCCATTGTAGTGTAATAGTCGGTGTCATCATTCCTTCCACTGGACTGATTATTTGACACAGTTGTAAAGTCTTCGTAATATAATATCGAGGGTTTGGAGCACAATGGTGATGTGTCCAACTTTTGTGATTTTGAGATTTTTACCTCCTGTCACACATTTCTATCAGCTAATTCTTGGAGCACCATAATTACATGTCAATGTGCCTCAGTTTTATACAGAATTCACATTTTCATTTTGCAGTATGTCCAACAAAATCTGCTTATATGAATTAAACATTGATATTTTGATGAATAAACATAAACAGTATTACAGAATCATCTGTCTTCCATTGCAAACAAACGTAACAGAATGGTGATGGATTGAAGTTACGTCACATCAAATGCTAGAATTGCTGGAGCACGGAGGTGACAGGTCCATTTTGGCCATGATGTCGCGGTACCACACTTATGAAAACTTACATGTTCAGTATACTTCTGAACCATGCAGTAAAAGAGTGACATAAAAATGATGTACCTGATTTAACAGAACATTTGCAAACCTAAAAATCAGTTTTTCTCAAAACCTTCAAGATGGACATAAAATCACTGTGCTCCGAACCCTCGATATACTGTTACAATACATCAGAACACTACTAGTAAAAGACAGTAAATGGTGTGCGCCATTGCAAATAACTCACAGAAACTTTCCATATAGAAACTTCCATAGAATTTTATTTAAATTTAATTTCAGAAACTACAACCCTGAATCATTCACAATAACTCTTTCCATTGTTACATCATGATCACTTTATCTCAAAATAGAATCATTCTTAAATGTCTGCATCTAGTGGAAAAATTAAGCGCAGATACAGGAAGGCACACAGAAACATCCCGACTGAGACACTGTTCTCACGTACACTTCCATTCACAGGATCACATGCAGAAGCATACACAATAATAGCCATAATGTTATCTAAAGAAAAAAAATCACGCTAGAAACTCGGGTGGTGACCTCCAGGCTGCGAGGGAAATATATCGACACTGAATAAAGCATAGTAGACAAAAATCTTAAAATAGTGAAATACTACCATCATGCAATATTTGAAATGCTTTATATTGTGCTCAAGCCGTTTGAGGTAAAAACCTCATTTTCTCAAACTCTGGGACTTGAAACTGAACGGTTTCACTGAGCCAAAGACCCTTCTCCCGAGATCTCGGAATGAGCGAGAGCGCGTCATGCGTGCTGGCGGAGCAGGAGGAGAGAGGGATGGGGAGGAGAGGGGGGAGAGAGACAGACAACTACCCTCTGGACTTTGAGAACGGGAGAGGTGGAACAAGCTAGCCGTGGAGGACAGGCGCTCATCCTCGCCTCCCCCGAAAGCTCGAGCCCTTTCCAGGCTGAGACCCTGCGAGTTGTACTCCAGCCCAGCCCGTGCAATCTCCAGGGAAGACACCCACGGCTGTCGCCTTTCCTTGGAGCTTTGCTTATGGAACCGCCGGTCCAACACACCCTGAGACTCGCTGCGAAACAGTCCCCCCACTGGGCGGAGGCCAGAATTTCGGCTGCTCCGCGCCATCCCCTTGTGGTTTGAGGAGTTTTCCTGCTCTCCCTCCTCCACAGTCTTTCCCATCTTTACATTGTTGAAGGATTTGTCAGAGGAACTTTTAGGCTTCCCTCCTTCTTTCTTGCCGCCCACCCCTCTCTCCTTCTCTTTACCTCCAAACAAACCCTCTAACCTCTTACGAAAACTTGTTCCTCTCTTTACGGTGCTGCCGAGATCACCTTCTGTCTCCTCCTCCTCCCACCTGCTGCAGCTTTCTCTACCTGCAAAGCTACTTACTGTCGAGGCCCTAACCAGCTCCCGGGAGGCATGCTTACCCTGGTATAATCGCTCGCCTTCTGTTCTCCTCCACCCCCTTCCCCTCGACTCCCACCCGACCCCCGACTCCTGTCTAAGCGAGCCTCCCCGCGGCCGCCATTCACCCTCAAAAGGTGATCTGTGCACACGTAAACGGGGCAGAGAGGTCTGGGAAGGAGAGTCGCGATGGAAGACAGAGAGCGACGCGGGGGTAAATGAAGCAAGCGACTGTGACGGAGATGGGGAGTGGGCGGTAGGGTGAGTGGAGTGCTTTGAGGACTGGGAATTGGAGGGGGAGCTGGGCGGAGAGGGCGTCTGGAGGCGAGAGAGAGGAAGGGGGGAAGGATGAGCCAGTGCTGAGGGGTGGCAGTCGAAGTGAGTCACGGGCGTGGACTGTCTGGCCGCCTGTGTCGTCTGGCCGTGAGCACTGGGCGTGGACAAGCCGTCAGTGAATGAAGCAGGACAGTGAGTGGGAAGGTGGGCATCAAGCTCTGGGTGTGGGTAACCTGTTGAGTGGCTCAGGTCAGCAGTATTCTGGTAAGAGCCAGGCTGATCGGACTCAGGTAGCTGAAAGTGGGAGTACGGGGAGGGGCTGGAAGCTAAGGCCCCCTCCAGAAAAGCCTCGGCTGTCTCACCCCGCTCCGCCTCACTCCTGAAGCAGTCTTCATCAAGTTCCACCCCTTCCTCCAGAAGCCCAGCCACGACTGACCGGGGCAGCCCGGACACTCGAGCTATCTCGCAGACCCTGGCCGAATCCTCGCTGATCCTGGGAGAACCTTCATAGGCTTTGGCTGGGTTTTCCTCTGGCTCCGGTGGAATTCCACTCCAGTCCATGGACCGAGAGAAATCCTGAGGACTGAATCCAGTGCCCTTTACCTCCATTGACCCACGGTGGCTGACTGTCTGCAGGCAGGTTGAGATTCGCTTTCGGCCTTTCCATGTTGAGGATGCAGAGGAGGAAGCAGAAGAGGTTGGGGGAGGAGTATGGGCCAGAGAGTCATTTCCTAGGTAGCTGCATGATCCCGTTGCGTCGTTCACATTTTTGGAGTCCAAACTCAGATTTGAGTTCAAATTCGGATTCAAATTCAGGTTCAAATTTAACTGAAAATTTAAGTTCATATTTTCACTATTCAAAGATGAAAGGTTTCCCAAATTGATGGAGTTCCTGCAGCTGCCACCCACCTTCCCATTGCCACCAGTGCCAATGCTGCCAGTGTGCCCAAGGAAAGATCTGCGCTGGGTTACAGTCATAGTTGAGGATGCACTGTGGCTATCAAAAGACGTCAGTGACTGGCTTGACCCACGTGCAGGACCAGAGCTCCACTTTCGAGAACCAGGTCTGGAACTCAAGTCTGTGGTGGACCTCGAATGATACTGGAGTACCAGTTTGGATATGTACTGATCCAGCTGAGAGAGGTTGGGTGGGGCCAACTGTCCCGTGAACACGGAAGCCCCCTCTTTTGACTCGTCACGCCGATTAACCTCAGAGGTGGGGGGTAGGTTTTGGTTGGGAGGCACGGGGTCTTGAGGTGATGTGAACAGAGGGCTTTGCAGAGCCACAGCATGAAGTGGACTAGGATAGGGGTACACCTCTTTTGTCTTGCGAGACACTAAGTCTGAGCAGAATTTTGGGTCCAGCTGAAGTCGAGACTGGTTCGCTGCATTAGGGTAGAATGATCCCAGCTGTGACTGAGCTACACCAGTGCAAAGTTCAGACAACAATAAAAGCCCACTGACCTCAAGGTCCCCTGTAAAATGGAAAGAAAAGTTTGCTTGGTAAAGCTCAGGATATCTGAAACCTATACAAACTTGCGAGTGTGGATATGTGTGGACAGATACATGCATCCAGCACAATATCAGTATTTGCACTTAATTTGCAATTAAACATGAGCATTATCTCAAGCAAAATTCTTTCCGAAATGTGACTGTGTCCTCTCGCATAATGTAGCCTGAAAGAGTAGTGTGGAGCATTTCCCAAAAAAGGATTTATGACTCCAATACCAATACATTCCGGGCATTTCTGAGTTTGTTAGGGGATAGTTTATGGTTTTCTGGATTAAACCAAAAGTTCCTTACTGTCAAACATTCACTTTGGTTGCAGCAGGGTAGTGATAAAAAATGCACTTAGCTGAAGCACAAAATAATCCATATATGCAGGAAAACTAAATTGGGACTAAATGGAATTCAAGAAATACCGATTAAACAATCACACATACCTATTTATTTTGTTCCAGCAAAATTCATCCATTAATGAAACGATGAAACATTACATAAATCAGGTGGTCGCTACAGGCGTAATGGCTGGTGCCAGTGCCAACAGCACACAGCTCAGGCATTTCATAAATATGGGGAGGCCCAGAGTAATGTTCTCCCAGCGGTGACAGAATTCCTGGCTATGGCCATGCAGGCCACAAATCCTCACCTGTAGAGACTGGTCTTTCTCCTGTGTCACCTGTTGCATTTTGGTTCGGCTGCAGTCTGCATTCCCGCCACTGGGGGGCACCGTGATCTGCAGATTGGGGCCGGCACTCCAGGGGCCCCCAGCTGCTCCTGACCCCACCAGCCCCCCCAAGTGCCCCTTGAGCCCCGTCGCTGCAAACCGAGCAGCAGGAGTCAGACAGGGAGCTGCCACTGACGGAATAGAAACCTGTTGAGATGAATAGGGGAGGGAGAAGCAGAGGCAGGGTGGATGGGAGAGAGAAATACAAAAGGAAAAGAGGGGTGGGGGAGACAAAGTGAGTGTGGGCCCGTGAAAGAGCAGGAGAGGGGGAAGAGTTAATGTTTATAGACCGTTTCGCAGTGCAGCTCTTCGCACGCAGAAGCATGCGTCAGCTGGAATGTATGCCTGGCAGTGAGTGGGAGCTTGTCGCCAAGCACCCAGGTTCTCAGCTCTGCGAAAACACCACAGTCCCCAGGGCCCCGCCACACAGCACATTGGAGTCGTAGCTCCTGCCCTGGAGCGCGTACCTGAACTGGGCCTCGAATCGCAGTCCAGCTGAGCCGCAACGGAAAGGTCCGGCGTTGGGGGGGACAGCGGGTCAGATGAAATGTCCCAGGACAAGGTGGACCAACGCGAATCAAGACCGTCCCGAAAACCACTGCAGCTGGGGAGCCCAGGCTCAGACCCCTATCGACAGACCACAGAAAAACCTACATTAGCTTTTTTGTTGGCCAAAGCCTTCACAACTTAAAAAAAAAAAAAAACCACACAAGTAATTCAGTGAATATAAAAAGGACCCAATTATCCCCTAGTTTAACAACTCCAACAAGCACATCCCACATTCACCCCCCACCGTCCCAAACCCTCAATCAACAGGACGCCAAACCAACTCTTTTCAGCCCAGATCAGCCTTCAATTACGGCAAGTGCTGAGAGACAATACAGGTGATTCATGCCGATTTAATGAAAGAGGAAAGGGTCTTCAAAGCAGAAGAGGGGGAAACAGATGAAACACAAAGGACCAGGAGAAACTGGGAGTGGAAAAAAGAAAAGAGGACTTTGCTCAGGCTTATCTATGCTCCACCTGTTTGCCTTCCCTCTTTCTCCCTCTCTTTCTCTGACAGATGGAAGATGCGGGGAGTGGGGGGTGGAGAGAGAAAGACTGAGAGCAAGAGTGCGGGGGAGGGGGGCCGCCTGGATTGAGCCACCGCAGGGAGAACACAAGTCAAAGACCCCCCTACTCCAGAAAATAACTACCACCCCCTCTACATAGCAACCTCTCCTTCTCTCTCTCGCTTCGCCCACACACTACATCGTCAGGAGATAACCACCGAGCTCGCATTAGACCGAACACTCAAATCCATGCAAGCAGTGCCAAGAGTGCACAACGCCTGCTCAGAAACACTCAAACCCAAAAAAAAAAACCCCAGGAAACCAAGCATAAACCTAAATGCAAGAGTTGCAACCTGACTACAACGTTCTCTCACACAAAAACACTGAAACTACACAAATGGCTGTCTGTACACACTAAAAAATGCAAAAAAAAAAAACTGTACTACATATAGCATTAAATCAACCTGCATTTTCTATGTATCCTTGTGTTCTGGACCGGTGTCATCACTCATGCCGATGAACGGCCTGATGAAAATTATATGATGGCTAGATGTTACTACTGTGAATAGACCATTCAAGTGAAATTGGGGGGGGGATGGTAATGCTAGTTGGTGTCTAAAAACGGCTGCATAAAAGTGCAACAAAGTCACCGAGTGCCAAAAAAGAATGAAGAATAAACTATCATGAAGGTATTTGGACATCTTTGTGCTCCCGTTACCAAGCACTCCATTTACAAATACACAATAGTAGGGCATCTGAAAGGGCTCGTAACTCATAACTGTAACGGATGAGACATGGAAGAAATAACCTACAGAAATATAGGAAAGGGAGCTGAGAGTGTGGGTGTAGAACACAATTGCGAAACTATGTGGTCAAATTTAAATAAGGCTGGACAAAAAAAACAAAAAAAAAACAACAACATTCCATACTCACTCATCCAGATTATATCAGCTCACATCCAGATTCCATTCCTCTACGGAGTCCTAATTATAATTGCTGATGAGTTCCAGGAATGGTTTTGCACGTTTTACAACGGAAGTCTCATACTGGTCCATAAAAGGGCCTGGGGCGTTGTAGGTTTTCATTCCGACCGAGCAGAACTACACCTGACACAACTGTGATCAGTTGATAGTTGTATCAGGAGTGCTTCCGCTATGTTGGATTGAAAACCTGCTGCCCCTTTGCCCCTTTACAGACCAGTCAGAGACCCACGTTATACGGATTGTGTTCCATCCATTGACTAGGATCCATGCCAAGTCACAACGGAGGGCAGCTTAAACCTTACTCATAACTGCCCTCACTGCTGCTAAAAACTACTCTCCAGCATAAATTCAATACTAAATGTCCCTGAAATTGGAGACCAGCTGTTAAAGTGTATTTGTGCTTCAGATGGAAAACAGCAAAATTACATAAAGATGTTGACAATACAGACAAAGTCTGGGATTGCCACATCCATAGAGGGTCATTAGCTCAAATAATCAGCAGATTTACCACAACAAAATGTATTAGTAGTTTTAATCTGTTAGCACTTAAATAATGAAATTAGCAACTACTCTCTGGAATATAATGTGAGCTCAGCATCTATGGAGGTAGCAGGCCCTGCCATTTTGTGTGAACTGTTTCATGTGACAGAAATTTTGGGCAACCAAATCCCAGGCCTTTGATGTTGGTGTTTACAGTCTTGCGTAGCCGTGTTTGCACTCTGTGAAATATGCTGAGAGTGTCAGGAAGTCTTGGTGTGAAGTTGAGTGCGTGAAAGCTCTCTGTGTTTGATCAATGAATATAACTTGTTAATTAAAAAAGTGATAACAATAATCACAATAACAGTCATAATCTAGAGAAAGCAGTGTCAAACTATGTCTGTGTTATCTTCCAAGTTGCCAGAACCACTGGTTATAAAGCAGCTGTTAGTATTAGCACCATGTCCTGAATGCAGCAAATTCCATCTCCATTAGCGTATTACTCATGAAAGCATTAATTAAATCTCTGTCATTTGGTCTCAATGGGAATAGCTGCAGCAGATTCATCCATTACAAGTGTAAGGCCTAGGCTTTCTGAATCATAAAAGTTCTATATTTGGAAGTCCGAGTAACACAGCAATAAGCTCCCACTTGAAAACCATTCATGAAATTCAACTGTAGGAATAACTGAAACATGATTCAGAATCTTTTCATCGTAGATGGAAAGGAACTTTTAACAATGGATGTGCCTAAGACACAGTATGTCGCCGGATATGCTGGATAGTACCAAATATAGCAAACAGATTTAGGAATGATTACAACATCTGGTGTAAGCTCCCTTAATAAATCAAACTGATTTAAGGTGCTCTCCTCAGATGATTCATAGAAATTATTTGCACAAGGGTCCATCCACCAGGGTTAATGTTTACATAAACGTATATTACTCTCACCCTTGCCATTCTAACTGAATAATTAACTGATACACAAAACAAATAAAGGATAGTAGGCACCCAATACAACCATAGTAATTCTTGTAGTTTTTACGAGACACAGGAGTCAAACCTTTCACCAGGATTTTGGTGAAAGGATTTAAACGGTAAATCTGCAACCATAAGTAACAAAATTCTATGCAATCACTTTACATTCATAAACCTTTACACGCCATGCCAAGCATAGATGCACACAAATCACTAAAGTGGGACAGACCAAAGGCATTCACTGTTAGTAATTAATCACAGGTGATTTATCCCCAACTTCTCTCTCCTTTGTTTGCATGGTATCTGCAAGTTCTGCTTTAAAGCGGTAGAAGGAAAGCAACACCTGTTCCTGGAATACCAAAGACCTTTATATTGCCAGTGTGTTTATCTGTCTGCCCTGTATACATTCCTATTCATCACACAGTCATTCAGGAGACTAGAAAGTTCCACTCTCGTTTAGTATTTTCAGGGGAACAAAAATTACAGCTGCATTATGCAAGTTTGAATTAGCAAAGCCACAAGCTGTACCCCACAAGTCAACTTTCGGAGGAGCGCAAAGGTCTCTGAAATCCTTTGACAAAAGGTGAGATTTTAATAACCATCATTATCTTGCACATCTCCCTCCAAGTCTACACGAAATCTCATAACCCAGATCATTTTAATATCAAACAGTGATGCAGCAGCAAGTTCAGAACCAGGCACTCGATGACACTGCCCAATAAGAGTGACAGTGCGCCGAAGCAGCACAGCCAAACATGGATTTACCGCACAGAGGCTCATGTGACACTAGAAGAGAGAAATAGACGGACTATTTTTCCTCACCTGCCACTTTTATTTAGATTACGTAGCCTAAATGCTAACCTCCCAGGGATGAGAGTCATTTAGAGCAGTTTTTGCATATAATTTTTTTCCCCCCTCGCCCAGGTTTTATACTGACACTCATATGTAGGTGGACGAACAGCCGGTTTACTATGAAAATAATACTGGAAAACAAATGACTCATTCTGATTACAAAGGCCAGCTGCTCCACTCGATGAAAAAATAGAAGCCCAATAAGAACATGATAGACTACACTTAGTTCCCTGTGACAGAACGGAATGTTTATATTCACCCATCCAAATAAATCATTTGAGCATTAGAAAAATCCCTTTTCAGAAGCCCTTCGTCTTTGCAAATTAGGTTTATGCCCTACTAATGGCTTGTAGGAAAACACTGCATTTTAATTAGCCGAAACAAAAAGGTGCCCGACGGAAGAGCACGTCACAGACACCAAAACATAAGTCTCCCTAGCCACAAAATAAGCTTAACATAATCTCTGAGAGCACCAGCCCTACTCATTTACTGATTAAGTCACATATTGAGGTCAGCCTACGGAGGCAAATAACCATTTAGTTGATCATGCAGTACAGTGCATCGCTGCTCAAAATGCCAATTTTCAAATGCCTTGTGGCATGTTAAATAGTCGAGAAAATATTCCCATAGTTCATTCCCTTGGGACCATACTCAATACTCAAGTGCTCAACATCGGAAGTGATATCATTAACACATGACCATATCTTCTTTGTTCCCCGTGTTAGGGGGAAGAAAAGCCAATCACAGGCTGCAAAAAAAGTGGTTCTGCTCCTATGACAATTCGCAGCATTGGGATTAATGTTCTCTTCTATAGCCATGTTCACGGTGACATCAATGTTTTGATACGTAGTTGGCAAAAAGGCTCATCTTACTCTAGTAGATCTCCTTCTCTATATGTACTTAATAAAACATCTAAAATAACGGTGCCAGTCAGTTGTTGTGTTATATCACATCTGAGGATTTTAAGCGAAGAACCAAAAAGGCTACTAGTCATGTTATTTTGTCCTGATCACACTTTCTGCCAACCGCAAAACTGCACATGTTCAACTTTGACGTTATTTTTTGTAAAACCGTGAACATCACTGTACGCCTCTCACATGATAACAAAGGGATACTTTTATGTGGGGCTGATTTCACTTCCCTTCTCAGCATCACTGCAGTCAATATCGATTGAGTGTTTACTCAGGATATCAAGTTGCCATCAGATTGCATATTTGCAGAATATGAGTAGCATTTCAGAAATGCATGATCATTTGCATCAGCTTGAAAATTGAAAATGAGTTTTTTTTTTGTAATATATCTTATATAAACATTTTCAAAATAAATAATGAGGTCTATTGATGTACTGAGGAAAAGAAAGTGTTAAAAACTTCAATGCATCTAGGTTAAAAAGCTAAAGCAGCCTCCTCGTATGACTTAAAACATCTAATAAATGACAACCAACCCTGTTTCCGTAGATATAATTTAATGAGAATTTATAATTATTCGACAGGAATGCTAATTTTCATCTGTAATCCTTCAGAAACACATCTTGAACACATCTTGAGAAGGTGGGAGGGAACCCAAAGCGACACAAGGAGATGAAAACCATGCACAGGAAGAGCCCAGACCAGGGCCTATTGCACGAAGGCGGGATAAGGGATTAGCCCAGGATCGGCACGGGATCAGCCTAATCTCAAGCCCCATTTTGGTTGTACAAAGTGTGTGAGCTAAGCCATGGCACTAGTTACTATGGAAACAAAGTCTGTGGAGCTAGCCAGCTCCGGAGTAAGCTTACGAACTAGCTAAGCTCCAGCCTCCAGCCAATTTCACCTCACCGCATTCAGCAGTCACCCAAATTGAAAATCAATGTCCTTAACAGTCGTTCTGAATTGTCCACTACACATTGCCATCTCAATTATAGTAGGCCCAGAGTAATTATCTTAGAAACTTGTGACCATTGATGTCAGTAAAATAGCCAATATTCAGTCATTATATTCAAGTATCCACGTGACAGAGTGACCATCCCAGTTCAATCAGTCCCCCTTCCATGTCACATTTTAACCATAATTAGAATCCGTCATTATCAGATTTTTCCTTATTCCCCAAGTTGAGACTTCCATGACAGTAGAAAACGAGCAGTTCTGTATGAAGTGGGCTAACGCGTCTCAGCGGCATCTTAAATCGCAGCAGTAACCCCCTACCTACTAGACTGACAAGCCAGACTATGACATCAAAATGCATTTGCAAATACATTTACTACCGCTAGGGTACGTCTAGATTTCTAGGCTACCCAACTACAGCACTGCTGCATCTTTTCTCCGTCTTTACCCAGACTGCGACGGGTAAGGTAGAGTCGTTGCCTTAGTGCTGGACACGAGTGCAATGTCGCTCGCTTCACGATACTGGATTCAAACATTTTCAGGAGGCTCCTTGATGTAATTTTTTAACGTGAACATTTTACTTTTTAACTTGAGTATGCCTCCATCAGAAGGGAATTAAAAGCAGAAAGTAAACTCAACTAATCTGAAAACGTCTTCAGTTTGTATAGGACGAAAAAGGGCTTGGAGCAAAATTGTGAGACATATATGGCTCATAAACATGCTTCACCGAATTTTAACGTGTCTTCACAAGTATCGGGCACATTTCACAGAAAAACTCAATCCTGTATGGCCTCACTCGATATTATATCTGTCTGACAGCGACGGCTTATTTCGTTCACGGTAACGCCGGTGCATCAGCTACTCCTTTTTAACGGCGCTGAAACACCTCCTGAGTTTACCCTCACATGAGCTTAGTTCACTGTAATACTCCTCTCGAACGTCTCACACCATTCAGACAGAAACTAAAGGCATAGCAAGCAGAAGCATTTCAGAGATCCCATCGTCCTTCTCTCTGAACGTGGTCTTTGAGTGTTGCGGGCGCATGCGTCTGCTGCAGCTACTTAGTGTCCATAGTGATGATCAGTGATTCTGTGATTGATCTCGGGGTCTATTTGAGGTAGCCATGTGCGCGCACTCAGCAGGATCAGCGGCACCAGGCTTCACTTAGCCGATCCTCTTCCACTCGATGTTAGCTTTGTGCAATCAATTAAGCCAGCAACGCGCTGTTTGGGATATGGCAATCCTCGCTTTGCCGTTGATCCAGGATCTCAGGATCTGACTTTTGTGCAATAGGCGCCAGGACGCAAAGCCAGAAGCTCTTTCTAGCAAAACAGCAGAGTCAACCATCTACACATTTACAACCCTGCAGGTTTTCACACCACAGTCCTAACACAGAACATCTCATTCAACTCATTCAGCCCCTATGAGGGGCTGCCAGTTAGCTCACTCGGTGAAGCATCACGTTGCAAATCAGAAGTGACTATCACGTTGCGGGCTCGAGCCCCGCTTCGTACCAGCTGGGAGGGGTCGGCAGCTTTTTTAGAGTAGCGCACAATTGGCTATTCCAACCACTACAGGATTGGGAAGAGACTGCCGGGAAGGGAAAATGATAGATAGATTAGATATACTTTATTGAACCCCGTGGGGTCATTTGTCCTCTGCATTTGACCCATCCTATAGTTTGGAGCAGTGGGCAGCCACAGAGCAGCGCCCGGGGGTCAACTCCAGTTCTAAAGCCAGTTCCTTGATCAGGGGTACTGGTTGGGGCGTTCCTATGAGGCATGTTTTTGTGGGTGGGGGAAACTGGAGTACTCGGAGGAAACCCATGCGAACACGGGGAGAACATGCAAACTCCACACAGAAAGGCCCCAGGCCGGATTCGAACCCACGACCTTCTTACTGTGAGACAGCAGTTCTAACCGCTGTGCCACCGTGCCGCCCCTATAGGTGTTTTGTTCGTCCGGGTATCCTCCGCCCTCGTTCTGTACTTGCAAAGATTCAACCGATGAGTGTATAAGCAGCGGAGGCTGACAGGCGCGTGCTTCGGAGGAGAGCCGCGAATTGTCTACACTCTCCTGAGTTGGCAGCAAGGAGTCGCATAAGAGCAAGACTTGTACATAGTTCACCAGTTGGTCATTCCAGATTCGGATGGGATTGGAGATGTCAAAAAAAAAATCTATGAGTTGTTCACCACTTCTTAGAGTGGACTGACGAGCGTTGGTGGCACAGGCTGTCCGACCTGAATGGAGTAATTAATTTTACCACAGACAGCAGCGTTAGAGAAGCATGCCTGCAATTGACATTGCTTTATTAGCCTTGCTTCCTACTGGAGTGTTTTGATCGGGTGAAACAAGAGATTAGTCACACTTGGAGCTCAAAGGTGCAGTTGGAATGCGCGCCATATACTATACGACCACCAGGCAGTGTGCATGTGCCTCTGGAAACAGAAAAACAGTGTATTCAGTCACATCTCAAAACAGTCTCTTAATTTCAACAGACCAAAAGCTCAGTTACCAGCTCATTTATAGGTACTGTAGACTGCCATGCACCAAATCGACAAGGGATCATTATGGATCCAAAGAATATGGGAATACAAATGTATTTTCAATGCAACCCTTATCCATAGGTCTGGATTAGCCATTGAGGCCATTGTGCTGCTTAAGCCTTTGATCCATTGATCACTCATCATTAGACCTGATCGGCAACAAACAATGACCACATTCATCATATTCTCTCAAGGATGATGAGACCTTGAAGAAACTGCTGCTCAATATATAAAGGCTCTCTTAATCCTAGACGAAGCAATGTGGATGAAATGTACTCAACTAGCTCCTTCATGATTCGACTAAACTGAGTACTTATCCCAGTCGGTGTTAGCCACTTTGAGTCATAAATCATATTATCAATCCTAATCCACAGTGCTGAAGTGTATCCCTTTACTTCAGTTCAGGCAACCCTGTATATGTGTCAGGCAATCAGAATGATAATTGCATAGTTACATGCAAAGCAGCGATTGTAATCAACCAGAGCTGTGGGGCTGCGTGATTCAGAAGGTCAAATACAATATAAGACGACATACATGGCCTCTAGCAAGAGGCAAGCTGTCAGTGGCTAATATCGCATGTCAATAAAATTACGACCCATGCACATCTACAATATGCTCGTCTTCGTTCCGTTCCCATTCTCTTCGGATTAATTATAATTGAATGTGAAGCGTTATTCTCATGTTTAGCATGTAGTCCAATTAAGGCACCGAAAAAACGAGGGGATTGCAGAGCCTAGTCTGCTACAGTACAGCATGTCCACATGATATCACCGAGGGGAAATCCAGAACCTTGTGATAAAATAACATTGCCTGACCTTGTCAGAACGAACAAGCCGCTGTGTGCTGAACAATTGTGTCAGTATAAAATATTAATAAAATATTTTTCCAAGTGACAGACAAGTAAAATAATGTCAAGAAGCCGACAAAATAGAGGATAATCGTACCGCGGTCTAGGTAGCCTATATACATCTACGTGTGCGCAAAGAGAAGCAGCCAAATATGGAATACTTATTACTCAGGAGTAAGTGGTTAGAATGAAATTCGTATCATGCATGCATTCGTTTTTCCCTCTATATAGGGCCTACAAGAAAACCAGTGTCAATGTTTTTAATCGGTAGCTTGTGGCACACTGAGCCAACCCAAACCATCCCCACTGACCTGTTGCCTGCGGGATCTTGCAGTGCCGTCGGCAGAAATCCAATCATTGCTTCCCAGCTTCTGTTCTATGCAGTCTCTTCGACCCAGCGCCCCCTCGACCATTTCCAGGTGTCGGAATCTCAGCAGGTCCAATTCGAGTATTCCAGCTAGACTTGCTTTCAGACGTTCGCCAAAACGAACCCGTTCGCTTCCGGACCACAGCGAGTTCATGCATCCACGACGACCAGCCATTATTAAACAATACTCTGGTGTCAGCGCAGGCTACAGCCAGATTAACGGGAGAATAGACAAAATAAATCTGTCCACAGCATCAGTCACAGCAGCGCGCGTTCGTCGCTTGGCAATTGTAAACCGAATAGGCTACATAGAGAGCGTGATAAAATCGTATTCATAATAAATCTTGCGGTCGCAAATGACGCTGAATGAAATAAGAACCGCGAGCAAGAGACAGCTAACTTCACAAAAAGCTAATTAATCGACGTATTATTTACAGGACACGAGTTGCCTGAGAGGAATAATCTTAAATGCATCTAGGTTCCTCATCTTTTTCCAGTCGGTTCCCTGTCGACATTGGCAAATTCAAAAATTGTGGGAAGGCTTTCATTCCCCCTAGAATTCCGCTCCCCGATCACTGGTCTCCGGGAGATCTGTCAGCCCTCGTAACAAAGCAGGCGTCAACGTTACACATTTTGGGGGAAAAAAGTGTTCAAGGGAGGGGCAATAATTCCAACCCTCTGTCGTCATTGGCTAGGAAAGTTTTTTTGAAAAAAAAAAAAAAAACGCATTGCACACAAATTCTTCTGATGACATGAACTTCAAGGTAATGTAAAAATTGATTGGAGCTCATGACGTGGAAAGGATACAAGTCCACCGCTTTTGTAAGTTATTTGAAATAACGCTGTTAGAATCAGTACACGTGCCAAATATCCCGCCTTTAAACCGTTCACTGTGCTCACAACTAGTAGAAAGAAATCCGTTATCCGCAAAGTTGGGGATATTCATCGTTCCTCCAATAGTTATAGGAATAAGCTGCGTCATAAATTCTGAGGACCATCTGTGACACTGTATTAGCTGTATTAACCTCAAGTGTTCAATCATCATCTAAGTACCATATTAAAGGAACCGTCTCTGTTATCTTAAATTCGTATGCTTACAAGCCGATGCCAAACTAATTAAAATTTTAGGCTGCTCAAGCGGGACTAAGTTCCCTCAATTCCGGATCAGCAATTTACAAATATATACAATAAGCTATCAATAATCAATGGTACAGTTTTTAGGCTCATAACGGTCACCACTAATCGGCAGAACTGAACTCGGTTACATGAGCTATCGTACAGGAAATAGGCCAATGAAGATTTTCTGATGAATAAAATATTTTTGGACTATAATCACGCCATCTGTTGTTGTTGCAGGCAAAATATGTTTAATAAATAAATTATTAAAATCTTTATTCGTGTGTTTCTCCATTTGCTAAATCACATAGGATAAAGCTGTCAAATAAATGTAAAATACGTTTTCAGCGCGTTTAAATCGGCCATCTTTAAAAGTGTTCCAAATTATTTGTCCATGTGTTGCGAGAAGCTGAGTTCATGCTATCACTGCAGCAACTAGTCAAACAAAAAACGCCGTACTGCTTCGACCTAGTGGTGAGGTTTTGATACTGTCATAAGAATAGTTAAGGAAATTGCCGCTATTTCCACCCACCAGGGAGCGCTGTATGACAATGAATGATGTAACCCGCTTTCCCAAAACATTGGGATGCTGTTTAACATAGAGAATGCAAGGATTTGCAAATCATTCAAACCATATATTTATTTGAGAATGGTGACATATCAAATGTAAAAACTTTTATTGTTTTTTTTAACTATCAGTTCAATTTGAATTTGGTGCTAGTTCAACTATTTCACAATAACATTTCTCAATGTAAAATTGGAAAAAAAAGGATTTTATCATCCACATTGCATGATGCAACTAAAATATTCAGGGAATCCGGAGAAATTTCTGTATGTGAGGGACACGGCCGAAAACAATGGCCGTGATCTTCAGGCCCTGTATTAAAACAGGCAGGATTTAGTGGAAGAAATCATTGCATTGGCTAAGGAACATTTCCAAAAACCACTGTCAGTGGACAAAGTTTTTTGTTGTATCCATGAATGCCAGTTAAAACTGTGTCATGTAAGGACAAAACCATACATAAAAAAGACCAAGAAATGCTGTCGCTCTCTCTGAGATTGAGCTCATTCTAGATCGACTAAGGCAAAGTGGAAAACTATTCCATGCTCTGACCAATCAAAAGGTAAAATTCTTCTTGGAAATCATGGATGCCACATCCTCCAGCCTTAAGAGAACAGGGACCTTCTGGTTTGTTATCAGCACACGGTTCAAAAGCCAGCTTCCATGATAGTATGGTGGTACATACATGCACGTGGCATGGATAACTTGTACATCTGTGAAGACACCATTAACCCTATAAAATCTACGGACACATCCATCCAATGCAGCTGCTGTATTCAAACCTGTGGAACTTCAGTCCTATTTTAAATTCTTGTGGACATCTCAAGGTTTCCAATGATGCCAAACATGTCCTGCTGAATTACAGGAAAAGCTGTATAAAATGATGAACAAGATCTAGATATTTTCCATTCGAAGTATTGCTGTGACTATTAAACATGGCATCCTGGGTTTGAGTATTTCTCTCAATGAAAGTGTGATGTACCTTCAGGGAAGCTCTACAACGAGCAGATACAGGAAAAAATGTGGCATTGCCCTGCCTTATGAAAAAAATGTTTTGTTTTTTTTATATTGAATCTTCTTAAGGGAAAACTTAATTTAAAAAAATCTGAGTCCAAGGGGTTAATATTGAACAATATATTCAGGTTTTGGAGCAACATATACTGCCATCCAGATGTATGATCCTGGGAAAGCCTTGCTTAATTCAGAATGATAATGCCAAACACCATATTCTGCACATATTACCACAACATGGATCTATAGTAAAGGAGTGGATGCTAAGTTGGCCAACCTACAGTCCACACTGGTCACCCACAAAAAATATTTGGCACATTATGTAGTGAAAAACATGACAAAGGAGGTTGCAAAGTGGTGAGCACCTGAAATCCTTCATCAAGCAAGAATGGGAAAACATTTTGCTTTCAAAACAGCAGCAGTTGGTCTCCTCAGTTCCCTACTGCTTGCAGAGCGTTGTTAAAAGAAGACCTGATGCAACACAGTGGTAGACATGCCACTGTTCCTACTTTTTTTGAAATGTTGCTGACATCAAATTGAAGTTGAGCATATATTGTTCAAAAAACAATTGCATATCTCAGTTTCAACATCTGATATGCAATGTTTGTAGTATTTCCAATGGAATATAGAAGCTAAATGATTTGTAAATCATTGCATTCTGTTTATATTTCGATTTTAAACAGCATTCCACCTATTTTGGAAACGGGGTTGTATTTGGAAACATTAAGGCAATCATGAAATTGCCCATATGCTAAAATATGCTTAAAATAAGTTAGATTTTAATGAGCAATATCCTGCGCCTTTGAAGCGGATGCTGCTTTGTCATAGGAAAATTTTCAACAATCCTTTTCTCTTATTTATCAGCTGATTGGCAACTGTGTAAATAAAATATTCAGATTTATATTGTGTGTAATCAGCTAAACAACATCAATAAAAGGCAATGTAGCATTGCTTTAGACAGTGTGGCATTACACATAGGACTACCTGAGCCATGGGATTTTTGGTGTCGTAATAATAACAACATGAACAATGACAACTACACCTTTAATACTACAACTACCACTACTGCTGCTACTACTAGTTCTAATAATAATAAGAAGAAGAAGAATAACAATGATTCATCTTTTGGTCATCATAATAGCCATAATGCCTATCCAGTTCAATCTTCAGTGTTTTGGGGGCTCTTGATGTTATACCGGGTTTTACCGGGTTCATGAGTCATGGCATGTTGCCGGACTCCATGCTTTCTGTTTTATTAGTTCCTGTTGTTAAGGACAAGGCAGGCAAAATTAGCAGTCTTGATAATTATAGACCCATTGCTCTAGCGAGTATAGTGTCCAAAGTGATGGAAATGATCCTGTTGGGCAAAATACATGGAAAACTCCACAAATAAGCATGGAACTGACCTTTGCATCTATGCATTAAAGGAGATAGTTAACAAATATAGGGGGCAAAACTCTTCTGTTCTAATGTCCTTTATCGATTCGTCTCGGGCTTTTGACCGCATCAACCATTATAAGCTCTTTTTTAAGTTAAGGCAAAGAGGGGTGCCTGGAAGCATAGTTAGGATTTTGGCTTGCTGGTACGCCAATCAGACTATGAAGGTCAAATGGGGAAATAGTGTTTCCCTTCCTTTCTGGGTCACTAATGGAGTTAGACAAGGTTGAATTCTCTCACCTGTTATTTTTAATTTATACATGGATGATTTGTCAAAGCAACTAAACAATTGTAATACTGGTTGTATGCTGGGTGATAATCTTGTGAATCATTTAATGTATGCAGATGACCTGGTTGCACTGAGCCCAAGTAGCTCTGGACTTCAGCAGCTTCTCAACATATGCACTGAGTATGGATTGCAGAATGACATCGTGTACAATGCCAGTAAGAGTGTTATATTAATCTGCAGAGCTAAAGAGGACAAGGGTCTAACATCTCCTGGTTTTAAACTCTCTTCTAACATTCTCAATGTCTGTAGTAAGGTCAAGTACCTTGGCCATTTTATTACAGAACATATGTCAGACGATGATGATATTCACAGACAGTGCCGCAAGTTGTATGCACAGGCGAACATCCTTGCACGCAAATTCAGTATGTGCTCTGAAACAGTTAAAATTAATCTATTTCGAGCCTACTGTACACCACTCTATATGGCCTACTTGTGGTTTAGCTATAAAAGGGCCAGTTATCAGAAACTACTAGTTGCATATAATGATGCTTTAAGAATTCTACTTAAGAGACCTAGATGGTCCAGTGCAAGTGAAATGTTTGTGGCTGCGAGAGTTAATACTTTCCAAGCGGTCCTTAGAAACTTAATGCACAGATTCATGTCTCGACTGGATGAATCTGGAAATGGCATCATTGCCAGTATAAATGACCCTAGGAAGAGCTGTATCAGATACTCCTCTAATCTTAGGAGACATTGGTTTAAATCCCTGTATTTATATTGAAGTGCTTTTATTCTTTATTTATTTTTTTTAACCCTATTGTATGTTTTATATTGTAGTATTGATATGGACCATGAGTCTGGAATAAAGACATTCATTAATTCATTCTTGAATTATTTGCACCCCTGACTACTCTGTAATTATGACATAAACTTGAACTCAAAATACCAACCTGTGAAAAATACTGTATATTACAATTTTTTCAATGGAGCTAACTGAAATTCTGTAAATATTTAGATAAAAATCAACTTCATCCAAATCAAGGATTCGCTATCAGTGGAATCCCTAGGTCGTTGTAAATGAAATGACCGAATTAAACCAAGAATGAACTTCAAGTTTATGTGGCCTTAGTTCATTTGAGTTTTAAGGAATCATATAATGTACTTAAATATCTGTTTCACAAGGGTATGAAAATGAGGCGGGATGTCGGCAATATACAATTTTAGTGTATATTGCCAACGTGTAATTAGTATAGTGTAATTTCATTTCCTCATTTTGGAGGCCATTGTGAACATAATGTCTTACAATCGGAACAGCTTGGCAGCTTAGGGGTCGAGGTGCTTTGAAGGATGGGTTAACTAGCACATGTGAAGCTGGCATAACGAAGCTCTCAGCAATATTCTCATGTGGGCATCCGTCTTATTCGGGGTGAAGAAAGTGCTCTGTTGGCGACGTTCTGGATCGCAGACAAACAACCGCCTCCCCCCCTCCCCGCCCATACTTCTTGCAAGTATAAATCGCCGTCCCGCTTGTCGGGGAGCGGGGCTTGTGCGAACTTCCACCCAAGGGGACGACCAGTCAGCCTGGGCGAGACCGCCGCGACGCAAACCGCGCAGAATATCGCACATATACCATCGAATCTGCCGTCGCTCTAAAACATGCCTCCCTTCGAGAAATCACAAGAACTGAAACCCTTCAAACAGAGAAAGTGCTTGGGTAAGCCTAATTATCTAAATTAGCATACAGGCTCACTGGACTTAGAAATTCGAATTCTAATTTGGACATGTTTTCACTCTCGGGGCCAACTTTTTTTTTTCTACGGGATTAGATATATTGGCATTTCGCAAATAATTGCTATAATGATTTTTGGTGCTCCTTCAATTCTTGTCTATCGACTTTGTATAGTGGCTGAATCTTGTGTTTATTTTGGTATTCTAGCAACGAGACAAAATGAAGTTTGCAGCATTCGTTCAAAATTCCCGAATAAAATACCGGTTAGTAGCCTATTCTTCTTTTACTCAAGCCTGTCATGCGCATTTACACGTGTTTGTACTTTTCCTTTGCAATGCAGTTTATTTTCACAGGCTGGCTGTATGCTTTAGGCCAAGAAGTTTGAATCACTGTTTGGAATACTGTCTGCATGAAGGACATCTGACATTATATTGTGTAAATACCGTACTTATAGAAGAAGACGAAAAGTAAATGTTAGAGTATGACTGCAAAGTAACCATAGACCACTAACCAAATATAAAACAATAATAAGCTACAGTAAAGTCAATGAGATTTGAGAGATAAATTTCAAATAAACTGATGAAACTGCATGGTATTCCCTTGGGAAAAAATATTGACATTTTGTGTGGTGAATATTCAGGTAATCGTGGAGCGTTATATTCGAGAGAAACATCTTCCACTGCTGGATAAGACCAAGTTCCTGGTCCCGTTTGAGCTCACCATGGGACAATTTCTCGCGTTGCTCCGGTGAGTTAATCAGGCTACTAAAGCCATTTCAGTACATTCAGAATGTCTTCCAACACCTGACCTTCTGCATAACCTGTTTTAATGTTAGTGTGTTTTTATCATTTTGTCAGTATTTTCTCACATTTCTCTTTCTGTCCCGCTGCCAGCTCTTCTATGGGTGTCTATTCATCTGGGTTGTTTTTAGCCATTGGTCCCGCCAGTCGAGTCCTTTGGCTCCATTCCTCCCCAGTCTTTCTTCTTTCTCTGCCAATTTTCTTACCTTTCCTCTGTACTGTCAGTTCTCATCCTCCCTCTCTTTTTTGGTCTTTTCGCCTCAGTAACCCTATTACTTTGTACCTTTATTATTGTTCTGTCTGTCAATATGAGCTGTGTTTTCCACGACTACAATGTACACAAAACTCTGTGCTCCTTCGCATTTCTGGTCAGATGTTTCTCAGTCAACAGGTGTACTAACTCCTCCCTCCTGTTCCTCTTCCTTACTCAGGAGTAAGATAGACCTGGAGGCCACCCAGGCTTTGTACCTCCTCGTGTCAGAGCGGAATATGTCCTGCATGGCAGCCAGTATGGGAGAGGTGTACTCCCAGTACAGAGACCCTGACGGCTTTCTCTACTTGACCTACGCCTCCCAGGATATGTTTGGAGGGGACTCAGACCACACATTCCTGCTGACGACTTGAAATCACTGACTAACACTTTTTTGAAGAACCACAGACTACCATCAAGTGGAATAGTCCATTTCCTTTTCAAAAACTGCCCCTCTGTGCCTGCAGTGGCGTAAAGTTAACAGGTCACTAGCTGGTAATTCCAAAAAAATTTAATCCCTGATCTACTTTTTAGTGTTTTTGGAAAGCCCTTCATGGATGAAAGGTGTATGTAATTTTAATGTTTTCAGTCATGGAAAGATATGCTGAGCAATTTGCAATATTTGTTCCCTAATAATTCCAATGACTTATGTCCACGTGATGCAAAATGTTGTCTAAAGAAATAGGAACTGGAATTACATTCTGTAAACTCAAACAGTGAGGGAATGATGTCACATGCTCTTTGGGGTTTTCTCTTTACCTCTGTGACTTCGTATCCTTTGTTGATGCAACGGCTAACAAGAGATACTGATGTTCAGCAGAATGCATTCCAGACGTGATGTGGAGTGCGGCTCAAATAGTCTGTTAGGAGCTGCCTAAACAGAGGGAGAGAGGAATTATGTTTTAAATCGGGCGGTCTCCAGGCTGGACCATGGTTGGACTCGCTAAACCTGTAAGCAAACTCAGTTTCCACCTCTTTTGAGTTCCAGTGTCGGACTCTCCCTCCATCTCTCCCTTCATTTCACTCATGGAAATCTTAGGCTGCTATCTGTTGTTTTCACATTGTGCCCGTGAGCTGTGATTGTACTGCCACCGGACAAAATGCCAAACTTCGAATGATTGATAATTTCAAATAAACAGTTTGGACCTTTTAATTACTTGTCCGTTTATTTATTAATGAATTAATATATTACATTTTAACTTTGTGTGCACATTGTTGTGAAATTGATGCTTATGCCCATCTTAAGAAATTCATACATCAGTTCTGGAAGCATTTTAATTATATTTTTATATACATACATGGCCTATATTGAATTACTTTGGCATTTACAATGATAACTCGGAGAGCACCACAGTCATCAATGCTGTCAGAGAGTGCATATCAGGTTTACCTCTCTGTCAGTAGCAAGGATGTAATTAAAGAGAGAAAGGCACATGGCTTACGGTAGTACTGGTATTCAAGGAAATTCAGTTTAAGTTTGGTAATGAGCCTTAGCTAAGGTTCCAGACTGATGATCAAAGTGACCTCTTCAAGCTTTCAGCAGAACGTTTTCTTCCTTAGAGTAACTCTATATAACAGCCCAGTGCATGAGAAAGCACTTCTCAGAGCAATATTGTCAGGTGCTACGATACAATTTGCATAGGATACCGGACATACATTTAAGCTAACACGTCACCTAATGTTATCCAACTGGCAGCAAAACGGGAGCAACAATGTTTGAAAGAGTTTGAGGACCCAAAACTGTAGTGTACTGAACACAAGCAAATATTTTCTAGTGCCATTTCAAAAACAAACGTAATTGCAGTGGAGACATCTCAAGAGCATGGAGAGTATAGGCTGAAATTTCCCAATCAGGAGTGACAGCCAGTTGTTTGGCCAACTGGCTTTAATCTTTATTGAAGTCTTATTTATATGCTCTCTCTCAAATGCTCTTGCACTTGTGCTCGACATTGGATTTGTGATGTCAGGCCGTGTGAGAGTAGTGGCTTACTCGTGGCTTACAGTAATTTTTGGAGCCTGGCTTCACACACACTCTGGAGTGTACCCATCCCTGCTGAGTCATGCACTACACACTGACCTTCGGTCCGTGAGAAATTCACAGCCTCGCTTTTGCTTTCATGTACACATCACACCACACCCTGCCTTTGCAATTTCATATCACTGGGAGGCCCAGCGATGAGACATTTAATGACTGCACCTAAAACAAAATATTAATTAGCAGAACAAAGTTTCAACACTGCTCTCTGATTCGATCCAGGAAGCAATTAATATGCAGGTGCCAATTATTTGAGTTGACAATGTGCAAGTAAGCTGTGATTGATTGCGCATTAGAAGGAAACCAAGCGACAAAACCAGATTCATTTTTCGGTGGATCATTCGTGGGTTGAATTTAAAAGGGCTTGAATGGATACCTCACTGAAAGAAGCTTATCTATGAGTCATTCTATGGCCAGCTGAGCATTTCCTTTTGGCATGCTGAGTCACAGCTTTCTTTATTTTGATTGACTTTGAAGTAACAGTCCTGCATTTTTAATTTGATTTTTCTGTTCATGGTGAAAACAGTAAGCAGTGCTGATTTGATTGACAATGGAACCCTGTTGAGCCTTTGCAGAAACAGCAAGTGCCCTAGGAGAATGTGGTACATGTGAACTAATGGACTTTAAAATGAAGTTGCTTTCACAACATTTCATTGCTTGATGTCTGCTTGAGATTGAGTTGATTCATTGGATGTGTGCTTACACTAAGATGGGAGTTTGGAGATTTGCTATTATATCTGTTTTAATACTTGCTGTAACCAACATTAATTAATTAATTCATTAAATTCCATTCTATTAAGAAGCCCTTAGTGATATAATAACGGAATTACTGAGAATATAGGTCCACTTACTGTATCTTCCTTGGGGGGTCGTCAACTGTTCCACTGCAACTTTACAGCTGAAACACATGGGAGAGATTCTGTCTTAATACCTTTTCTGTGAAATATTTGATGCCGCAGGCTTACAGAATCAGTGAGAGCAGGTGTGTGGAGGACTGGTGACAGCAAAAGGAGGGCAGGGAGGAGTGTGAGGAAAGCTGCTATCAGAGGCATTCAATTAAGCAGAGTAGAACTGTATGGGGATACTTATGGAATGAGGGGCGTTTGTTCACATTTCATGCTAGTATGTCAGTGGAGTGCATATAGGGCTTTATTGTCAAAAGATCTTGCTGGACCTCTTGAGCAAGTTTGTGCTACAAACATATCCATAAGTCATTATCACTTGCATTTGAGGAGACCATGGTGTGAGACTTTTGGATACTGGATCTAAAATGACAGAATACTATAATTAATATTTAAACCTGAGATTACAGTTTCAATTTACATTACAGCAGGATATTATCATCATTAACACAAAAATCGGTTTCAATAAGAAGTTAATTCATGCTTGCTGATTTCATCTTCTCATACCCATTAAATCTGCTCATGCATTTAGAAAAGGTAGAATAAACAATTTCTATCATTTATGCATTGGAAATAATCCAATGTTTTATTCAACTACAGTCATCCCAAGGTTCTTATTTGGTTATATTAAATTTAATTACCCAGTTCTCACAATCATCAATCAATTTAGTAACAAATAACCTATCAAATAATCCTAAAGGAAGATCTCCATGAACTGAGGTAAAATGTCAAGCAAAATGTCAAAGGAATCTTAAAAATGGGCAGGTGGGCATCAGTAGATTCAGCTGAATTTTTAGTCTTGTTCTGTGGACATTGAGTGGTTCGGTAATTTAGTTGAACATTCGGTAATTTGAAACCAGTAAGCTACTAAGCAAGCAAACAAACAAGCCTGAAGGCCTACCAATGACATGTTAGCTGTCGTAGGTACAGCCCCCGAGGCTACTGCCAAAAGCAGGGCTTGCACATCCCTGTCAGATGTGGCATCTTCTTACGCACTGTCCTGTTATATAACCCCACAGCTGATGCCACAGCCTGGGTCAGTGTGTCAGGTGGGCAGAAGGCGTAACAGTGGTAATCTGCAGGGGCACTGAAGGGCAGCTCAAAGGAGGTATAGATAGCAGGAGACATGCAGCCGCTCTCACTTCGCACATGGCTGACCATTCCAGCACCATCATGACATTTTCTCGATTTAGACAAGCTCCATTTTGAAACAGGGCTACGAATGATAGTCAGGGGTTTCAGCTGTCGGTGTAATCAAACAAGCCTTTGTCAGGCTGACAAACAACATAACAAACATGTCAGCACAGCAATTTATGTCCAAGGGCCGATTTCGTAATCCATAGTGAGTCTAATTGAATTAACGCCGAAGTGATAAGATCCTGTCCTGGTCACGTCCTGTGAAATGCAAATAAATGCTGCACTAGATGTTTTTAAGCAGGCATGGCTTACCGTCTGTGAAAGGAACATTTAGCTTTATGCCCAAAGTTTTACAGCTTGAACAACGCATTATCCAGTTTCAAATTTTCCAGAGTTGGTGCTCACCACAAAAACTTCATTACCCACGTAAAGTATTTGGGAAACAAAGAGGAACGGAGAATCTTAGAGGTCAGTAATTTCACACAAAATAGAATTTTCTTATAAATCTCCAGAGGAGGACGATTCAGGTTCAGAAAGTAAAAGTCCAGTCTGGAACTTTGTTTCAAACACCTGGATACACAAATTTGTTTCAGTTTTCAGCCAGTAGGTAGAAATCAAGTCACCAGACTGAATTCAAGGGAGGAGGAGAAATATGGCAGGACTTTTATTCCCTGACCCCTGCGTTTTCCACCTCTGTAAATCTCTATATTGAAAATAATACCAAGAGCTACCCTTTATGGTCAGGTTTTAATCCAGTTCTCTCAGTCTTTTCCCAGACATTTATATATTTTCAATTCTCCATAATGTACTTGACAATATGCTGAATCTTGACACAGCTGTCTGAAAAGAGATAAATTCCATAAAGATAAATGACTGCAAAGGATTTAATAATGCTTGATAAAATTATATATTTACTACACTCACTAAATGGTCCACAGTCATTCTTCATCTCAAGTGACAAAGTGACAATGATTTCCTCCTTGCAAGGGGGATTTCCTAGTCCCTGAAACACAAGTTGTCATGTTAAGAATTATTGCGTTGTTAAACAATTTTATGGATTAGACGTGCTTATAAACTGTAATGTCATTTTCTTTTTCCAATGCTGAACCATATCAGGCAAATCAAATCACAGCCAGTGTTCTCACTCATTCAGATGCATTAATGCAGTTACTCTAGTACGTGAAATACAGCGAATGTTCTCAAAACTTCAGCAAGGCTGACATCTGCTGGTGGATGTCGTGACTGCAATTGTTAGGAACGACTTAGAATTTGACTCGAGATGCTTGTGTTAGATCAATAGCTTGTATTAGCTATTCAACATTTTCCAGAAAGAGCCGGTGTGGGTGCAGGCTTTCATTCCAGCCAAGCAGTTACACACCTGATTCCGCTAATCAAGCTCTTCAGCAGAGAGTCTTGGGGTTGATTAGTAGAATCGGGAGTGTAAGTGCTTGGTTGGAATGAAAACTTGCACCCTCACTGGCCCTTTCTAGAAAATGTTGAATAGCCCTGTATAAGATCATTGATTTCCTAGCATTAGCACTGAAAGCGTGTTGATCACTTTTCAGAATCATAGATTTTTTTTGCATCTGCTTTCTAAACAGGTGTGCATGCGTAATCACATCAGATCACCAACAAGCCCCCTCCTGGTCTTGAACTACATTTTCTTTTGAAGGGTTTTTGCATTAAGCCCCTTAAACTTAAGGAAAAACTTAAGTTAAAAAATTTAGTTTAAGTAGGTTCAAAGTAAAAATATGGTTCAATGGTTTCAATATGAATAAAAATTGTGGGACATTGTCACATATACATTCTGCATCAGCTGGTTGTAGCGCTTCACTGAAGCTAAATCACACTTCTACTGAGAGAAATATTCAAATTCAGGAAATTATGTTTTTATGGCCACAGCATTTACATCAAATGGAAAATACCTAGATCTTGTCCATGATTTTCCGCACATTTCCCTATAATTCAGCAGGACAAATTTGGGATTGCTGAAAACCTTGGAATCTCAACAAGCCTTTAAAAGAGAATGGTTCAAGAGAATGGGATCCAAAGCTGCTGCTAGGGAGGGGAATGAAGTCAAATCCCCCGCAGCAGCATGGCCCAAATTCAGTTTGTGGTTCTGAATCATGAGTGCCTGAAGATATATTTGTGAATCAGTGGATGACATTCTCATGATTCCCTGCACAGGGCAAATGTGCAAGAGTGTAATCATTGCATGAAGTGTGAAATCAAGTGAGGACGCCACTGACCAAACTTTCAAATATTGCACTTGTGTGTTGTAGAATTAGAGGGCCAACACTAATTTGTGAATTTTGCAACTTGTAATTTAATTTGTTATTTCACAATGAGATCTTAACAGTTATTACATAGGGGGCTGTTCATAAAGTGCACTCATGAAAAGCTTATAAAATGGGTGGCATGGCACAGGAGGTAGAGCAGGTGGCCAAGCGGGTGGCCAATCAGAGGGTTCCTGGTTTGATCCCTGGCTCCTCCAGAGAGCATTTCAAAGTGTCCTTGAGCAAGACACTGAACCTCACACTGCAACTGATGTGCAGGCTGGCGCCACGCATGGCAGCCTCTGCCATCAGGGTGAATGCTAGGCAAAATTGTAAAGCGTTTAGAGTCAGATGATTAGAAAAGTGCGATATAAATGCAGTCCATTTACCATTGAACAGCAGCTTTAGCAGGAGGTAAAGGAGCACAGTAAGGAGATGCTGAATAAAGAAGAAAAATACTCTTAAACAGTAGACAGTTTTGACACAGTCGACTAAGGTAATGGCCGGACGAGCAGGGAGACACTAACATCAATGCGAGTTCATATACAGAACACAAAAGTAAATACTTTGTGTACAGCAACCAATGTGAGTTTGTTTGCAATATGAACTGACACACCAATTGATCGCAACACATCTGTTTAGGTGAAGCCTGCACGATAAAGGTGCAAGCATAATACTGCAACTCCATACGAGTGAGGATTAATGTAGCACAGAAAACATTATGCGACAATGCCCATATGACCTGTATTGTTCAGAGAGGTGGTCTGACTGGTTCAGTCGATGTAGTCTCATTTGTGAGTCATCAATTTTGGTTAACAGTCTCATTTGCTCCGCAACCAGAAGGCATCTTAGTCGCCTAATGAATCAACTGATCACAGGAAAAAAAAAAATTTGGCACAAGCTGCAGTGCAGGGCCCGGCATCAGAAAGGAGGATTACAAAGCGGACTTGAAAATTACACCATGCAAAACCCAGAACCCACCCAAATCAGACAGGAATAAAGGGGGAATGAAAAATGACACAGTGCTTCTAGATTTTACCCAGTGCAGTCAAACAGACTCAGTAATTGTGCTTTATGGCACAGGTCCCACGTCAGGCCAGAAACAGTCAATGAACGTTCCACGTAACATTACTCAACATTTCCATTATTTTTATGGAAGAAAATGAATGACAATCAACTACTTCGAAACATGAAGATTGTATCTATTATAGTACCAGAAAACACACAATGCCAAAGTTGAATATTTCTCAATTTAATAGAAAACTGAATCGTTGACTTCATTAAAGGGCAACGAAGTCCTGCACTGAGTCCATCCATTATCCATACTGCGTCCTCCTCACCAGTGTCACAAGAGCAAAAGGCAGGGACGCACCCTAGACCAGGGGTGTCCAATGTAATCCAGAAAGGGCCGGGGTGAGAGCTGGTTTTTGTTACAGCGCAATAAAAACACACCTGATTCTACTCACCAAGTCCTCGATTGAGCCCCCAGATCTGTTAATTAGTGGAATCAGGTGTTAGGGCACTGGGCTAAAGCAAAAACTTGCACCCACACCAGCCCTTTATGGAGAAGATTGGACGCCCCTGCCCTAGACCACTCGCCAATTCCTCGCAGAGCGGACACACCATTCACATCTACAGGTAATTTAAAGTCTCAAATTAGCCGGACATGTATGTTTTGGACTGAGGGAGGAGACCAGAGTACACAGAAGAAATCCACACAAACATGGACAGAACATACAAACTCCAAGCAAAGGTCACAGGCCAGATTTGATCTCATGACCTTCTTGCTGCGATGTGGCAGTGCTAGCCACAGCTCCATTGTCTGTCTAATTCAGCCTTAATGTTTAAGCAAATGAAAACTACAATCGCAAGGTCACAGCATGTGACTCTAAGTGCAACGGTAGGCATTTGAAAAGGCCTGAATTATAGCAAAAGACCAAAAAGTACAGCAAAGAATATTCATGAATATGAATAAAAATTAATTCCTGAAATTAATGACTCAACTGTTCACCTTCTATCAGCTTTTACACCTGTCACACACAAAAAAAAAAAAAAAACTTAATACTTCAAATCACATTATGTCACATTCATAAAACAGAATTTTATGATTTTTTTCTCTGACTTAGATGAGTGTAAAGGCGAGGAAAAATAATGCACTAAGTGGGGGAATGAAAATGTGCAGTAATAGTTTTATATCAGAAGAGTCATCTTAAGGACTCAGTTGTTTTGTCAGTTTTTTTGTAATGTCACATCCGTAATACCCATATGTAATTTCATACTAGGCCAATTTGATTACGAACATGTTCCAACACAGCATGGTGCTGGTGCCTGCAGCCAACAGGCTGGCAACCAAGATGACAAAAAAGCGATCATTACCTGACATCAGAAGTTTTTAAAGGAACCAGCAGTTGTGGCTGGGAAAAAAAAGAGGAAGGAAAGCAGACTCTGAAAGACATGCCCCAAATTATTGTGCATTTAAGGCAAAATGCTCAGGAATTTCAGTCAGACAGCAAAAAAAAAAAAAAAAAGGTCACAGCAAAAATGTAATCTTTTCATCAGGTGAATTTTATTTAAAAATAAAAACATATACATATGCACAGTATTTATAGAGGATGAGTGTAAAGCTATTGACATCGAGGCACTTTTTCTTCTTTCAGTACAGACCTAGCAGGAGGAACTGAATAAACTGATTGAATTCACACAAAAACAACCTCACATTGTTGGGTCCAAGATTTGCACCAACTGAATATAGTCAACTCAAAACCATTTACAGGGTATAGAATTAAGCCATAAGGTAAACAAGCGCCTGTGGTACCCTTCTGAAAATAACCAAAAAAATAAGCCATAAAATGGACCTCGTTTTAGTGGTTCATAATGCTCACAAAAAGATGTAAACTTGCCAGCAGGATTTAGCACACTGTACACACTGTGATAAAAGCGTCAGGCACACCAATATTTATACCTGATAGGTTGCTCCAGTACAATACACCCTAATACTACTACAGGAAGGACTCCGATTTCAGTTTAGGTACTTTGATCACTATTTAGTCTTACCAGCTGCAGCTGGCCATTATTAAACTACATGTCAGGGCAAAGTGTTGCGTGAACAGGCAGAAAATGCTGGCAAAGCCTGGCTCTGTGTTATTAAACAACCTGTCATTCAGAGCAGCCCAATCCACTTCATCACATCGGCCTTGCCGCAAATACAATGGAAGACGACGCGTATATAAAAATTTGTGTTTGTATTTCTCAGGACGAAATTAAAGCGAGCTCACCCATAAATGTGATTACTCTGAACCAACTTCTAAACAATGGCAACAGTGACTGTGGTTGAACAATTTTTTTTCCTGTAATGATGATAAATCACGAGAACATGTTGTGATTATAGGTATAATCATTGCCTTCAGCCTGTGAAGTATATAAATTCTTATCTACAATGCAACTGATGCAAATAGTCATGTCACATGCTAGAACTACTAGGTCTTCAAATCCCAACGACAGTGACATAAGATCACCAGCAGGGGGTGATGTCACTAGCATGTAACAGAAGCAGAAATAAAGTCAATTCATTTTCAATTCATCAACAAGGTGAAATAAATCAGACAAAGATAAATGTGAGACAAACAGCAATGAAACTTATAAGAAATTAATTTTAAATCAACTGCTTGAAATTTAAGAGCAGAAGTCCTTAAGTGAAGATAAATCTTCCAAATACGCACTAAATCCATAGGACCTCAAAGTAGGCAGGGCATTATTTGCAAAAATAAACTACAAGTCATTCTACTCTGTGCACCTGCGGCTGTTCCAGTGGCTATAAGCTGTTCTATTGCCCAATGTTTCGAGGCCTGTATCTGCAAATCTCACATGAAGGAAGCCATTACTCTGCTGGACCCTGGCTTTTGTCAGACTCTACGTCATCAAGGTTAATGGCTTTATACTACACTGGAAAAAAGGAATAAAATACTCCAAATGCCATAAATTAACCTATCACAGGCCTCTTGGCAACACTGATCTCAGATCAGTACACAGCAACACAACCTACAAACGGCCAATCCGTCACAGCAGTGCTACTCCTCCGCTGTTCCTGAAGAGCAACCATCAAATACATTATAACTTCAACTCCAAATGGGCACACCAGATTCTAAATGGCAGCTCACAGTTCTCCAGCTGATGAAATGGCCCCGTTTTGCCGCAGCTAGAGGGAAAAACTAACAGCTCTGCTCCTCAAGGACTGATAACTGTCGTCGCCTTGCACCGTCATGTGTGAAAACAGTCCAGCCAGTGAGCAGCACTAACAGCACAGGCGCTGGGAGCGATAAGTGCTGCTGATTGGCTGGACTGAAAAGCAAAAATAAAACCTAGGCTGGACCCTTTGTCCACATCCAGATCAGTAGATCTTTAGGAACAGGAAAGCAGCACTGCCTCGCAGAATATTTTTCATGGTAAAGAACTGATAGGAAGTCGTCAGACTAGCAGTAGGAGTGAAGCCCTGGATTGGGGCAGTTCCACAGTAAGACTGAAATGGTATGTTATGCCCAGATTGAGACAACATGCTGGAATTCAATAAATTCAATAAACCTACAGGGAACCGAAACAAGAGCACAATACCGTATCCCCAAACCAGTACAATTCTGTGTTTAAGCCGCTTCCATTACAAGCCTCGCACCCAAATCATTAATCTAAAGTGTTGTTCGGTAGTAAAGTAACTAGTGAGTGAGATAAATCAAACTGTTGGTGGCTGTGTAAGAGCCCTTTAATGAGTTCAGAGGGTTTCTCCGTTTCCCAGCAACTCAAAAGATTACAGCAAAGAAGATTAAATTATACAAAACAAAGATACGAAAGGTAAATGGTCACATAATAATACAGGTAAAATCACTGAGGTGAGGAATAACTTACAAAGCTTAAGTTTCATTTTTTATTTACGCACTACATTATGTTATCTATATTTTTCTTTTCCCCAACTCCCTGGTCTACCTCCCCCACCCCCGACAAAAATATTTCCCCTCAGAAAGCCCTCCCCCTTTCCCCCCCCCCCCCAACAATCCAAATCACAAGGCCACAAGAGAACGGGGTTAAGAAAACAAGGTTAAGAACAAACTTTCCCAATAACGGTGCCAAAGTGGAACTAAGCAGCTCCATTTGCTTGCAGAGCAAGTTTATTTCCATTTTGGCACAAATGAGTGGATTTTTGACAATCTGCCCAAACCCGTCATTATTAACCCTGCTTGACCCAGCACTTCCCTGCTCCGCTGGGAATACTCTCTCTGACCCCACTTACACAACACCACAGACACAAAATTAATCCCGCAGAGGAACGGTGCCCCTTTCTCCCACACTTCCTGTATCACGCAATTCCATCTTTCGCAGGCACCTCAACGCCCATCTCGGCCCTTCAGTCCAGACACCGCTTAGAGGGAGGCACCAGGTGACTCGGCAGGTCAGCCGGCAGCTCGTGACCCTCCAGCTTGACCTTGATCAAGTGGTTGGCCAGGGCGAACTCCTCGTCATCCAGGAAGCCGTCCTTGTCCACGTCAGCCAGCTTCCAGATCTTTCCCAGCACGGTGTTGGGGAGCTTGGACTTAACCATCTCCTTCTTGGCCATGGCGCCGGACACTTTGCCATTGACGGGCGAGAGGGTGTAGAAGATCTCGTCGTAGGAGGGCTTGTCGCGGCCCACCACCCACTCCAGCTCGTCGATGCCTTCGCCGGCGCCCTCTCCGTAGCCGTGGCCGAAGGGGCCGTTCATCGTGCCCTCGAAGGCCCCGCCTTTGACTGCCTGGCTGGGCATGGCCGCCTCTTCTTGGCGCACCATCGTCATGAGTTTGGCGATGTCGTTGGCCAACATGTCCTCAACCGCCTCCAGAAGCTTAGGTTTCATCGACTGGAACTTGGTGAAGTCCTGGGCAGTCAAAATCTCCTGCACGGTGGGGACAGAGAGGTCAGGGATGCAGCAGGGGAAATTCTGGACAAATTAGATGCAAAGCAAACATTCAGACAAATGAAATAAGGATGCAGACCGTTTCCTTACCTGCATTTTCTTCAGTTTAGGGAAATCCCCAGGAGAAATTGAATGCTCTTTCTCAATCTTCAGGTAAATCTCACCCAAGTTTGCAATCAGCTCCTTCTTCTTGTTCTCCTTCCCAAAGACGCTGGGCATCTCCTTCTTCAGGGAGCTGATGATATAGGCATGCACCTGTAGAAACATGGAGCATTCTAGTTTCAGCCATTTTCCAGACCTTATCCAATATCAGATACCATTAAACCAGACATCTTTCGCCCCAAATTCCTCACAAACGCACATTAACTTGACCAGTGTCCTCCAAACCTACAGGAGATCAGTTGCCTGCATACACAACCAATTTGACACTTGATGGGATATCTTGCTGAGGACCCAAGAAAGAGCAGTGTTGAGCGCAAAGTTGTGTAGCAGAGCGGTCGTCTACAAAGCTGCAAGCAGCTATACCAGAAGGTATAGCAATCAGCCTGTTCTGAACAGGGTCCATGCTAGCTTCACAAAAGCAGCCAACAAAGAACTGACAAGCCACTCCACTACACCCCTTCATGGGCTGAAAGAGCTGCCCCACCCCAGGAACCCCGGGCCTCACCTTAGCCAGTCGGGCGCGCTTGATAAGATCGTTGAGCTTGCGCAGGGCAGCGTTCCGGGGCAGACCCTGGATGTCCCGAAACAGGTCCTGCTCCTCCGCCTCAAAAAGCTTGCGGTTATCAGGCACCAGGAGCGGCTGGGCCCAGAAGGAGCCGATATACACTCGCACCACCTCAGGCGTGTTGATGATTTTCCCAAGCGACCACATGAGGGCGCCGTACACCCGCATGAGCTGCTGGGTGCCGATCTGGTCGGCCTTGTTGAGCACTACGCGCATCTTGTCCTCGTGGTTCTTCAGGGCCCGGATGACCTCGGAGAACTCGTCCGAGATGTCCAGCTTGTGGGCGTCGAAGAGCAAGATGATGCGGTCCACTCTCTCAGCAAACCACTCCAGCACTGCAGCAAAATCGTAGCCTGGAGGGATTCCAGAAAAGGAACAGTTAAATTGTGATTCTGAGTACACAAGATAAGATGTCTACCTCCGTTCACAAGCCCTATCGAGGATGTAAACAGACATCTACGGAGTAAAAATGGCGAACCTCCCATTAAAATTAGCAGGGGGTCCATTTAATCAACGCAAGTTCTCTCATAACAAAGACTATCTGCATGCAGCATATATAAATCAAGGACAGCTGTCAAACCCTTTGCATGTCATGGAGGACTCTAGAAACAACTCCAGAAGGACAGCATTACAAAATGGTTGAAATGTGAGATTAAATACATCTGAAATTGCCAATAAGCCTAAACACATAAAGGCATATAAAAAAAAAAAATTAAAAAAAGTCTGCATTCAGACAAATTTACTTGCAACATTCTCTGTGGCCTGGAATGGAATGTGGCCAGGAATCCATGCGGTAAAAGTATAAGGGATTTTGCCACATGATTTTCATTCCTGTGCATTTTGAGTCTTCAAGCTGGAAACAAGTCAGCTGAGAGAATGTATAATAAAACTTCAAGACTCAAAAAGAACTTATGAGCCTCTTGCTCAGGCTCGGAGTGCAGTTTCTTCTGTGTGTACATGCAGGCATGTGCTTGCGTGTGCATGAACCTGTGAGTGTGCTTGCGTGTACATGAGCCAGTGTGCGTGCGCGCATGAGCCTGTGTGTGTGTGTGTGTGTGTGTGTGCGCGCACGCACATGAGCCAGTGAGTATGTGTGTGTGTGTGCGCACACGCGCATGAGCCTGTGTGTGTGTGTGTGTGTGTGTGTGTGTGTGTGCGCACACGCGCATGAGCCTGTGTGTGTGTGTGTGTGTGATAATAATAATCTGTTCCATAGGCAACCTTGAACAGCCTGGAACCAGTCTGAACCCTTCAGACTCGGAGACAGGAAACACACACGGGTATAAATCAGAGCTCCAGAACAGAAAAACTGGCAAAATTCAACCAGCAGAAAATATCTTGTCTCTTTCCTGTCTCCATCCCCTGCCCTCAAATGAATATACTGAAATCTCTCACATTTTACTTTCATGTTCATAGCGAAATCCTACGGAATTTCTACAATAGGGAGCCAAAGAGCTCCGTCAAAAAAAGAAATTAAATAAATAAATAAATAAATAAATACAATTTTAAAAAAGCATTTGCACAAAAAGAGACATCATAAGTAACCAACCACACCTATTCATACTACATTTGGGGGTAATTCAAACAGAACATCGCTAAATACATTTTGTCAGCACAAAATTCTATTTTATTCGTAGTTTTATAGCTGGATTCTGACTGCGTTTGTTCAGCAGGTCTTTTTATATAAGCATGTATTTTTGTGGTTTCGGGGGCTCAAGCCCAGCGTCTCCTCTACTCCCTCATTTCCTGTTTCTCTGTTCAGCAACTCAGCAACTGGACCTCTGTAAAAAGGAGCTCGCTGCACAAACACAGTGTTGTTCTATACCGGTATACAAAATAAAATAAAATGGCTGGGGGACTGATCCGAACTTGGTAAGTTCAACACTACATTAAGGAGTGCATGTGGATAGCAGACGCCATCGACGTAGAACATGGTTTACACTTCTACATTATTAAGATAAGAATAGGATTCCAGCAGGCAAATAGAACAGGCAAATATTTAGGGAGCCTGTCATGGTGTGTATGCAAGTAGAGTATGAAGTTATACATAAAATTTTATGGATGACGTTACACTGTGCAGTGCAGGAGAGCTTCGCCTTGCTCACCGCACATGTACGCAGACTCATTTCCATCATGGTAAACATTAGGTGCATCCCATGGTTCAGGGTCATGTTTGGTCAGCCAACACAGCCAAATTCTCCATGGCTATATTATAGGCATGATTTAAAAAGACCTTCAGCACTCTTTAGCGCGTTACAAAACCAATAACACCACCAAAGACTATTAATAGCATTTGTACTGCACCAGCGAGTGGCTTTGTAGTTAGCTGTGCATATTGACTGAAGGATTTGTACACACAAGCGCTCCTATGGGGGGGACGAACGAACCAGGCTCTGTGTGCAGTCTGAAGCCAGCCCAGGAAGAAAGAAAAAGTGATACAGATGTCACTTCCTGGATATGCACCAAGTTGGGCCTCCTACACCTCAAATAAAACATCTTCAATGCATCATAAAAAATAAAAAATATCTCAGGACAGTGGAACCCCGAATTTGGCCACGATAGAATGATGAGTCAAAAAACAACCTCTTTTTCAGTACTAGAAATTCAAGTTTAACTGGCCCAAGAGGGAAATACCAATTTGAATATTTAAAAATATGGAACAAGAATTGTGTTCCACAATCTGTTGAGTCCTAGGAGGCAGTGGCACCAAAACCAACAAGGGACTTCTCCCATCTGGACTTCCATGATTAAAAGCACAATGGATTACAGCTTTTCCTCAGGTGGAAGTCAGCCATTTTCCCAGCACAGCACACCTGCACCACCCCTCTGTCCAGTGGAGTCACCCCCTCTCTCCCACCTACCCCTGCTTGACTGAACCCCTAACACCACCCCCATCCCCCAACCCAGTATCAGAACAGACAAGCGAGCGCACGGAGAAAGCCGTAGTGAATACCAGAGTTTGGCTGCTCAAGAGGATACAGCAGTGACTTGCGGCTTCCGCACATTTCCTCCTGAGACTAAAACACCGATGTCTTCAGAGACGTTAGAATATTTGCACAGCATCTGTTATTTACTGCAGTTGATTCTCATATGCTGGTTGTATACATTACGAGCAGAACTCAGCAGGAACCAACTACATGGCATGAACCAATATATTAATAAATGGGCTTTGCTGAATTCTCAGTTCTGATGGGTCGCTAGAGGCAATTCAAGGTTCACGAACCGCAACAGAGGCCACAGCTATTGCAAACAGACTGCTTTCACTTGTACATCTCACTTTTCAAATTACTCTGCAAAAGGAAGCGCAGTTAATTTTAGAATTTCCCAAAAATTACTCTCCTTGTTCCCTCACTGGCAAACCCTCCCATATAAGTCTGTTTGATCTTGCTTTCATTACTGGCAGGTGACCGTCAACAAAGGAAATGAGTTTCAAACTGCTACGAGAAAAAGCACAGGGCTCTTTATACAAACCATACCGAACGCCAACAAATTATAATACGGAAGAGAGGACAGCAAGCCAAACTTGCTGGTACTATTTTCAAACCCATCAATTGAGAAATTAATACAATGGAGCAATGAGACCATATGCTTTCAATAATCTTAACCAGTCAAGAGACGTCTGCAAAAAAAAAAAAAACCCCAACCGCTTAAAGATTCACAAGTGAAAAGAACTGAAAGCGAACTGAAATTCTGAAACTCCTGACATCAACAAGTGACTGCCTTGAAGTCGCAAAAGATTTCCTTTGTACAACAGTTAGCCAGTAGTAGTACTTTGACCCAGTCTTGCTAGGTCTCACTCATAAATGAGGTTGTGATCTAAATGTGAATTCCTGGTTAAAGAAAGGTTATGATGATGAGGATGACGACTTCACGCCTCACAAAAGACCTCTCCATGGGCCCAGTTACTTTGGTGCTGATAGCGGGAAACAGTCGGTTTTGGATTGGCATAATTGGCTGCTCAAACACAACCAACAGCCAATTTGGGCCCGTTGCTTCTTTTCTGAGCAATCGCATGTTGGGGTTTCCTCTACCCCGAGGTCCAGTGCCTGCTGGGTCTGTGACCGTGAGTGAAAAGAAGTGGTGCCTGATCGGTGCATGTTTCAGAGGAGAACGGGAAGCTGCCTTCACTCTCCCAAAATGGCAGCCTAGTCCCTCAGCATTTCTCACTTTCCACGCCGTCTGCAGTACTGGAGCTTCATTCCGCTTCTGTGGTCACAGTCACGCCAAATGAAACACCGCCTGCTGCCATCGACACACACTCACACACACACCCAGCATTGCCGAGCCAGCCAGCCCCGATGGAGGGGAGCTCCATGATTAATCCAGGTTTTTGAAACCTATCCTTAAAGTAATTGACTGCTAATGGATCTTCAGTCATCTCTCCAGAGGGGTTTTAAGCCCTGATTGGAAGAGAGGAGCCAGAGTCCTATTTACCCAGCAAGCCCTCTTTACCTTCGTCCAATTCAAACGCAATTCCCCAAAATGCCTCCCTTGTGATTCTACACAGCTCATTTTAAAGCGCTGAAAAAAAAAAAAAAAAAGGAAATCAGAAAGTATTTTAAAACCGGTAGTAAGTAGCAGGGGAAATAATTTCTCAGGATTAGCTGACGGGGCAGGTTTGGTAAATAAATAGATAGTTGAGTAAAGCAAATGTAATCCCAGTTTTAATGCAGGAGTTTTGACCAGACTCGGCGGGGTGCATGGAAGGCATTTCTGCGATGGCGGTTTTCCATCGACGCCCTTGCTGTGCCTCTCGTCCCGCATTCCCGCCTCAGCAGTTTTTGAGGAGAAACCTCGCCACCGGCATTCAGGGGCTCCCCACATGTGAGGAAGACGGGGCGGCCAGTGTGTGTGTGTGTGTGTGTTTGTGAGAGCATGTCTGTGTATGAATGAGCGTGCATGTGTGTGCCTGCAAGTGTGTAGGTATACAAAATCCAGGGCAGAAGAGCGCATCTGTGTGCATGCTCGTTCGCATATTTAAGGACTGCCACTCAGCAGTGGGTATGCAGCCCGACTAGTGTTCCCCTGAGACGCCACTCAATACGCCCGCGAATCCCCGCCACGTGGAGCAGTTATAGTCTGAGAGATGGAAGTCGCAGAGACCTGCGAAAAGGAGATTAGCAAACTCATATCACAAGTAGGGACAAGGCCAAAACAGACTGTATGTCGTTAGAGGTGTGGCAGGACAAACTAATGTCTCTCCCAAGTAAAACTGGCTCACTGAGAATAAACCGTTAGTGCGAAAGTGCTTTTCCTTAGTACTGCTGCCAACAAAGCTGGATAGAGGTCATGTTTTTCCATTTGTAAGCAGCATTACTTAAAAAAAAAAAAAAAAAAAGTTCAAGACAGATATTGAAACTTGGTGAGAGTGTTCTAGATTAAAACTGCAAGAGGCGATTAGAACTTCAAAAGGTCAAGACAAAAGGTCGAGGTCAACAGTCGAAAACAATGGTACAGGTATGCACGAAAGAGTGTCCTTTTTGTTTTGTAAATAAATGTCTTGCCACTACAAAATTTGTTGCGTCCCCACACTATGTTGTGACTGACATCCCAGCCATAACATAAACAAGATATTTTGTCACGTACACAGCTCACCACCTAAAGAAGCTGAACAGGTGACCCAATGACTGAGGGAAGAAGCCTGAAATTAACCAGAGCACACAGACCTGTACAGGCACGCACAAACACCTCTTCCTCTGATACACTTCTGCGACAAGGAGAGGTCTTTAATTGGGTATTGTCGAGGGTTTGCCACAGCCAGTCGCCATAACGGACTCACGGCGGACAGAGAAGGCTGCTAGGAATGTTATATTCAGCGCTCCCAGATTTGTTAGGCACACAATACACAGCCAGACTATTTCATATCTCCAATAACAGCAGGATATACCCAGGAGAAAGAAAGGAGTGAGGATGCATTCCCCCCCCCCCCCCGCAAGCATAAATAGCTACGGCATAGCTGCAAATTTATCAAGCGGGCAATCAAATCTTTCTGCCACATGTAGTTAGAACAACTGACCACAGCTAGCTTCATTCCTTTATTGAGGTCTTAAAGAATGAATGCGCTTGATTTTATTGTGGCTGCAGAGACCTTTAAATGATGCACAATACTTGCTCAAAAAAGGTCAGTACATATGAGGACTGTATTCAGGAAATTCCCCCAGAACTGATATTCAAATATTGTGTCACAAAAATACAGAAAAAAAAAATTAGATATCGTTTCTGACAAGAATAATATGCATACTGTCAGTAGCAGGACGAACAGATTCAAACGTCTTGAAGTTTGACTGTCTTTACAGGCACAGTGGTTCTCTGTATTCATGACCTGAGGCCTGTATGGTGACTGTCACTCGTATGGCCAACTTCAATAAAAATATTCCAGGCAGTGATGTAAACGAAAAGCATACTTCACTACTGAGTAGATGTCATAAAACCGGCCCATCTGCAGCTTTTACAAATGCATCCTCAGGGAGACCATCCAGCATGGTAAATGGGGAAACCAGCTCCTCATGCTTACAGGAATACAGCCAGGCGGCAGTGGGTTTGAATCAACACCTTACCGTGATCTCTACACTAAAACACTCTCGACACACCCTTTTCCAAGAAGACTGGAAAAACGAAACAAAGCAAGGAACTACATTTACCACACAAAAAGACCCCTTACCCATGTCAGCAGAGGTCATGTCATTGTCTTGGTCTCCCGCAGGAAAAGTCACCTTCCCACAATAGCATATCAAGGCACAACACCCCATTTTTCCAAGAACTGGGGAGAAGGAAGGATGAACCGCCACGGACAACATCCGTCGTCTGGCTCATTCAGATCCACGGCACAATGGGTAACAAGTGACAGGGGAGCCTGTCTTGGAAATATTAACATATAAAGTATAATGTATTCAAGTATCTGTGTGTGCTCTAGGATTTCTTTGCCTTTAGCCACTGTGGCTAAACAACCTGATAATATTTTAGCTGCAAAGAAAATCTTTTTAGCCTCACAATCAGAACACAGTGTTGCACGTGCAACTTCACAACAGAGGCTCAGTACATGCATCTTCCTTGTTGAGCAATATCAACCAGAAATGCAAACTATGAATTTATAGCCTGTATTCCCCATCTTAATTTCTGTACCTGCATGTAAGACTAGAACATTTATTTAAGGGCAGATAGACTTTTTTCTGTAATGCTTGATCAGCAAATGTAAGTCTATATTTAATTCCACTAGTACGGTTTTAGATTACACTAACATTCGCACCTACTGCTGTAGAAAGCCACAAAGATTTGAACCTGAGGCAATAAAAAAGAACAAAATAAGTATAGATAAAATCCACCATCTCAAATTAAGCATCACAACAACACGGGAACGACACACAGAAATTGACAGACAGATCATAAACATCCCAATAAAATGTCACAGGATCCCTAATTAAAATCAAAACCATCACTGTATCTCAAGAAGCACCTATGCAAACTCAGAAAGGTCCAGTGGAGCATCCTCCAGTTCATGCATAAGTCTCCTGCTAGCTACCCTTTAGATTATATAACCATCTAGCTGGCTAGCCAACATTAAGACGAAAATCATTGCAGTAATCCTCAAATTTAAGCGATATAGTTTGGCTACGCCCCAACTTCCCAGCATGAACTTCCCAGATGTGTTTTGCGGCATTTTTTTGGCGTCACACCTGTACTTACATATTTTTTAGATGTTATAGCTTGCTAGCTCATGAGAAATCGCTGGTACAGCTAGGCAGATAGTGAAGTTGGGGCTAAAACCAAATGACATTGCTCAAATAAGATGATTATTTGAAAAGATTGTACTTAAATAGTGTTAGCTAGCTACCAAGATGGCCATATAATCTAAAGAGTTATAATCTAAAGTTATATGCAATCGCATATATGCCGGTGTTACGTAGCTTAAATTCGCAAGCTATGAAATAATGTCTCACTCCCAGCCCTCTGCTTGCTCTTCAGATAACAGAATCGGTTAATGAAGGTTGAAGAAGGTGGTGTGGGTGTGATAGCTTTGAAAGTGACCATATAATTATTTAAGATTAAAGCATTGCCGGACAGCTTTCGCCACCGTGGCGAAGAGCCACAAGAAATCTTTAGCCGCAAATAGATTTGTTTCACCAAAGGCGATGTGAGGAAAGGCTAGTGTGCGCTTAGAGTGTATCTGGACGCACCAGCAACAGTGCAGAATCTCGGGCTCTCCACAGAAAAGTTCACAAAATACACCTAACACAGCCATGAGCCATAATTTTGCTTATCCAATGGCAAGAAATCCTAAAGACAATAATGAGCATCCTGAAAACCTATTTAAATGGTTTTCCAAACCAAAGCTTCCTCAAGCAGCACAACAGTGAGACACATTGCTAAGCTCAAACTGCATAGTCTTCAAGGCACTGACACCCTATACTCTGAATGGAGAAGTTGCACAGAAACCTCAGTGCAAAATGAGGAAAATATGCGCCACACTACAGAAGGTTATCAGATCAACATTTCAAGGACTAATTTCTAAATGATGAGAACAAAAGCAGGCTGCAAGTCAGTGATGAGAGGCAGCTACCAAAAAAAAAAAACAGTTCTTAAAATTACTGATTTACATGACCGTGTTATGGGTAGAGTAACAGTTTTCAGTTATGATAGAGAAATGAGTAATGGTTTAATGCCATGATGGTGCAATGGGTAGTGTAATTCTTTAATGTAATGGGCGATGTAATAGTTTCAAGTAATGGTGTAATTACAGCGTAATGATGGAATGAAATAACATTTCTTGATCAATATGATAACAGCCAGTTCAATCCCGGGCCTGAAAAGCTTTGCTTGAACGGTGAAGCTGGAAACACAGAGCAAGGAGGCCAAGGGAGGGGGAGCGTGAGGAGGCTCAACGCACTGAGCTGCACAATACAACTCCCTCCGCGGCCATTCCCGGTCTCACATTCCATGATGCACTGAGGGCACTGGAATCTTATCTATGCAGCCTCAGGAGATGCGTGGTACAGATTCCGGGGGACTGGCGGAAAAAATGACACCAGCAAAAATGGGAGGGCTTAACGGCAGGAAGGAAGGATCCATCCTGCGATAGATGAGCATCCAGCGCAGCTGCGCACAGAGCCACGTCGACAAAGACATGTGGTCCTGACAGAGCGTATACGCGAACGAGAGAGAGTGTGTGCGTGAAGTGTCTCTGGCACAGGAATGCGACCGTGTGTGCACTTCGGACGCAAGCCACACACCACAAAGACGGAGGAGAATCACAACTGCGTGACCCAGCACTGACTTCGGTGAAGATTTACTCTGCGTGTGCAACAAGGTGTGTATGCGTGTGTGCTGGTGATATGCGAGCAGAGCGAACAGGGCCAGGGTAAAGTACTGCAGACAAACTTTCCATCAAAGGGTTTCACTCTTGCGCAGCTCTCCCTGCAGCTTCTGCCTGGGAAAGCCCAGGACCAGGCCCCGGAGTTATGGGGCATAAGAGAGGGAAGAAGCCAGGCAGACATTCTCAACCGCATCTTACAAGAACACACCACTGACTCAAATCGTCTCTGGGCTATCTGGCACCTTCCTCATAACACCTATTTTTAGAAGTGAGACAGTTTTGTCTGCAGCTGATCGAGAACAGTTTCCCCTCACATGCAGTAGTAAGGGCTTCGGCAAACCCACATCTGTCTACCTGCCATTTTCAGTCTCGCTACACAGCCCTCCGACTGGTCCGAGGGACATCGCTCTCTAATCATTTAAACTTTCCTCGTGGATGTAATGAGTAATAAGCCACGGCAGACTGAATGCCCAGTAAGTCCATAATGCCTCGTTGAGGAAGCACCACCAGCTGACACGCAAGAACCGACTGAATAACGGCTCTAGGGAGAAAAACAGAATTATTTTTATCGCACCGACTACTGAACCCATTTCAGGCTCAATGAGGCCTCGCTCTCATTACGAAACGCCTCCCCTTTGATGGGTTTAAATGGTCCGCTCAGTCCCTGGGCTACCTTACTTTCCAAGACCAACTGAAGAGAGCGATAAGACTGACGGGCGAACATATTTACAAGCGAATTGGGAGAAAATAGAATTCAGGTCATTAAAACAAACACAAATACAAGCAAAAGTGCAAGGTGTTTTGCAGAGTCAGCACCTGCCGACATAGTCCCAAGAAAAACGGTGCGACAGATCCACACAGCACTGAGTGTCCATGCTCTTCTTGCTATTTTGAAGGCATGCTAAAACTCACCAGTTTTAAGAACACTTCTGCAGGCAATTGGTTTAAATTAGGAATGTAAAACGCATCAAAGTCAGGTGTGACTTGTGGTAGATGGTGCGGAAGTACAGCCCAGTCATTGCTATTCAGTATGACTGAAGCCTTCAAAATGCATCACAGAAACTGCTGCAAAATGTACAGCTACCAGTGGCACAGGGCGCGTTCAAGTACTGAGTTCCGCTGCAACTTCCTCCCACTGATCACTGGGGGATAGCAAGTGAGACTGAGAGGAAAACAATTTTATCCTCTTCCTAAGTCATTTATCAGCTGTTTATACTTCTCTATTTAATCTTTTCCCTTTCTCGTAAATCGCTTAGAAGCAGAATGACAAATTGCTTTTCAAACAGTCCTCTATCTCTGCTGATTCAGTCTTGATCCTCAGTGAAGTACAGAACATTACTTATGCAAGGAAGATTCATGCTCAGAGCGCTGTTGAATTGAAAAACCTAAAAATGAGGATTGTATTTAAAAACCATCGTATATTTTGCCACGTCAATCAATTTCCACCCACCAGAAGTAGCATCAGCTGAAAATATGGTCTCAGCTCCAAGACTCAGTGCTGTATTTCTAATACCCAAGAAGCATGCATCAAAAAAAAAAGCAAACGGACAGTAGAACTGCCATTTTAAGTCATAATTTATTCGACTTGAGGAAGGCTGTTCCATCAAGTGAATGTGCACTTTTTAGTCCCCAGGTGCTTAAGCTACATTGGGATTCATTGTCACTCAAGTAATCATTACATTTATAGCAAGAGCATTATTCGCAGTAGTTTTGACTGATAGATATTCATTAATGAATTCATTTATCTTCTTACAGTATAGTGGCATTTACATGGCATGTCCTGCTGACATAGCAAGTCATTATTAGCAGTTATGACAGATTGGTATTAATGGATGCATTCATTTTCCTTCGGCATTCATATCGTAGTATGCAATGGCACGTCCAATTGACACAGCTCCATGTGGCTACTCCATACAACCTACAATAGTACCGCAAGATGATGCATCAGAGCTGCTGTCGCTGATTCTTGAGATACTCAAGTAAATTTCATTCATTTTCTCAAATAATGCACACCTTCCAACTAAATTCCAACATCGAAATTTCCTGATAAAGACACGACTCATGAAGAAGGATCCCCCGAGGAGGTGGTCATTAAATAAATCAGTTTAATTTTGTAACGCGCAATTATTCTGAGTCCAATCTGCGCTTAAGCAGGTAAGTTTTATTTGATGTTCCACCAATGAGGTCAAAGTTTGGTGAGACAGCTTTTATTTACAGTGCTCCAGCTGCATGGAATAAACAACAGAAAACATTGAGAATCGAGGCTTTTATCCCACTTGCTGATTTTAAATTTTATCTTAATAACATGTACCAGTCCATCTGCGACTGTTTAAAATTCTATTTGTTTTCATATTTCATTGTATTTATAGCCCTTTTCTGTTTTAATTGTCCGCTGCTCTAATTGTTTTTTTTTGTGCTGCCTTCTTGGCCAGGGCTCACTTGTAAAAGAGAACGATCTCAACATGATTTTTCCCTGGTTAAAGGTTATAATAATAATAATAATAAAAAAGAAGACGTGAAAAAAAACCGTTCAAATAACCCAATGTCAAATGATTAATTAAGTCAGTCCATCTCCTAAACCCCTGTGTTTCCCCGTATGCTCAGGCAGAGGGGGCAAAGGTCACCATTACAAGCACCTCTTACATGTAAAACATGCTCACCCAGACCTTTACAGACGCACAATTAGTACACAGTGGTGTGAACAGAGGGCCAAAGAGGACAAAAGACTGAAGTGCTCTCTCTGGTGAAATAAGAGCACTCAATACAAACGGCATCACCATTTGAAATGCCAGACCACTGTTCCCGGAGCCAGCCGTACTCTGAGCACACGCCACGGGCAAAACATTTCTGATCTAACCTTCTCCAACAAGGTGGGCGTTTTGAATAATTCTTCACTAATATTTGGTTCAGTCTTTGAGCAGAAAGAACAGCAGGGTCATTTCATGTGAAATCACACAAATTTCAAACACTTCCCCTGATGAAGTCCTGGGTTTTGCCAAAAGTTGGCCCCGAGAAACAATAATGTCTTGACAGATGAATTGTCAGAATTACAAACGTTCCATCAATAGAATATTGATGCCTGCTCATTCAGTAAATTTTATTCACCCTCTATTAACCAGCATAGCATATCTGCTACATAAAGTGAAAGGGTTAACAGCCTGGACGCCCTGCTGGTTTGGTTTCTTATTGCCAAATAAACATATGAGAATAACTGGAATGGTCCGTCACTTTAATTTTTCCATTCGCAGATCTGCTACATTTCGGAGAGGTGGGCCAAAGGGTCGAATTCTTCCACTATTTTTCCAAATATTGGCCCATAATCAACATATTTGCCAAGGGAAATGATTTTTACACAGTTGGAAAGGTACTTGGTTAACAGAGGGTTAAACTAAGCCAATTGCATAATCAAAAATGCTCCAAAAATCTCACAGGTTATCAATGAATTATCCCCCCCCTCCCTTCCACCAGGTGGGTACCACACACACACACACACCCAATTAAATAGTGCAAGCAAAATTGATACGATTCATTTCTGAAGACATTGTTCCCACTCTGTGCTAACTTTTAGGCTCAAAGCAACTTGGTTTGGAATAACCCAGTAGTGCACAATTCACAGGCAGGTGATCCACTTCAACAAACACATAGTTTTGCTTGATGAAACCGCAGAAAGAAATAAAATGCACCACAGCAAAGGGAAAAAGAACCCTTCACAGCTACTCTGAGAATGTTTCCCCGTTAATGTTTTAACTGTGCAGATTCAAAGAACTTTTTCTACAAGTCCTCTCCAAAAATAGTGTATTTACATTTGCACAGAAGTTATGAGAACAGAGTCAACAGCTGTCAAACGCTGAACACCCGCTGTGTGATGTAACCGAGACGCTGTCAGACCCATCCAAATGAAACATGCACTCAGAGAGCTATACCCGCTTTTAGATGAATTGGCTCACAGGGATGACACCATCCAAAATAGCACATTTGCATGCTGGGAAATACAGTCGAAGGGAGCCCACAGCGTCCACGCTTAAGTGTCCAAACATGGGGGTGACTGTGCTGTACAAGCTGAAAACAATGGGACAGCCTGGTTTGCATTGTCCTGCCCCTCAGCTCTCTGTGTCAGTGGGTTCCCTTCCCCCTCCAGTGCTAAATCCTCCTCTCCCTCCCTCCCTTACTCAATCCCTCCATCCCTCCCTGCAGTGTCTGCTTCCTGTCCTCCTGGCCTCCCCTTTGTCCGAGTCTCCACCCCCCCACAGCGCAGCTCTCTGTGGGCGCACGGAGATACGCTCTCACACAGTAAATACATCAACTGACACACACATTTTGACGCTCACTCACGGAGACTGCATGCGACACACACACACACACACACACACAAAACCAAGCTTCCCATGCAGACACCAACAAAAACTAGCGCAAAAAAAAAAAAAAGAACTGACAGAAAAAAATCCCCTACTGTCCATTGCCCCGGTATTAAACAACACTTCACGGTAAAAGATACCGAACGGATTCTGCTCTTCACTGAGGGCCCGGCTCTGGCCCGAGGCGGTGAGAAAGCCGGCCGTGCATTGAGGTGCATTTCTGATACGCTGCTTTATCCTGGAAAAAACTAGACGGACATGAAGCAGAGGCAGACGCCCCCACAGAGACCCGCGCTCGCCCAGACTCTGTGTTTACATCCCCAGCAGCAGCACCCACGGACGGGAGAAACCGAGCACGTCCGCCCGCCACTCTCGCTTCATGACCAATTCTGCTTGATCTTTGTTTACTCTGAGCGCTGGAGCTGGGCTGGAGAGGAGACGGAGGGGGAATGAGAGATGAGGAGAGAGAGAGAGAGAGAACAGGGCTCCTCACCCCTACTGATTCGCTGCTTCTCTCCGGACAGGATCCCCGGGGTGTCGATGATGCTGATGCTCTCCAGAACAGGGTTTGGCATCTGGGCACACATGAACCTGTAGGGGCAAAGCACACATGTATAAATGAACCTGTAGCAGACAGACACAGACACAGACACAGACACAGACACAGACACAGACACAGACACAGACACAGACACCATGCATATACACACACATATTCACACACCATATAAAAACACAAACACACACATGCCATGAACATGTGCACACAGACCATGTATATACACACATATTCACACACCATATAAAGACACACACACACACACACACACACACACACACACACACACGCACACACACACACACAGACACAGACACACACACACACATTACAGACACTTGCATGTTCACACACCGTACAGACACACACAGTCATGACATGCACACAGTCACAAACACGCACAAGCAGGACATCAAACAGACACAATGCACACGCGCACTCTAACAAAAACACACATACAACATGTGTGCGCAAAAACAAATGCACACGCAATATTCACAGATAACCAACATTCACAAAGCACACTACACACGCGCACATACAAACGGGGCAGGTGAGCCAAAGTACACACTAAGCGGGCAGGATTACGCTTCGTTGCAACATAACTGCACCCATGAGAATGAATCACAGACAAAATTATAGCATCACTGTGTCTAACTACAGGGCAAAATCACAAAGCAGTAGATTCACCTCAGTAACAAATGATGCATGATGATGCGCATAATGACTGCAGATTTTGAGAAAAACAAGCTCGGAAATGGACGCCCACACACAAGCAGGTAGCACTACCTAAACCTTTTGTTCTGAGCAGAGGACAAGCTAGTTCCGCGTCAGGCAGTCTGGTGCGCTCAATGAAATTTTTTTCTGAGTTTGTGGTAGAAGCCATTAGCAGATTTGCTCCATCTACAGAGCCAGGGGCCCAACAATGTCCCATATTTTAGGAGCATTTACTGAAAATCCATGGTTGCCAACCAGAAAAATTTATTTAAATGCAAATCAATGGGAATATATTAGAATACTAAATTTTTCGACTTCGAAGCACAAAGATGGGTGACAAATTAGCTGGAAAAATACGGCATAAATACAGGGACAAACATGACAAATGGAGAAGCTTCTTTTCATTTTCCTGGCATGGTTTGGGCCACCTCATCCCTTTAAAGGTAGAAAGGTCACTGAACATCAATGCAGAATTATTCTGCGTGATCACCTCTGTATCCTATGATGAAGTCCTCCTGTCACGATGGGAATAGTCTCCTCCAGGATGACGATGGCCCAAATCACACTGGACATGGAGTTTCTGAATAGGTATGAAATGATCCTAAGCATATGCAGTCACCTTCAGTCACCAGATTTTACGGTAACTGAACTCAAATGGGAGATTTTGGAACAATATGTTAGACATTGTTCTCTGTGACCTTCATAAAAACACCAAGTCAGGTAATCTCTTTGAGAAAGGCTCTCCATCCTTCCAGTAAAGTTTTACACTTCTAGACTCCTAAGCCAAGGCATGTTTTAGCTGATCTGACAGCTTGTGAAGACCCATAACCTTACTAAAACTGTTTATGGTGATTTTTCCATCAACTTTTTCCTGATGACACTGCCAAATCCCAGTCAGATGTGACCAGCGGGAGAAGTTTTTAAATTTCCCGCGATCATCTTTCTTCCCCATCACGGTTTACTTTGTGTCATACATCAAAAGAAAGCTGAGAATCCGCACTGTCTGATGATACCCAAATATGGAAATGCACAGCTATGGGAATAGTTTGGCTCCTCAAAGCACGAGACGTCATTTTCTAGAAACGTCCATTGTTCACGATTGTGAACATGGTGAGCGTTGTGCATGCATTGAAACCTATTTTGTTTTCGCTCATCATCACTCTAATTGATCATATGATGGAAGGTGACACCAAAATGGCATCAGTTATGAAGTCGGAGGAGGAGTTCAGTTGGGCCAAAATAAAGTAGTCCAAGAGTTTTCTAGCAGAAATTCTACAGATTGGAGTGATATTTCATCAGAAAATGTACAGTCGACTTCTCCCCCACAAAATATTTTAATATTTTTTTGTTGCAGTGCTTTTCCTCAGCCATTTTGTCCGCATGCAGACCAATAGCGAAAAAGTTACTTTATCACCTGTCTGCATACTTATTGACAAAATATTAGGATAGACTGGACTGGACGCCTTATAAATACTGTATTGTAAAACATCAAAATACAAAATTTCACTGAAATGTGTATGTGCAAGTAATGTGTGTAAACGCAGCACATTTGCTTCACAGGGCTCTCATTTCCAATATTGTACTCTGAATAGCCACTCCTCCATTAAAATCAAAAGCAAAGCCATTTTCATACCCTAAAACGTACACACACTCGCCGCAATACAATGCACTGCGTTTGGGAAGAAAAATACTTTTGCCAAGATGAGAGAGCGTCGCAACAGACAAACCAAAATCAAATGTTCAAGTTCAATGTGGTGCACGGAGGACAGAGAGTCAGGAAGTGGGTAGACTGCTTTGACAAAGACAGTGATTGTTCAGGTCTCTGTTTTTGTCCTCTAGCTCATGTGAGCCAGAGAGTAGCTGTGCTCCGCCGCCCAAGGCTAGTGGTAACTGTACTCAGCCACTCTGGGTTTCCACATCTCCTTAGCTCTTACAGCTGTAACCAATGCCTTTAACCTCGGTCACGAGTCAGACGTACAAACGGGTGAAAATGAACAGACAAAATGTTCCCACGATGTTAGTGGAATGTTTTGCCGAAGTTAAAGTATTGTAAATACAAGACTGTGTTACCAAGGATGTAAGCAGCTCGCTCCATACAGGCAATAGAGCGAAAAAAGGATACCTTTGAAACATGGTGTGCACAGCTTGGCGTATACCAACTGTACATGTATGTACGATCAAGCTAATCGGGCAAAGTGTTCAGCATCCAGTAAATGCACTAAACTTGACTCATATTTGCTACAATTGCTTTTTCCATGTGTTCATGACTTGCAAGATTTATACACCTTTCCAGATCATTCTCTGGCTCTTCCCCATCTGACTAACAACATACCCGAACACTTTCGTCATAGGACACTAATCTCAGCGTCAGCTCCCTCAGCCTCCAGCTGCATCTTCATACATCCTCTCAATCTTCACTCCGCTTCATCGCTCTCACCCTCCCCTCCATAATTCATCAGACTCATGCACACCATACTCCTTCTGCAAGTCCCCCCCACACATTTTCCAGGGCTCTTTTCCAGCTGCACTGTCTGTTAGCGACTGACCGTGAAGACGTCAGCAAAAGCCCTCGAACACGTCTTGAACAATGGCCATGCATAAGGCCGCAAAGATTTCGTAAACCTTTCCCGCATAAGATGCGAAATATGATGCAAGATTCCACAGCGTCAGACAAATCGTAACAAGGAACAGTCATACCTCCACTGCATGATGCGCCTGGAATGTACAAGTGATACCCGGCTTTTACGCAACTCCTCCAATAGCACTGCAGGGCAGGAGAGTGCACAGAAAAATCTAAAGTCTCCTGATATTTTACTGTATGCGACTGTGTGCACCAGTTCACCTCAGGTTCACTGGAAATGTAAGGCTGCTGAGTCAGTTCCCCATTAACATAATAAGCGGAGGATAGGTGCATCATCACTGACCCCAGCTGTTCCGCTCTACTCAAACAAGCACAGCGGACTCAAAAACAACATGATTGATGAAATCCTCCACACTCTAAGAATTATACACTACATCATATTGCCAACTATTGCATTAAATATTAATATACATTGGAGCAGTAACGAAAACGTAAGGATATATATTTTTTTTCTATTTCTACTGAATATCTCCACAGCCCTTCTGAAAGTCTGCGAAAACCTCTAGCTAATCACAAATTTGCAGTATATTGGATCAGGTTACCCCAAATCTGAAAGATTTTTGGACACCACAACAGTCATCTTCCTTCAGACCGAATCAGAATTTCCCGTAGTGGTCCTGCATCAACCTGGGACTATTCTGCCATGACTTGACATATGGCAAAGAGCGAGCAGTTAATCGGGCTCAGGAATCATCCCTTTAATAAGATTAAACACGACTCAGCAGATGCTCGTGCAGAACTGCCCTGTCAGTGTAGCATTCGAACTTTGTGTCCTTGCCTGTATCAGCAGTTTGAGTAACAAATGTCCTCCAAAAAGGTTCAAACAAAAGGGAGAAACAAGTGCAGTGGAATTTTTTTGTAATTTGATTCTGAGGCCAAATAAACCTTTAAAGCAAAGGTTTAACAGCTTAAGTCTCATTTTTCACTAAGTTTGAATATCAGTAGAAAAAAAACATTGTTTTCATACTGCAGGACAATGTCACAGGCATTTTCTGTATCTATTGGCTGCAGCGATTCACTGAAGCTACATCACTCCAACTGAGATAAATATGCAAACCCAGGATGCCATGTTTTTATGACCACAGCATTATATCATGCAGAAAATATCTAGATCTTGGTCATCATTTTACTTGCATTATCATGTAATTCAGCGGGAAATACTTGGGACACTTGGAAACCTTGAGATCTCAACAAAAATTTTAAACAGTCCTGAAGTTCCACAGGTTGCATTTGACGAACCCATAAATGCCCCCGTAGGTTTTATAGGGTTAATTTCTGATTCTTGTAAAGCTTCAGAAAACCCACTCATTCTTCAGAGGAGGGGATCCACATAAGAAATTTCCTTAAACAAACAACAGTTGCGTGAATCATCATCTAATGGATTGTTCATAAAGTAAAAAAAAAAAAAACAGCTTTTGCATAGAGAATACTACATGAGTGTTTTTACACCCATTTTTCGGGCTGATCAGCAAGTGAACCAACCAAGCACACATCAAAAGATAAAAAACTACAGATAAACCTCCATGTTTCCTACAAGTTGGAAATTAACTTTGCTGAGGGTTAATTACTTGTCCTGACACTTTGTCCAATTGAACCTAACTCGTGGATTACAAAGCCTCTGCATTGCGGCAATCATGCCAACTTAGTTGTTTGCAGCAGTATCAGAATTTTTGGATAAATACCTTTAAAATGCATGCAGAGTATAGGTGCAATTATCCACATTTATAAATACATATTTTTAATATTTGTTTATTTTTAAACCAAGGTTTACAAAAAAATTACAGAGCAATTCAGTTTAATTTCTCTATATTGATTTGGTGTTGGCCATGCCAATATCGTGGCTGCTCATGTATAAAAAAAAAAAAAATGGCACAACAATCAGCTGGCCTATTTAAGAATAAGAGGAATGAATCCAGTGTGCGGTCTGTTGGCTGCTGAAATTCACGCCGAGGACAACAAACGTCCTGGGGTCGGGAGGGAGAATAAGCCGATGCTGAGCGCCGAGAGAACCCCATAGCCCTCTGATAATTATTAACCAAATTTTTTAGTTCAAGGTCGTAGGTCAAATTCACTAATGACCCTTATGATGCACACCAATTTTGAAGTTCCTGTGGCCAGTACACTCAAAGATGTGGCCTGGACAGATTATGGAGCCGCCGCCAGCCTGCTCACCCAGATGCCAAGGGGTACAACAATACCCCATCAGGCCATAAAGGGCTGTGAGGTAATGAAGTGTTGAGCTAATTTTGAGAGCCAGGGTAGTGCAATCACTTTAATTTTGCTCGTTGACGTGCCTCATTTTAAGTTTCTATGATAATGCTAACAATAAACAAGATCGCATTTTGGGGTGTAATTTTTTCATCCCCACTACAAGCGATATAAAATCAAATTGCAGCCATAAATGAAATCTGCACATCACGAGAATATTTAGCACATGTCCTAAACTGTCGATAAGTCACTTAATACATGCACCGGAGCAATCAAATTCTTAAGTGTGATTAATCTATCATCAATTAATCATTCCCAGCCATATTTAGAGGCCTTTTTGCATGACTAACGCGGGTGGAGCATTAGCTGGCTCTCCATCTACCCCCCACCCCTTCAATGATACACCGAGCCACCTCCCCCGTACAGGAAACTGACTCGCCTGCTGCTCCACATGTAAATGGCTGAATAGTGAGAAGGCTGCACACCCAATCAGCATCACCCCAGCTTTGCGGGAGCGTCTCATGTGATCTGAGGTTGGGGCCAGGCTGAATGTGACCAAAATTCCTTTAAGGCAGGGCTGCCTGACGCAGCTCCTAAAGACCTACCATCCAGAAGGTCTTCCCATTTTCAGGTCAACCCTTATTAACCACAACTGATTCTACCCACAGAGAATGACAATGTGAAACACATTTGTATGCGGTTTTGTTAGCATTTTTTACTTCCTATTCCGTTGCTCTAGTGTGAATGCGAAAATGAACATGGTTTTCAAAATTTGGCAAAAATTAACATCCATGACTACATTAACACACAGAAAATTTTAAACTTTGATTTTGATAATATGGTTGAATAATCCAAACCTTTTCAAAAGTGAAAGGCTTCAAAACCCTAAAATGGTCAATGTTGAGCAAAGTAGCACTGTTTACATGCCAAGTTTGAAGTAATATGGGACTATATCGCATGCTGGTGTCATATCATTGTGAATGACAACCAAGGTACTAGGCGCCTACTTGTAGTTCACGGATTGTTCATAGTTGCACATTGTTTGCATCTATCGCATGTCATTAACAAAGAGAGCTTCCCTTTAACTTATTTGTCAGGACATCAACATACCGATTCATTTTTTAAATGCAGCCCGAGCGACTGAATAGGATCTGACAAAAAATGCAAATAAAGTAACATGTAAAATGAAGCTCAAGTAACTCTAGCTGTTGAATGAGGTGAGCTTCGACAGAAGTGGAGTGAAAACGTGCAAGACCGTAAATTTCGAGTAACAGGGTCAAGCAACTCTGCTTAAGGGCAAGGTGGCTCTTTCATGCTGAATCCATTATATGAAGAAAGAGGCTGGAAACCCCAGGGTGGTATGAGGTGAAGTCTGACCGGGAGCATCAATAAGCCCTGAAGGTAGCATACTTTGGCGAGTAAAAATCCCCCGGATGGTAGTTTGGCTTTGACGCCCACTTCCCACCCTCCTTGAGAGTCCACTCTGCACCAACTAGTGCACCAGCTACAACCTCGAAGCTCTTTAAAGACTGGACAACATCCAAGCAGACACTGGCAACTAACACAGCTTTTCCACTGAGACCAAGATACCAGGGATGACTGGCAAAGGCTCAAAAGCAAAGCTGATTATTTACACAGATGTCAGAACAATGCATTAAATAGAAAATAAACAAGAACTAAGATTGCACGAGAGAATCAAACCCCCGTTGCCCTCAACTAAAATTTCCTGCACTTATTGTTTGTTACAGTCACAACCTCAAGTCCAGAGTATGCCATTCTTGCCATAAATAGTATTTATGGTTTAACTAACAAACTAATTAAATTAAATTAAAGTTACAAAACTGTCAGGGTTTCAAAAAAACATGCATGAGGCAGCAGTAATGATATACACCATTGTTTGAGGCCAACGTAGAAAACCAGGGGTAACCCTTATTTGGGAGCACTAAGAAACATTTAAAAGCATGTAGCATTACAAGACTCAAGTCTTTAGAGGCGAAGAACAATGAAGTATTATCGGAACTGCGAATTACATCCTGCAGACTTGTTGGCAAAGGTGATATTGCCGGATAACCTGTTACAAGAATTCCAATGGTAGTATGAGAGTTTAGGAATTCGCCTAACAGATGGTAATCAGATCATAGTCTGATAATCATATAAGCGGAGACCAAAAACAAGTGAAACAGGTCCTTGGTGCAAAATGTACAGATTTAGTGATAATTTACTAATAACTCAATGAAGAATCCACATGCTCCAGTACGTTCATAATTGAAGGCATGAATGAGAAACGCCGCCTCACATCACACAGAAGGCCTAATCTACTGTTATTGTGTTACTGTGCGAAGGATTTCCGTCTTGGAACATTTTTTCTTTAATAACACCGGTGAGTGACTGCATCCTGTCATAGAAATATTCTCAGCTAAACATTCATGCCTTTATTATAGACTGCTACCCAGACTCAGGTCAATTACACTGAGTAATCCAACGCAATTCATCACCCCATCCATTCTAAGCGGTCACATACAGAGCTCGCTCTAAGAGCATTGGGCGAATATGAGTCAATGACAGCTAGAACTTCGAGGTCTACTGCGATTCAGCTGACGAGGAATAGTTCGGACACGACCCATCATGTCAATTCTGGAACCATTTACCAGGCTATATAGCGGTCATTACTTACACATGGAGCCGTATGAAAATGAAGAATACCCCAGTGACCCACAAAACACAAGCGTTTGTGAAACATTCCACGCTCGAAATTATGTTCAAATTCACATACTTCCAGCAGTCAACTCTTAACAGAACTAGGGCGTGGGGATGTTGCGGAGCGGAACGGTGGTCACCTGTTAAGGAATGCGTTTCCAAAAGCGTTGAGTTTGCGGAAAGGTTTCTTGGGGTCAACCACCAGAGCATTGCCCGGTATCACCCCTTCCTGATCGCCATGCATTACTGCTATAAAGGAGTCTGTGGTCGGTTCTGGGCCTATCCGCATGCCAGGGAAATCTTGCTCCATTAGATGTCGAATAAAAGTGGTCTTCCCGGTTGAGTACTGACCGACTAAGAGCACCATAGGCTTGTTGTCGAAGTCCGCATCTTCCAGAGCAGGCGAGTGAAACTCGTGGAATCGATACGAGTCTTCTAGGGGAAACAGTTTGGTCCTGTAGAGTCGCCGCAGCCCGTCCGAGACGGTCTGAAATAATTCAGGGTCTTTTTTCTTCCCATTCTTGTTGCTCCAACTGAACATGATGCCAGATCGACTAAGCACCCACTTATCCTAAAAATACACAGCGACGTTAGTTGCCAAAGGTCAGCAAGAAATGTGGAGAAAACGCCTGGTCCCGAATAGCAGATGGAACGAAGTTTTAGCCAAGAAACTTAGCTAGCGAGCTAGCATGAAAGTCCCAAGTGTCCCACCCACCGCTAGATAGCAACACGCTAACGGCAATTTGCCTCTCGTGGAGTTAGCGAGATATTAATTTTAATAAATGAATCTAACCGCCCTTTGCCGCAGTGTAAATTGCGAGCGCGAAACTCCTCTAATTTTTTAGTTAACCAAATAAGTTATATGACTAAACCTTCCTCCTTTTATCCACGGTGTCACTCCCCGCTGCCAGCTGGCTCAGCCTCTAGCTCAATGTGGAAAGTCTGAAATTTCAACAGGAAGTCCCTGACCAATTCAGAATAAAAGTCCCTCAGTAAACTGATCATTAAATTCTTGGGGCGCGATGTGAACGCGAGAGCGTTAGTAGGCTGCCCTACCCACTCGAACACACCTATTTTATGGTAAGTGAGAACAGTAACATAAAAAACTCAAAACCGGTACCGTATTAAATGAAATCCACTCTGCACATTATCGACATTGTCCAACAAGTGGTGACCATCTGAAATGTTCCAGTGATGTCCCAAAAAAGCTAATTAAACAAAAGTAGCCGCTCGTCGGGATGGCGTCAGAAATGACATTCTTTGGTCACTTTATATTTTAATTTTCTATATCGTCAAAACAATGCTCAGTATCAAGATCCCCAGTTTTTATATTTTGAAGTATTAAGCTTAAGTAAGGATGTTGAGGTAGCCAACAGACCTATGCATACATTCAATTATGTGGTCTGACATTGACTATATTTGTCTTTGTCCTCTGTATCCTCGTCCAGAATACACTGATGATCGAAGTAGATGAGAGCTCATCTCAGCATTTTTTCATGTGCTCTATGTACTTTTCAGTCTTGGTGACTAATGGTTTATGTGATTCTTTGATAAATTTGGTCTCATTACATATATTATACATTTTCATAGTTCTTTGCGATCGTTTAGAGAATATACTGCAATTTTTGACCTGTATGATACAAAGTTTCCCTTCGGCTACCTTTGGAACATCATGTAATGTACTGGCGCGATTTGGAAAAGTAAGGCCCAATGTAACAGCTGCCCTCACTTTTTTCTAGAGACTTTTGCTCATCCATTTCATTTGTAACTGACTTATTGATTATGTTGTTTTTTACCACTCCGAACATGAAATATGTACTACAGCAAAAAATAAAATGAATAATAATAAGAATAGTAGTAGTAATAGTAGAAATGAACCCATAATTAGATGGATAGATTGAGTGATTCATAAATTACTGCTTCTTTGTCAAGTTGGAGATCTTGCTGTCAAACAACCGTGTTCTCCTCAGAGGCAATGGACATAGGCCCACTGAGCCTGTTGAGTCTTCATCCTTTTGCTAATTCTGTACTATGTCTAATACAAACCTGGATTTAAGCTGCATTTTAACATGAATAACCACTTTTATTCGGCATCTAATGGAGCAAGATTTCCCTGGCATGCGGATAGGCCCAGAATGAACATTCCTTGACTTTGCCTTGCATGGCATGTATGGGAGCTATCAGAATAAAGCATTGGTAATATTATAGAGATGGAAATTGGAATGAGAATTAATCTGGGGTTTTTTAAAAATATATATCCACTCCCTGTATATTGTAGAGCCGGCAGCTTCTTCTCAAAACATTTGATTGTATGCAGAACACATCAATTAGTTTATAGAGGACCAACATGAACCTTGTTGTAATTCAAACCTGTGGAGCAAAATAAGATTAATCTGGTCAAATACCTCTAGCGTTCACATGTGCAGTCATGTACTCTCTGTGCCCTATATTCACTTTCTCTACGCTTGCTTCTCACTACATGTTGTCTTGTAAATCAATGTCTGTCAGAAAAGTTTAAATCGGCATAGATACAGTACATTTGCTGCAAATTACTCAAGTCACACTCAGATGTTTCGTCACATCTTTTGAAATTACTCAAAACCCATTGGCCTTATGACGCCATGAAAAGGAACTTCCAGTGTGGCAAAAGATGTCCTTTTTGTATATCATACACAGCTCCCCTGGTCTATGGCTGACCGAGAGAAAGTTGCTGTAGGTGTACAGTGCTGCTTTCATATACAGCATAGTTTGATTATATTTGTATGCTGTGACTGAAAACTGTGGATATTCCCGGATCAGTGTGGTAGTTTTCCCAAAGTGAGGTCATGGCTAAACAAATAATAGAGGGAGCATGACGAAGGATTGAAGCTTGTTGTTAATATGAAAATGAAAGCCCTGAGTAATGAATGCAGTTCAACGGGCGTCCCCTTCTAATCTCTTCCAGGAAATCAGGTATGTTCTTGTATTTTGTTGCAATAACAAGGAGGCAGGACTGAGTGGTCATGTGACTGGAGGTATACTGGTAAGAGAGTAAGAGATCGTGGAAAAGATAAAGAGAAAGTATCCAGATATTTAGCAGTTTCACATTTGGAATGAAATTATTATATTTTGATGATGAATAAACATTATTATCTGATAAAACCAATTCAAAATTGTGACACCAATGGAATGGCGCATGAGATACCAAGTGAATAAATAACTGTAGCTCCTCTGAGATCTTACTCGTGGATTTTTGGTCACACCTGTGCTCAAAAGGACAAAATTAGCATTTTTATTACTTGTACAACGCAGAACCACTGCAGGCACAGGGAGCATTCAAAGAAACAAACAAGTCTGAACATGCACACATGCACATACGGTAGGTTTAAAAATCATTTAGATAGCATATTGTTTTTTTAATATTTAATATTGACAACATATCTGTTTGTTGACCTTCATTTTCCTCATTCATGCAGTGGGAATAAGTTGTGTATTGAATGTGGGCCCATGTTCAGTGATAGTACCACAAAACAATGCCGCATAATCAGAATTACCGGAGTCAATTTACAGTTCTTTGAAGTGACTGAACCTGCATGGACATTCCCCCTTTCTGTTTTTTAATAATAATTAAAAAAAAAAAAATTTATTGTTTCTGAGATGGCATGCTATTTCAATTCTTATCACAAATAAATAGCTAAACCATAACACCACATTGAGGGACAAATGAAAAACTAAATAATGCAAACCTTATTGTGAAGCTGTGTGATTTCGGTCTCCCTGACAGAAAGGATTTTTCATGTGTAAAAACGGGTATTACCGCAGCATTTATATTTCTTTTTGGAGGAAAACTGCTCGGAATATTTGATGTCTGCCCAGTTTCCCCTCAAACTAGATGTAGTGCTGTGAGGGTTTTGTGCAAAGCATCTTATTTTGTGATCCTATTTTGGTATATGAACCAATTATGTTCTGTCTCTCTTTTAAAGGCATTTAAAGTTGCCCTATTTCAACAATCAAAGTAAGATGGGTGCTCTATCCTGGAAATCACATGGAAAATGCGAAAGAAAAATAGCAACACTGCCCCCACTGGCAAAGAGTTCAACTCTTGCCGTATGAGCAGCGGTGGTCAGTGTTTGACTGAAGCCTACAGGTAATATAGTTGTTATATGTTACCGAAGTGTGTTTCAGTGCCGTAATCGTTAAGGCATGATTCAATCTCGGGAAATATTGCAAAGAACACATGCATATGCTCATTTGAATATTGGATAACTCCCATCATGACTTCTATCATAAATTATTTTTGTATTCGCTCAATATACAATGTAATGAACAATATTTTTCGGATTTTCTTCACGCCAGTTTTTGTATCGTTGCTGCTTCAAACATTTGGGGGATTTTTTTGTTTTTACCCTTGTGTATTTTTATCTATTTTTTCCTCCTTTTTTAATATAATCCATACTCATACCATATGACATTCATTCATTCATCTTCTATACCCGCTTATTCCTCACTCGGGTCACGGGGCGAGCTGGAGCCTATCCCAGCTGGCTACGGGCAAAGGCAGGGACCCACCCTGGACAGGTTGCCAATCCATCGCAGGGCACACACACCATTCACAGACCATTCACTCTCACTCTCATACCTATGGGCAATTTAGTGTCTCCAGTTAACCTGATATGCATGTCTTTGGAGTGTGGGGGAAACCGGAGTACCCGGAGAAAACCCACACGAACACGGGGAGAACAACCATATGACATATTAAAATATATTATTTATCATTTATATACGTTTGAACTTCTCTCTAATGCTACTATTTCCCTTCCCAAGTACTGCTTGACTTTTGACATTGGCTCACTGTGCACAATAGGATCTTTTTTGACCTTGTCTTCAAACAAAGATTCTGTAAAACCATTAAACGTGGGACTTTGGTCCCAATCAACAGGCAAGCCTCCCCTTTGCTGTCTTTCACATTGTCTTTGATGGGACTCTGCGGTATGCATTCAGATCCAAGTAACAGTTCACCCCTACTATGGAACAGTAAAGAATACTAATTTATATTATAATATAAACCACAGATGGTGCTTAGCATAACATTACTTTGTGCACTGTAACTCTGTAAATTGTGGCAAGGGATGGACTCAGCTGGACCAGCTAATTTCTTTAAAGCCAGAGAAATACAGGCTGTCACTACCCTTACGTCATTTTAATTGTCTGCTCTCTCTTTCGAGCAACCTGCATGTCTTTTCGAGGTGTTGTCTACTTAATTAACTTGGTATCTTGCGTGCCGCTCCTTGCCCACTTGTAATCCATTAAGTTCCCCCTTCCCTTGGTGTCTCCATTGAGTATATATGCCTTAGTACTGTCTAGCTGAGTTGCTCTATTGTCATGCTGCACTGCTCTACAGCAATCAGTCAGTTTTTGTCTTTTGCAATAGCTAAGCCTTCTTCTTAATTTATTGTAACCTTTATGATTGGGAAAAACATAATTACTCTTTGGAGCTGTCTCAATAGGAACAGACTTCCAAGCCTTACTACTGGTCTGCAGGATTGAGAGCTCGTTCCTGTTAACCATCTGTTCTTGGGTGTTCTGCTGATCAGTTTTTTTGGAACACCTCTCAAGCCGTTGTTGTTCGCCAGGATCAGAACTGCGTTCCTACAAAGCCCTTTGAACCTTTGATCAAACCGTCCTGCCTCAGCAAGCCTTATACCCTCTGGCCTCTGCCCCGGGATGCCACTGGCCGAGCACGGACAGCCCCACTACACCCACAATTCAAGACTGTCTAAGCTGGATTGCCTCTTTCTGACTCGGGGCTTTGGCCCTTTTTCCAGTAATTTCCATATTCCGATCAATGAACTCTCCCCACTGGATTGTACTCTGAATCTCCGTCTGGTTGCTGGTCTGGGTCATAATTCTGGCTCTGCATTCTGGCTCTGCATGTCCATACACAGGGAGGGGATCAAACAGGTATCATCTTCTGGGTATCTGGGCATCCACCTGGATAACCTTTCTAGCTTGAGAGATCATGTCGATTTTGCATGTTCTCGTCTACAGCAAAGGCTGTATTTTTTACGTAGGCTGAGGGTGTTTGGTGTCAGCCCGAATATCATGTTTTTATTTTATCAAGCAGTGATGGAGAGTGTCATCAGGTATGGGATGACAGTCTGTACTCAGGCGGGCGCGGAGGGTACAGTCGGACCCGTCCCACACCCTTCACACCGAGTATGAGCTCTTGCCCTCTGGTAGAAGGTATAGAATCCCCAAATGCAAATTGAACCGTGTTAAACATTCTTTTGTACCCACCTCCATCAAAATTTTAAATTATTTTAAATAGTTCTTGAGCTGTGTATGCTGGGTGGTGTGCAATAATTTGGTGTTCTGTTTGTCTTTGGTTTTATCATAGCTGGGTTCATTTTATTTATTTTATTTATTTATTTTTATTTATTTTAATCTTTTCTAGGATGTGTTATGAGTGTATGAACTTTTATTGTCTGCATATATATTTATTGTCTGCAAGGGCAGCTACTTGCACTGCACTGTGAGTTCATGACAAAATTCCCCTAGGGGACAATAAAGTATATTCTATTCTATTCTATTTGAAAATGCAGTCGATGTGACCTGGACGTAGGTCAAGTAGTAGCCAGTCACAACTTCTTTGCTGTAATGGTAAAGTTGTTGTAAGTGTAAAATTAATCAAGAAAGCAGCAGGCGCAATTATTTTCCCAACAATATTAATCAAATTTTTTAATGCACAAGATTAATGTCGAGTATTGACACAGGAAAAGAGAATTTTTTTAGACACCATATGCATACAGTCATCAGATGTCAGCAAGTTTACATTCAATGTACAGCTCTGAACAACCAAAGCAACAACTGTTATGATGTTATACAGTTTATGATATGTTATGAGCCATGTTCTGGTCATTCTGCCTTTTATTGTGAGTATAAAACTTACTGTTTACACTCAAGCATGTTTGGATGATTATTTTTACATGGAGCACTGGCAGACCCAACATTATGGAAAAATAGGGGCAACCACACATCACAATACTCACCACCATTGGTGTTGCAGAAAATGCCATTAGGCTGCGATCAGAATAGAAAGAGAAGGGAAAGAAATAGAGCTTCAGGAAAGCATAAATTTACACTTAGAGAGGACTTATCAGCAAAAGAAGTACAATCGTGGGTGCCTGAATCGATAATGCGCTTGGAGTAACTGTTCCCCGCCGAGCAAAAAAATTGTGGCCCAGAATGAACCTTTCTCCCTGCATTGGATGGTGCCTGGCTTGATAGCATTTTCAAACTAAATCAAAAAGTTAAAGGACCACGACTGTCCCTGGCTATTGCTGCAAGTTTAGCTCACAAAAAATAGTATTAAGCTGTTGAGGATCTCTGAAATTTTTTAAAATTAATTTTCCTGGGAAGCAAAAAGAGTTCACTTCTGGCAGGAATATCCATGAGGCCTGATGCTCAGCACCTCCTCTCAACACCCTGCACAGAAAAAAATACAGGCAGACTTTCAGAGCCCATAATATAAATCATTATTTGTTGACTGTTATGTCCCTATCCACCTGTTTCCCAGGAGGGCATTTCACTGTGGAAAATAAATCTTCATGTTGTTTCAAAAGCCTTGAATGTAAATTTTCCATGAGTTGCCCTATATCTGTGAGTTCAGCCAAGTCAGTTCACCAATGTCCACATTTTTTCTCAGGAAGGTATCCTTTCCGTTAGCAACAAAATATTAACATCTTTTGGTGTGGAACCCACCAAACCAGTGATCCTTAGCAGAAGAATAATATCTACTACATCTAAAGGAAGCAAGATTCTCCTTTACCCTATACAATTCCTCATTTTGGCAACTACAGAGCTGTTCTTTCGATAGTCCACATACATATGCTCTAGCACACAACACTTTAAAACATAATTAACCTCACTCTAAAGAAATACACAACATATGGTAATAATGCAGTATCTGTCTACTAAGCTTATATTTCACTTCCACTGCATAGCGCAGGATTATGTTTCTTGTTGCTTTTCTAAACTGATGGGCAAATTTGCTGCCATGACTCGGGAGAGTGGTGGTTCTTTAACCCTTTAACTGCCTCTTGTTGCCTTTCTAAACTGATGGGCAAATTTGCTGCCATGACTCGGGAGAGTGGTGGTTCTTTAACCCTTTAACTGCCTCACCCTTCTGGTAAAGCATGTTTTGAGTCACTGTGTCTCATTGAAAGATTCGTTGATTAAGCCATCTCTAACACTCGGTTGAGGAATGTTATGCTGAAAAAATCCAATCCAATTAAGTTCAACACATCTTTCAGTGAGATGCGGTGACTCAAAATGTGCTCTACCGAAAGGTTGAGTGGGCAGTTAAAGGGTTAATCTTTCAGATTTCATTCTAAACTACCTTTGAGCCAGGCGTCATGAATTAAGACTCAGAAAGTTCAGGTTGGGCTGGCCAAAAGTTTTAGTTTTTTTTTCTTGGCATGGTATAGTTATGTAATTATAACGTACTTTAGTGGAATTTTGTTTCTGTCATTCTCACAACCCTGGTGGAACTCCCATATTAAAATAAAAATCAGTTCAGAGTGATCTTCTCTTTAATCTGTAGTCATGCTTGTCTAATATGCCTCAAAGTCCGACCAATATGTTGAACATTCCAGTGATGTGAGAGATACTTTTGGGACTGGGGCTGACTGATTTGTTGCCATATCTGTCATGCTTTATGATTACCAAGCTATAATTTGAAGTATATCAACATGGTCATTATCCTTAATAACACTTATTTGTGCTCAGGGGATAGAGAGGGTGTGTTAATCTCTTAAAGTTCTCAAAGCATTGCATTTTATTGCTAATTTCACTGCTCCTTCTTCGTGACACTATAATTAGACCCGGTGCTTTGGTGAGGTCCATTCTTCTTAGTCTCATGTAGTCGAGGAAATCATAGTAGACATTTTCTGCTTTGTGTCATGAATGCTTGATGGAGGATCATCATGGTGTGGGTACCTGAATCATCGTTATTTCCCCATAGAAGTGATTCATATATGGAGTTAGCTATCTCATTTCCCTAATGTCACCCCGGTATATGTATCTATGGAAGAATAAGGTTCGTACTTCTTAAGGACTGGATACCATCTGCCATTATCATTCATCATATTAAGTACCTGTGATATGACTGCACAGATTCTGAAAATGTTGGATTGCATACCCAGAAAATGAAATGGGACAGAAAATAGATTGCATTTTAAGATCTTGTTCTTTGTATATATTATTTTAACTATATTCCATTTCCAACTTATTGAATTTACTGAAAGTCCACAAGGAGGAATCGTGTATTAGTAGCCTTAAGAGCGTGTGCATACCTGTTCCCCAAATGGATGCAGCCATTACTAGTCTAGATCATGAATTCAAGGATGCTGGCAAGGCATATCGCTGAAAATGTCACTGAGCATGGTAGAATTTATCACCTCCAGTAGGGCGCAGGGCTCTAGTCTCTTTCAGTCATATCACCAGAAAAACAGATAATGCTGGTTGTTTCTGAAATTTTTTGAATTCAATGCTGAAAAGAAAGATTTTGTATAAAAAGAAATGTAATATTTATTCAAATACACCAAATGATTCCATTCATTTAAAATATTTAAAAATTTATAACTGCGCTCACTATGAAATTTCAGGAATTTACTGGTATTCTTCATTCTTTATCACCTGAATGACATGGGGAAAATTGGGTGGAAACACAGTTACCAAAACTGTGGAGTTCATCCATCAGGAGGCACTCATGGACTAGAAATGACACCAATTTAATGCAGCCCAAACTACTGTCCCCAGTACTTGTTCCCTTGCATAGATCTACTTGAAAATGATCAGTTTTTATGCAGCATTGCATTGAGATTTCAAAAGTTTCATCCTGGTTGTGAAGCACAGATGCAGAATAGCCCATTGAAAGGGCTACAACAGCTGATCCACCATAGAATTTTAAAGTTGTGACTGTGTTCCAACAATGCCTTGGGTTTATTAAAATGTATTTGCTTTGGGACTCAATGAAGTCATTTCTGTGATGTTTCAATGCTTCCTGTAATCACAGGCTATCAAATGTAGGCAGTTAAAGATGCTGGGCGTCTCAATTCCACCGGCGCTCCTCTGTAGCTCTGTGCGCCATTTTGATTTGAAAATAGTCACTTTCTCCTCTGCTTATTATTACAGCAATTAATCACGATCCTCTGCATTCTATAGCTTAGTATGTGCACCTTTCATTTGATAGGTTGACCCTTTTTGACAGAAGGCAGAATGATTGTGTTCTCATATAGGGATATTTGAGTGTGAATGAAGCGGTAACTCTTATCAATTAGAATTTTAGTTCTGTACTCTCATAATAAAAATGGCACAATGGTACTGGATAACTCTATTTAGTGCCACAAATTCTTTTGAAGTCCACACAAACTCTGAAATTTAATTTGGTTGTATTTTTACGGCCAAAGGAGATGATTTGTCTAAATAACAATTACAGCTAACAGTTTGCACGCGTGTGCACATTTGCGTCTGTGTTGAATGTTTGTGCGTGAGATTGTGCGCATTCAAAAGAGAGAGAGAGAGAAAGATGTAGCCTCAACGGTGGAAGAGAGAGAGATTTAAAATAGTGACCGGGAAAAAAGAAAAGGGATGAGTGAGAGAGTCAAAGAGAGACAGAGAAATAGTGGGAGAGAGAGGGGCAGAGCAAGAGAGCAACTGTAGTTAAGCACTGACTCTCGCACGGAGACAAACACAGACAAGCAGGCAGAAGAGAAGCGACATTCTTTCATCTGTATCTGAATGACAGAGAAATACCGCCACAGAGAGAGAGAGAGAGAGAGAGAGAAAGGCGGAACAAAAGGAGATGGAGATGAAAACAAACTAGGGTAACCAACAGAAAAAGGATAACCCGCGGAGATACCCCAGCCCCCCTTCATCCATCTCTAGGGAACAAGGGAATACAGCGAATGGATGAAATAAAGAGAGAGGGATAGCGTGTGTAAAGGAAGGCTGCTGACTGTGCTAGGATATTATTTGGAATAGCTATAAGAATACGGGGACAGGTAAAGGCAGGGAAGCGCAGATTGCACAAGACAGCGGAGGAGCGTAAGACGGTTTAGGTCTGTTTCGTCTTCCCTTGATGCTAATTTTTAGGGAGAAAGAACAAGAAGCGAGGATCAGGAAAGAGGGAGAAAGAGGGACTGGGAGGAGACCGAAGCAGAGGGATTGACTGACTGAGGATGGCACTGGATATCATTTGATAAAGAAGTCAAAAATTAAAAAAAAAAAATCATTCATTTTGAAACACTTTGACAGCTGTAATTGCTTCCAACTCCAGTCTTTCTCATCCTTTTCACTCATGATTTCATGCTGGCAGCCAAGGGAATGGAGGGAATTAACCCTCGCAGAATGAAAACGAGCGTGATTTTATAATGACAATGACTGCGTTCCACTGTAACAAGGGAAGAGGGATGTCAACCGGGATAGTCGGGACCAGACTTTACTACAAGACACAGGTATACTCATAGGGATACTAATTCATAACTATTCATCACTCATTACCATTTTCATGCCTCCCACATAATTTTACCAAGCTGACCTGAAATACATGTTTGTTGAGAAGCTGCTTGGTAAAGTACTGTATATCTGATTTGTAAGAATCACTGTAACCTGTAGCTATTTTCTACATCATTATAGTCATCCAATAAACCATTCAACATGACCTGAACAAAATTAAATTGCGTTTAACATCACCAGTAGTAAAATTATAAGCATATTTGTTCCTAAATTAAAATTACTGAATTCTTCTGTCTTTTATTTCACACATATTTGGTGCTCATTTCACATTTTACAATTAGCTTCAATCACTTTTCATGCCGCATATATCGCCTGTGACCATATTGCTGCTAGAATTCTGAACGCATTTATAACCAAATGATGTAAGAGTTCATAAATCAAGCGAAATTGCCGCTCTGTCTATTCCCTTTTCTCATTGTAAGGCAAAAATTTGTTATTTTATTCGCATTATTTACATTTTTTACGGTCATTTCAAAAGTTTTATGAATTTACAGTCACTAATTATGTAATATAAAGTGCAATTGCGTGTGATTTCAAAGTGACAATGAAATTAAAAGCCATGTTATATTTGTTAGGACAGAATTTTGGAAGAATTTGCACCTGATTACTTGCACCTCTGATTTCCTCTTATGTCACTCTGACACTGTCACCCTGTCAGAGTGCCTGCACGTCAGAGTGTTACTGCGAGCAGAGTCGTGAATCCTGTCGATTATAAAAAGCTTAAGAGGAAGGATTGAGAGAAAGACTGGGAGTTGGAAGAATAAAAGTTGAAAATATTACAGAGAAGGCAGAGAGCAATAGTCTTCAACATAATGCTCCAAAGATCACAAAGTCTGAAAGTAGGAGAGACACTAAGGAGTTGAAAAAAACGCATATACTTATCCATACATGGAAATCAAGAAAAGCTAAAGAAAGGTCACTGACAGTATGAAACTGAAATAAATACCAAGAGCAAAGAATAACAAAACGCAAAACATTCTGTGTGGTGGTGCCGAATGAAATCTCATTAGTCTCCACCGAGTTTCCTCAATTTTTTCCTCCATCATTTCTTCGTAACTGAAGAGGAGGCCAAAGAAGATTGAAGAGCCGTAGGAAGAAAGGATATCATAAGAAGAGAGAAGTACGTATAGGGCGATAGAGAGAGGAGGTGTGCCTGGCTGTCTCCCCCCTCGGCCAATCTTCTGTTGCGAGACTGGCGAGCACAGCCATGGCGTTCACCTTTGCCGCCTTCTGCTACATGCTCACACTCGTGCTGTGCGCCTCCCTCATCTTCTTCATCATCTGGCATGTGAGTATTTGTTTCTACTCTCAATAAAACAATCACATTTGCACTTTCATAATTTCACACACTCACTCACACACACACACACATGTACACACACGAGGCTCCACAGCTGCCAGGGTATTGACTGCTCTGAATTTTTATGTGCTCTGACTCAACTGACCTCTTAATTATTACCTTACAGGGCAGCCTTTATTTGGGCAGTGAGACAGGTTTTGAATTTTTGAGCCATACTCAAGTACTCAAGCACAATACATTTCAAAGCAATATATATGAGGTTTATATATGAGGTTAAATGGAGGCCGTCAGCCTCAATGTACAGGAATTTTCATCTTGTATGTTGAGTGAACATTGTTGGAATTGGAGCCCGTTATATACATTTTATGTATACATTTTATGCATATACATTGGGACTGGGAATTGTTTGCAATGGTGACTGAAATGTTAAAGAAATAGCAAACCCCCTCCGTCATCTACAGAACAGCATGACTGCAAGCTGCGGAAGAGCCCTGGTAGAAAACAGAATTACTCCAAGCCGTCATCTTGGGCTCCGTTTGGGCAGTTAAAAAAAAAAAAAAAAGGCTGACAGACAAAGGCTGGCTGGCTGAGTTTTAACAGCAGGTTATGTAACTCCACGTACTCACAGGTTCAGTCTCTGTTCAGTCAAGCTAGTGAAACTGATTTAAGTTAACTGATAATGATAAAGATCTTGTGACAGGTAGAATTTCCTTGGGGGATGGGGGGGAAAGGAGGCTGTCACTGTTGGTGATGCTTCCTCAAGCTGCAGGTACTGGGATAAGCATGTCGCACATGAGCTGTCGAGCTTGTGACTCCGTTTTCCTTTTGGGAGCGATGGAATCTTCACTCAGCATACAGAAGGAGGTGAAGGAGAGTGAACAAACGCAAATTTCATACAGTTGGGATACATATATAACACCTGCTGACTGAGTGATTGTTTGATCTGATGTGGAATGAAATTCGGAAGGACTGTGTTGTTGTTGATCGCCTTTCATAGACTCATATATTGCTGGTATACTTTATTGTTAAATAACTTTCAGTAGGCTATATGTACGTGGTTAACCTGTACACATGCACTGTACGTGCATGACCTTTCAACATTTGAATGTGCGCACATCACCTATAAATGCATTTATCATTTGTCTGTGTGACATTTATTAGTTGAATCCGCACATACCCAATATGTAACTGTGTATCTCTGTTCGAGACAGCACATAAACTCAACAGCTGTGTGAGCTCACATCATCTGTATGGGCGTGAGTTTGCATACCAACTATTCATCTCCAACTGTGATGATTGTGAGAAGTGTGCACTCGCCAGCTCTACTCTTATGTGTCGAACCACTCAGCGATTGGGCATAAATATACCGGTTTCACTCTACATTGGATGTGGCACTCAGTCTTATCTGGAACTGAGGTGTACAGCGTTACAAGAGAAAAATAGAGAACCTCAGGTGAAAAATATGGGTGACAGATAATACAAATTGATTTTACTGTATTCCTCGAACAGCAAGCACAGACTGAGCAATGACACGCTAGCGCGTATTAATAATGCCAATAATTATATGAGCTACAAGTTATCACTGCTGTGCATACATGCTGCATTTTGGGACCTAACCTTAATGAGGTCAGTACGCAAGGCGTACTGATTACATCAGGTACGGGGGCTAAGAGGAGAAAATGCAGCTATCAGTGTTCCATGTTCGTTAAGTGTGAGCCAGAGAGCAGGTCATAAAAAGCCAGTTGATAACGATCCTGTGAATATGAGCACAGCCTAGAGATTGAGCTTACTGTCAATCATCATCAGCAAAGAACATTATTATTCTACACCAGCTACATCTGTAACTTTGATTATTACTGCTCTGATATTTAGATGTGAAAATCACCTTGACTGGCGACTGAAGCAGCTGAGAGAAATTACTCCTGGACTGAAAGACAGGAGTGGCATACCTGAATAGAATATAAATTGTTCGTATGTATAAATGCTAAAATTGCCCAAATCCATGCGTGCTTTTTTCACTCTGACGACAATCTGTCAGTTAGTCGTGAATAGTAAGTTAATTGCTTCAAGGTCAGATGATGTAAGAAGGTACCATACATTATTAGCTTCATGTTATCAATGTGATATTGAGAAGCGACCAATGTTGTGAATAGATTATTCTGAAGCAAGAAAACAATCAGAACATAAGAACAATGAGAACTCAGTTTTTGTTCATGTCCATAATATGCAAATTACAGTCATTCTGGGAATTGCATGGTGATAAGTGTTCTGTATGTAGGTGCCTGTGTTTGAGTGCGTGTGTGGACACGTGTGCATGTGCGTAATAATTGCATCCATGAATCATGGATGAGCACAGAACATTATATGTCTGAGGCAGCAACGTTGCGTGATTTCGTACACATGTATGTGAGAGTGCACGTCTGCATCCGATTCAGTAGCACACAGTGTGATTGAAAATGCTTATCAGAACATAATTGTGCTTCCACAACCCCCTCCATCTGCCCATCACCCTCCCTCTCTCTCTCTCTCTCTCTCTCTGAAGCATTCACCCAGTGGGACTGGTTGTTCACTTCAGTCGTAACCATGGCACCCGCTTAAAGTGCTAGTCCAGTCACCATGGTAACCGAATCTGTTTACAACAAAGAGGGGAGAGATGAAGGGAGAGGGAGCGTGAGAGTGCGGAGAGATAGAATTTATATGATTATATGAATTTGGGAAATTCACTGTCCGCTTTGATAGTAGTTGCAGATTTCCTTAGTTGTCGTTTCATTCAAGGAGTCGTGCCAGCATGGATGGAAACAAGGTGGAAAAATCTGGAAATGTAAAGGAGGGGAGGTGAGGGTGCAGCTTGCGAAGCGTGTGCAAAGATGGCGTCAGAAGAGAAATGGCGGAGCGGTGCGATTAGTCAACAGACAGACAGAAAGATAGACGCTCTAAGAGAGACATGTGGCAGGAGAGAGAGTTACTAGAGTAACATGCTGGGATTTAAATAGGCCTAAGTTTAGCAGAACCATAGAAAATGTGGGTTAGGATCCTAAAAATGGAAAGCATGCACTCTAGACAATGTGTGGAGGACAGTTTTGGAATATGACATGGACTCAACGCCAGACTGCTTTTCCTCTATCACTCTCTACTATGAACTCGCATGCTCCATGTCGCTCTTTATTTTCCCCAAATCCATCCTGAGCCATTGTGCCTGTGTTTCTCCAGGTATATTCCATAAATATCTCTCTTCCCATAGATCATTGCATTTGACGATCTTCGCCAAGACTTCAAAAATCCCATTGACCAGTGCAACCCGACAAGAGCAGTAAGACCATCAATACTCAAATACTAACACGTATTCAGGAAACAATGTTATGTTACATTGCTCAGAACAGAGTGAAATATAGTGCAAAATAGGCCAAAATAATCATATTTTAATGGATTGTCAAACACGGTAAGCACACAGACTATGCCTTAAGTAATTTTACATACATACAATTAAAATGTATTCTTCAGTTACACATAAAATTTGAGTTCAGAGATTGTATTTTTGTATGTTATAGACATTTATACGAATGTTACCTTTCCTTTGACTAAGTCGATTGAAAATCAAATCATTGCTTGTATTCACAACTTGCATATTTCGGTTGTTTTTATTTTTAGAGGGAAAGAATACGGAATATTGAAAGAATCTGTAACTTACTGCGGACTGTGAGTACACATTTTTGTATAAAATTTGTGTGTATCTTCAGTGCTGGAGCTTATAATGGGGTGCAGGGTTGTGTAATGGTTTGGAAACTGGGTTTGCCTCAAAGCTTGTGGGTTCACATCCCTAATGGGGCTTTGCCAGTGTATCCTAGAGCAAGCCTGCACTGCACCACGCACAGCTGTATGCATTCATTTGATGTTGGAAAATGTAATATCCCTCAGAGTGACAGCATGTGCTAAATGCTGATGTGCAATTCCTGTCATAATAAGATTATTGTCCTCAACAGTCCTAAGCCCTGAACATAGTTGTGCGCAGAAAGACTCCATTAAGACACCTTAATGGCCAGCTAATGAGATATGTGACACAAAAAATGAACCGATAATGATGAAGAACTATTGCTGGAGGTGGAGTGAGAAAATAAAGAATGGGTACATTACAGTGACATGAGGAAATGAGACCTGACAAGTGCCTTCCATCTGTGTCTCCCGTGAAGACTGTGACGGATCGATTCATATTCAGCCCATTCCTGCACCTGCTGCCACTGCCTACCCCCCCCAGCCCCCAGCATCCCCTCCCAGACAACCTTTCGCCCTCCCTGTCAAAAGGGATTCAGTCGTTTGTGCAGCCAGAGTGCCTCAGTTAATCCTTAGCATTGTAATGCAGTGAATGTGTTTGGACTCGAATGAACATTCCAGAACAGGCAGATTTGTACGTTCCCTCCCGTCCTCAGGAGGAGGCTGGTAGGAACCACTTAGAACAGATCAAAGATGAAAAGGGAGAGAAGAAAAGAGCATGAGAGGACAAATGAACAGAAGTAATGTTAGGGAGCTGTAAAAGGAAGCATTGAAAATTAGGGCTGATCATACAAGTATACTCAGAAAAGAAGTATACAGGATGTTGGCATTCATTACCTACTGGGTACAGTGGCAAAATTGTCAGAAATTGCTTTGTATTTACTCATTTGGCAAGTATGCATGTACAATTTCTGTGGTTATGTTTGAATGTAGTGTATTGCTTTAATTTCTGATTTGTACATTAATTTTGGGGGACAGTATGGTGATGTATGGGTTTGAAAAGGCCTTGGTCATCTTGTGTGAAGCTTGAAATTGTGTAGGTTTCCTCTGGTCCTGTACCCTTGCACAGTCCAAAGACATACAAATCAGGCACAATGGAGAGACTATATTGTTGTGAGTGAGTGAGTGAGCGAGCGAGCAAGTTGCGTGTAAAGTGTGAGGTCAGTGAGCAAGTGGTGTGTGAAGAGTGGGCCCTGTAGTGGGTTAACAAACAGTTCAGAGTACATACCTGTCTCTGTCCCTAGGTGCAATAATCGATGGGTACATTTGTGTACATTCTATTTATTAATACTTGCTTGTGTACAATTCATTGATATTTCTTGTATTGCCCCCAGCTGGTTGTCCCAGAGTACTGCATCCATGGGCTGTTCTGCTTGATGTTTATGTGTGCTGCGGAGTGGGTCACACTGGGACTCAACATCCCTCTGCTCTTATACCACATGTGGAGGTACTCACCACTGCACTCTTACTCTTGCTCCTTGACAATCAACCACCATTGTGCTCCCAAAGGTCCCTCCAGTGGGGGTGCTCAGTAACACTTCTGAACATTTTTCTTTTTTTCCTTGAATACTAGCCTTTATGTTTTATTTACTGCATAAATATTTTGGCAAAGGCTCTCCACAAATTTGCAGTCCCTTGGTGCTGTATCAACACTATATATGAATCTCAGGATAGAATTGTGCATCACAGTCGGTGGGAGGTCGAGTAATTATTTTTTTCTTAATTTATTTGAAATTGTCTGAGGCAACAATTCATAGTTTTTACATTACGTCACAATTTAATTGACACGCCCACCCGGAGGGCGAAAGAGAGATTCCTCCACTTCCCTCCCGTCATTTTAACCATACTGACTAGCCAAAATACCAGTTATTTGTTGTTCAGTTGAATGCAGTGACTGGTGAAAATGAAAGCCAGGTTTGCGCTTGTACAGAACCCTGTCCAGAAAAAAAATAAATAAAAAAAACCGAGAGGAGGCAATTGTGGATTTGTTGCTGCCGTTACTAGGCTACCACTGAACGGCTGGCTGGTAATCGTAGACTAACAACTGACACAATCAATGTTTGATAGCTAAATAGATCGCCTTCACTTTGAAAGTGAGGATTTTTTTCCCTTCACCTCCCTAACAACAGCATCATTGACCCATCTTGATTGAAAATACATATAACTACAGGAATTGCCTAAACCGTCCTCGTCTAAAACGGAAACTCGCTTATATCAGACAACAGCTCAAGTCCCAATTTTTCTGTCATGTTTTTCCATTAAATAAACATTGAATATACCGGATTTTCTATGACGGATTTTCGCTTAAATTGGACAAAATGTCCAGTCCGGTCACAATGCATTTCCAAAAAAACACTCGTGTACAGGCCTACTGGACCAGCTGGTTTGCACCATGCACATGCACAGTTGCAACAGAGCAACAAAATGAAGTTCAGCTTTCCTACACTGTCATAAACTGACATAATTTAACAGTTAAATTAACGCAGTGTCTTATTTTAACTGTAAGTGGAGTCCTGCGTGCATTTAAGCATGGGTTACGCGTAACATGGACGGAACTCTGTTGAAAACTTATTATTAAATTACAATTAAAATAACTGGCAAAAAAGATGCAAGTTTATAGCAGTGCATTCGTAGAAACTGAAACTGCCGCAGTTTAATTTACATACTAAAGATTTAACTCTTCTTCATTGATCCAAGTTGGAGCAACACGCAGTATCATCCTGTTAGCCCACCATTGTGTCAGGGCAAAGACGGATGAAATGAATAAAACAAGTAGGTACAAGTACGTGCACTTCAGAATGAATTTATTCCAATCTAAGCATAGGTTAGATATAAATTCATACATGTGTACAGTACAACGGATATAATCTGTTACTCGCATAGCGGATATAATCTGATTTGTGCGTATAACGGATTTTGTCCGTTTTATGCGTATAGCAGATTTCATTCATAGCGGACAAAATGAGCTGTTCCACTTGAATCCGAAATATGTTAGTTTTACTGCATCGGTACTTTAGTATGCATTAATCCTGGCAGCAGTTCAAGGGGAAAGACTCTGCACAAGACAGCTAGCAATATAAAATGTGAAAATTGCTAAAGTGGAGCCACGATAATGTTAGGGACTTGGCTAACTGTTTTTAATTAGGCTTACTTTGGCAGGAGCTGCAGATGGATTACAGGTGCCTATGACGCGATGTTTCTTAACATATTGTTCTTCTTTAGTGGGGTAATGTATATTGGGGGGTTGAAACAAATAGAATAGAAAATGACAGAATTGCGAGGCTGCTCCGTGGAATCTCAAATATTACCCGCTATAATGAAACAGTGTTTTGGCCTCCAGGGGTATGCAGCGATCACATGACTGAAAACTATGAATTACTAATAATCTTCATTTTAATAATCAACCACAATACTCATTGTAACATGCTACCTGCTGAAAGCAAATAATTTGAGCAGGTTTTTTTTTTTTTCAATATTTTGTAGTGACTGCACTAAGTCTTCTCTACATCTTTGTGGACACTCTACACAAGTGGTCACCAAATTGGTCTTTGTTATCAAAAGTCAACTGTAAATTGTATGTCCCTTTTCATGATTGCAATGAATAAATGCAACATTTACTGACTAATTGAAGCACTGATTACTAAAACCCCACAAGTCAAGTCAAGTGTGACTTATGGGGTTTTAGTAACAGGTGCTTCAATTTCCCCCCAATATTATATAACCTTTACCACTCATTAGTTTGTTTTTGTCAATCTCAATCTCTCACTCAGATATTTTCACCGACCAGCTGATGGCTCAGAGGTGATGTATGACCCAGTCAGTATCATGAATGCGGACATTCTGAGTTACTGCCAAAAAGAGTCCTGGTGCAAGTTGGGCTTCTATTTGCTTTCTTTCTTCTATTATCTGTACAGGTGAGTAAAATATCGACCTGTCCTTCTGTCTGGCTGCCTGTTTGTTAGTTCATCCATGTAGTATGGTTAACTTTTCTATTTGAAAAGATGGATCCTTTTCAATAGTTATGGAGTCGTTTACTTGTCCTTCTGTATGGCTGCTCGTCTGATTATTCATCCGTATAATAAGGTAGAATTTTCTATTTAAAAACATGGATGTTTTTAAATTATTCTTGAGTCATTTACTCGCCAGCCTCATTACAAGTGATGCATATTGCAAAATACAACATCAAAACAATGAATGATTTTTTTTTAAAAATCTGGTAGAAAAAGCAAAATGGATAGCTGCTCAGTCCGTCATAATCAGAGAATTGAATTAATGCCATTAAAACTAGACAAGTCTTCCCACTTTGATTTTCTCCTCATGGCTTCCCACAGACACCACTAAACAGGAGTCCCCGTGCTTCAATAATCATGCAATTCTTGTGAAGATGCTTCCTTCATTGCGAGAAAATGATGAACAGAATTTAAAATGGCAGACGATGCTTATCGTCCTAATAGAGTCATCCTTTGGAACATGAGTGTTGTACCCGTCTCCAGGGTGAATTAATGGCATAAAAACTATTCATAATCCATTCAATTGAGCTGGAAAAGGTTGCGGAAGAGAAGAACTTCACCTCTATGTCAGTGCTGTTCTTTGAGTAGATGCTAATGGACAGATGCACAGTGAACAGATGGATGCAAATAAGGGAGTGTAGCTGACTTCTGGTGCCAGAATAACACACAATTACAGTATTTGGTGAGTCGTGATGAGTTCCGAATTGCAATGGCACTTTGAAAGAAAAAATTGTAAAACAAGCCATAACATTTGTATTTATTAGATTAATGTGAAGGATGAACACACCAAAGTGGAAGGTTTGATGGGATTTATCCACTGATGTTGTTGCCTGCGTCATGTAAAAACATCCAATGTGGACCAGTGCACATGTCCATGGCTGGTGAAAAAGTTAGATTTTGTTTTCAAAGTGACATGACTGCGAAATTTCTGAATTTTTTTATTGGAAAACTGGCGAGTGTTTTAAAATCATAACTGTTTTATCAAGTACTAAAGCATGGTTGGTTTTAATTAAGGTGTATCCAAGTGATTTAGCGACGTAAATGCGCTGTTCGTTGGGGGGTTTGGGGACAATGACTTTCGCCGGCCATAAGCCATTTTGGAGTATATCAGTCATACAGTATAAAAATTGTATTTTTTTCTGTAAAACACTGTCTCTCCAAAAATACCCCGAGCCACATTATATTATATTTCCAATGGGCCAAGCAATCGCCATGCAAGCTCTTCAATGTGACGTGACCTTGGCTTGAACTTGAGTCAAAGCCAAAAAACCATGAGGCAGGCGTTCTAACCACTGGCTGGTAGATGAAAATGGACTTGCCATGTCAAGAGATGGAGAAAAACTGAATTTGAAACAAATATTGGGGAGATCTTGGTTTTTGCTTGTATACGTCTAAACCAGACTAAGACATGGCTTAGAATTTTCTTTTAACATTTTATACAGTCCCCTGTGAACAATGGTCTTTGGGTTTGAATGAAGTTGTCTGGTAAACACAGCAAATATACAAAGGAAATTTATAAACCAACACAAGTGTCGAAGCGAGCAGAGCTCACATACCCCCGCTTAATGTTTGAACGAATCCGGACGCACTGACACGCGGACAGACGGACGGACGCGCGGAGCGCTATATAGCCATAATGATACTTCATTTCCATTATTATTCATAATGAAAATAATTACGGAATAATGGAATAATTGCTGTAACTACCCAAAATAGCTTGGAACTACCCAGTTTATTGGGAACAGTAGATCATGAATCCAATACATTCTATACATTCAAACTGTCGAGTGTTCTTTATATATCAACGCTTGTCAGGTAGAGTCAATATATGACGCATCGGGATGAGACGAGGCTCATGAATCAGTTATTTACAAGGATATGCACCAGGCTAATTACCAATGAACAGACATTTAGGTCAAAAAACTAAACCACAAATGGATTGAATATGGCGACTAGAAATGGCACATGGATAGTAAAAGCGAAAAGTGGCCTGGAACTCTCCGACTAACTATATCCTCACAACGAAATGACCATACAGTTTGATTCTTCCCAACTACCTGATATGACCCGTGTGGTTGTTTCTGATACCATCCACTGAACGATTACCACATTTCCCCAATTATCATAAGCTACAGTAGTTTGGTTCACCAAGTGATACTGGAGGTCCTTGTGTGTGTCTGTATGTCGTACTGCGAAATTAAAAACACTGATAATAATAATTACATGTAAATGCATAATTTTACTTTTTAACAGACATACTGTGCTATGCAAAGTCATTGTTACTCTGCTTGATATCAGCCAAACGAGTGAGCGAACAATTATACCAACGCAATGTTAGCATTAGCCACTGAACTAAGTGACTAGCTGCACACATTACAAAAGCAACGCAGCAATGAAGGACATTTAACTTCTTTTTTTTGTTTACATTATTGAAGTGTACATGATGAGAGCTTTGACTCCAATGATAACTACACTCCAGTTTCTAAAACTGGGAGAGGGAGGTGGATCACTACAAAAAAGCTAGATTGCATCCATGTGCACTACAGTTAAGTCCATTTCCCAGCTGCTGGCTACCAAGCAAATGATCTGGCCTTATGTACATTATCATTAACACAGCCTCACCAGGTTAGGCTACGCACAGCTGCAATGCTAGGCTAGGCTATCTAACACAAGTAGGCAATGGTTATCAGAGCCACAGTTTCGAAGTATTACACACCGTCAACTTTTGTTATAGTTGACTGTTGTTAACTATTGTGTTGCAGATGGATTGTTTTTACATTAGTGCAACAGGATCCTCATCAATGTAAATAAATATGATGATCTGTGCTAATGTAGAGGCATGCAAACACAATGCCTGCAGATCCTTCAAACCCTTATGCTCAGTTTATGTGGGTTGCAATTATTACGACTAAATTCCACCTTCTTGGTTGACTACTTCACTGCTAGTATCTTTGCTCTATTATCCAGCTTGTATAACAGTTACGCTGTCGTTAACCATGGATGAACTGGAAGTGTAGCAAGACAGTGTGATTTCCACATTTTTGGATTTTCACTGCCCAAGTCCACCACACAGAGAACCAAATTTACTCTCAGACCACTTCAATTACTGACAACTGAAAGATTATTATGACATTTTTACCAAATAAAACACAAAAATTATTACCAACTGCAACTTTAAAAGCCCCTCTAGAGACTGGGCTGAGAGCTCAGTCGTGACCAAGGGAGAGAGCATGCACAAAGTAGGAGGGCAGAACCACGTGCGCATGAGAAGTGACTGAGACTGCATTAGAAACACCTATTGGTTCTGATTGGCTAATTTTGAGTAGGCAGAGTGGATTCTGGGCAATGCCATTAGGAGCACTGGGAGGAGCTTAATGTACCTGATGTTTTTACAGATTTCCTGTCTCATCCACTGATGTCAGCATAGAGTGACAGTTGCGGCAAATATGAAAAAAGTTATTTTGAAAAAAGTTACCTACTATACCTTTAAAGCTAGGGTTAGTTAAAGGTTAAGTTTCAAGATTAGGGTAAAGTGTGAGTGGTTTTTAAAAGACAATCGCTTTCCAAAAACAGACGTGATTTGCAGTTTCAAACACTAAACTCGCAAAAGCGAGAATCAAAAGACAGTCATGGCTTTTGAACAGCAGTCACATCTTGCAGTTTCAAGCATTAAATACAAAGACGCATGAATTGAACCCTGCTCTCTAGCAAAACAATCCACAGTTTTATATGTCAAGTCATCCTCTCTAACTATGACAGACCAAAACTGATTTTAGCAGTTTTGTTCCTCCATACCCAACAACCTACTTTGCAAACCTTTTTGTAATTTAAAGATGTCAGCACACTCTAAACATTAACATTGTTCTTGGCCACTTTACTTTTCAATTTAATTTATTAATTAATTTCTTTTGTGAGGATGGCTTGGCCAGAAGCTAGACATCTGTCCTCAATATCAAATGCATGCAATGGATTGGCCCGTGGTAGAAAGATATCACTTCTATCAACATGGAAGGTGTGCCTCTTAACCTTTTTTTTCTGGTTTCATCAGGCAACACCTAATAGATTGCCCAAATGCACACCAGAACCAAATTTCTAGCCTCCTTTTAGCAAGTAGAAATTACGAGAAACTTCATCGTGAATTAATTTACTTTCATGTTGTTAAAAGATATTTGACAATGACCCGTCATTGTGTTCAAATGCTGCGTTCAAGACATCTATGAATTGGAAGGTTCCCAGTTTAAATTTCCCAGTTCCCACTAAGGTGAATTCAAGAGCTCTACCTGGAAAATGAATCAAAAAGAGGGCTTGTTTTGCACCACACCTCTCACCCAGCATTACATATTACTGTCACTTCCCCGACATTAGCAAAGATTCCGTACTGTATTTATTTGATAGCTGGCAAACATTGGTAAAACAAAACTTTTTCTACCAGGACTTGGGTTCATTCCGTTCCAAGAACATCTTGAATGCACCATTAACAGCACTACTTGAATTTTCGGCCCTTCAACTCTAACGCCAGTCATGTGCCTGCACTTTTTTTCAGCATGGTCTATACTTTGGTGAGCTTCTAAACACCAAAGAGGGGCGTGGACAGGAAGATGGCAAAAGAGCAAGAAGGAAAAGACTCCCTCTTCATGCTTCGCCTCCATCACTCCATCCCAAGATGCTCCTTGCTTTTCTTACACGCTCTTCAAATTTCTGGGAATTCATACAAAGACACACAGGTACAAACTTTTTTTTCTATAGAGGACCATCTGAGAGGGATGGAACATTGCCAAGCTCTTAGACACTGCCACTGAGAAGAGAAAAGAAGAAAACATGCGGAAAGAACTTGAGAGGAAAGCGGTAAGAACAGATGCCACAGCAGAAAAGGGAAAGAGATTATAGCACAAATGAAAACTGCTTTGTACACCAGTGCAATCCCATTTGCAACAATATCTACCACTGTTGTTGGATGGAAAAATTGATGGGGTTTGTTTCTTGCATTCTCACTGAATAATCAATTTCGAAATCCCAGACGGAAAGATCCTGGCTGGGCAGGATAAATCTTGGACCGAAGGCTCTTCTTCGGGAGTGTTTGGGAGGGAACAGTTTCTCTGTTGCATGGGAGGAAGAAATAACCCGCAGAAAAGTATACATCCCCTGTGACCACTGTTCCCCATACCTGCTGTGATTTGCACAGGTTACAGCATATGATCGCATTACTTGATATAGGAAAATGTGCAGTGTATTAGCAGGAATAATCATTAATATAGAGCTCGGGTTTGTAAAATTACAGTCCCTGGAGAGCTATAATTTGCATTCCAAATGTACTCTTTTTAGTTACCGACTTGAATGTATTGGTCATGTTTCTGGATTGGGCTTTAAACCTTATCCTTGCTTTTGAAAACCTTGAGCTGACAGACTCATAGAGGGGCGCATTAATGTGGTGATTAATGTAGTGATAGCAAAACAAGGCTCAGTGAGCCTATTCTAGGAACAAAGATCCATCTGATGAAATTTTTTTGTGTCATCTGAGTCAAACAAAATACTTGGCGAACAGCCACACAAGCCTAATAGAATTAGATCCATCTTCCTAAAACCTGGAAATTCATTTTTGTCCTCTGTGGGGGACATGAGGCTCTTAATCTACGTCCATTAAGCAGAACATCAACTGAATCACTTTCTTGTCAATAAAATGCTGAATTGAACAATCTGTCAGTATATCTCGGCATACATATTTGTACGGTCATATATAAATCATATAGAAAAAAGACATGTAAAGCAATGGTAAACTTTTACTGGTTTTTGTATTTGTAAAGAATATACTATATACAGTTGCACATCAGTGTGTTCCAATATGATGCAACTGATATGATGCCATTAACTGAGTATGTGATTATTCACCTGAATGTGTGTAAAACACATTAAGGGAGTTGAGAGAATATACATTCACCAAGCACTTTATTACAAACATAATACGGGGTAGGGTCTCCCTCTGCTTTTAGGAACAGTCTCAGTTCTAAGAGGCATGGATATCTCAAGATGTTGAAAAAAATTCCCTTGAGATTCTGTTTCTGGTTGACAGGATTGCATTCCATAATTTCTGCATATTTGTCTGCCGCACATTCATGCTGAGAACTTCCCATTTAGATCTCGTGACTTGGGAGGCCACTTAAGTGCACACAAATCTGTGAAACCAGTATGAGGTGATTTTGCTTTGTTTTATGACACATTATCATACTGGAAGTAACCATGAGATGATGTGTATATTGGTCATAAAAAGAGACACTTGGTCGTAGGATTCAAACGATGAGTGATGCTGATTGAGGGGCACAAAAGATGCTAAGAAAACATTCTCCTCACCCGTACACCACTACATTCAGCCTGAACTGTTGACACCAGGCAGTTTTGATCCACGGATTCATGCTGTTGCAGTAGAATTCCGACCAAAATTCATTCTGAATCTTCAGCTGTTCAATTTACATGAGTCTGTACCCACTGCAGCTTCAAATTTCTGTTCTTGGCTGATAGGAATGGAACCCAAGGCAGTCTTCTACTTTTGTACCCCATCCTTAAGAGTAGTTATCTGAGTTGCCTTAGCGTTTCTGTGAACTCAAACAGGTCTGGTCATTCTCTGCTAACGTCTTTCATCAACAAGGTGTTTCTGTCTGTAGAACTACCACTCACTGGGTTCTTTCTGTTTTTCGTATCATTTTGTGTAGGCTATAAAAACAGTTTTTGTACAAATCCCAAGAGATAAGCAGTTGCATAAAAACTCAAACCAGCTTGTCGGTCACCAACAACCATTTCACTGTCAAAGCCATTAGAATAGCATATTTTCCTCATTCTGATATTTGATGTGAACATTAACTGAAGCTTCAGACCTATATCTGTACAGTGCTCTGAAAAACTATTTACGCCTTTCCAGTTTCTTTTATTTTTGCATAATTGTCAGGCATAAATGCTTCAGATCATCAAACTGTTTGACCAGAGTGAACAAAAAAGGCAGGTTTTAAATGATGATTTAATTTATTGAAGGAGTAAAGCTATCCAACCCTACCTGACCCTATGTGGAAAAAGTAATTGACCCTTTATTTATGAAATGAACCAATTAAACAGATTTACTTTAAAATAAAGTTCAATTTCACCAGACACACCCAGACATGATTGCGAGCCTGGTTAAATCTAAACATCACTTAAATAGAATAATCACTTAAATAGTCTGGAAATGCACAGAAGCCAAAAAAACAACACATGATGTTGCAATCTAAAGAAATTTATAAACACACAAAAAATGAAGTTGTTGACATTGATCAGCCTACAGTGGGTTACAAAGCCAATTTTCACGAACTACGGTGACTGCTATTACCTATGAATGCAAAAATCATTAAACAGTAGTGAACCTTCCCAGGATTAGCGGGCCAACCAAAATTCTTCTAAGAGCACATCAAGGACTGATCCATTGGCCACACAAGCAAGGCCACCTCTGAGTGGCTCAAAAGAACAAAAATGAAGGTTTTGGAGTGGCCTGGTCATATCCTGACTTAAATTTGATTGAGATGCTGTGGCATGAACTTTAACAGGCAGTTTATGCTTGAAAACCCCCCGATACCTCTGGATTAAAACAATTCTGCAGAGAAAAGTGGGTCAAAATTCCTCCACTACAACATAAAAGACTCATTTGCAGTTATTGCAAATGTTAGATTGCAGTTGCTGCCACTAAGGGTGACACAACCAGTTCTTTCAACCCTATTTGCAAAAAAGTTGGGACGCTGTGTAAAATATGAACAAAAACAGAATGCAATGAATTTCAAGTCATTTGAACTCTATTTAATTGAAAATAGTTCAAAAACAACATATCAGATATTGAAACTGGAAGATTTGATTTATTTTTTTATTTTTTCAAATATATGCTTATTTTGATTTTGATGCCAGCAACACATTAACAAAAAGTTGGAGTGGTGGCAAGTTTACTACTGTGTTGCATCACCTCTTCTTTTCAGTAAGCGTTTGGTAACTGAGGAAACTACCTGCTGTAATTATGAAATAAAAATGTTTACCTGCTACTGCTTGATGTAGGATCTCAGTCATTCAACACTTTGCAGTCTCCTTTGATATATTTTTTGTTTCACAATGTGCAAAATATTGTCAGTGGGTGAAAGGTCTGGACTGCAGGCAGGCCAGGTTAGCACCCAGACTGTTTTATTATGAAGCCATGCTGCTGCAACATATGCAGAATGTAGTGTTTGGCATTGTCTTGCTTGGAAGGTTCCCGGTTCGATCCCCGGGTCCTCCAGAGAACGTGTCGAAGTGTTCTTGAGCAAAACACTGAACCCCGTACTGCTCCTGATGTGCAGGGTGGCGCCTTGCATGGCAGCCTCTGACATCAGGGTGAATGTGAGGCATAATTGTAAAGCGCTTTGGGGTCATATCATGTGACTAGAAAAGCGCTATATAAATGCAGTCTATTTACCATTTACATTTTGCTCCTAAACCTGTATATAACATTTTGCATTAATAACGTCTCCACGGATTTGCAAGTTACCCATGCCATGTGCACTAATGCACCCCCTTACTATCATGGATGATGGCTTTTGAAGTGTGTGCTGATGACAAGCTGGATGGTCCCAGTCCTCGTTTTAGCCCAGGGACGCAGCGCCCAGCCATGATTTTCAAAGAGGAGTTCGCATGTTGATTGGTCAGACCACTGGACAGTTTTCCATTTGCCTCAGTCCATCTTAAACAAGCTCAGGCCCAAGCAGCGCGGCAGAGTTTCTGGATTTTGTTCAAATATGGTTTAATCTTTACATGTCACTATTTTAGCTTGCTTTTATGGATGGACTGACAAACTGTGTCCACTGACAATGGTTTAAGTGGTGTTCCTGAGTCCATGCAGTGATTTCCACCACAAAAAAAAATCCAGTCTGTTTTAAATGCAGTGCCATCTGAGGGCCTGAAAATCATGGCCGTTCAGTATTGGTTTTAGGCTTTGTCCCTTGATTTCTCTGGATTCTATGAGTCTTTTAATTATATTATGTACCATAGAGGATGAAATCCCCAAATTCCTCCCAATTTTATCAGGAGAAACATTTTTCTTAAATGGTCAGACTATTTTCCCATTCACTCGTTCAAAGAGTACTTCTCAATGACTTTTTGTACTCATTCATGTTACTGACCTGTTGCCAATTAACTTAATTAGCTATGAGTAGTTCCACTAAGTGTATTTTTAGTATCATAGAACTTTTCCAGTCTTTTGTTGCCCCGGTCCCAGTTTTTTGAAACAAGTTGTTGGCATAAAATTCAAAATGAGCATTTTTAAAAAAAAAAAAAAAAACAAGAACATTTCTCAGCCTCAACATATGTTGTCTTTGTTTTATTTTTAATTGAATATAGGGTTAATTCATTGCATTCTGTTTTAAATTACATTTTAGACAGCACTCTAACTTTTTTGGAGATGGGTTGTAGGTGTAGGGGGGGGGGGGGATTTTTTTTCAGATGGGTAATATGGGTTTTGAATAACTCTTTAGCTTCAATAAATTAAAGTATCATTTAAAAGCAGCATTTTCTGTTCACTGTTGATGTCTTTGTCATATTAAAAGTTGTTTGGACGATCTGAAACATTTAAATATGACAAAATAGAGGGAATCAAAAAGGGGCAAATACTTTTTGTCTGCACTCTGTATGATTTCACACATTGCGCTGCTGCCACATGATTGCCTGATTGCATCTCTGCATTGCATGAAAAAGCAGGCATTCAGGCGTTCCTATAGTGCTCAGCGGGTGTATATTCTAATATGCCAGACACTTATGGACAATTTCTTGAAGGTAAAGCACATCATTTGTGGCCTCAATAGCAGATTCATTGCAGCTGTGCAAATACACAGTCATAAAGTATATTCAAACACAATATGCCAGTGAAAAGTATTTTTAATGGTGGTGTGACATCTGAAATGCGATTGGCTATTTACAGTAAATGTATGATCATCTCACCTACAGCAGTCAGAGTCATGGGGCAATGTCTGCGGACCTCAGTATAGTCTATAGCATTCTCCAATGACATGTTGGGGAAAGAAGAGCCTTCATTTGCCCCAACTCCATGTTTGTCTCCCTCTGGCAACTCCGCCTACGTGTGGAAAAGAGACACCAGATACCGATTGCATGTTGGGCCTCAGTCAAAAGTATTCAGGTGTCTGGTAAAAGCTTCAGGAATGTAAATACAGCCTCAGAATGTTTTTAATTTGGGGGACCAAAGAGGCTCAAGAAAGACTTTAAGAGCAGGTGCTTTGCACTGCTTATTCAATATATTACCTTCACCAAGGAGCAATTCTTCACATTCTCTGGAAGCTAGAGCCCAGATATACTGTGACGGGACAATGGAGGTCATGCACATTAACAAAATTAACAAAGATGGATAAAATGGCTGTACTTTTCCGACAAATGGAAGGATGTACTGAAAAGTTGTGCTGCATCAATAATTTGAACTAATGGTGCACATGAGCGCAACAAAAACATCGTCGACTGTTTACACAACAAACTGGATCGGACAATGTTTCTACAAACAGGAGGATGTTCCTTACCTGCTGAAATGTACCTCTTTGTGTTAAGTTCATGTGTTCACAACTCTGTTCACATGTGTATATATAACCAGTGATTTTGATTTAGTGGGAGATTGAATCAAAGTGCAAAGTGGTTTGGCCTTCTAAGTGGTATTGAAGACAGGGCTGTTTTTAGACTAAAATGAAAACTGAACAACCACTGTGTACATTTGCTGAATACCAAACGTTCAGCATTTTGTCTGACCATCGATTGAACATATTTGAGTCGATTAAAATATTATGTATTATTTAACCGCTAACTTATTTTTCAATGTAATTGACTACAATAACTGTGTCCCCTGGAATATATAACTGTATCCATATTCATACTCGCACTTTGCATACAAAATAAAAACTCCGAAACATTGTAACGATCATAATTCCTGCTGTCTGAATACTTATATTCCACATGCTTGAAGTACAGGTCCACTCCAACTGAACTTTGATTTAATCACCCCCAATTGGGCTGTAGAATGCTGACTGTACACTGTGTGAAAACCATTGTAGCTGAATTGAGAAAAGAGATGGATTCACAACTGCTAATCAGGATCAGGCAAGCTGGTTTTCCTCCATTACTAGTAAGGGAAACATTGTGACGACAAACACGTCAAACTGACTAGTCTGCCATTTTAACTGCCAACCAAAACATTTCCTGTTTTTGTGAAGAGAAATAACTGAGTATGATGTTGTGTTTTGTTACAAACCCCTGTTGCTAACCCCTGACCTTTTACCCCTGACCCATAATTCCTCTGAAGAACACAAACCAATCAAGGGCGATCCTCAAAGCACAAAAAAGGGGAAAAAAGGGGGAGATGCAGGGGGCAAGGAACTATTTTATGTTATTTTGCTAAAAACATTATGAAAATCAGGCAACATTATATATTTAAAGTGAAGAATAACTCTTTGTAACTGTCTTTTATATCTCATACCCCAAAGTGTTCTCTCATTGTTCTTTTCACTGTAGTATGTACTTGAACTGAGAAGATATCTGCAGTACAGTAGAATGTCATATGACATATTAAAGAATGCTATTCTGCGTAGGCCTTCATACTCTAATAAAACAGCCAAATATGTGAAACTGTCCAGCAATGCCTGTATGTTATGTGCATATGCTTTTGTGAAGCAATCAGGCAAAACACTGGGATGCCTGCAATAAATAATGTACATTTATAACAATTACAGCAATCATAATAATATGTTCTCAGCAGAAAGCGTGACTGATGTACCAATCGAGGGAGTCAGAAACTGTGAGAGGCATAATGATTTATCATTTGTAATAATGCTTTTGCAATCTGGTGACTCCGGAGGCCACTTCATAACTGAATTGCATCAAACTGAGACAGAGAGAGTGCAATATGGCAGAGAGCTATTGAAAAGGGGAGAAAAATGTAGGAGAGAACGAGGTGGGAGAGACACGCGCAATTAAATAAATGCAATCCATTATCCCTGCGGGAGACTGAGGGAGGGGGGGTGGGTAGATTTTATAATAACTGAACAGTAATGATATGGGGAGGCGGGAGAGTTATAATGGTGGGTGAAACACTGGAAACAGGGACGACATGAAATACAAGCATAATGGCAGAAAAAGTGGGAAACAGAGTCTATCAGAAGAAGGTTTGGAGAAGTAGATGGACACCCAATGTGGGCTATAAGACTGCACACACACAAGAGGGGGATATGGGGATGCAAAAAAAACTGTGAGATTAAAAAAAAAGGGAAGCGTGGTTGACTGTTTCTGAGAGATAAAGGGGGATGGGAGAGGCAGAGAGGGAGATAGAGCGAGAGAGTTAGAGAGGTGGAAAGGTATAGACACCATGACACAGACTGGTTTTGTTCCCCATTATCACCATGGTAACCGAAAGGTGTCTGCTCCCTATTCAGGTAGCACTTGCTTTTCTCTCTGGAAAAAATTGAAATCCAAAACATTTGAGCCGTCACTTTAAGCATTCACAATACAATATAAAATATGCCAATTGATATAAAAGGGCATATTTCTTTGTGGTCGTCATGTAAATAGTATGAATATTCAAACACGTTTTATCAATGGAATTGTGTAGACTCAGTATGGAGACAGCAAATGTTTCCAAGCACAATCGAGGAAACCTTGGAGACACAAATGCTAGCGATTTCACATTGACATATGCGCAAACATTTGCCCTCAAACAGCCTGGCTGCATTCCACTATTCCGTGCATTCTGCTGACCAGCATGGACAGTGCCCATGCTCTCAAACTGTATCATTCCTTTGCTAACTGTTTTTGCATTCTACCTCCTCCTAAAACTCTCCCCACACTCCGTTCTTTCTAACACTCCACTCCCTTTCAGTCTCTTCCCCTACTCTCTCACTCCCTCCGTCTCAGTATGGAGGTGTTGCTATGGAAACTGCTTAAAATTGATACATTTCTGCCAGAAGTAAAAGACTGACACGCAGACAAGCACATACATTCATGAATGCATGCACACACTCCATCTTCCTTTAAATGGATTTTTGCATCCAACTGCAGCCTCACAATAATGTATAACTCAATATTGTTAACACTGAATTATCACTCTAAATCATTTAAATGCATTGCTCAAACAGTCCCAAGGCTTTAAAAAAAAAATACAGGTACAGTAGGGGAAATGTTTTTGTCAACATAATGGTAATTAAACACAAGCATGATAGACTACATCACACTATTTTTACCGAATGGATCTGTTTAAATAATTTAGTGCAACATTTAAAGCAACATTATTAACAATTCCCAGACTGGTCCAGATCACATTGTAATATGTAACAAGCAGTTGGTTTACACTGTAATGAGAAATGTGTAGCCCATTTCTCGAATGCTTACTGCAGACAAGAGTGAATTTAGTCTCTGCTTTCATGAAATGCTGAGGCGCATGACAATTTGTTTTCTGTTTGATCTGATTACTTAAGAATTTCACACCTCCCTTTTCTCCCACCGATGATGCTTCCAACAAGAAGTGATATAACACATTATAATTTAGCACCTGTCAGTCATATCAAGTCAAAGCTGTGAATACACTTCTCCTGCATGCTGAAGGTGGACGAAATATTGGAAGCATCCCTGAATAATGGCTGAAACTTCGAAGTTTCAGGACTGCCGCTGCGAAAAAGCATCTGCATAGGTCATTCTAATTCATTTGAATGCTAATTAGACGCATGTGTCTTCTTAAAATAGGTCTAACCATGAGTGTTTGGCAAGGGAAGTCTCCAACGTAGAAAGAGCATACCAACAGACTTCCAAAGGGAAGCCAAATAGTTGATGACTAAACTGCAGGTGCATTTAAGGCTACAAGGGGAACGATTTCAAAAAATATGACAACATATCACAAACACCGAAAACTAGCAATGGCACAAAAAAATGTAGATCAAGTCATAGTTCTCAGACAGGAATAGACAGTCACTTGGAAGGATTGTCGCCAATTGCCATGAAATTCAAAACCACCACAGAATTTAATCAATCAGTCTGAACGAGTCTTGCACAAAACTGGAATTTATTGCAGCATTTCCAATGATTGGACCACCTACAGTTTCATGTAGTTAATAACTAAATAATTCCACAGAATGGAGGCAGAGAGAGGGATGTTGAGTCGAATATTCTGTAAAAGCATTGTTCCCTCCAAAATCGAATCACCCTCGAGTCTTGAATTGAATCCTGGTGATTGAAAGCTATATTGTGATTGGAATTGAATGCTGAATATTAAATCAGGTTTGAATCCTGAATGTTGAATTGGAATGGAATTCCATACTATTGCTGACTATGGTTAACAGCCCTGAGCCCTGGTGGGAGAGCAAAATGAAATACAGCACCACCCCAGGAGCAAGGATGTCATTACACAGCATCGTCCATATTTTGCAGGAAAGAATAGAGTGATTCCTTCGGTCATTCGAGGGTTAACGTGTCAGCCCGAAGACCTACAGTCCCAGGTTGACATCAAGTCAAATGCAACTCCTGGACAATGATGATGCAGAACGGCAAGTGAATTGCAAAGTGAATGTCTGGAACTAGCTGTTGCCGCAGAAATACACATTCAATTCTGCTCCCTTCCAGAATGACACAGAGCATTTTTAACAGCTTGTCTGGCAAAAATGATTGGGTCTTGCGGGCCAAATTGGGACAGTCAGTAGAAATTTATGGAATAAGGAGGTTTCAATAAATTACAGAAGTGTGAAAAGAGAAAGGATTCAAAAGGAAAGCGTCTTATAAAGTGCTGGCACAACAGCATGAGGAATTCTCAGCATGGGTGACGCATACTGCGTTTCATGCATATACTTCATATAAATACACCCATACATACTCCAACGCTGGAGGTGCGCACTGATGACACTCAGACAGGCTTGAGTGTGCAGCAGCAGCAGAGGGTGTGAGGAGGGGATTGTAACTCAGGACAGTTTAACACACTGGCGCAAGTTTCATATATAAATAAAAACAACAAATTACAGTGTAGAAACTTCAAAACAAACAGGTAAAGGAGCCTCTGACCCGCTATCTCAAGTGCAGAATGCTATTGAGTTTGGCTGATGTTTTCAGAATCCGAGAATTGCATGGAAAGTTTATTTTTTTTCAAGAGTCGGTAATATAACATTTTTAAGTAAAGTAATACTGGAAGTGAAAATTAAAGGAAAAAAGGAGGGAAGCAGAGGAGAGGTAGGACATTGGAGGAAACTGAATTAATCATAGTGAGGTGTCAGATACGCTAAATAAAACATGAACGCAGATAAGAGAGATGCATGGGATGAGAACAAGAGAGAAATTTGGAGGTTGAATTCGGTAGATGGTGCAGAGCAGTCAGGAGATAAGAAAGAAGGAGCCATTAGAGAGAATGAAACAAGTGGCGGACCTACGAGAGAATGAGAAACAATGCTTGCTAACTTATCACATTTTTCATATGAGTCATACTCTACACCTGACATGGCTGCAAACACATCCTGCATAATTGAGCTGCTTGGACGACAGCCTCATGAATCACAGAGCAAAACCCTATTGGTAAAGCTTCCGCAACAGATGCCAAACTGTGGTGTTACATCATAAAAAAATTAGATTTAAAAAATTGCAAGAAGTTCGTGCTTCAATTTATAGATTGAAAAATCTGAGTTCCATGTGAACCACTTGAGATTAGTAGATCTAAAATATGAATAACTGCACAAGTAGCTCAAATAATCACTATCCTACCATGTAATTTGTAAAACAGGCAATTGGATTTTATTCCCAGTTGCGATAAAACATGTATTAGTGATTTAATAACACACTTGTTTTATCCAACCTCTCCTAAAAAGAAATATGGATTAATTTTTCTTTGCAAGGGCAATAACATAATGGCGCAAAATTGATAATAAAATCATAAAACAAAGTCATGGAGCATGTTGGGCACAAAATAACCAAGGGAACAAACAATGTATTGAATCATGATTATATTCCAGGCTTAATCTTTGCACTGAAAACTAAATTCTAAGTACAGCAGAGGAAAGCTTAAAAGGTCAATTTTTTATTATGTAAACTGAACAAAAAGCCCTAGATTGCTGTAGATTGATGGCAGTGCAAAACTATTGTTATATGCATGGATATTCAAGACATAATGAATAAATGAAATAACATAATGGACTGTTGACTATGAATTCACCACTCAGTGGGCTGGCCTGAAATCTGGAAGTTCAGAATATTCTCCAGACAGGGAACACAATGTGATAGTTTGAGGCTTGGGCAACAAAAAACTTGTCACTTCAGCCAACAAAAAGCAAAGGCAGTCAATTTGCCGCATAGAAATTTTGCTGCTGATGTTTTACAGACAACTTGCAAGGATGTACACCCTGGGAGAATAGATATTCTGTAAATATACCAAAGGAGGAACCGTCAGCAGGAGCCGGTGCAACCAGCAACAAAGCTGACAGAAGAGCGGCAGCCATGTTAGGTGCCAGACTAATTAAAGAGAGTTAACTCATGAAGCAATTCATCAAGTCAGAGTTTGGACAGAGAAGATCTGACTCCAGTTATTCGGCAGATTGCTTAATGTTTGACCTTGTTTGACCATTGGGACTGTGTTTTTCAGCTTGAGTTCTTCACCTTTCTTACGCCAAACAAAAGCCACATCTCTGTAGCCAAGCAGCTCCATCTTTGTTTCATCCATCCATAACATTGACATCCAGGAGCTTATATCTTCATCCAGGTGAGCTTTTGCGTAGGCTAGACTAGTTCTTGTGTGTCTGGGTTGGAGAAGTAAGTGGCGTAAGAAAGGTGAAGTGTTCAAACTGAAAAACACGGTCCCAATGGTCAAACACTGCGGTAGTGTATCATGCTCTGAGGTTGCTTTTCAGCAAATGGGCCGGAAAACCTTGTTAAAGTTAATGGCATTATGAAACAGGACCAGGATATCCAGATCCTCAGTGAAAACATCAAGCAATCCACCGAAAAACTTGGTCTTGGGCAGGAATGGGTCTTCCAACAGGACAATGAACCTAAACACACGGCCAGCTCCATCAAGAAATGGTTAGCGGACAACAAAGTGAACGTTTTGGAGTGGCCAAGCCAGAGCACCGACCTCAATCCTATCGAGAATCTGTGGAGGGAACCGAAGACCAAGGTCATGGCAATGAAACCCTCAAACCTCACGGATCTGGAGACGTTTGCCAAAGAGGAGTGGGCCAAAATCCCCATGCAGACATGTAGAAACCTTGTGATCAACCACAGGAAGCATTTGGAGAATGTAATTGTGAGTAAAGGCTTTGGCATCAATTAATGAGAGAAGAGGATGAATAATTCTGGACATGGCATATTTTGTAAATCTGTCACATAAAATAACAAAAAGTATTGTATTTCTTGAAAAATTGTTTACTGTACTTCTTACAGCCTTATGTCAACTTACTTTGTCATTTGTGCAATAATAAAATTTGATTTGTCGAAAAATATCTCGAAAAAAAAACCCAAAATTGGTAGGGGTATGAATAATTTTGGGCATGACTGTGTATATATACACACATCTGAACATGCCCCATCATGTCTAAGTGAAGCTAATGCACAGACACAGCCGACAGTTGCAAATAACCACAAAAAAGCACAGATGCAGAGTGATACACACTGATTGCAGGGCACATTCAGGAAACAGTGTTGTCATGGCAACAGAATAGAGTGTTACAGTAGCAATCATGGAAAGAAGATGGGGGGCTTATTATTGACTAAGCTATCAGCAGAGGAATTTAGAGACAGCGAAACAGACAAGGCAGCTGCATCCTGTCACCCACATCTCGGTGATGCATGAATATCATCAAAAATGTATTTTTAAGAATGATAGTGTATGAATGCATGAACATATTTTTCTTTGAGGAAATCCATCTGTGCTCTTTCATTTCATGGCAACACTGCTTGACTGAGATCATCACATAGTCGGCTGGTGTGTGTAACTCAATGAAGCTCGTCATCTACTCAAAGTTAGATAAATTTTCTTAACCAACAGCACAGCTGCCATCACTGAGGGGTAAGACTTATCACTACAGGCTGTGGATTTATAGGATGGCCTTGCTGATCAATGGTGATAAGGTTTGCCTTGAAACATAATAATTGTAGACAGGGGGAAGAGCAAAGAAGAAAAGTGGCCTCTGAATTATAGCAGTCATTTATCAACAGCAGGACAGACAGAGAGAAATACAGCTAAATCGACTATTCTATAACCAGCCAAATCATTTGGAACAAGTGAGGGCCAGACAAAAGCGAAATGCTGAAGAGCATAAAGCATAGTCACACAAAATCGAGATGCCTTGTATTTCTTCATATCTCTTGAGGAGAACTATGGTTTCTTTCATGTTTGCTTCAACCAAGCTTAAAATGCCACACTTATGCAAACCATAACAAAAGAGCACAGTCAGTTCAATCCATGTAATAAAAGCATACTTCTAAAACAATAATTGACATGTTTAAAAATATTTGAACAATTTTATCATGTGACACCTGTTTGCCAACTCATAGGAATTGAATTATGATGTCTTTACTGCAAAATTAAGTTCAATGTGAGGTGTTTTGAACCTGTATTTGTCATCACAGCGAGTTATAACAATGCTTTGCCGTTGGAAAACTGCGTCAGTGTTCTCCCTTTCTGACACTGATGAATGCATTCACACTATCAGCACTTATCTACACTCAATACACCCACACACTGTGAATCACATGTATAGAGGCACACACAGTCAGTCAGATTCACTTTCTTTTTCAGATTCTCTCTCTTTTGCTCTATTTCTCTCTATCTCGCACACACACACACATACAAACACACACAGATGCATGGACACTGAACTGTGCTGGATGTCAAGGATATTAAAACAACAAAGTATCAAAAGAATATTATAATTACGCGTATAATGTGCATAAAAAATACAGCATACTGAGTGAAATTCAAATCCCACAGCCCCAATAAATATTGCAGAACCAGACAGTATATTAATACAGTATATTAGAGACATTCACCGCGGCAAACACATGCAGTCATGAAAAATGCACATGAAGAATGGTTACACAAGAAATAATCAAACTCCATTCTATCCCTGGACAACTACTGCAATGCTTCCCAACATTAGTTCTGCAAACACACTGCATGCTGGTTTTCATCCCAAACCCTACGGCAACTCCGGAATTTTAATGGAGTGTTCATTTTACTTAATTGCATTATTCATGTTAATAAGGATTATTAACCTTTTTAAGGCACATTGTCAAAAATGGTTATGCATGCACTAAAAAGTTTGGACTGTACCCTTACAAATGTTGCAAATGTTCATATTGCATAAAAAGAAGGGAAACTGTGACTGATGACATAAAAATGAATTATTTTCTAACTGGTGAAAGTATACAATCATGGTCACCTAGGAAATAGCCATTTGGTTGAGAATGATAAATAAAAAGACAAGGCAAAAAGCCAAACCTAAATTGTGCACAAGGGGAAATAGGTCTGGGAATGTGACGGACTCTTGAATCCGAATCATCTTTAATTCAGTCCACAAGGTTGTGTATCAGTTATGATCCAGACAAGGAACCAAACGCAGATTCAGGGTAAAGTCCACAAAGGAGTATTTCGAAACAGGAACTCAGTAACAGAAGGAGGCCATAGCCCAGAACTATATAGGGGAGGTCCAGCTGAATTGGTAATGACTGGAGAGGGAAGGGGCATGTCCGTGCCCAGGCCAGTGGCCGTCCAGGGACAGAAGCCAGGTGGTGAATCCTCCTCACAATGGTAGAACTGCTTGACAGTAGAACCAAAGAATTTTGGCGTTCCTCATAACTTGGCTCAGAGAACCAGACAGAAACAATGGATTAATAAGGATGCGGTCTCAAATTCTGGAGACCAATATAAAGCCTTGGGAGCTTGTTCCTATCCCTAAGACTATGAAGAGTAATTATAATTTTCTTTACTATAAATTTACTGAAAACACATGGAAAATGAGCTTTGCTCAATACTAAGATAGACAAACTGACTGGAAGGCTTTGTAAGGTATAAAGCATGACAATCCAGGAACAATACAAAAACTTCAATGAATTTATATAGATCTGACATTCACGAAAGGGCCAGGGCATACAAATGATAATACCAGGGAACAAGCGAGGAGACGAAACAATAAATCAATTAAAGGAGGCAAAACAGCAAAAATACATGTAGACTGCTGGAACAGGGGATGAACCAATCAAGGACACAGGAAGAACCAATTAAGGACAGTAACCTTTCTGCAAATGATTGCAATTACACATTTTTATATCAAACATGGTGTACAGCTACAGCTATTTCAAACAATGTCGTCAAAGATGGTATATTTTGCTTATAAAAAAGAGAGGCACCCGATCAAAGAAACTAACTGCTGTTAGTTTAACTAACAGTTGGAACAAAAACCAACATGCGTAATGAGCTCCTAGGACCGTCGTTGAGAGCTACTGACCTAGAGCATAATTTTTAACGGCGTCTTTTTTCAAAGTTCATAGAACAGTGAAACAGCCATCTCAGTTTAGGTCTATTATTACAATTTACAATAAGAGGGGAAAATCTTAATATTAAACAACAGCTGATAGTGATAGGCCGACCTATGCCACGCTACACTGTTTCCTCAAACATACTGCAGTGAGTGACACCCACTGGACAGAAATTAGCATTGCAGTTACCTGTCATTAATCGGTGCGTTTAAAAAGCCAGGAGGCTGGGTGTACTGATCATAAAAATATTAATAGGACATCAGTGCCTTATAATATATGATTGGCCTAAAATGAATCATGAATCAAATGGGGGGGTCCAATGTACTTCTAAAACAGACCATGAATATTTAAAAAGCGAAAGATGTATAAGAATATTTCAATGCAAGAATATATGTCGACATGGTTGATTAGACGCGTTTCTCAACGCCTCAAGAAAAGGCTTGTGTAACTGAATCCATCCCACAATGCAACACGATTTGTTTGAGACGGACCGCTCAGCATCAACGCTGGGCTGATCCAGAGTCAGCATCCTGAAACTAGATTAGCGCGTAGGAAATTTTTTTACTGATCTTGGATCAGCTCTTACTTCAGTTTATCCGCTCGATTATGCGGAGCGGAGTATCATTGAAATACCTCGACACATCTCATGAAGGTTGACATAGTGACAAAATGAGCAGATTATTTACGAGCGCCGTTATCATGTCTGGAGCCGTCTGTGTAGGTTACGGAATGTGGTCAATTATATCGCCTGGAGAAGAAAGAAAGAAGGAGCTTCTTAAGGTAGTAACTTTAAGTTAGCTTGCTGTAGCTAGGCTAAGTTAGCTTACTCTGCTGCTGCATACTTAAAACTGTGAACCGAATGTAAATTATGAGCGGATGATGTACTGAATGGACATTCCGACTGGATTGCTGATTTTATGGTGATGCTGTGATTTTCCCGTTTTGTAAGGTTCATTCACGCGCTCGGCAGAGGACTTCCAGATCGTCTCAAGTTCAATTGACCGGTGGCTACCTAAATCATAGCATTAATTGTAGTTAGCAAGCTAACGTTGCTGTTTTTTTTTACGTTACTGTTAACGAGCCAGCTGTAGCTATATGCGGGAGTTGCTAAGTTCACTTGCGTCTTGCGATATGGCCTAATGTCTGTAGCTGAAGTCAAAGTTGTTGCTGGTTTTGCTGTGTTAAAATGCGTTACATTTATAGGTTATGTTTAGCTACTTAAATTCCTCACGATACGATTGAATATTTACCGAACTAGCCAGTTGGCTACTTCTGTTGCGAGTTCGAATCCGGATTTATCAAAAACGTTGCCATTTACCTTTTTTTTTTGAGGAAGTGGTGAACCTTACCTTGAAGTGTAATTTCGGCACCCCGCCTTCGTATGATCGTGCAGGGCTCATCTACCATTGCTGACCTCCTTTTTACAATTATGTTTATATCCTAGTCAAATCGGTTATTGAAATTACTTATGTTTTGTTCATTTTTAATCGTCCATTAACTCTGTGTTCTCCGCCGCAACATAAAGAATCCTATGTATTTGATGATCATCAGAGGTGAGACCTCCATAACAGATGTACATCGCAAATGCTTGGGAATGGCTTCTTTTAGGTTTGGCTTAGTGGATGTCCTTTTTTGGCTAGTGACATTAATGCTCCTTTATTTGTGACATTAGCGGGTGAGAAAATGTTAATAAAAAGTCTCCCTGGTTTCCCGGTTCAGAGCAAACATTTTTGAACGTGACACTGGTACCAATTATTCTGACTTATTGATTTCCCATGTAACGTTTAAAAAGTATTGATCACCAGTTACTACTATTCGTTATCAGTATGCTACAGTGACAGATTTAAGCAGCATTTGACCTGACCAGGACCTTGGCCTAAATCGGGACAGACCAACCGTTGACTTGGCGAGCCTCTGAGCATGTTGCCTTATGTTTTCACTGACCACTTTCAACAGAAGAAACCTGTTGGGATTAATTAACTCTATAATAAACGGGATTAATTTATCAAGTAAAAGAGAAAAGGCTCATTAAGTCTCAGAATTTCCTATAAAATGGTTCAACAGTAGGACCTCTCAAGTCGTGCACCTTTCACTGTGCTCTACCTTTCGTGCATGATGAGGTTTATGGTGTGTAAAATGTTTAACTGCTGGGGGAAAAAAATGAGGAAATGGAACGCGAGACCGGTCACACCCATCACTGAATTAAGTGAGCCAAACTGGGGAGAAACTGGTGGGTTTTAATAATTTTGTCCTTGTCGATGTTTTGCTCATCAGAATTTGCCCGAAGCAAACCCACTGCGAATGGAAGAGTCTCGGAGGAAGAACGCTTTGATGCTTCAGGTGCTGAAGGAGGCAGCGGAAACCAATGACAACGTCCTTGCTCGATATGCATCCAATAACAAATGAGGACGACACAAAGGCATATACTTGACACAACAGGGAAACAATAGCAATGGATGAATCAAGAGATGGGACAGCGCTTCCAAAACGCATTATGACATAGCATGTAATAACTAGTCCAGATATATGTACTTGAGTTTCCCCATTTTCATCTTTGGTTAATTATTCAAATAAATCCTTGCAAAATCAAAGACGGAAAGAACTTTAGGCAGATGGACTGAAAACTATTCATACCCTTTCCCTGGGGCGTCATTAGAATGGTTTCCTGTATCGCTGTAAGAAGCTGTGTATATTCATGAGATGTAATGTGTGTGACTCATCAGTGCACTTTAAATACATGTATATGAAATTTGTTCACTTCTCATCTTGCATCAGTGAAAAAAATTACTTTATGCATATTTTAATGATGGTCTCATTCTCGCAGTTTCCCAAAAGTTCAAAAAGTACATTGCTCGAGTGCAAATACGCTCCACTAAGAACTTCACTGGTACGTGCATTTCCATTACTGCTTCTCAGGAATTTATGTGAACATTTCTTATAGTCGTTCCCCCAATTTCACTTTCCTGCGAAATCAAAAACCGAAGTGTACTGGAAGTATCAGCACATTTTGAGGATTAAAAACTCTCTCCAGTCTACAACATTGGCATAAATGTCTGCAGGCTACCCAGCATACAGCCAGTTTGTCATAATCACCCACTTTCAAGCCATTTTTCAGGGCCACCTGTCTGATGAGGACTTTTCAGGATAGTGGGTCACTCCTTTCCCACAGGCTATGTGCTCATTTTCACTAATTATTTGAAATCTGTTACATCTTAGAAAGAGGTATCACAAACTTTACCTTCCCATGCTGACGGCATGGCAAACCCATTTCCTTGGGAGTAAAATTAAATCAATAGCCAAGATATTCAAAAATATCAGAAAATGGATCAAGACTAGCCAAAATAAAGGAGGACATCAACATCACGGATGTGCAATGCGTTCCTTTTCTAGTTGATGACATCTAGGTGAAACCTTTTGCAAGTAGAAATGCACAATGACTGTTGAAGTAATCCTGCTCTCCATTATCTATGTCAAGTCTGGAATGGTGGGGATCATGAGGACAGTGCACACAGCAAGAAAACTCAAGATATCCTGTTCAAAGGCATGCAGGTCACCGTCACGCCATTAAGAACAGCCATGCAAACAATATCAGCAAACACCCCTGCCTGCAGCTAGATTCGCGTGTATCAATAAATAGTGCAGAAAATCACCAGTCGGCTGTCGTTCTCAGTCGCAGAGTATTTTCATTTACATCAAGGCTCGTAATACAGACACATAGCCCTCCAGGCCACAATTTTGTGAAGCTGATTGTCCTGGACTTGGCTGGACAGTGTGTGTAGGCAGGGGTGTTCCATGGGGGCAGCATTATTGTTGCAAATTTTTTATGTTCATGAGAGCTAATAAACAAAGCCTAATATGAATTTTATGTATATCAGCTTCTCCAAGATTTTTTTTTCCTCCTGAAGATGACAGAGTAATCTCCTCTTGTCTATTCGCATCAGGATGTCTGCAATTCCAACACTGCCAAATCTTATGCGGCAAAACTTCACAGGACATCTATTAACCAAGTCAATTAATAGCAAGTAGTCTTGTTTAAAGGGGCAGTTTGCCGATAATTAAACCATACATGCTTTCAAAGAGTAAGTTCTGAGTAAAGGAGTTGTACGCAAATTTTCCCCGCATCTGGGAAAGATATTCTCGTATACATCACCCCCTTGGCTTCCCCATGCATTTGCTCTGAAGACAACAACTACAAAATGCATTGCACACGCTCACTATTCCAGACACCCCTTAAACCTCCTGTGGATCTGTGACATACAGCCTTCATAGATGGCATTGCATTGGGGCATCATTCATATTACTGCACAGAAAATTGATCAAGATATTATACAGTTTGTTCTGTTCCCTGGTGCACTGGTTACAAAAAGGCCAAAGCCATAATTTTTCAACATTTACCTGCTAATAAAGAACAGGCAATAGAATAGCAATGGTCCATTGCAAGCTTAACATATAAAGTAGGCATGCTAGCTATCGAATAGCTGTACAATTGTATGACTTTGCAATGAGCATTTTGTTGAACAGCTAATCATAAGGTAACATTACATAAGACACATCATCTAACTAGCTTGTAAAATGCATCCTTATCCATAACACCCTCAGCTCTCATATTTTGAGGAGCCATTTCTGCAGTTGGAAATGTAGCTAGTTAACTTACAATAGTAGTGAAGACAACAAGGAAGTTTTGTTTTTGAGTAGCATCCAGAGGAAGCACCCAGGCTACTTGGAGGCAGACACGAGAAAATCATGCGAAAATAGCCTGTAGTTCGTCCTTACCTCCAGATTTATCACTACACTTCATATGACAGCACTGAAGGGGGAAGTGCAACACATTTTGCAGCTGATTCCTAGAGATATACAGAAAATTGGCAAAAAAACTGCGTTTTTCACACTTTATTCCTACCTCAGATAGATGGAGATGAAGCTGAAAATCGGCAAAGTGTCCCTTTAATATAGCAATAGATCATTTTTCACACATTACATATTTCATTTTGTCCAAATACAATGTGATGTAAGCCAATGTTGTGCAAAATCAACTGCCGTGGAACGCATTGCCAGAGACTGAGAAATGTGAAATAAACCACATAACTAAACTGCATGAATTGATGAATGACATTCCGTGATACATGTCTTTTAATAAGTTTGACTGGTCAAGAGAGCTGTAGTTCCACAAGAAAGGACTTATCCAAATGAAAAAGCCATCAGTTCATTGAGTTGTGCCCTCCTTCTCACTCCTTCCACAGAGCTAGCTGACCCGTTTCCAAAAGGATGAGGGAGAGTTCAGTTTCTTTTTTCTGTACATCTCATTTCTTGGCAACGACAAGGACAGCAGATGGCACCAAACCTACAGTAAAAAAACGGCAGTGAGAAAAAAAATTGGTTCAGCTGCTTTAGACTGCAAAGGTGACCAGCCTGGGGAGGGTGTGGTTTTGCCTACACCCAATCAGGAGAGCAAGTTATACTGAAAAACAGACAACCCTTTGGGTGACACTCCAGCTGCTTAAATCTAAAAATTTACAACAATTGAGCTTTAAACATTCATGTTTTTAACTTCACAGATGCAAGTTAGCCTCTATTCACAAGATAAAATCCACAGAGGGGCGTCCAAATTTATGCGATACCACTGTCTATTAAGATTTAATATCAGACACATGCAGCCTTAGTCTTCCATTACCAATTTATTTGTCATTATTGTGGAGATTACCAAAATTTCAACTTGATGCAATCATCACTTAATTTGAATTGTGCAATAATGTATTAAAACACAACAGTCATTTTTTATACCAGGAAAGATGTACAGATATGTAGGCTACTGGTAGCAACTTCTTGCACAGAATGTTTGTTGCTGAAACTTTCTCAGGGCAGAAGCTGTCACAAATGATTGAATCAGGCGACCAATCAAAACAGTGAGGACATGGACTAAATTGTACTTCAACTGGACCATGAAGGGTAGATGGCATTCTCAAAGACAGAGGTGAGGTAGCTCTCAGAAATGTTTTATTTCCAAGTTTAAGTCCTCATAAATCAGCATTTCAAGAGTCTCGAGCTTCTATGTTGTGATGTATTCCCCAATGAAACTGGATAGGCAAGCGGGACATAAAATTAGGAGGACTTTTAGTGGATTACTATTCAAACAAGAATGGAAATTTCGACTACAGCTCCTGTGGAGAGGAATCATTATTGATTGATATGATTTCTGCGAACCCTGTTGAATCTAAAAATCACTGAAATGAAACCTGTTTGACAATGTGAAGCAGGCAAAAAGCACAACATGATGCTGTAATCATACCATAATTTGAGGAACGTTTGTCTGTCTGTCTGTCTGTTTGTTCCCCTACTCCTCCGAGGTCCTCTGACGGATCTTCACCAAACTTGGTGGGTCTATGTAGGTTGTCCCTGGAATTGTCCTTGAGGGGTTAGTTTTTTGAAAGGTCAAGGTCACTGGGGTCAAAGGTCAATTTTTCGCATCTCCCATCTCCCTGGACAGATTTTCATGAAAGTTGGTACATGAACGTAGGTCGTCACAAGAAATGACCGCGAGAGGTCCGTTCCGTCAAAAGGTCAAGGTCACGAGGGTCAAAGGTCACCGTATTCATGAAAGTTGGTATGTGGACGTAAGTCGTCACAAGAAATTATTCTCGCCACGGGTAATTCACTAGTCTAAAGAAATTCAAGAACAGATGAGAAAAACAGTCGTTGACATCTGTCTATCTGGGAAGGGTTACAAATCCATTTCTAAGGCTCTGGGACTCCAGAGAACTGCGGTGGGGGCCATTATCCACATGTGAAGAAAACAGTGCAGTGGTGAATCTTCCCAGGAGTGGCCATTTTTTTCAAATTTCCTCCAAGAGAGCTCTATCTACTCATTCAAAACATCATAAAAGAACCAAGTCTAGCATTTAAAAAACTGCAGGCCCCACTTGGCTAAAGACCCGATCACTGAGGCTCCAGTAAGGGACTCAGATTTCCTGGATGTTAGGAATGGGGTAAGCATAAGTGTGTCTTGACACTGGGTTTTTTGTGATCCACACGGAATCTGAGTTTTCCATTTCTCTAGGAGATGCTCACTACCGGTGAAGCCCACGCTGAAGATAAAGGTTGTATCACAATACTTCCCAAGATCTCATCGGGAAGCAGTTTTGACACTTTTTGCAAAGGGAGAGACAGACATGGTTTCTACTTCATTGTCATGTCATCAGCCGTAAATACAAAACCCAAAACCAGTGAAGTTGGCACGTTAAGTAAATCGTAGATAAAAACAGAATGCAATGATTTGCAAATTCTTTTCAACTTATATTCAATTGAATACACTGCAAAGACAAGATGTTTAATATTCAAACTGAGAAACTTTATTTTATTTTTTTGCAAATAATCATCAACTTCGAATTTAAAGGCAGCAACACATTGCAAAAAAGTTGGCACAGGGGCCTTTTTACCAGTGTGTTACATCACCTTTCCTTTTAAGGACACTCAGTAAACGTTTGGGAACTGAGGAGACCAATTTTTGAAGCTTTTCAGGAGGAACTCTTTCCAATTCTTGCTTGATGTACAGCTTAAGAGGTTCAACAGTCCGGGGTCTCCGTTGTCATATTTTATGCTTCATAATGCGCCACACATTTTCAATGGGAGACAAGACTGGACTACAGGCAGGCCAGTCTAGTACCTGCACTCTTCTACTACGGAGCCATGCTGTTGTAACACGCGCAGAATGTGGCTTGGCATTGTCTTGCTGAAATAAGCAGGGGCGTCCATGAAAAAGACGTTGCTTGGATGGCAACATATGTTGCTCCAAAACCTGTATGTACCTTTCAGCATTAATGGTGCCTTCACATATGTGTAAGTTGCCCATGCCTTGGGCACTAATACACCCCCATACCATCACAGATGCTGGCTTTTGAACTTTGCGCCAATAACAGTCCGGATGGTTCTTTTCCTCTTTGGTCTGGAGGAAAAGACGTCCACAGTTTCCAAAAACAATTTGAAATGTGGACTCGTCAGACCACAGAACACTTTTCCACTTTGCTTCAGTCCATCTTAGATGAGCTTGGGCCCAGCGAAGCCGGCGGCGTTTCTGGGTGCTGTTGATAAATGGCTTTTGCTTTGCATTGTAGAGTTTTAACTTGCACTTGCAGATGTAGCGACGAACTGTAGTTACTGACAGTGGTTTTCTGAAGTGTTCCTGAGCCCATGTGGTGATGTCCTTTACACGCTGATGTCGGTTTTTGATGCAGTACCGCCTGAGGGATCGAAGGTCACGGGCATTCAATGTTGGCTTTCGGCCTTATCGCTTACTTGCAGTGATTTCTCTAGATTCTCTGAACCTTTTGACAATATTACAGACCGTAGATGATGAAATCCCTAAATTTCTTGCAATAGCTCGTTGAGGAATGTTGTTTTTAACCCGTTCGACAATCAGCTCACACATTTGTTCACCAAGTGGTGACCCTCGCCCCATACTTGTTGGCGAACGACTAAGCATTTCAGGGAAGCTGCTTTTATACCCAATCATGGCACCCACCTGTTCCCAATTAGCCCGTTCACCTGTGGGATGTTCCAAATAAGTGTTTGATGAGCATTCCTCAACTCTCTCAGTCTTTTTTGCCACTTGTGCCAGCTTTTTTGAAACATGTTACAGGCATCAAATTCCAAATGAGCTAATATATTTGCAAAAAATTACAAGGTTTACCTGTTCGGACATTAAGTAACTTGTCTTTGCGGTGTATTCAATTGAATAGAGGTTGAAAATGATTTGCAAATCATTGTATTCTGTTTTTATTTACGATTTACACCAACTTCACTGGTTTTGGGTTTTGTATTTAGTATTTGAGCAAACCAATGTGTTAGTGGTGCAGAAGTCATTGTTACATTACAGCATCTCAGTAAGCATCACTCATTTCTCCATCTAGAAGCAAATCCTGAGCAGCCTTTTCCAAGAGGTCTGACAATTCTTCTAAGGAAGATTGTATGGTCCAAGGCACACTGAATGATAGTTTGATCACCAATAAGACTGATTTGAACGGAAGCATCAGCCAGAGCAGACGTACGGACGCATTGATTTTGTTATAGAGGACATATAACTGATCATGTTGTTATAATGATGGGAGCATTTCCTAGCTTCAGTTTGTAGCTTGTTGACACTTCGTGCCATACCACTTTGGACTTCTTTCATCCCTTCCCGTAGTTCTACAAGGTGGCATTTCAAATAACCGTTTAAATTAGCCATTAATTTATCAGGAAAGTAGCAGAATTTCCTATCCATTTTATGTCTTAACTGTGGCAGCGGCTCATCATAGTATGTGGTGATGCCTCTTGAAAAATCAGTTAAAGTAAGCTTGAGCTCCTCCTTCTGGCTGCTTTGTTCCATTTCAAGTGACTGGATTTTTTTTCCTGTGTTTTTACAGGAAGGGATTTCCGCGTACTGGCATTTGGGGAAGTTGGGCCCCATTGAGGCAGAGCGATGGAGGCAGTCTCCACAGAAATCTATATTCAAAAACTAGAGGCAATCAGACGGCAAACCGCCGCCAAGGCAGCGCAGTCGAAATCTTGCTGAGTGAACATGGCTCAGAAGAAATTAAGGTATCTGCAATAGATGATTTCGAGATGGTTGTTGTGGCGGCCATATTTTTTTCAATAGCAAGCCACCGACAAAATTTCAGAGATATCCGTTAATTTCTTTTTGAGTTGACTTATCTTGCACACAAACAGAAAAACCAACGCCGGCAAAAACAAACTCCTTGGTGTAAGTAATGAATAACTAGTTATTGGAAAACAAGGGATTTTTTGAGGTTTTCAGTTTATCTGGGCTCGTTTACTGTTAGTTGCCATTATTTAATGCAGTGGTTTGAATTGAAACCAGTCAAACGCGCGAGTCAGGTCAGTGTCAAATCCCACCGAGGATTACATGAATAAACTATTCAGGATACACATCCTCTGGGTCTTTATACAAAACACAGCAAATTAATGATCAATAGCAGGGGAGATGAATACTAATTTTATGATGAAGCAGCCATATATTCAGTAAAATTTTCCAGGCTGTATTATTTAATTATATTAAAGCACAAGAAAAGGGGGACATCCATCTCCATAGTTGAATCTGGATCCATGTAGTTCAATGCAGTTTATACAAACAAAAATATCCTTTGGATTTCTCCAATTATCACAGAGTTCGGTTCAGGAAATTAAAATACCCCACTCTGGGAAATCTTGGTAATTAAACTCAAAACAAGAAAGTACACCCAAAATCAAAACTCCGTGAAATCAAATACAAAAAGTTATCCAAGTTCAGTTACGGAAAGGAAAAGAACAAGTCATCACCAGGCTTTCGCCCACTGACAGTTACCGGCAGAATTCATTTTCAGGTCATTGAGAAGTCTCCGGGTCTTACAGCTGACGAGTTCTAGAAGGTTCCTTGTGATGATTTTCAATATTACAGGAAACACAGCGAATAGACAACAGTGCGGTGAAAGTCTGACATCATTCTGATTTTTGCAACTCATCATAAAGGAACGTGATGAGCCAGTCTTTCTGAAAGTACCATATTACTGGGTGACTGGTGAGTGTTCAAGTGAAACAAAAAAAATTGAACATTTCGTAATAGTTTGGAGCAACAAAATTTGGACGTTCTCCACAATACCATTAAAAACATTTGTTATCACTACAGAAAAAGCACAGAGTTATATCCCCGAACGCCTATTCAGGGATATTATGTTTTTGGTCCGACCACCAGCGCGCTATGCATATGAGTAAGTATCATAAAGAGGAAGAACTGATTCGATTTTGGACAATTTACAATTTCTAGATTGGCCACCAGGGTCCAAAAACTGAAAAATCACTTTTTTTATCACATCTCTGGAAATATTTGTCCGACTGACCTCAAATCAAGTGCAAACTAGAATGGTTTTTACACGTAAAAACAGATGTCTCGCCCTTCCCCCATTTCACATTTTAGAGTTATGGTCCGGAAACGAGCCCCACCCTTCAATATGCCTAAGTCCAAATTGTTGCCATGGAAACAGTAAAATAAAATTAAAAAGCAGTTCAAACCCTCTAAAGGCAAATCTACATGTTATGGAGAGACACTATATAAAATTTGGTGAGAATCGATCAAACAGTTTCAGAGTTATGCTCCGGAAACAAGTGGGAACGCCGACGCTGACCCCAACGGGAATTCAGGCAAAAACAATATGTCTTCCCCCCCCGGAAGGGGAAGGCATAATGAAAGGTCATGACCTGAGGATGTGTCCCATGATAATACTAGAGCACTCGGCAACCGAGTACATGTATCCCCCGAAGGCCCCCCAGTTGGGCCCAGATGGTCCCAGAGTACCCAAAATCAATAGGTGTCGTGAACTTACCATAATACATGTCCCTGCCAAATTTGAAAAGAATTGGTGCACATATGTGGGCTGTAGAGCGTTCACAAGAAAATCTCTGCTGACGCGGCGGAAGCGGATACGTGACGAGGCCAAATCCATAGTATCCTCGAACTTCGTTCAGGGGACAAATTATCCCCGTTTGGTTCAAAATTTTGACACAAGGTGGAGCTTTGTCACATAAAATTCACCATTTTTGCCATATCTTTGGAACGATTTGTCCAATTGACATGAAACTATGTGCAACTGCAAGGTCAAGACTTGAGGGGCTTTATATTGTATTGGGTCTATTTGATGATAGGGGAATTGGAGGATTGGGGGCGTTCGGGGATATACCCCAAGCCATCGCCTCCGATTGCATAAGCCTAGATTTTGATACAATGTTCAATATTCATTCTTGGCCTGGGAGGATTCAATCAGTGACCATGGTGATTACTAGAGCACCGCAAGCTATTCCTCAGCCACGTGCGCCAACCCAAAGGCAAAACATGTGCAGGAGATAAACATCGCTACCTCAGCCCATTACTGTCCCTCTCAAAGTTTGAAATTAGCCAGCCTTCTCCCAATTTGGTTGGCCGCCTGAACTGAACCAATTATAACTCTTTCTGCCCAAAGAACATGGTTCAGAATGCAAAACACCAATAACTACTTTGCGCACATAAATAGTGCTTTGCATTCAGCAAAAATACCGTTTCTGCAATGTTAAATACTCTGAAGAGTATGCCTACGGGGGTATTTTTTCTGCTAGATTCCCAATCACAGTTACAAATCTTCTAAATATTCAATTATCAATAGTGGGTGTAACATCAATATTACAGTGTTCAGTGGAGAAAATTTTGTCCATGTGATATTACAGATTAAAGGGGCACCAGAGTATACTATTCTATTCCGATGGTCATACCCAGTTCCCGCAGGGGCTTTTCCATGTCCAGGTCAGTGTAGACACGGCGCGGATAAGGCGAAAGTAGGGTGAAGTCCTGCCCTTCCACCCCGTTCATCTGCACGTACACCCGCACTGCTGCTAGCGGCTCCTGAGCCTTAAACACCGCTGTCAGTGCTGAACCATCCAGCAAACGTACCTGGGTGGGGTATAAGAGTGGTGAGGTCAGACTGAGTAGGGACGGCATGAAAAATGCACATCAAAACAGAGAGCAGCGATTTCTATCTATCTATCTATTTTAATTTTACTTTCAATTTTATTCCATAGCAGATGCTATGAAGGCAAGATATCTATTGCTTTGTCTGGTCAATATCACTCCAATTGTAAATATACAAACGTTTCTGCCATTCAGGCTTGCAATGTGGTAATATAAGATTAGTCATGAAGTTAAAAAAAAGAATAATGATGCAGTTTGAAACAGCTGAAGTCATGGGTGATTTCAATCATGATTTGGTACAAACGCTGCATCCAGGAAAGGCCAAATCACTCAGGAGCAGAGATGGGATCGCAAATTTTGCCACAAATGCACGAGAAAATCATTGAGTTTAGACAACTCCTCCGAGGAAGATGGGAAAGAATTTGGATATTTCACCCTCAATGGTATATTATTTAGTTATAAGATTCAAGGAATCTACAACCCCAATTCCGAAATAGCTGGGGACGAAATGCAAATTGTGAATAAAATCAAAATGCAATGACTTTCAGATCACAAGCCAATGTTATTTACAATAGAACATAGATAACACTTCAAATATTGAAACTGAGACTTATAACATTTTTATCCCAAAATGAGGTCATTTCAAAAATTTTTCAAACGGGTCTCAAAAAAGTTGGGACACAGGTTAAAAAAAAAGGGCTGAAAGAGCAATTAATACATAAGAGAATCAGCTGAAAGAACATTTAGCATGTAATTAAGTTAACTAGCATCAGGCGTGTAACATGATTGGCTATAAAAGGGATGTCTTAGAGAGGCTGAGTTTCTCAGAAGTAAAGGTGACCAGAGGCTCTCCAACCTGTGAAGGCTTGTGTAAAAAAATTGTGGAATACTTAAAAAAACAATGTTCCGCAATGTCAAATAGCCAAGGCTTTGAAGGTCTCATCATGGACAGTGCATAACATCATCAAAAGATTCAGAGAAACTGGAAAAATCTCTGTGCATAAGGGACAAGGCCAAAGACCTTTACTGGATGCCTGTGATCTTCGGGCCCTCAGCCGCCACTGCATCAATCAGTGGCATGATTCTGCCATTGACATTACTAAATGGGCCCAGGAATACTTCCAAGAAACCACTGTCTGTCAACACAGTGAATAAACAGAGCTCATTTTGTGGATAAAATTGTAGAATTTCTCAGGTTCAACATTTGCCATGTTATCTCTGTTCCATTCTGAATAAAATACAGGCAGGTGTGATTTGAAAGTCATTGCGTTTTGATTTTATTCACAATTTACACTTTGTCCCAACTATTTTGGAATTGGGGTTGTAGAGGAATTTATGAGGCTAAAGGGTGAGGGCGCAAACCTGAGTTGAATACCTGTGATTCGTGATCACTCAGATTAGCACAGCATCAAGAACCATTATTTATCTACAAGCGATACAACCACACAGGCACAAAATTACCCAGGCAAACCTTTTTCAAGTACTGCAATATGCAGTTACATCTATGAATGCCAATTAAAACTTTATAGTAGAAAAAGAAAGTCTGAATTAACAGCATCTAAAAGCGCAGTCGACTTCTCTGGGCTTCGAGGCATCTGCGATGGACAGTCACATAGCGGAAATGTAATATTGATTAGTCCAACCACAATGCACAAGTATTTTTGGGATGAAATGGACTATTTTTGGGGTAAAAATGATCAGCCAGACAGTTACTAGCAACAAGTCCAAAAGCCATGCTCCGTCATGACATGGGGTTGCTTTGTTGCCATTGGCAACTGGTCTGTGAAGGCTCCATTAATACAACGAAGTGAATTCATCTGTTAACTACCATCTTGTGGTAATTAATACACCCGCATGCACACCTGTATTCGGCATTCATCGTAGTCCTTCTTGGCTGGTGGGGGTCCCTGATTGCCTGGGGGAGACGAGGGGAGGGGTTCAGAGGGGGGAGAGGACGGCAGAGCGGATGAGGAGCCCCCTCCAAACTGAGAAAGAGAGAAAATAAAGAACCAAAAGTAGAGTTTTCATTAAATGCAATCAGTGAAGACCATAAATTAATTGGGCAGTAGAACATTTTTGTCTCACATAGGTTCTGTTGACAAAATCTATCACTGGATCCGAATACAACGGGGCATGAATTGTGCAACCTGAAAAAGTTCCCAGAACAAGCAGAAATTGAAGATGACCGCAGTACAGGCCAGCCGAGAATCACCACAGAAGATACAGCGCCTGGTGATGTCTGTGTGTCGCACACTTCAATCAGTCATAGCATCCATAGGATATGGGTCCAAATACAAAAAATGATTATTTTATTTTTTATGATGTTGAATGATGCAATGTGTTTCTGCAACTGAAAATGGCGGGTGACTACGTACAAAAACCAGCCATTATTTCTCAATGGTTCAAGCAATGTGGATGAAAACACCCTCAAATTAAAGCTGGCAGCCAGCACTTCAACCTCATCTTCATTAAAAGTCATTATCATTCTCTAAGTGCAAGCACAGAACCAAAATAAAATGATTTGTACCAATGAATTTTGGTGCTCACTGTACACAGAACTAAAGAAACCTTTTCCTCACTGACCATACAATGGGTTGCTCAGGGCAGTAGACTCCTTTTCCATTCAGTCAGATGTGAGGTTGTTTTCACAGACACTGCTAATATGTGTGTACACACAAGCAAACATGAAAACAAGTGATGATGAATGAAAACTATGGAAAGGGAACAATAAGTACCTTCTGTGCTCTCTCTTCTCTGTCCCTCGCAATTTTCTCTCGAACCCGTTGCCTGCAAGTCAGTGACATGGAATAGTTTAGAAAACGAACAGTGTCGAAGTCCCGTAGAAGACACAATTTATCCCAAAACAACTGCCAGCACAATTAGAAATGCCATCAGAAGTTCAGAAAGACAGTGTCTATATATAGATAAATGTGTTTCTGACGTGGATTTGTTCAATTCAAATGCATATATTTAGTTATAAATAATGTTTGGTGTATTTCTTAACTATGGCATAAATCAAACACAGACACTTGGAGAGATCTCTAGCCTTGTGAGGGCGGAGCTCACTTAGTCTACGCTGGTCAGTCACATCCCAGCTTAAGCGCAAGCGCAGTCTGATGACTGGAGATAAAATAAAGTTACGGTTTGAATCGGACACCGTTGGTAACATCTATTTTGAAAATAGTGTGGACGAGAGACTGAGGCTGGACTTGCACGAATAGTAATGTGATCATTTCAGCAATATACGGATCTCACTTGGCCATCCTGTCCTCCATCTTTTCCCTCTTGCGCTGTTCAGCCAGCTTTTTCATTTCCTCCTCCTGCATCTTCTGTTTGACCTGCAGCAACTCCTGACCCTGCTTTCGCCTCTGCTTCTCCCTGTCCACCTCCTCCTGACGCTCCCGCTCCCTCCTCTCCACCTGCTTCATCTTCATCAGTTCTTCCAACCTGCGGGTGACAGCACTCAGCCATGCCCTGCTCCGCAAATTTCACGAGAGACGTCTGTCGTCCACTTCTTGTGAGCATTCATACAGGCAAATGGTCCGTGTTGTTATGCAGAAAGTCAAATTTTTCATCAAAACTCCCGAGGGGAATGTGCAGATTTTGTCAATCATGGACAATTAAACTTTAAGAATACATGGAAAATATAATTGGTCATAACTGTTTGAAATTATGCACACAAGCTTTTCCATCACCCAGCACAGTTATTTACTGCAGTAATTTACCTTTAACCCTTTATGTCCCGAGGGTAACGCTATGGTTCTACACCAAATCCCATAATGTATGGTTAACAATTTACTCTAGATCTCCTTATTTTGGCAATTTGAAGTCTTGAAATATAAGAAAAGTTGTTTGCCTAATAACAAGGAACATTTTGTTTGATAAATCACAGTGATTAATAAAATATTTAAGGACTAACAGCCCTTCCAATCTTAGACATTAGAACATTTCCTCATTTGCAACAAATTACACTGTCATTGAACTATAAAGGTTGAAATTTTTTCTATATACTGAAAAATTAGCTTTATAATGACACAAAACAAATAGTCTTTGGTATTCTAATACTAGGTATTCTCGAGTTACAACTGATATACAAACAATTACAATACAAGCTATTCAGTGTCAATTTCAAATTTCGCACTGCCATGCCAGTCCACGAATTATGCAAGGTCTCCAATGTGGTACAAGATATGTGACTTTGATCGCTGAATACTGAATAGAGTTGGATGGGCGTACGGCGTGATTTTACAGTCAAAACAAACATTAGGTCCTCTCCTATTGGCTAAAATACAATAGAAGGCAATAGGAAAACAAATTTGATGTTGATTGGTGTGAATCACACAAGGTCGAGAGCACTCTTGGGACTTAAATGGTCCATAACAACTGCATCTGCCTTCACATTCTACAAATTATTAATTGGTTAACGGGATGCAGAAAAAACCCAGAAATGCAATGGTCTTCTCCCTTTTTAAATTTTGCCTTTGCTCCTGCTCTTATATTTCCCACTGACCTTTTAATCTGTGCCTTTTTCTCCTCCTCTGACATTGGTTTTTTTCCCTCCTGTTTCATTTCTTCCTCTTCTCCTAATACAAGAGAAACAACAGAGCAAGCAATGCATCAGTTACCAGAAGCCATGAATACGATGTTTCAGAAGTCTGATGTACAACCAGCAAAGCCAGACAGCAACAGGGTGCCCTGAAGAAAAGACGCTACCAACCTGTGGGGGGACCAATGCCCGGCTCGGGTGGACTATGTTCGGACTCTCCCGCTCCAAGGACATTTCCCACTGGGGGCACATAGGGCTCATCAATATCTGGGTCATTTTCATGCTCCATTAGCCTAAATCGGGACAGGAAGCAGGGAATTTGGACAGGAGACGGTTTAAATTTAAATGGGGATTGAGAACAGCAAAAATTATACAAAACCATGCTAACACATGACTCAACTTCTGAAAATGCCATACTCAGAACCAAAAGATGAAGAGTCATACCAGTCCATAGCTCTTTCTATACCCTGGTTCCCCGTGTGTGCCACAGCCTTCTCCCTGTCAGTGTCCAAACCAAAAATGAAAGCAAGACGCACAGCGAAACGGGTCAGTTTAGGCAACGGTAGGAGGTTTGGAAATAATTGTCCAAATAGATATAAAGAAAGGAATAACACTTACGCTCGATTTCGGTCAAAGCCCATTTCCAGGAGGCTATCTAAAGTCGTGCACTCCGCCATCTCTCTGGAAGAGATCATATGAACAGCTAGATAAATATGGCAATGCGCGTACATATTAGTCTCTAAACTATTCCGGATAGTTAGGATCTTGCCATTTGTGGTTTCGTCCTAAAGCCAAACATTAAAAAATATTTTTCGAAAGCTAACTGGCGCAAACGAACGATAAGTTCTCTCAGTAACTTACATTGGAACAACTCGCAAGCCGCAACACATCGACTTTGCTTCCCTAGGGATCTCGCAAGAAAACCAGTTTCTCGTTTAACAAACGTCACTCCAATCAACCTCTGTTGTATCATCCCTTCAAATCTAATTACTGCAGCAAGAAACAAATCAACTTGCCTTTGCTAGCTGAGCACTGTCAAGACTCAAGCAAATGGTGCCAAGCTAAGTAGCTGGCTAACAGTTGGCCAGCTAATTAGCTAGCCATACCGTATCGTTTCATGGGTAGGTAAATAACTGAAATGGGTACAACAGTTAAAATATCGCCGGTCCAGACTATGAAAATGCGTAAAAACTGCAACATCACTGGTGATAAGCAATAACAAGCTACCCAGCCAAACCCCCATGAAACAATTGCTTACTCACATTTTGAATCGATTTGAATAGACTACACAGTTTTCCTCCTGTCTGCAACCACACCACCTACGGGTGCCTATCGAGTTCAAACATACGCCCGATAAACATCACATTTTGTCTCTCATTCACAGTTTGGAGCCAGCGAAATGACAATTGACTGTATCAACACTGGCGACACTGTAGATGTACATTTCTTGATTTCAGACTCGGGAAATTAAATAAAATAAAATCAACCACTCTCACGATGGTCTGTCTGCTTGCGCCGTATTCGTTTGAAAACCATGCAGTCCTCAGGTTTTTAGTTTGCATGCCTTACATCCTATAAACCTCGTCCTCAATGTTTGTGACTGGTCATATTCAGATGGCCTTTCAGGCATGTTTGTGATAGCCCATACAAATTATGCCCTTATTGCCAATTGAAAAAGTTGCATATTATGGTTATATTAAAATCATAATTCATGGAAACATCAGTTGTCACTATATTTCAGTATTTGCCAGTAATTGTTTGGCTGAATGCATTAAATGCTATTGTGAGACAAATTGTGGTCAATTGTGGCATATGGAATGGAAGTCTTGCTAACTTTCATTGCCTTTGAAATTTATGCCACAAGAATTGGTTGCTACCATTCAGATCATATCCACCACAGCAAATGCAAATCCCTGACGAGTCTAATTCAAATGAGCCAGTAAGGCTTAAGTTTCATTAACATGTACAGCAAAAACTTGGGCCATCGTCCAAATGCAATTAATTAATTCAAAATTGACAGACTTTAGTGTAGCTGACTGAAGGAAGAGGGATTGAGATGGTAGGCTACAATCACTCCCAGCTGCACAAGCCTCAACTGGCTGCTCCAGGTAATTCTTGGTCCACTGTGTGGTTTTGCAGTCTGGAATCTTTTTTCAAAATGAGTTTTGCACCACTTATTTGTGGTGCATCCTATCACACAACAGCATTTAGACTTTTATTATTTCAGCTAGCAGAAGAAAAAGGCACCGTCAAAGCTTTTTTCCACTGTGGAACTAGCAAGAATCTTTTGCCTCGATTGAGAAGTTCGACTGGATTGTCAGTGTGCAACGTGCTGCTTGGGATGTCAGTGGGCAATGTGCGTTGGGGTCAGATTTGGGTCAAAATTTGTGCTTGTAATTTGTAAGAAGTGAGCTCGTAACGTCAGTGCTGCGATAGCACATTGAACATTTGCGTCTGTCACTCAGACTTTGTAAAGCTTTACTGTTGAAAATAGTCCAGCATAAATTTTGATACACAAAATAATTCTGCAGCCACAAAAACATTTTACAGACGTGCAAATTGTGAGCACTAAACTTTTTCACACACACACTAAATATTTCGAGCAACAAATTTTTTTTTTTTTACCAAAGAAACTATGCATGCACAAAACTTTTTCATGCATGCACAAACTATTTTTACAGCAACCAAAGCTTTCAACCAGCTCAAAATATACTCAGCAACAAAAGTTTCTGTGACACCAATATTGTTAATTATTTTTCATAACGCAATTATGAAATTGTCATACATGGTGATATCAGACTGAAACAGTACACGTAAACACAACATTGAAATGGAAATCATGAAAATGCGAGAAAATGACTTTGCACGTGAAAATGTGCGTAAATCATGCTTGTGGATGGCAATAAAAGAGGAGAATTTTTGGAATGTTCACATTGTGCCTGATGAACGACGGAAGCATCACTTATCGAAAACACAGCCATTTCGGATCAGGAACTCTACCCTCTAAATGCCAAGACTGTCTGAAGATGATCGGTGGAGGGCCATTGGGATGATTGAATCCGGAACCTCGCAGAGGGAAGTTGCTCATCGCCTGAATGTCCACTGAAACACCATTTGGAACTTATGGCAGCGTCATCAGCAGACAAGACATGTCAGAGACCGTCCTCGCAGCGGCCGTCCACGAGTAACCACTCCCAGACAGGACAACTGGATTCGAACAACCCATCTCCGAAATCGATTCCAACCTGCAACCATAACTCCAAGAACGATACCTGGTTTGAGGCGACTGTCTGCACAGACAATCCGTCGCCGTCTCCGTCATTTTGGCATTGTCCCACGTCGGCCAGCAAGACGTCCAATACTCACAGTACAACACCGACGACTGCGTCTACAGTGGGCACAACAACATCGACGGTGGATCCAACGTCAGTGGGATCTTGTACTCTTCACTGATGAATCAAGATTCATGCTTAACCGATGTGATGGTCGTTTACGTGTATACCGTCGACGTGGAGAACGTTATGCCAACAACTGTGTTCAGGAATTTGATCGTTATGGAGGTGGTAGTGTCATGATTTGGAAATGGATCACGGCTAGAAACAGAACAGATTTGCTTGTTATTGATGGAAATCTGACAGGTCAAAGATATCGCGATGAAGTGCTACGACCATTGGTGGTACCGTTTTGGATGCAACATGGTCCCGGAATAACGCTGCAACATGATAACGCCAGACCACACGTTGCAAGGATTGTACAGCAGTATCTGATGCAACAACATGTCAATGTCCTGCCATGGCCAGCCAGATCCCCAGACATGTCCCCAATCGAGCATCTTTGGGACGAGATGGATCGACGTTTGCGGCGGTTGGATAACCCGCCAGCTACACTCCAGGAATTGCGACAACGTCTACGTCAGATTTGGAATGACATCCCACAGCAATTTCTGGCACATCTGATTCGGTCCATGCGCCGGAGATGCGTTGCTTGCATCATGGCACGAGGAAGTCACACCCGGTATTGAAGTGTGAAGGTCACAATTTGTTAGACGTCAGACAAGTGCTTCATGACGCATGAAAATGACATTTTTCGTTTTGAGTGACGTTGGCACTGAAAAGTCAGTGTTTCTCCTGTTAAATAAACATATTGATTGCATTGAGATCTTTGCGTGTCATTTATAACATACACATAAATGGTGTCACAGAAACTTTTGTTGCTGAGTATATTAATGATCCTTATTTGACTCCATACTGAAAGGTATTCTCATGAATTTCAGGATGTAAATAGATCATATAATGTCAAATAATATTAACTCCAGCTACAGGCATTAAAAAAAATATTATTAACTTCAGCTACTTGTATTTAACTCGTTCTACTTCCCTCTTTTGCCAAATATTTGGTTTGCCTGTTCAGATTTTCAAAAATGTCAACAGAAACCAGCACACCAATGCCTCTCAGAAGTTTGGGTGCTAGATGCCTGTCAGGCAATCAGATCAGTTATCAAGCAGATGTTATTTCCTTCATGTACTGATTATTTAGAAATAATAACAATGGCCACATTTCCCAGATTCATTTAAGAAGATCTTTGGGCTAAGAGCTTCTTAAGATCCTTCTTAAGGCTCCAGCAAGAAGCAAATACGTTTCCCAGATTCCTTCTTAGCCCAAGATGGCTCCCTCTTAGCTGAACTCTTCGTTGGAGCCTTCTTAACTCCTTAAGAACGATTTTAACTGGGAAACGCGTGAATTTCACATTTGGGTGCCTTTTCTTACCATCTGCAATGATGTAGTTGCAGTGCTATGGATTGCATTTCTCCCATGCAAGTCATCATTTTCTTTGTCCTCACATGCTTCAGGGCACACAGTGGAGAGGGTATGGCTTTTGCAGACTCAAGTCTCATTGTTAGGGGTCCTATTAAAGAAGGGAGCTGTGCAAGGTCCACAAGTTAATTTGTAAGGTTAAGTCTGCCATTTTATAATCATAGTTACATTCAAGGAGATACGCATGCAGCTTAACCAGGTAAATACAAAGCCAATTACTGCTCAAAACTCCCAAACTCATCATTTTAGCCCCTGGACAAAGTTGGACGACCACGATGGATTCATGGTTGTCGTCTTTTCTGCCGCATCCATAAAGATTTTCTAGTGGATAGGTCCACAGGCCACAAATTTGAACTGATCCCTTTGATATCTGGAGTGGGCATAGGTTATGGTTAGGTCACAACACCTATCTATTCTATTTTGGTTGCCATGGCAACAGAATTGGCCAACTAAAACACAATTTCATTATGAAAATGTGCCCGTTTCAGTCCTTGGCTTGTGAACCCTCTACAGGTTAGAGTTTTCATGATGTCACAAGCAGGCAGTTGAGGACAACACCCATGCAGTTGCAGGCAACTGCACTCTCTAGTTGTATCCCCTGAACGAAGTTCGAGGATACTATGGATTTGGCCTCGGCACGCGTCCGCATCCACGTCCGCAGAGATTTTCTTGTGAACGCTCTACAGCCCACGTAAGTGCACCAATTCTTTTCAAATTTTTCAGGGACACGTATTATGGTAAGTTCACAACACCTATTGATTTTGGGTACTCTGGGACCATCTGGGCCCAACTGGGGGGCCTTCGGGGGATTCATGTGCTTGGTTGCAGAGTGCTCTAGTTACTAGTGTGACCTTGTCCTCAAGCATGACTCTCTAAGTATGAAGGAACTCATAATGGTGCCCAAGGCACTGTCAAAGTAAAAGGCGGTGTGCCTATTCATAAAATTTAAATGGATTAAATGGCAAAAAAACTATTCCTTGGTTTATTTTACCTTTTGAGTCCCTGATAAATATACTTGAACATGCTATCATTGCATTTCGAAACATATTGTTAATTTGGCTCATACTACAGGAGTTTAACCTGGTCTTCATTTGAGGCAGTCTTGTTTTCAGACCCGACAAAAAAAATCAACAACATATCATGTAATTATTGAAATTTTTTTTTTAACCAAGGGAAGTTCCAAAACAACGGTTTCTCTTTTTCACAGAAACTCTGAGAGAGATGCCAAACAGAACAGTTGCAAGTGCAGAGGGATAGAGAAAAACATGGGTAATCCCCCAGACAATTTCAGGGCAAACGGTCTTGTCTTAGGGCCCAGGAGCAGAGTTATTCTCAACTTCATTTCTCAAGGTCAAATCAGAATTCCAACTCTAAGGGGGTTTGAGCCAGCAACTCTTTTTGGCTGCCAGTCAAACAACCCACCACTGTAGGCTACCCTGCCATCCATGAAAAAAATATTTGGGTCATGTCAAATCAACCAAATTTAAGGCACTTCCCCACCAAAAAAGTTTTTTAAAATTATATTCCCCACAGTGGAAGATTTATATATCTGGTGTGAAATGGTAAAATAATTAAGCTCAATTGTTGTCAGTTCCTGAGATTTAGCTTCTTTTAGGGGGGGGATCAGTTTTAAGAAAATCGCCATAATTTTGGATTAAGTTTGAGGGCCTGAGATATGGATTTGCAGAGCAAACAGACCCATAAGTTTCATTTTTCATCAGAATAGTTGCTGAACTCTTAGCTAAAGGAAGAGTTTTACATCTCTAGTTTTTTAATATGTTAGACCGAAGACCCATGCCTTCAAGCACTAAAAAGATGACATTGATCACTGGTGTCCCTTTTGAGATGTATGCCCACTATAATGACCCAAAATACACACTTTTCATTCTGAAGATAACCTCCAAGGTCATTAAAACATTTAATACAACAATTGTGGCTTTGATATTTTTAGTGGTCTTCAGAAAGACAACTGACAGTTTGCATACCAAGTCACAGGGCTGTATCTTAATTAGTTGCAGAATAATAAATGCACTAAATTTTGAATTTTTTTTGTTGGTATTTTTTGCTTTTTCCAGGCCACAGTACAGATAAACTAAACATACAGAGTAAAGAAAAGTAGCTTAAGCCAAGAGTTCAGCAACTATTCTGATGACAAAATTAAAATTGTGGTCGGTCAGCTCTGAAAATCTATTTCTGAGGCCCTCAAACTCCCTCCAAAATTAAGGCGATTTTGTTAAAATAGGCTAAATTTCAAGAACTAGCAATAATTGAGCTGAAATATTTGACCTCAGTATTGCCAATGCATATCAGCAAAGTTTTATCAAAACCAAAATTTTGATGTTGGGGGCTCAGGTTGACTTGACACGGAATGACCATTTTAAAGAACTGATCTTCTTCAAACAATAAATTGACTTCAAGTTCAGAATTTAAGAACTCGAAATTATGAGCATGTATACAATGTTTTTATTTTTTTTAGAAATATGATGAAATCTTATGTCACATTTTGCATATAGGAGAAAAGGACAGAGGAAGAAAAAAAATGTATTAAAAAATTTTTATTTTTTTCAGAGGAAAATGGAACTTCAAGGTACATGATACAACATGCAGTATACTGTGCTTGACATTAAAATTCAAAGTGTGGGTTTTCTTGCATGCAGCTCATATGTTGGCATGTTGACAAAAAAGCCATGTAGGCCTATAACAAACATCTCCCTCACCGGACAATCACAGCTGTTACACTGTAAGCCAAGCATGGGTTCTCTGTGGGCAGCTCACATCCTCAGCCCTGTCCAAAACCCATGCAGGCCCATTACCATCCATTAGTGATGCCCAATCATGCGCCATGGAGGGCTGAAATTATGCAGATTTTCATTCTAATCAATCATTGCACCTGCTGATTAAACCAATTAGTTCTCTCTCCTGCTTGGTGCGCAAATTGGTGAAATCAGCAGGTGTTTGGAATCACCAATGATTGGTTGAAATGAAAATGAGCATACTATTAGCCCTCCATGGCACGATTGGGAATGAATGCCATATTTGAAACACTTGAACAACACTGCTATTGTACTCTGGGTCCAAGCAAAACTTCCAATTAACTACTGATCTTCCCTTCTTTGTTAGGTTCCTTTAAAGACGCACACTGTAGTTTGTTCTAAAAACCTACAGTTTTCAACAATTGAAGGCCACCATCACACTACCATCCCCGTGATTGACTGATGCTATGATGATCTTACAACAAAATACTGTGTTAGTTTGACACCAGATGTAATACGACCCAAAAAGTTCTATAATTGACCAATAACTCCTGATAATTTTATCCCACGTCTTGGCGGTCATCAAGACGGTTATTTGGGTAAACGTGAGATGCACCTATATGTTTTTTGGTCAGCAGAGGTTTTCATATTGCAGCTCTCCCATGGATACCATTTTTGCCCAGTATCTTTCTTACCATGGAATAGTGAACACAGACCTTAATTGAGGCAGATGAGGCCTGAAGTGTTTTAGATGTTGGTCTTGGTTCTTTCGTGCCATTCTGGATAAGTCATCGACGCGCTCCTAGCAGAATTTTGATTGACCAGCCATTCAGGAGAAGGTTCAATACTGCTCCAAATTTTTTCCATTTGTAGATAATGGCACTCACTAAGGCTCGGTGGAGTCCCACAGGATTATTAATTGCTTTCTAATCCTTTCAAGACTGATAAACACCAATGATTCAGTTTCTTATCTGTTCTTGAATTTATTTAGACTGCAGCATTATGCGCTACTTTTTTTTGACTTCACACTGGCAGAGAGGTTCTATTCAAGTGATTTTTAGATACGCCAGGGCTGACGGTGATCAAGCCTGGTCTGTTAAAGAAATTGAACCCAATTATCAAATAAATTTGTTGATTTAATGACTAAGGGGGCAAAAAGTTTTTAACATGAGATCAGCTATGTTTGGACAGCTTTCTTCCTCAATTAATGAAGTCATGATCTAAAAACAAAACTTTTAGTTTGAGTTATCTTTGTCTGATATTGAAATTGCCTTGATGATGCAAAAATAAAAAAATCATTGGAAGAGGGGCAAATACTTTCTCAATTCACAGTACATGGAGCCTTTGACCAACTGTAGGATGGTCAAGCTCCACCCACGTAGGGTCAACATGGGGGCGACTGTAGCCTGACTGAGGGTAAACTCTGCCTGTGCAGGGCCAGCACTTTGGGACCAATGTTGAGGCCATTTGCAGAGCCCACACAGGCTGATTTTTTAGACCATGTGGGCTTTGCCAATGGATTCTAAAGCCACCAATATGGGCATGTTTTCTGGCAAGTTTTGATAAGAACTGTACTATAATTCCAAATAAGAAAAATCACTGAAGAGAATGTAAAATTTAAAAAACACCTCATAAAATAGGCGATAAAATTTTACAAGGTCACGGTATTAAAACAAAATAAAATACAGTCCCAGGTAACCGTTTCGGACCTTGAATAGCTTTTATGCAAAAAGATGCAGCCTAACCTATAATCCACTACCCAATCCTTCGAAAAAGGAGCACATACGAACATTGTACTTTTTCTTCAGTCGCTCCAGTGGGTAATAATGCGTGAATTTCCAAGTTCAGAAGATAAACACTATTCTTTTTCATTTTTGATCAGTGATATGGAAAAATGCCGATTGAATTGCAGTCCCACTTTCCAAAGCAAACAAATTGTTAATAATTAGTAATTCCAACCTGTCAGTCTCAGCAACCAAATATGGATGGAAAATAATTTGCAATGACTATGTGAGGAACCTATTAAATGCAAGAATGATTTACATACTAAACTGCTTATTCAATCGCACAAACAAAATGTCTTCCAAGTCACTATCCTTCACTTTCGCCCTCAGAGAAAGCATGTATTTGAGCCCCGAGAATGCTCGCTCCATGCTGACTTGTGTCACCGGAAAGGGAATTACACTGACAGCAAGCCGGTAAAGATCAGAATAGACCTGGGATGTACCTATCCAGTATCTGAATATGTTCTCTTCCCTCTTAACCCTAGCTTCACTCGAATACGCATCCAACATGGACATCATGATAGTTTTGAATTTGGTTCCCTGGTTGCCAATTTCCCTGTCTCTTGCTCTGAGCAACTCCTCTATTTCATCGTCAGCATCACTAGTGCTACCCTCTGCATCCATCTTTGAAGGAGGGCACTGCTGCTTGTCCAGCGAAAGGGCCTGGATCATTCCCCAGGCCTCACATAGGCGGCTCTTCGCCTGTTCCGTCTGCCTTTCCGTGAGGAGAACTTTGTATCTCGGATCAAGGAACACAGCTGCTAAGAACGGCTCATTCTCAAACAGCATGTGCTGGCGCCGGTTTAAGCATTCCACCAACAGCGACGCAAACGGGCCGCCGATTTTCTCCGTTTCGATTTTGCATTTGAGCCATGCACCGAAGAAGTCCCCAGCGGTCAGCTGTTCGCACAAGAAGAGTCTCGCGGTCACCTTTGCAGGTTTGAGAACGTAAACCAATAGCACAATCTCCTCCCATTCTGACTCCTCTAAGTGCAGCTCTTCAATGCTGGGAGCCATATCCTGACAGAAGGTCTTTAATTCCCAGAGTCGCTCCAACATATCGTGTGTGGACAGCCAAGCAGAGGGACGGTCAACAATCGCTGTCCTCTGCCTCACTCTCCTCAGACACACAGAAACATTTGGCGTTTGCAGCTTCTTGCATATGAGGCGGGCCTTTGAAATGAGGCTGTGGACAGCACTGTCCTGGAGTGCATCATCCACAGCTAAGTGGAAGAGATGTGCAGAGCTCTTCGTGCCTCTCAGGATTGGACCCCCATTGCAGATACTATGTATTTCCCCTGTTATGTTTCCGGATGTCTCATAGAGGTCTAAGGTGAGCAGACCATTCCCCCAAGTTAATGGGCCCTTAACATCTGTAGCATTCTCCTCTTTATCCTGCTGGTCTCCCACTTCTACTGAATCATCCTCACTGTACTCAGAGCCCTGCAATAGCGACTCTAAATTAGGAATTGTCACTCCATCATCAACTGTGATGGAGTACACCTGCTTTATATCAATTCCGTAAGTGTTTAGAACTTCACGCACGACTGATGATATGTAACTGCCAGTAGGGCCTTCATGCAGTTCCTTTACTGCCAGTGTTTGGAGCACAATGCGTTCTCCCTCAGTAAACTGGATGTTAATGCCAAGAACAGACCTGTCTCGGTAGGTGGCAGCATCTACTTTCAACATTAAAAGTTTTCCCTTCAGCCAGTTCCTGAGATTCTCACGCTCTCGGCTGGCAATCACAGAAACCATGTCGCGGATGCTGCTGCTGTCAATTCTGACAGTTCTGCCTGCAATATCAAGAACAGGACCGAGGATTTTTCTAAAGCCAGAATCATCCATCAAAGAGAATGGCCGGCCATTTACAGTCACAAGCTCAACACAGGCATCAATTATGGAATCAGGTGACACGTAACAATGGTCAGCACTAGGTTTCTTGATTATTATTGCATCTTCCATACAGTCTAGAGTCCCTTCAGTATCCACCGCTGAAATTGGTCTCTTGGATGATGAAGAGGACGGCGCTGGAGGATCTTCCTTGTCTGAGCATTTGGGCAGTTTTGCATAAGCAATCGGGTGCATCCTCAGGACATGCCGCTGTAAATTGCCAGCATGGTTTCCGGCGAACTCTGCATTGCACCCATCAATTTGGCAACGGGACTTTTTAGTGATAGGGTCATAACGGAAATACAGCCGCACTGGATTCTCCTGACGACGCCCCATACTACACAAAAGAAAAGTGAAACATACATGAGCCGTGATTTCATTGCTCAATGAAGTGCCTGGCAATCACAACATCGTGCATACTAAATATCGATGATCAAAACTAAAAAAAAAAAAAAATCAAAACTCAAATTATTTTAAAATGACTAAGCTTTTTCTTATGACTTACAACCATAAGGCCAGCCTCTCAAAACACGGGACGGAAAAATATTTTATTTGCATAACAGTAAGATTACTTTTACACTAAACGTAGGCATTCTGTTGCACAATAGCGCACAAATCCATTGTGTATGAAGACGTTTAATTTGTCAAACTCTCACGACTTGAAAATACTTCCTTATTAAATTGAGCAAGTAATTGATGTGGCTATTTCAAGACGCCAAATTCACTTTTTCGCGGGAACTGAAAGAGCAACACGTGGTAATTCGCAAACAACAAAATAAACACAAGAATTATCGCTTAGATGTTTTGCCATCAGATACAGTCGCCTCATCAACAATATTGGCGAAGGAATTAATGGTAGGACTGTTCATAATATTTTATCATGCGAAATTATATCATCCTTAATTTTGAAACAAGTTGAACACACTGCTTTCACCAGAAATATGCCATCCAAGAATCAAGGAATTCATGTAGATCGAGGAGTTACAGTCAACTTTCTTAATATGAGATCAACTCACGTTACATGGATCACCCTATGTGAGCAAACATGGGCAATGTAAAAACTGCTAAATTAGCGTGGTATCCAAATTGATTGCTGCTCAATGAATTTTACCTTCAACAGTAACGCATAGGTCAAAACTATCTGAAAATAAACGACGTTATTGTTTCCCAGTAACGCAGTATTAAATTTCAGTCTTATAACACTAACAAGGTAGCAAGTTACATTCAAAAACATTACGGGAAGTTCAGACAACGCCGCTTGCAATCGTTAGCTCATAATAGCCTACTGTTTATTGTTTGTTAGGATGGCTTGTGGTTGTTCTCCCCATATGCTGGGCATCAAACGCAATCCCACTAACACATTTTGGTGATGATGTCGCAAAAAAGGCGATAACTCACCTGCAAAAAGCTCTGGCTAAAACAAGAGCCAAAAAATATATTTAGCTTTCCACTGTGTCGTCATTGCGCGCTTGCGTACAAGTTGCCGAACTTGTCGCTGACTGGGGTCTCGCGATCTGTATCATCCATGGCTTAGAGTTTGTCACTGATTCCGACACCTCTGAACATGTTTTCTAAACATCTTGTATCTCAGTGGGACCTTCCTGGCTAAATAAAGGATAAGTAAGTAAATAAATAAATAAATAAATAAACATTTGATACCCTGATAGATCCTCGCAATGTCTCTGGAGCATGTTTGATCGAATTACTGTTCAAAACTGTAGGTATTATCCAGTTTTTTTTTTTAAGCAAAAAACAACAGAAGAAAAGATAGCCCCTCATGCTTCAAATTGTTCATTTGAAGCAGGTGGGGGGAGGGGGTGTTGTCACTGAAATGTCTGTAATTTTAACATTAACAACCCACTGGGATGATGTCCGTGTTTCTCGGATTAATGATTTGGAGCAAACTAGGTGGCTTGAAAACACAAAGTGTATTCTCTTTAATCGCTTTCAATAAATGAAAATACATTCGCCCAAAATGCTTTTCACAATGCGTAGAACTCAAATCGACAGGACACAACGGATTCAGCCCAGCAATTCTCTTTTCATCACCCTTGTCAACAGATGGCAGTAAATACAAAATACTCTAATTCATGGAGTCTGAAGCCCAGGGTCCTCGTATCTCGATGGTTGTTCCTTGGGTTCACCCGGATAAACTTAATAGAGACAGAGGTCATAAAAAACTCAACATGGCAACTTCCATAATAAACATGTCTCGAGCGGTGTGTCGAGGACTAAGGGTATTTCCTTTACCACGTTCAGGAGTCCGGTTAAGGGTGAGTAAAAGAAGTACGATGTATGTCAGACGGCAATTGGATTGGCTGAGGTGTAGAATTATTGGGTCACAAATGCATGAAATCAGATGAACTCGGTAACGTAAAGGTGTTATTATCCCAAGTAATCGGACTTACTAAATTAGACGAACACAGCTGGCTACTTGTCAGTTTCTTGTGAATAATATTGTGAGAATTTATCTTTGGAATAAGTTACTATAAGCGAAGAATGTACTGCATGGTTAGTAACAGTCATTATCGCGTCATATCATTTAGTTGTGCTTCCGACGCCTGAAAAAATGGTTTGGGTCCAATAGTCTTGTTCAGTTGATCCCATCTTCGGTCTAATCACATTTGCTGCCATAGGATTTAGACATTATGATATTTTTTCCCCTTAAATACATGTCTATGATGCTCTAAGGGAATATATCCTTCATGAGCCGCATTTTGTCAAAATCCGATATTCATGTCATGCTGAATAAACATCCCTGGGGTGTTCATGGTGTGACCCTGCAATGAATTTTATAATGGAGGGGGGAAAAATCATCAGATATCATCAGATCAACTAAAAACTGAAATATAAAGATATGAATATCTTGACATTCCTAAAAACTAGCATTTTAAAATTGTCCCATCCACAGAGATGGGACACATTTTCTCTTGTCGTGCTGAAGCGCAGTTATTTTCTGAAAATGTCAACTATTTCAATTCTATCTGTTCTATACTCAAATAAGAGGGAAAAAAAAAGATTATTTGATTTGAAACTGAATTGTGGCCCTGAGAGAAACTTATGTATCTCTGAATCTAAATTGGCATTAATTAACTGCTTAAGTCTTTTGTTTAAGCACCTTCCAGTGAATTGTAAACATCAATTTTTGTACAGAGAATGTGTCATATGATGGCCAATCAATATGCAAAATTTGAAAGCCATGGCTACTATGCCTTGGCTGTAAAACAATAAAATCATGTTTCTCATCTACGTATCTCATTAACCAATATTTCCTAATTAATGCTTTTATATCTTGAGAACAAAACAAGATGTGAACAAACAGTTTTCAGATTCAAGAGGTTCAACCATTTTACGCCCCATCTACATTAAAAAATTAATACTGTCTGACCAAAAAAATTTTGACACTCATGCCGCAAATACTGTGAATGCACCCTCTTAATATATTTGGTTGTGTGTCCAATGCAGTTTTGTTAACGATTAGAATGGTGTCATATGTTTTAACTTTGTCAACGATGACTAATAGTTTATCACAGTCTTGAACTGGCAGGATTTTTTTTAGGGCCATAATGTCTGCAGTTATTTTCTTCCAGTCAACTTCCAGTGAAGACCTTGGGCGCTAGGTAGAGCAAAGTTTACCCCCTTTCCTTTTTCAGAGTAATCTATGTCTGTATGAAGATGCAAAAATATGATTAATGTGCTGTCAGGAGTATGCGGAGATGAGATAATTTAATGTAAAACCATGCAGGCTAATCGCAAGCCCTAAAAACTTGCAATGAAGTGTTGTACACTCTGACGCCACAAGCCAAAAACTTATTTTTCCCTGTCTACTCACAAACGGTGGAAACATAGTTTCTGGAAATCTTCTCCCTGGAAGGCATTTCCCAAAATGTCCATTTCCAGTGACCGAAAACACATGGACGATAGGCCGAAATGCATATAGAATGCTGCATTTTCAAAAATACTTGGGAATGTTCAGACAAGCCCTCAATCACCGGGGTAGAAATACTCTTGAAAACCAGCAGACACTGGCGTAATTGTAGTTGTCCACCACTAGCTTACAAAAACCTGATGCTGACAGGCATGTATCTCTTTTTTCAGATGATGAGTTGCTCAACATTGGAGAGACACAATAGAATAATTGAATCAACAGAGGAATACAAATATGTGGAAAGACTGATTCCCCCCACTCAAATACCACTGCCCCCCAAACATGAGGGCCCTGCCGCATCTGGCTGGACTCCTCCCTCAGGTAAAATTGCTGAAATGTACATCCACCGAACTTCAGTGGTGTTCAAGGGTCTGTATATAAAGGGCTGAGCCTGGGCTTTATAGCAGTACGTCTAATTTGGGAAACGTCACTCGTCAATTTTCTTTAAATACAGTCAGCAGCATTATTCATTGGACAGTGAGTGAATATTTTTATATATTTTTTTTTGTTATTTTAATTTGCTGAAGTTAAGACTGAAGGCAAAAACTGAAGATTGCCGCAGTTGCAGTACAGGCTTGGTAGAGCATCATCATGACTGATGCCTCAAGGGTATTGTGATGTCATTGCCTATAAAGGATATAAGACCAAATATTAAAAATGATTATCATAATTTTTCAGTATGTTAAAATGTCCTATTTTTGATGCAATTGAAAAATGGGCGGGGGAAAGACTGTGAAAAATGTGATCATTTCCAAAAGGTTCATTCGATATGGATGAAAACACAGTCCAATTAAAGCTGACTGTTTCCACTTCAACCTCATGGTCATTGTATCTTGTCTGACTCCCAAGTGCAAGGGTACAGAACCGAAATAATATTGTCATTGTCCGATAAATCATGAGGCTCACTGTGTCATAACATGATAAAAGGATGTTTATTGCCATTAATGGGTTTGAGGTATCAGGATGGAACGCACAACTATGTTCCACATTAAAAATTGAATGTTACATTGTGGATACCCACCACCTGCCATTGATGCAAGAAGTAAAGTACAGAACTTGTGCCTAAACTACACTTAAGTGCTCTTTACGCCATTCTTTTGCCTATTCCCTTCCATTTAACTTTATCTACCACAGAAGTGCCCCCTGATCTTCCTTATATGGTACGTCGCTCCCGCATGCACAATGTCCCTGTCTACACGGATATCACCCATGGCAACAGGATGATGACCCTGCTGCGCAAGATTGAAGGGGACATTTGGGTGAGCATACCTTACATGATCCTAAGCAGTCTCCTAAAGGTCCCATATTATAACATTCTTTGATGTCCTAAAGTCAGGTTTATACATTTTTTTCACCAAAAAGCCCCATAATTTTAGGCCACTCACAGGATGTGAGCTTATTCACAGAACTAACTGTTATGAGTGGAGGTTCCCTCTATTGTTTGGAGTTGTGCTCCAATTACACGACATAAAATGAAAGTAAAATCCATAAATAGAGCCGAAATTCCATTTTCGATACGTGAAAAAGTAACGTTGGGGGGAAGAGAAGTGCGGCTGTGGAAGAGAACTGAGCAAGCAGAGTTGGTAACCATGAACTGCACAAAGCAGGTCTGTTGTGACTTAAGCAGCAGAAGTGGAGAAGGAGGGGTTCAACCTGGAGGGGGTCATCAAACTTAACCTCATAGAAATCTATTTGATGCTGTGGACTCCACGGCATAGGTAAACTGAGCCAGAAAAATTACTCCATTATTGGTCCTTTAATGTCCCCCTCTAGCAATATTATGCCTCTTTATGGTACTGTCAGAAGCTACTGACCGAAGTGGATAACAAATGGTTGAATAGTGTTTCCGTACATTTTGCTACATTTTTGGTCCTCTTCAAATTAAGTGTCTGAATAGAGCTGAATACTATTTACTTATGGAAGGGCTTCTATCAAATTATTTTGACTGAGTTGGTTGTCAGCTATGATCTACAATAAGCCTTTTTGAGTGATTGACATACTAATTTGTAAGCAATCATTCTCTTCTCGTTTGTTTGGCCAGGCTTTGGAAAAGGATGTGAAGGAGCATTTGCACAAACTGACAGGCAAGGCGCCGCCCACACAAGTGAATGAGGTCACCATGACCATTCGGGTCAAAGGTGACTTCGATAAGGAACTGAAGAAGTGGCTGATCGGAAAGGGCTTCTGAGAAGCCCTGAGATGATTGCTCCCCAGGCGTGGGTGCATCTCACGCAAGCAAGGAGATGGGAGTCAGGTATCCAGAGGCAGCTGAAGCCTGTTTCATCACCATCCCTACAATCTTGTTCCCTGGGGGGGGGTTTGTGCATCAACATGCAGTAACTACTTCCCTAGTGGTTGAGGTGTGGAATTAGGACAAGTCCAGTAAAGTCCAAGTTTTTTTTTTTTTCCATCCACTTGGCTATGTTTTTCTGCCTCTAAATGTACGGTGCCCACTGTAATTATCGTTTATTGAATTACACTTAAAAAAACAAAAGTGAATAATGGTCACGTTTGTTATAATGAAAAACTGCTATTGATAGGGATACCAGCACACACCAAGATGCATACACACGGAAACCTTTGGATTATATTCAAAGCAAATGAAGTACTTTCACTTTATTGTTTAACAGTAACAATAAATGGCTATCACAGAAGATGTATTTCTGTATAAAAATGAGCAGACATTGGAATTTAAAATGTTATTCACTTTTCGATTAAAACCAACATTGACGTACCGATGCTGTACAGACTGAGTAAATGAGTGAAAAGAGTGTCAAAAAATAAGTAAAAATGGAATGGCTTTAACATACAGAAAACAGGGCTTCAGTGACTTGAATAAACAATTCAGGGCCAGAATATTTACAAGGTGAATTACACCGTACACTTGGGTCACTGCAGCATAGTCCTGACTTGAATCTCCATCGCTGGATGAGCTTCAAAGATAATGGACTCCTTTCAGCATATCATTTAGTTTTACTAAAGATTAATCTACTCTTTTCACATTGCATTTCTCATGATGAGCTTGACAAATTTAAAATCCCTTTACACTTTTGGCAGAAGAGTATACCTCCAAATACTGCCTGAGTGGTATCTGCAGTCAGTGGTACACACCTCAAAAAAAAAAAAAAAAGATGGAAAGGAATCTTAGGAAATCAAACTCTGGGATTCATAAAGTTTAGCTTACAATGAACATGCCATGATTTTAGATTAAAAAAAAAGAAACATTTATATACAGAAACCATCTAAGCGAACTGGAATGTTCTACAGTGCCAAAATGGAACTCCTCTTTATAAAACCTTAACACCATATTAAAACCTTATCCATATTACTTCAGAAGAAACCAGTCATTGCCAACAGCAACTCAGAGCAATTCCCTAAAACCTGAACAGACAAAGCAAAACACAATCATGCTGGAGGTTTTGCTGAAGCACCATTGGGCCTAAAGCTTTCAGTCATCCCAACCAATCAGAGACTTTGTGGGCAAAGGAATAAAACATCTCTCTCTTTGGTGCTTCTCTTACTAGAAAAAATATACCCTCCTTTCCTCCATTTGTCTCTGCCTCACATACTTTTAGACTGAAGGAAATGAGTCCTGGATAGGAGGACATATTTTCTCAAGTTCTGAGAAGCACTCTTCACGTAACGTTCCTGTTTTAAGGTGCCCAAGAGCAAGAAGAGAAGTTAAGAAACAAACATTATTAACACAAGGAGTGTGATTTTGGATAAAGAACTATAACCAGTGATGATACAAAACAGAAATAGATAATGGAGGTATAAATCCATTAAGGATGGAAAAAACAGACTGAAATTGCTTTCTAAATAGCCAGTTTGTTCACTTAGAAACAATAAATGATGACACAGCCTTGCATACAAGGACAAACCACCCATCACAGTTCAACAGGTAAACATCTGAAATTCCGCCAATGTCTTTCCCTATATAAACACATTACAAACCTATAAGGGGGAAGTTGTCAATGGAGCTGATCTTGAGCAATTTCTACAATAAGACTGTCAAGCCTATCCATTCAACCAACTGTTGGTCAGATGTTAATAATCGCCTTTTACAGGCCATTACATGCAGAAGATGCGTCTTGGCTTCGTGGACCAAGAATGCTGAACAGGACCCTGACTTGCTCGCAATGTCTGTTGCCTCCCCAGCGGTCGGCTGTGGTTTCCCTAGCTGGGAGGATAGTACTGATTGTAGTTCCAGGGGTTCTGATAACCATAACCTCCATATTGCTGTTGCTGTATGAGAGATGAGTAAAGTTAGATTGGAAATACATTAAATAGCGTCCATCTAAAGTCTTTCTGATAATGGTGGAATTCGGCATCATGCTGTGGTTTCTGGGTGCAGTGAAAGTTGCCTTTTACTCCATTTTTACTCTTCAATCCCAAAATTCCATTCTAAATGAAGCTAAGCAAAAGAAGCACAGCTTTATTTTTCATTACAGATAAACCATCAGTAGCATATTTAGGCAAAGAAGACCACCTAGGGATGGCTGACCAGAGTGGTCTCGCAGTAATGCTGCCCATCAAAATATGAGGGACACGTTTTGGGACTTAACATGCATTCTTTTTCCTGTTGCACCTCCAACACAGCAAGAATGACTATGCTGCCCATGGTTTCAAGTTGAAAGCGTCAAGAAATATTTCTTCCATTGCAATGTCATGTGCATTTAAACTCAGGGTGTAGTGTCTGAAGTTTATAGATAAACGCAAGACAGGTACCTGATACCACCCTCCATAGCCATACGCGGAATGTGAGCCGCTCATGTCTCCGCCCATCATGGGGGGAGGGGGCGTTGTCATGGGAACTGGTGGTGGCATTGGGGGTGTGGCCATAGAAGGCGCAGGCATGGCAGAGCTGTCCTCCATTTTACTGACTTTCTCTTGGTCATCATTATCCCTGGTAGAAGAACAAGAACAGTGACCAGATCAAGCGACTGACATCATTTACGCACACATGTAGAAACGAGATGATGCTGGAGCAGGGACAAGCTCTGGCCGCAGTCAACCACGAATCAGGTTTGCTTGTGTTTTCGTACCCATTCTCAGCACTTCTCTTCTTGTTACTCATTTCCTTCAGCAGCTTCTGGTGTTCGTCGTACACCGTTAAAACACTGAGAAAGAAAAGGAGGGAGAGAAGTGAAAGACAGCAAGGGAAATGTGGTGTAAGATGACAGCCAGGGAATATGTGGTCATGGCATTACAGCGTGCATCATCACACCGGAAGGCCCCTGGAAATAATACTTCAGGCAGCTCACCTCTGCACCGAGGAGCCGAAGTCCTCGGCAAACTGCAGGCCCCGCTGTGAGAAGAGAAGTTTAGTGCGGGGCGAGAGCGGGGCGGCCAGGGCCCGGCTGACACACTGCTGCACACCTGTCCCAGTGCCCCGCGAGTCTGCGGCTACCTCCAGCTCCAGCAGGTTCAGATGCAGCTTACCGTTGTCCTGGGGATGCACACGGGGTGGTAGGAGGGCGGGATTGAGACAAGGTAATTACTCGTGCTACTCGTAAGGCAGCTTGAGTGCAGGTTTACAGGTCTGTATGTCTATCTATCGTTGAAGTGGAGAATTGGAAATTACCTAGAAATGTTTAAACATCACATCATGTAAACAAGGTTACGCTCAAGGTCTCTACCCCTTACCATTTAGGCCAAGGGCGTCAAACTGGTCTGCAAAAGGGCCAAGGGGCTGCAGGTATTCAATCCAACGGAGCAGAAGCACATTTGATACAACTCATTTAATCAACTGATCTTACTCTGCACAGTTGATTAGTTGTATCAGGTGTGCTTCTGTTTGTAAGAATGAAAACCTGCAGCCCCTTGTCTTTTTCAGACCAGTGTTACACCCTGGATCTAGGTCAAGGGTAGCCCGAGTGCATGCCTACTCAGTGACTAGTTTTCAATCAATGGAAATTGAAAATGTAAAGATGAAGATGGTTGGTGCAGGGATAGAGTTTGTTTTTATCCAAAAAAAAAAAAAAAAAATTCACAGCAGCACTCAACCTTTCTTAGAATCAGGGGTCTGGGTATCCAGAGGAAAAAAAAGTGATGAAAACAAATTAAAACTCCTCTGCATATTCAACTATTATAGTACTTGGTGCATAAAGGAAAAATTTAATGGCCGGTGAATCCATCTAGAAGTCACGGCACAGCCCAGCAGGTGTGGAAGACTGACATGTCACATGATCACAGGAGAATTAGGCTGGGGGGGGACAAACTACTGGTCGATATACTGCTCAGTCCTCACTTGCGAAGCTTAGTGTTTGTGCTGGGCATTCCCTGATGTTCCCCGACCCCTGTCTCCCTGTCCCTCCTCACCGGGCTCAGTTCGATGGCCTCCATCAGGACGCTCTTGGCTTTGGCCGCGTTCTTGCACAGTTTGAGCAGCAGCCGGGCCAGTTTAATGGAGTAGAAGGCGTGCAGGGAGGGCGAGTCCTTGCTCTGCTGGACAGCCTCCCGGAGCAGGGCCTCCGATTGGTCCAGCAGGCCGTTCCGCCTCTCTAGCCCCGCCCTCCGCAGCCGCACCATGGCGAGGCCCGGCATGACCTGCTCCAGATTCTCTAGCACGCGCCGAGCTTCGGGGATGTTGCCTGTTTCACGCATAAGAGGAGAGAAAGAGCGATGAGGAGAGGAAGGATCATAGCTACACTGACAAGCCTGTAATTACTGTATATTTATTTATGCAGGCTTAGATGTGCACAGAGCAACTATTCCTCAAAACCCAAAGATAAGGTTCAGAGTTTAAGTGCTGAGTTAACTCATTCCCTACAGCAAGTCACTGCCAACGGCGTGGCGAATTCTACCATACCCTATGGTAAGCCAGTGCCAGTGGCATGGACGACCATTTACGGTCCGATAAAAACACAAAATCAGTTGACGATCTCGGTGATGGGCCACCTGTACTTCAATACTTTATATTGTGCAATTTTCGGGAAAAGTATTCCGTACAAACGCGACAATTTTATATAAATTATTCCGTACCATCCCACAAACATAACAAATACCTGCAAATATAATTGTTATTACATTTCTGGTACATTTCGTCTTACATTTGCAGAAGGCCACTGCTATTAGGTTTATGGGAAATGTATTACATTTGCGGCATTATTACATTAAAAGCTGCAGATTTGCATTATATTTGTGGTTTATTACATTTGCAGGCTGCCATTACGTTTGTGGGTGTTACACCTGTAGTACGTATATCAAGTTCACACATGAGGAAAAAAGCTGCGCTAAGGCGGGCAGGACCCCTCTGTCCTGTGCATAGTTGAAGCGAGTGTAACTATCGTGTTAAAATCTCCAAACTGGCAACAGTGAAGATTTGTTTGCTGAAAGAGAGATTTAACAGTTATCGCACGGAATGGAAATTTAAGATGGCAGCTCTGGCAGCCATATTTGATTTCGGATCGCGAGTGAAATCAATAGGCTTGTGCAATAACTCTACCCCGATGTCCTCACGGAAAATCGTGATGATCGGTGATGGCGATTTCCGGTTAAAGCACAGAATCAAATGTGGACGGACAGACAGACGGACAGACACTGTGCGTGATGAAAATACCCCACAGCCTCGTTCAGGGCTGAGGGGTAAAAATGACCATCCCCTCACCATGCCTCTCCTCAAACATGGCCCACTGCAGGTGCATGCTGTGCTTATGCGACAGGTGGATCTCACAGACCCGCCGGTACACGCTGCGCGCTTCCTCCACACTGTGCGCTTCCTCCACACTGTGCGGCTCCAGGTACTGCACATACTGAAACACAAATGCACACCTGCCAGTTAGTGCTGACACACACTGGGCAGACTTCAGCACACAACCAGAGGGGGTGCACACAGACCACCCACAGTGAATTTCATTCGGCCGCTGCACTGGAAACTGCCCTTTTTGGCCGTTTTAATCCGAACGTAACTTTCCTGCAGTGCCGCAGTGAAGCTGGCTGAAGTGGTCGCAGCCATAGGAACAGGAAGCGTCATCATCAAACTCCGCTCCACCAGCTCCTCAAAGGCGGTGTGCCTGCAACATGTCCCACAGTCCTCTCTGCTCAAGCCTCACTCCCCTGGAACAGCACCCGCTCCCCAATCCCACAGTGTAAGCCATAAGAGCTAAAAGGCCGGTCTTTCTAAGTCCTCCATGTTCTGTGGCCCTTTGAAAAACAGGTTAAGATGTTTTCTCAAAATTCTTCGTCAGAGGAGCAGAACTCCATTGCTGTCAATCTCTAGTCGTGACAGTGACATTAGCATTTGAATTTTAACCCAAGAGCACTCCAATTATGTGCGATTTTATGCATTAAACCTTGAAATGCTTAATGCTCTGAGTGCTCCATCTTTGTCTATACATAGCATACAAAGTCCATGTAGTGACTAAATGATGCACAATTACACAGGGCCACCGTCTGTTTCAGCCAAAAGTGTTCTTCCATCTCCAAGCCAGCATCGGGAGTATGTGTTTGTTTCCAATTTACTCTACTATCATGCTCTAAACCTCACCTTCGTCCAGAACTCTTCGTACAACGCACAGGCGATCAGACAGCGCTCAAACAGCACCAGCACCCGCTTGTGGCTTCCTCTGCTCACGCCTGCCCCCTCCTGGTCGTCGGTTGCCTCGTCCTGACCCTCCTGACCAGCCTCACTCATCTCCCAGTCAAGATAGGAATGCCAGGCCTTCAACTGGGGCCGGTCCAAGGGCTTTACATGGAAATACGGCCTTTTTATCTGTGAGATATAAGATGGGGCAGTATAGGGCAGAACAGAGGACAAGAGAAAAATTATGTTTTTTTTTAATTTATTTATTTATTTTATTATTATTATTTTTTTAAATCAGACTTGGCAGTACATTTCTTAATAGAAAATCTAGGCAAGCCTGGTTTAGCAGGACCCTTACGCAACAATGAAGATCTGGCAACATGGAAGCAAAACGAATGAACTACAGAACATATCAATCACCGCATGTAATATGAAATGAGTACTTAGAAAAACCAAGCCAGAAAGCTGGCGAGGTAGTAATAAAATTCAAATGATAGCTTAAGTAATAGCAAGCGTAAACTCAAATAATAGCTAGCTAGTCTTTTCATTTTTTCTAACAAAAGCTACACTCACTACTAAGGAAGCTGCTTTGTCTATTACAGAATTTTAAGAGTAACGCAAACTCACAGCTTCTTCAAAGTTCCACCTCTTCCCAACCTCCATCTCAGTCAGCTGGTACACCTTCTGCCTGCTGGCCAATAGAAGCTCTTGCATCTTCTGCACCTGTTCTTCCTGATTGGAGATCAATGAACAAGTCAGTCACTCACCGTTTAAATAAGGGCAGTAACATAGTAATTATAACTCGCATTATAATAGGAGTTAAAAAGTGTTAGTTAACTGGCGAAGCTTATATTGTTTTATTAGTGGTCCATGTACACAGTTTTGAATTCACAAAAGAAATGCACTTTACGTACTTCGTTCACCAGTGCAGCAGCATTCCGCCTGGGAATCAACTCTATCATTCAGGGGAAACAAGCCCAAAACCCTGAGTACTATGCTACACTGCTGGCACAGATAAGTGATCTCCATTTCAAGAACAACTGACTTGAATTCAAATTGTCACTACGGTGAAGGAATATACCATATAAAACACAACTGTGTTTTCACTCCATGTTTTCAGATAACAGAGAAGGGAGCTGAGGGACACCCTTTTGGTCACACAGGACAGCACAAGTCTGTCTTTTAGATGGTTTTTGATTGAAGTGAAATGTGGAACACTCCCCCCCCCACACTGTACCGTATACTGGTGCCCAGAGGCAGTCTCACTCGGGCTGTCTTCCCCCGGTGGTCTCTCCTCCTCCCCCTCTGCAGGCTCAGCGCCTTCGCCCTGGCTCTGCCGAAACTCCGAACTCAGGCGCTTGAACTCCGCTGGCGACAGGACGTCCCGGGGGTGCTGGGCTGTTAGAAAGGCTTTATATCTGATAACACAAAGTGGTGGGTGAGGATGGCAAATACACACAAGAACTCTGCTATAAGCCGCCAGAACAAATTCACTCATGTGCAAGCGAGTGCATTGTAAACACTGACATTTGTATAAATAGCAGAATAGTTCCAATGAGTAAACACAAGACCACAGTGGTTTGTGGACTCCCCTGCTTGGTTTTCATCCCATAGATTTTTCCCTTTTATGGCAGGCATGTCTCTGCTAGGTATTTCCTATGGATTACAGTTAGTTGCCTCCACTTACACTTGACAAATACTCTAAAGGCCTGGCAAAAAAAAAACAAAACCTCAATGTTTTTCCCCACCAAGCGTTGATTAACCCTTAAGAGCAGACGTTTGTGTCAGTTCTTTGCCTTAATCCTCTGTGCCTGCCTGCGCCTCTTGTGGACAAGCTGCTACTGACACCTCTGAAATGTCACATCACCTCTCAAATTAAGCCCAGCGAGCACAGCTGAGCGTGGCAGATTAAGGTCGCCTCACCTCTCAAAATGTGCAGAGTACAGCTGGGTGGGGATCCTCAGCACCCTCTCAAAGATGGCCGCCACCGCCCTCGGATCACCCTGCTCTCTCTCCCACTCTGTGTACATCTCCCACAGGCGGTCAGAGCGGAACTCCAGACCAGTGGCCTCCACAGCCGACTCAAAGGCACTGCCAACACATGAGAGGAGGCGAGAGAGAGATGGTGTAACTCAGGTTAGCAGATATCAGCGCGGTGTAGCAGAGCATCCCTTCTCCCTACAGTCTTGTGATTAGCTCTACTGTGCTGTAACTCACTGATGGCTAAACCACGGCCAGTATATGGTCAGAAAAAGGGGCTGGGACCCCATGTGCTAAGGGGTTAAAGCACAGACAAACGCAGTATTTCAGCACTGACAACGTGAAAAAAGAGAAAAACACAGAGATGCTTCCAAGTGTACTTAGAGGGAAGGGAGAGGGCTGGGAAGAGTTGGTCCTTGTGCATTGTAACAGAGCATGCGTAGTTTTCTGGGTGGCACCCAGATGCCAAGAATGATTACCCCCGCCAAGAAAATTATGTTTTCCCCCCCGTGTTTGTCTGTTTCTTAACAGAATAACTCAAAAAGTTATGAACGGATTGGCACAAACTTTGGTAGGATGGTAGGTGGCAGTCCAAGGATGAGTTGATCGAATTCTGGGAGTGATCTGGAACATATTCTGGATTCTAGATCCGGAAGAATCAATAATGGTGACATATGGTGTGGCGAAGGTATGCGCTCTACCAAGTAAGCTTCTAGTTTATGCCATACGCTGTCTGATTGGCTGGAGGGATGTGTGAGTGAAGTGTCTGTGCTTACTTGCGTATGCGCTGTGTGGATTCCGGCAAGTTCATGTTGAGTGTGTCCTGCAGTAGGGTGATGTAGTGGATCCACAAATCCACACTCAGGGGAATGGCCTTCAGTCCTCGCACACACACCTGTGATGATGCAAACACAACTGAGACGTGACCTTTTGTAACACATCCCTACCAACAAGGCATATGGAACATATCAAGAATGAACTTCATCAAATGCCCACTGAAAAGGACAAACGCAGTCAGACACAGTTACCACAGAATTTGACCACAAATATATAAAGATGCATTCTGAAAACAGTGCAACTGACACCAGCATTCCCAACAGCTCGACCGCCACAACTGAGCCCACCTCCTGCGCACGGTTTGGGTTTCCAGCACGCTTTTCCAGGTCCGCAAATTTCTTCCAGTAGCCATAACAAAGCGGGTACCGCACCAAGAATGCTCCGAGTGCCCGGCGGGAGGCAGTCATGTGACCCTGCATTTCACAGTACAGGAGACATTGCTGATTCCATGTACTGCATAATCTTGAAAAACAACAATGAAAATCAAATCCTTTTTGCTATCCTCCTAATGGGTAGTTTTATTAAGTGAACTGAAAAAAATCCCTTTCTATTTCTATTCTACACCAATCAGTCGAACAATTGTCCTCCTTTTATTGGCACCACTGGTCTGTCCTTACCTCCTGCTCACAGTACTGCAGCAGCTCAGTCCAGCTAGAGAATTCCTGCGGGTTGTCATGGGCCACCCTCCACAGTCTCTCAAAGTCAACTGGAAGCTCCCCGTCATCGTCTTCATCTCCCTCCTCCAAAGGCATCTCGTACGGTGCTGTGGAGGCAACGGCCCCGTTCTCCTCCGGCACCTCTGGAGCTGGGGCTGGAACATCAGCCTCAGGTTCTGGAATTTCAGCTGTGGGCTGAGGGATTGCGGCCACGTGTTCTGGAACCTCAGCAAGAGGTTCTGGAATTTCTGGCATTTCTGTAGATACAGGCTCAGCAGCTGCAAGGGAGTCTTTAATTGGTACAAAACAGAGAGATTAACAAAAATAATAATATGGAGGCTGCATGTTGCTCAATGCATGACCTAGTCAAACACAAAAAATAAAATGGTATGAATGTTAGCCCCTAAAAATTTACTCAAATTTCCCCTAAGTTGCATTTTTTCCAATACTGAAGGACAAGGTCACATACATATTGCACCTGCTGTTTGCAGCAGTCCACAGAAGCTACATCACACTTATGTGAGAGAAATATTCCAACCCAAAATACAAGGTTTTTGGCTGCAGCAAAACATCAGATTAATAAGATCTACGTCATTTTATACACATTTCTTTGTAAGTCAGCGGGACATATTTGGAATCTGTGGGAACCCCGGGACCTATATTTAAAATAGGCCTAAAATTAAACCGGTTTGAATAAAGCAGCTACATCTGACAAACCCACATATGTGAAGGTTGAAGATGTTAGTTCATGAGCAAAATACCGCTGCTGGTTCCAAAATGTCCAAAATTCTGTGAGTGAGGGTATTGCGTTTATTCATTTTGCAATTAAGTGAAGTGACAGTGCATCCATATTTTACTTCCAGAGCATTTTTTTTAAATTATTGCTAGGGTCGACTTTTGAAAACTCCCTGATAATTATTGTACGGCAGAGATAGTCAACCGTGGTCCTGAAGAGCAGCAGGGCGCCCAGGATTTTGTTGTCACCATGTTCCTTAAACCCAAGCTGAGACAACTGTATAATCAATTACTTCAATTGATCAATTAAGTTGAGTAACACCAAAAACCAGCAGGCACTGTGGACCACAGTTAGCAACCTCTGGGTCAGGCAAAAGCCACATTAGCACGATGCATTTGCTTTGGCAATCTCAGTGAACATCAGATACCACAACAACACAGAGCCATTTGATCGAACTGGTTATTTACCACCCTACCAGCACCAAACGACTGACAAAAGACGGTAAGCAGCAAACATCATACATTTACTGACCCTTAAGGTTTCTCGATTTGAGGCAGACCCTCTTCAAATGGATTCGCCTATAACACACAAAACGCCTGAAAACGTGAAATATTTCAGTGCTATGTTAGAGCTAAGGAAGCATAGTTTGTATGCTCCAAAGTAAGGAAATATACCGAATCCCTCACACCCTTGGCTTTCATGCAAATGTGAGCCCTAGTCATTTACATAGTCAGAAAATTACATTTATGTACTATATTTGTTCATACCACACATACATAAAAATGAAATTAATTAATGGTAACCATTCACAGATAATAATGAAGGAGTCATTGTTTTAACATAATTGATTTGATTCAGTTTGGATTACGTCCAAGAATCCCTCCAGCGCTTTGTGATAGCTGGACTGGCAGCCTTCGAAAGTTTCGAAGTGTACTAAAGGGGGAAAATGTACGTTTTTCACGACTAAAAATATCCATAGCGCTACATAAACGTGAGCTTTGGGCTAGTTAATTGTCACGTCTTGAATATGCACTCACCTCTACCTATGCTTATGCTGCGGTATACTGATAGCTACTAATTATTAACAACATTTTCAACTCGTCATTCGATGGCTGTACGCACCAGGTTGGATTTCAGTAGACAACTTACAGTTCTCACTGTATACATCGTCTACAGCGCTGAACTTCCTTGAGTGAGTAACTTCAGGGACGGGTGAGCTCATCGGTTTCTAAGTTCATAACTCATTGGGATGTAATATTCAGTTTCCTGGATAGCATCAGGCATAATTTAAGGATTAAGTCAGGAAGCAATCTGAATGTCTCATATTTTGAGAGACAAAAAAGATAGTTAACGTTACCCAACTAGTTCACTCTAGGTCCACTGTAGCAACCCGCTTTTGCAAGCTAGCTAACTTGCTAGCCAACTTTGCTAATGGCGGTTCAATGACTGTTGTTTTACCGCCGACATGTGGTCTTTCTTCTATTTGTCAGCCTTATAAAAGTTATACAATTTCGTGCAAATTATAAATGCACATGCGAATAAAAATCGCCAGTTACTGTGATCGTGCACCTACCTAGTTCAGTGTCCACATCGCCGTTACTGCTCATGTCCAAACCCTCTGCCGCCATGGTTTCAGAATTACGTCACTATGGCGCGACGACTATCGTAGAAACTACCGACATTTGCACTCGACGTTCCCTTGGAAATCACTCTGAAAATTGAGTTACCCGTCGAGTGAAATAAACATTAAGGCACGTGCATGTCGTTTATTCATCATGGAAAGGGAAACCACAGAAGACGTTGCCTACATGCAAATACACACAATCATTTAGGCCCTCATAATTTATTACATTCTTCAGGTTGATATGTCCAGTTGAATTTGTGATAAAATGTCAATTTGTTTTCATGAGCAAAATGAACTGGAATTTTAGAAATTTCTTACCTGTCTTACGAACTGTTTACATCGGCACAGATTTTTAAGAAGGTCCCCTTTACTACAAGTGAATTGTCAGTTTGTGTAGTTGAATGGTTGGATGCTGGCAAAATAGCACTGGAGCAACTTTGATAAGGACCAAATCATTATGGCCAAACAGCTGCATAGAGAAATATTCAAAGCGGCAAGGGTCATGGGTACACCCAGTCAGGAATGGCAAGTGTCTGCTAACAGTGGTACAAGTAGGGACAAATCATGAACTGGAGACCGGATGTGAGGAGCCAAAGGGTAATGAAGGCCATCTTATCCAATCAGAACTGACAGAAGGGCTACAGTAGCACAAATCACAGAAATTTTTGATTGTTACAGGAGTAATATGCATAGGGCTTTGAGGCTGCAGACTGGACGGTGACCCTTCTAACCCCAGTCCATGGTCAAAATCTTCAATGAACACAAATGTTGAAACGGAGGCTGGGAACAATTTAAGGTTGCCTGGTCCAATGAGCCTAGTTTCCTTTCAAATCATGTACATAGGGTAAATGATGCACATGCACCTGGCCCAGAGTGCGGGCCTTCATGGTGATGTCAATTTGATGGCACTGTTTTGACAGCACACGGAGGACCGACAGTATATTTACTAGGTGGTCATGATGTTTTGGTTCACCTGTAAATACATTTAAAATAAAATTCAAGGCTTAAAAATTGCTTATCTTTTGCTTTATAAAATGTGAAGTAATCTACAATGATTATTTATTACCCAGTTCATGCTACATAAGGCTTACCATTCTGTCTTAGTGAACCTCAGCTACAACTTCATCTTGTATACCCCTTTTTTTTTTTGTATTCATGAGGCAATTTTTTTGGATGGCACAGACAAATATGTTTTTGCATTTCAATTGACGAGGATATCCATTGGACAGACGTAATCATTATCAGTTTGAAAGTGATGATCTCCATGTAGTTTACTTAATTCTGATAACTCCGTCTGTACAGATCTAACAAGCATGTGGACAGCTAATTCAGGGAATATCCGCAGATCACCGTGTTTGAACCACCAAACCGATACATATGGGCAAATAATGCACCTGGGCTGTGTAAACAGAGTACCACACTTTTGAATGAAAGCATTAACCCAATAATTTTCAATGGCAGGTAGCAGGGAGGGGCTGGTATTGGCCTGGATGGGCTGGGAGGGTCCTAATCAGATAGGACTCCTCTGGTTACCAAAGCATTATTTCCCCTAAACTCCAAAACTGATGCCCCTGCAGAACTCCGACAATACTCAATTCCTACAGTACACTATAGGGTAAATTAAGAAGCACAAAAAAAAAACCCACTTATGCGCGGAATGGGAATGTACAGTCATTTATTGTCAAACCTTCTGCATGTCATTGATATTACCAGAGTCACACCCTACTCCTCAGGTTCTTTACAAAATTTGGTCAGAGGTTCACTTTTAACATTTTCAGTCAATTCATAATAGTCATGACACTAAAACAGTTTTTGGTGACAACATTAAAAAGGTTACATTGGCTCTCACCAGTTTCATCTGGAGTTCTGAGTATAGATTAAATTCCAAACCCTCCCCAATCATTATCCTGTCATTCTAGCATAAGGTTTTACCTTCATAATCTTGAATTTCTGAAAATTAAAAAAAAAGAGAAAAAGAAACCAACAATTGGGGTCATGATGATTGGTGCAGCAATTCATATTCCTATTACAGGAGAGAGTTGCAACAACCACAATGCACCCAGACAAAAAATCATCTACCAAATAACCACATCTACCAAGTCCTATGTGTAGGCAGTTGAAACAAAAATGGTCACACTGAGCAAAACTGTCACTACAGTGAAACACCAGATGACGCCAGTTCTGGGGGCAGCAGTAAGAACCAATGTCATAACCCAATCTTGTTCACATAGCATTTACGCTTATGCTTTTTAATAAACCAACCAAACTCTGATCAGCAAAAACACATTCTATCCGTGCTATACATTGGAAAGTTTGTTTCAAGTGCATTTGGAAATCAAGTATATTTAAAAAAAAAACAAAAAACGACATGTCAATAGAAAATAAACATTTTTTCAGTGGAAGAAATGTCACAATTGATGTCACTATTAAGTCCTTCCAATCAGTGGTTCTGCCCCCTCAATACTTTCACCACATCTGAGCTTTGTTCCAGCTTCCGAAAAATGGATTTCAACGGACACGATCACAACTTTCCATGGTGATCAACTTCACTTAACCCTAGAATATTAGACATTTTTAGCTCAAATTTGAAATGTGAAAACATTGGGAGGCCAGTTTGAGCAATTGATCACACAAGAACTAAACTTTAAGCAGAAACAAAACCCAAGAGGCAAAGTCTCCCGGATCAGGGCACATGAACTCTTTCACGTAATTCCACCCCATCGAGGCTGGATAATTTTTAAAATTAAACTACTTCCACTTTCAAACCACTTACCAAAAACTCTAGTTACTTCAGCATTTTTCTAGCAAGCAAACGATCGGTCACAGACCTAAAGCAATTTGTGAACTGGACTTGAAGAATATATGAATACATTTGATTCCTTTGCATTCTCATGTTATTGTCACCTTTTCAGCCAATTTTGTGCTTGGAAGTAGACAAAGGAAAATGAATAAAAGGAATCTAATCTCATTTGTTGGGGTATTACATCACAACGTCTGTGAGCACGTGTGTGAGCGTTTCTAAATCAAGATCTTGCACACCAAACAGTCATGTTTCCTACTTCTGAGATCTTGAATGCCGAGTTTGAAAAATGGTCCATTCATAAGGAACATATATTCTTTAATCCCAATGCAAACACTAACCACATTTTTAAAAAAATGACAATCATTAAATCCCTTACAGAATTGGCAACCAAACCTTTGCAATGAATGGAGGGGAATGAAAGGTCAAAAAAAAAAAAGTATGGACACAGCTCATTATCTCTAGCCTGCACTCTTAAGACCCCCCCCCACCCACTCAAAAGTAGTCATCATTTAAAATCCACCCTCTTGACTGCATTGGCTCTCACCTAAAACTCAAGTCAGTGTGTGCATGCACATTTCTGCGTTTGGTCGAAATACTTCAGTCCATTGAGTTTGTTTGTCCATATCTGACAAAAGCTTCAGACTTGCACAAGTCTGAAGCTCATATGTATCTGAATGGTGCTTTTGTCCTGATCCTGTCAATTCTGTATAGACACGTGTGTGTGTGTGTGTGTGTGTGTGTGTGTGAGAGACAAAGACGAGTGCACTCCTTTAAAACACCCCCGTGCACTCAATCTGTCTGTTCATCCTTCTGCTCAAGACCACCCGATTGCCAGTCCTGTGCTGGTCCGCACATCTTCAGGATTACCGTAGCAGCACCTTCCAGTCAGCAGCAGCGTTCACTCCTGGTTTACGAAGAGTTAATACTGACATGGCAGCATCAAACTCAAACTCCAAGGAGGATTCGCTTCCATCTACATAGGAAACACAGGGCAAATGGTTCCATAAACATTTTTTGCCCTGGATTTTAACCATTTCAATTGCTATTAAACTATCTGGTTAACCAATATTGCAATAAGTGAAAATGTAACAAAATATGGCACAAGAGTACCCTGCCATAAAGTGTTAAGTGGGATCCATAAAAGTTCAATTAAAAGATTCTAATCCGGTGTTCAAAAGTGAAATTACTGGGAAAATTCAAACGAAAATGATCTCTGCAGGAGCAGTTAAAATGGAATCATGGCGAGATTAGTTGTAATGGGGTTTTACGGAAAATCATCAAAGTACCGGACGGACGGACGGACAGACAGAAATGAACCAATGATAAGAGTGCAATAAATCAGGGAGAGAATAGCTTAGCCAGTGAGCGAGGACAAGAACAAGGTGATTTGTGCACACAGTACTAACCGGCCATTTTTAGAGTGACTGCTCTTGGTTTGTGGGACCCCAAGATGACAATCCTCTCGATCCAGGAAGCCGTGGAGAACTGGGAGTCAGGGGCCAGGTTACTGCAGCAGGGGGAAGTAACACTCATAAGTTCCAGTTTTAAAACTTTGAAAATAGCAGGCATACCGAGAGAAAAAAACAAGAGAAACCAAACAGGAATAAAGAGCACGAGTGCCAACACACCTGGAAGTCAGGACGTTGTTCACAAAAGTCAGGCGTCTGTGGATAAACTGCCTCTCCTTTTCAAATTTGAAAGTGTGGCCGTCGTCGATATAAAGTTCGCCTTCTGCGGTTCTCTAAAATGGAGGGCAGAATAAAACGTTACTTCAAGAATTACAGTCGTATAGCTCACTCTGTTAAGGCACTAACACGAGGTAACTATCACGTCATGGATTCAAGCCCCGGTCGTACCAACAGGCAGTGGTCGGCAGCTTTTTCAGAGTAGCACACAATTGGCCATCGCGCTACAGGGTTTCAAATTGGGAAGGGACTGCCGGGTATGGGATACAAACAGCTTTGATCGTTGCTCAAGTGCCACCTGTTGGCCAGACGGGCGCTCGTCAGGAAGATTCTGGGTTTGTTCATGTCCGGGTATCCTCCGCCCTCGTTCTGAACTTGCAAAGATTCATCCAATGAGTGTATAAGAAGCAGTGGCTGACAGGCATGTGCTTCCAGGAGAGCCGTGAAATGTCTTCACTATCCTGAGTTGGCAGCAAGGGGTTGCATACGAGCAAGCTGTGTACATAGTTCACCAATTGGGCATTCCAGATTCGGGTGGGATTGGAGATGCAAAATTAATTAAAAAAAATTGCAGTCATGGTGTTAATTATCTTGTCTGTCAGGGGAACACAAGCATGACTCTTAAAAATGGTACGTGCTGGTTCAAAGCAAGTAAATTCTGTAAGTGGGTGGTGACAGACATGCAGTGCTTATGAAGCAGCCACGGCGCGCATTGCGGAGAGAAGGTTTGCACCTTGGAGTTGAGGGCCACGTAAAAGGTGTACGGATCAGATTCCATGCAGGATGAGGATCTACGGGGCCGATTCTTCCGGGGAATGATGGAGCCACCCCGCTGGAATACTGGGATCTGAAACACAGAAGTGGGTCAATGAGTCTGGATTTCAGAATCTGGGAAATCTGGGAAACAGAGGCTGAGATTGCTTACAGAGCTCATGGAGACTGGGATGTACAGGTTCTGACCACCGTTGTGTCTCTGGAATGTGTGCACGTCGTACCAGGCCTGGAGATACAACAGGGGAAGAGTGACACTTGGAATCAATAAATGATAATGCAGAAAGCCAAGAAGAGTGCACGGGAACAACAGAAGCTGAAACCAGAGGCACTCCGAGTGCAAACCTCCACCAAGGCGGCACAGTCCAAATCTTGGTGTGTGGGAGCTAAGTTCAGTTATTGTGTGCCATAGGATTTCAAGAAGGCAACTTTGGCGGCCATATCGCGGCCAAGATCAATAGGGTCCATCCCTGATGTAAAAGCAACCCACCTACAAAATTTCAGAGGGATCTGTTTGTTAACTCAAAATGTATCCTGCTTACAAACAAACAAACAAAACAAACAAAAATGGCACTGATCACGTAACCTCCTCCTGCCAACTTCGTTGTTGGTGGCGGTAATAAAATACAGCAAACAAGCAGCCCAACAAGGACAGAGGAGTGAAAATAAAGCAGCAAATTTCTGAGTGCAAACACAGGCGCCTCTTCGCGACTCTGTGCTTACCTCACTGCCAGGCAGGTAGGCGGTGACACCTCGGGCCCCCTCTTCAGTGACAGGGTGGACCAGCAGATCTTTCCCTGCCATTCAGAGTAAAGAATGTTACCTGCTAGTGAAAATTGCAAGCAGCACCCTTTGAGCACTTGCACCCAGTCAGCACAGGAAAATTTGTCAAAATAATAAATCTAAGGAGTTGGACTCATCTTCCTAATTGCATAGCATGGTTACGGCCCTGTGGTTTCACAACAACCTTATTTAGTGCGCTAGTGCAACCTCATCACTAACAACTGGATTGACTGCATCCAGCACACCCCAAGTAAGAGTGACATTAATACTCATATCCATTTTGGCCCAGAGGCACTAGTAAGCTTCACCTTTCCATCTGACTCACCCAGCAGGAACTCATCATCGATTGCAAACGTGGCAGCGTCTTCAGGATACTCCACCCACAGAGGTCTGCCGCAAAAGAGAAGGAAAGTAGGGCAGCGTGAGGAAGGATAGAGCAGTGCTTATTTCCATGCAGCGCAGCACCGCATTATATCTTCGATCTAGGCTCCACATGGCACTCAGATACATCAACATGCAGACAGAAAAGCTCTACATCCGGATACAGTTAAAACAAGAGGCACGGCAACCCAAAATCATCAACAACACTGGCCATACTTCCTGAAAGCGTGAGGAATCCCACACACTCATTCCAGGGCTTTATACCAGTGTCAGAGTAAGCACTCCCCACTCACGCAAAGGTCATTACGTAGCGTGTGCATGCATTAGATTTTACTTAATTTATTGTTCTGCAATTTCTTGCCGTGTGCCATTTTTCTGTGTATTGTTTGTTATGCATTTCTTGCAGTGTCTGGTTTGTTGTGCATTTTCTGGGTGTGTCTCGTTTGTTGAGTAATTTGTTTGCTTTACTGACTACTCTAAATGTGTGACTGTAAGCCATTTTATATCTATCTATCTATCTATCTATCTATCTATCTATCCTCACACACACACACAAACCAATGTAACAGAGTCAACAGCATGACAAGTGCATAACGGTTCATCCATGCAGTTGTACCGTAAACAGATAGCGGGTATTGAATATCACCAGGTACTCGTCATTTAGTTGGCCGAGTTCCAGAAGAGCAAGACTTGTGACCTTTATTAGTGCAGAAAGCACCCACTCAAAGCAGGATCTGAAATCCCTGAATTTAGTAGGCGTCACTGATGAATACAGAGTTGAGCCAGACAAACAAACAAACAAACTACACCCCCTCCAGCAACGGACTGCTGCCCACCTCATTACGGGATGCCCGGTGCGGTAGGCATGATAGAACAGCTGGTACCAGTAGGGCAGGAGGGTGTAGCGTTGGCGCACAGCCTCGCGGATCAACGCAGTGTTTTCGGGACCAAACAGCCAGGGCTCACGGCGGGGCGTGTCCAGGTGGGCGTGCGCCCGGAAGAAGGGCTGGTAAGCCCCCGTCTGGTACCAGCGCACAAGCAGCTCCTGACTGGGAGACTTGAAGAAGCCGCCCACATCAGCTGGAAATGGCCAAATGGAGAAAGTTGTGATCACCAGAAGTAAGCAACTGAATAAACATTTCAATGAAACTGGAAGAAGATCCATTAAGAGAGGGGAAAAAAAAGTGCCTCTTCTACTTCAGAAACCTGCATCAAGCCAGAATGAAGAACTGTTTTCAGCAGGCAATTCAGCCATAACATGGCATCTTGGCTGCAGAAATATACATTTGCATGATTTTCTCATACAGAAGTCCACAGTGATGAAGGGGACAACGCTTCAACCACCATCAGTGAGCAAGGCCAGCCTGGAGGCCACTTTGAAACAGAGCGTTAAATCCAGCCCATCCTGCCTGAGGGGACTGACTGGCTCTTACCTCCACACAGCGAGATCCCCACCAGCCCCAGACTCAGGCACATTGGGATGGAGATCTTAAGGTGATCCCACTCCGCAGCGTTGTCCCCTGTCCACACAGCACCTGGACGCATTGGAAAGGTGGGCCACTGAGCAGGTGGTTCACAATGCACAAACAGTGAAATAATGGCCATCCACCAACGGCAGGACTCACCATAGCGCTGGGATCCAGCAAAGAAGGCTCTAGTGAGAACGAAGGGCCTCTCCTCCCCCCCAGAGCGCTGGATCAGCCCCTCCGCTGTGGCCATTTGCTGAGAGGAAGGGAAGAGCAATGAAGTAAACCAAGAGGACCGAGCGAATACCACGCACAAACCGTTACATAGCAGTGGTTCAGCTGCCACCTCACAGCAGCGCTGACACCAGTCTTCCCTTCCCAAGCTACCATCTTGTTTACTGACTGCAGTAACATAATGACATCGCCCAACTTCTAGGTCAATAAAGCACATGCTCCTCATCTCTCCCCCCACCCCACCATTCCCACCCTCCAGCTCTCCCTCCTTGCTCTCCTCACCACATAGAGGCCGTAAAGGTTGTGCACGTCCCTGTGCTCCCAGTTTCCATGGACTGCGTCTTTATGCATGGTGACCTCTGGCCCGTTGAACACGGAGGGTTCGTTCATGTCGTTCCAGGTGTAGAGGTTCTCCATGGAACCCTGAGGGACAAGGGGAGCAGTGGAGTGAAAGAACAGGAGAGGGGCATATGGAGGCAAAGTTGCAGGGAGTCTTAACTTAAGAGAGCAGCTAAGCAAAGGAGACCAAAGGAGAGGAATGGCTATGGGCGTGTGGATTAACGGGTTCGGAAAGGGCACGGTGGTAGCAAGATGGACTGAAGACCTTACCTCATACTGATCGTACGCAAACTTGCTGGCCCACCAGGCTCGCATCTCTGGATTGTTGAAGTCTGGGTAGCCAGCGCTTCCTGAGAGAACCAGAGGAAAAGGGTGGGACGGCGGAAGGGTTAAAACATTTCCCAACATCATCTAAATTTGAGGGGACTAAGAGCAATGGTCATTAAGGCGTGAACCTCCTACCTGGCCAACACCAACCCTCGTAGTCTCCGCCATCTTTGTTCTTGATATAGAAGTTCTTGGCACGAATCTCGTCATGGATCTTATAGCCGCTGTCTATTTTGATATGAGGGTCCACAATCGCTACCATCTAGAGTGAGGGAGGGAGGAGGGTGCAAGAGGTTATTCCTGGTGCGCAAGAGAACATTTCAGTGGAGGGCAGAACAACACTGGAGCCTGAGCACGTTCACGCGTGGGCGTTAAATACCGGCAGTTGAACAACTGCCAGCAGCTGACTGCCAATCATGCAAATGTGTATAAGAACTCAAGTCGGAACATGTTCAAGAGTTCACACCTTGCGTCTCTTATTCATGAGGTTCTGTAGCATCTCACGAGGCTGGGAGAACTTGTTGGGGTCCCATGTAAAGTAGCGCTTGCCGTCTGTGTGCTCGATGTCCAACCAAATGAAGTCGTAAGGTATGTCATGGTCATCGAAGCCCTGGTCCACCCCATGGACATCGTCCTGGTCATTGTAGTTCCATCTGCACTGGTGATAGGCCAATGCAGCCAGTGGAGGGAAGGACTGGGTACCTAGACACCAGAGCGAAAGAGCGGTTGACCATCTCCATTATTTCTCCTGTACAATTTGTAACCTACAAGTCCACCTGATTCAACAGAGCGGACCATGCGGAGGGTTAACCTGTGAGAGAGGCATATTGGGAGAATACGTCGGTGGGCTTGGGTCCCAGCATGATGAACACGTCGATCATGCCACTCTCTGAAATCCAGCGTACGTCCGTCTGAGGTGTCTCGCTGGCGCCCTGAACATAGTCAAGCATTTTTCCAAACACAGTCTGCCAACGAGAGGAGGATGGAGGTGAGGAGGCAGGATTACGTCTCGATTTCGCTCATTTAATCATGTCAACGCCACGGCAGAGCCCACCGAATACACACTCAGATCTTGTCAGAAAGGACTTAAGGCCAAGTGACCAGAAATCAGTGAAAAAATACCTTTTGTCTTGCTTATATTTTCCAAAACAGAAGGACGCCAATTAAAATGTCCAGAAAGCATGCGTGTAGCCCACATTATTTTCAAACAAAAGGCCTCCAGCACCTTTCAGCGGTGTCAATAATCCAATTTCTCAAACTATTCAGTCAGATATCAATTAATTATGAAAGCAATGCAATTAACATTACAATTTCAAGCGCTTCAAACATTGAAAACACCAGGTTAAAAAACTTAAAGCATTTAAGGATTCCCAGAAGCCAAAGAAACCCAGCAAACAGGAAATCAGAGCAGTGCGCATGGCAGTTATAATTTGGAACTGGCTCATCAGGATTGAAAGTGCCAAAAAAAAATACACACCTTCCCAGCTGTGTTGGAGCTAATGTCTACCCATGTTTCTGCAGCATTGAGCCAGAAGATGCCCATAGTTCTCTGTGCATTGTGGGATAGCAGCACAGGAACAGCACCATAGAGGGCCATGGGGTTGTAGAGCTCATACTGGAACACATCCAGGTTGTATAGTCTGTAGGGGTCTCCCCCACTGTCACAGAAACACAACAGCCACTGAGTACAGAAAAACCCAACTCCACTTGGAAGAAAAAAAAGCTTTGTTTTACATGTGATGTCAAAGGTAACACACCAAGGGAAAAAACAAATGGCAAACAATTGGAAAGGAGTCAATCGCCTAGTTTTATCTGGTTTACGCTCATTAAAAAAAAAAAGAAAAAAAAAAAAAAGAAAAACACCCTCACATATAACTTTGGCATAAAAATGGTACATCATTCCATGCTCTTATCACATCCATCATGTAATCAATTTACCACTGGATTCTCGGCATGTCATAAGTGACTGGACTCACTCTGTGGTTTTCAGCTTAAGGTCATCTGCGTGTTCTGGAATGCCATATACATGTTCAACCCCAGGCAGGGAGAAATCCAAACTAATGGAGGTCGGGCCTGAGGGTCGAGGGAGCAGCCATGGAAACAGCCAGGAGAGAAAACAGATGGGGGCAAAAATGTCGTCAGATCACTTTGTGACTTTGAGCATTAGCGGCATCGCTGAAAAATCAAAACTGCTAAAGAGATCTTAAACTTAGCGCTATAACATTTATCAGCAGTGTCTCACAAAATACTCATTGCAAGTAAGTACTGACAAAAGTATTTGCAGTTCAAAGGCACCCTAGTCTTGTGCAGTTTAAACATTATAAAAACTGACTTCAAGAAATAAGACGTCATACAACACTACATGGGTAAGGTAAGGACTGGTAAGATGGATACCCAAAATGGATCACCAACATGCTGGATTGCTAAGCAGAGTAGTGCAAAAATATTGCACTTACTGATACAAGCAACAAATTTGGCACACATGCTCATGTTGGGTCACCTAGTACAAAAACCACGTTAGCCGAATTAAAATCCAAGATGGCCGCCATTTAATGTTGAATATTAATGTCTGGAAGGACTGAAAGGAAATACAAGCAAAATATGACATTCAACATCCCCCTGGTCTCCCTTGGGGTCACATTAAGAAAATATATGCAAAACACTTAAAAATCCAAAATGGCAGCCACTTTTCAAAATAAACAAATAGTACCATTAACAAGGATCAAATAGTAACACAATTACCAAAATGGGCAATAAATCTCCATTTGGCTTAATGATAAAGTAAAACATAGGAACCAGCTGATAATTCAAAATGGCCACCATAATGTAACGCACAACCAATCTGCTACAAAGAGCTACACACATATGGCCCATCTGTCAAAATATCTCCATACATCATTTTTTGTACTTTAACCTCTCATTAAGTAACTTATACAGACACTACAAGAGGTGGTTACCATTTGCAATATGACTCAAATTATCAAAATGGCTGCCATTTTCCAGATGTTAATAATATAATCATACATTTGTTCCTGCATCTCTGAGCGACAACGGAAAGCTAAACTCCTGTCAGAAATCTCACCTTACTGATATTCTTCAATCTAAAGTGGTAACACCAGACAGAACCAGAAACAGAGGCAATCATTGTTGATGGATCAGCCATGTTAAACTCACTGCCACCACACAAATCAACAACGTTTGATGAATATTCCAGAGTTATCATCATTCCACATGTCCAAGCACTCATCAACAAGTACAAGAGAACAAACATTGTCTTTGATGTCTATCTACCATCAAGCTTGAAGTCTGAAACAAGACAGAAATGAGGAATCAGTGCAAGGAGACGGGAGAGAGGAACTAACAAGACTCCAAATAACTGGAAGAACTTCATGCGGGATGCAAACCAAACAGAACTCTTCCATTTCACTGCAGACAGAATCGCTGACATGGACACAGTTGATCCTGTCATCATGACGAAGGAAGATATTGTGCTCAGCAATCATGAAATATGCTTGGACGATATTTCTCTACGCAGCCACGGACAGGCCGATATGCGAATGTTTGTACACGCCAGGCATGCAGTACAGGAAGGCTGCAAAGTCCTTATGATTAAGGCAAATGATTCAGATGTTATTATAGCAATAGCTACTCTCCCGTTCTTGCAAGAGCTTGGCCTGCAGAAACTGTGGATTGCTTTCATCAAGGATCAGAGCTGAGATGGATACCAATACACAACTTTGTTGCTACAATTGGCCCAGAAAAGACTAATGGAATACTCTTCTTTCACGCCTTCACTGGTTATGATAGTGTCTGCATTCTGTGGCAAAGCAAAGTTGTCTGCTTGGCAAACGTGGAAGGTGTGATGAGGTGTCAGATGTCTTTACACAACTAAGTAAATATCCACTTATACTTGATGAGGCTCTTGAGACGCTTGAGAAATTTGTCGTCATTATGTATGACAGGTCCAGCTCTGCTACAGAGTAAATGATGCAGGGTTGGAACTCTTTGCTTGTAAGCAGAGATCATTTGATTCAATACCACCTACCCAAGCTGCATTGCTTCAACATGCTAAACGCGCTGCCTATCAGGCAGGTGTGATCTGGAGCCAGTCAACACTTTCACAGCCTGAAGTTCAGAGTCCCAAGGACTGGGGCTGGATACAGGAAGCTGTTTGCGTTTGGAAGATCTTTTGGAGTGCCCTACAACCTATTGCGACTTTGTCTAGAACTAACAAAATGTGGATGTACTACGCAATGTCTGGTACTATGCAAGTGTAACAAATATGGCCTTCCGTGTACACCACGCTGCTCATGTTCACGCCAGGACTGATGAGAATGAAGAATGAGTTTTGTTCTACATTCGTGTGTTCATGCTGAAAAACTGAATTGTAAGACTTCCTAAGAAATGCAACGCATTTGCTCCAATGGCCATAAAAACAGATTCAAATACAATACTCTGTGTTTCAGCAATTACACATAATGGCAAGAATATCAAGTTATGATATAAATCATATCGCCATTTTTTCAATTATGACACACTTGTTATTACGTACTTTGGTGGTGGCCATTTGGATTTAAATTAGCCTTAACTTATGATTTGTACCTGACAAAACACCCAATGAGAGGTTAACTTCAGTATTATTACACAACCATTTGATTTTTTGTAACGCTAATATTTGTCATTCACTGGGGGCAGTCATGGAAACCTTAGCCGCCATCTAGAAAAAAAATAAAATTAAATAGCCGCCATCTTGGATTTCAAATCGTTTATATTTTGTACTGATAAGTGACACACCCACAGGTCAGTTGCAAGTTTAAACGACCTATTAATCTATTGTAACAAACTTCTGCCATCAATTGGTGGCCATCTTGAAAAAAATGGCCGCCATCTTTTCAGTGCTTTATATTTTTGTCTTGAAAAGTAGCACAAAGTGGGTATTTGCAACCTTGTTTACCTTCATGACCATCCAATTCATTGTAGCATAGGCTTTTCTCATTTAGAAGCGGCCATCTTGAAAACATGGCCGCCATGTTGGATTTTCATTTGGCTAACGTTGTTTTTGTATTAAGTAACCCAAATGGAATCTCTGTGCCAAATTTGTTGCTTGTAGCGCTTAGTGCAATATTTTGGTGAAAAGTTGCAATAATCTGCTCAGCTAGGAGCACTTCAAATTTACACCATACAAATTTGCAGCTACAGTTTTCAGGCATAAATTCAACAGCATTATTCGAAGACACAATGAGAATAAATAAACCAAAAGTTTGGACACACCACAAACATTACAGAACCGTCACAGATAAGATGTGTGCGGTAACGTTACCGTTGGGTTTAGTGTCAGTATGCGATTTAAATGTCTCATCCCACTCTCCGGGCTGTTCTGCGTCTTTATCACTCTCTCCGTCCGCTGCCTGAGGAGGGGAGGTGAGAAAAGGCAGGGTGGAGGAGAATGGCAAAGAATGGAGAATGGAAAAGAAAGGAAGATGGAAGCAGGGAGAATGAGGGGAATGAGACAATGAAGAGGAGGGGGACGGGGAAGGGACGTCTGTATTCTGTGTCACTATGAGGTTTTGCCTGAACTCTTCCTAGGCTCCTAGAATGGCTCCAGTTCTTGGTCAACAGTCAAATGCCACCCGGTCAAGTGGGCTTTGAATTGGACAGAAAAACGGGCATAACTGGAGAAAACTAATGGGCCCAAAGTCAGTTTTAGACTGCCATTAGTTTCCTCTACATCCGTGTGTACACAAAACAGATAAGCCACCTCTCTGGAGTTTAAGACCAGAACAGAAATCAGTCCTACACACCTTCTCCTCTACATGCAGGTCTGCAGAGTCCTCTGTCCGCTCTGCTCCCGCTGGGTCTGTCTGACTGTTACTGGATCACGCGCACGCACGCACAAACACACGCACGCATACACAAGCGGACACATCCGAGCACAAAAATGTGCACACATGCAAACACACAGGCATCAATATAAACAGAGAGACAAAAAAACAAAACGAACATGTTATTATTCTGACTGAAAAAATTACCAGCAACTATATTAAAAAGGTACCATACAAATCAAAACCTTTTCTACCACTTGCAATAACAGTGCTGAACAAATTTTCACATGGAAAAAGTATAGAGACAGAATCCATTACTTTCCACAGTAAAGTAACCTATCCTCCATCTAAACTACTCATTAACAGTTATAGAAGTATCCAGAGCTGCCAACCCATCATACAGAGATGTTATTTAAGCTCAAAGCAAGCAAATAATCACTGGATAATTACTGTGCAGATTTGGAAACAAGCATATACTGTAAATCAGATGTGAAAACATTTAGCTCATAAGCTAGCTCAGACACGCTGACAGGCACATGCAATCATTTCCACCCCCCAAAACCTCATTTCAGCATATTTAGAGGACAGCCTTACATAGTTCAACACATACTGCTGTTTTCCACAAAGCATCACATCATTGACATGAATCTGAAAAAGAACTACCAAACATTATGAAACGCCACCAATATGAGAACCTCAGTTCAGTTTGCAGAAGGGCATTTACTACAGTCAATTTCACAATAGAAGGTCTGGCTCAGTCTAATAATCACAGGAAGGAAGGGAGACCAAATACCATCCCTTCAAAAGGGTGGCAATATCCTCTGCTACACTGGTCTCCATAGCAACAGACAGAAGCATTATGTACACCGCAGAGAATTTTAACACTACAGAGTAAAGCTATTGACCCTCAGGCCTTTGATGCCCATCACCATCTCAAAAGCAGACGAATTAAAAAGAAGCCTTTAATCCATTCACTGCGTTTTAAAAACCAGAGCACTTCCACACCACAAAGCCAGCATTCACAACAGCACCATACAACTGATTACTGGCTCAGCTAATTAATAATGTCCAATTAAAAGTGTGGGGGGTTTATGGGAACAATATAAAGGGATCATATCATTCTTTAGGGTATCCCTTTTCTCTAGTGTTAACTCTTCATGCATGTAGAAGGTCTGCAAAGTAACAAAGCTCAAAGCGAATGCCATAGGAAGTTTCTATCCAACAGAAGACGGCTCCTAAATCTCCAAAAAATCCCACATTTGCAGTCCAGCTTTTTATTCCACAACATATCTACATCACAATGTAACAGGCACACACAAAAAACTATGTGGAGCAGAGGCTCGGAGGACTTTGGTTTTGCGCGTTACCATGTAAAGGATATATAGTTCTTTGGCACAAAGGCAAATTCCCTTTGAATACGCATTCAAATAGAAAACAAAGTGAGGCCTCAGTGGCAAAAATTCATTTTACCATTATTCCTTAGCAATACAAACCCAACAGTTTATCATGTTCCATTCATTTTGCCGAACACATCTGATTGCTTCCTGATCTGGGGTTGGCCAAAGTGGGTTTTACCCCATGGACTCCCCTCCCTTTCCCCATAGCGACAACAAATGGGGAAGCTACGGAATAGGTCCATAGATATACATATAGGAGTCATATGTAGTCATTATGGGGAATAGAGGTGTCCTTAAAAAAAAAAAGCCAATTTCAGGCTGAATAAACCCAAGGTGCTGCACACACAGCCTGTACAGTTGCAACAAGGTGCTTTTTGACCCAAAAAAAAAAAAAAAAAAGCAAATGTTTGTAACTAAACGACCAATGAATATTTGACACTGGGAAATGGGTGTAATTCGCATGATCGCGTATAGCAAAATGCTGATCTCAAAAACAAAAGCACTATACCATCCCAGCGTGAGATCTGCCATATTAGAGGTAGACTGTAACACTATGAAAAGTACTGTGCTAAAAGACATTTATTTCCATGAAACTTAAAGATAAGTGCCAAAAGTCAGTGAATAGCCAAGCTCTGACAACAAAACCAATTCTATGGTGACAATTTTAAAGCCTGAAAAAAAGATTAGTGCAATACCGTATGACACATACGAGCAGTAGATTATAAGTCTCCCGCAAGGCTGTGGCCTTAAGTCCTAGGTTGCATAATCAGACAAAATCTCAAAGGTCAGCACTTTACATGACTGGCTGCAATTCAAAGCAGAGCTCAAAAGCAGGAAATTAACTTCTTTACTACCCGAAAATGGAGAACCCGGAGTGGTCCGTTTATGACACAGAATAAGAGCAATGCAAAATCCAGTACACTGGCTACACTAATACACAGCTACATCACGCTGAGGACTCTCCAAATGATGCAGATGCAAACTGATAAACTTGCATTTCCTCCCACAATTCACAGAACTAAATGATACAATCCCCAAAGAGAACACCAGACTTAAACTCAAGCTTTGCGAATAACTGCTAGTTAATAGCATCATATTTGGCACTTGTTCTTCAATTGTCCCAGCATATCTGCACCAATTACAAACATTCCTGATGGCCTGCAGACTAGAACTGGTGCTGTCATTTAAGGGTGTGAAAATAAATAAAATAAATAAATAGTTTAACAAATATCGCAAAGCTGCAATACGAAATCCAGAGAGAATAAATGACACCTCATTCTGTAATTTTGAAGGAAAGTAACCAACTGAAACAACTTTATGTAGATAGCCTTTTATGTAAGCGGGAACAATAATCTCTAGGTTGTAGGAACCTCTGCAACAGACCACAGACAGCATGACCACTATAAGTCAAAATGGCCATATAACAATCATGATATACAAACTTATGTGGATGGCTGTGAGGAACTGATTCCACATAACTTCATGGGCTGTGCAATGTACAGAATTCTAAAACCAATCCTAAACATGTTACACTACCAGAGCTGCACGTAACTAATACAAAGTAAGACAGTGATGGTAAAAAGAAAAGCAGCCGAACTGATTTGTTACTTGCAGGGATTCGTCATAGCAAGTCATGTAATCATAGATTTGATGACACTGTTAGTGTTAAGCGTGTATTGAACCCATGCCGTGAACATGCCGATTAAATAATAATTTGTCCCATTCATACTACATGGACATACAAGCCAAAATGAAATGAAGTTTGGAGTTTACCTAGTGAAAACGCTCTTGATTTTATCCCACATGCTACCGACTGTGCTACTTATCTTATCGGAGAGACTGGAAGGTGAGGGGGAGAGGAAAGAGTGAAAGAGGAAAAGGGAAAAAAGGACACAGACAAAAAAAAAAAAGAGGGGAAAAGAGATGAGTATTCCAGTTGATGCATTTCATAAAATGGTGAACACCCTAAGCTATGCTTCTGCTTCAGAAATTCTCATCCTAATGGAAGACCAAACAGCTTATTGTTTGAGAATTTGAACAGGTATGGAATTAAATTGCACAAGCTCTCAAATAGATCCCATTTCCTCACTTGGAACAGATTGGCTAACAAGATCCAACAGATAACAAGGTTGGTTTAAATGCTCAGTCATTCATCAGCCAATCAAGACCAAGCACAGCCGTTTGTCTGTGCCAAGTGGCTGACAGTCAATTCCACTGCAGAAAGCACCGCAGAACTTAATTTTTCTTTCATATATATTTTGATCAAATCTGTCAGGGTTAAGACTGCTGTAACTCGACCAGGCTCCAGGCCACCAGGGCAAAAGCAAAGGTATATTTTTGCACATTTAAAACTGGAGAAGTAATATGCCGCTGGGCATTAAAGGCTTGACTGTGGATCACTTTGTCCAGAGCAGGTCCACTGCGGTGCAGCAGGCCTCTCTTTTTCCTCACAATTTGAACAGAGCTGAACATGCGAATCAATTGGAAGGACCAACACAGACACATAAAATGTTGGGCTTCATTCACAAAGCATTAGCATCAACCTGAGGGGTGAACTCCAGAGAAACGCTTCACAGACCAGAGCAGGACGCTTCTGCAGCAACAGGAAGGCATGAACATTCTGCACACTGCTGCCATTACATACACGTATCTCAGCAATTCTGGGAGGTGCTCGTGAGAAAGTAGAATTGTACTGAGTTTAATTCAGACATCGCTTTATGAATGCAGCCTTACAGTACACAGAATGAATGAGGAGGGGGAAAAAATAAAAAAAACAAAAGGAGAGATGGAAGAAACGATAGACTCCTGCAAATCTAAGTAGACCTAATAACCCCTCTAGTAGCCCCTTGAAGCCTCACCCACAGCCCTCTGAGCAGGCAAAAAAAAGGAGCCCCATCTCACTCACTCTGCCAAAAACCAGAGCCATCAATTGAAGCTTTCTGAAGAGAATGGGGATAGCACCAAGACAGCTGGAACCTGCAGGGCTAAGGCAATTCAGTGCAGAGGGTTACAATGGAATAAACGGACACATTTCAATAGGCTCCCATTATACATAAAGGGTGACCAAAGGTGGAACTCACAGGTAATAAGCCATAAGTACTTAAAGTTTCTATTCCCTCCAGGCTGAGGGCTGGGTCTGTTCACTCCACAAATGCAGCATATTCTGGTGTATTCTGACGAAAACATTCTGAGCTGGAATGGGCTAATCTGGTAACAAGCAAATGGACACACGCATAGCCAGACAGTTCAAGGACCTACAGAGCTTTCCAGTATTTGCCCTCTGCAGCAGCCATGACGAACTTCTACCACATGCTAGTTCTGATGACAGGCTAACTCATGCATTTAAAGACAGGTGCAGGAGGATGCAATGCAAAGTTTCAATGAACTGAAATGAACTAAAGAAAATACCATACCTAATAAATGAGAAAGTACAGGCAGCAAAACCCTCCACTCCCAACAACTAATACACCGGAAGATATCAAAGACAAATTGCTGCTAAATTTAAGTATTTATAGATTAGCAGTAATAGAACACTCCACACCCCCACCCCTGACCCCAACCCCTACCACTTCGAAAAGTGGCTAGCTTCTTATTTCCAGCTGCAGAAAGCATTAAAATCCATGGTGCCATCCTGCAGTTCCCAAACCTCTACGGTACATCAGTACACCAGGCTAAATGGCTATACGCAGAACGGAGTAGATACATTACAGCTCTTTTCTCGACCTCACAAGCTTGAGAACCACACTGTAGTGAGTTCCATAGATATATTTAAAACAAAACCAATATAATCCAAACATATATCTATGGTGAGCCCTTATGCAGTGAAGGCAACAACACAATGCAGGGCACAGCTGGCTGCAGTACTTCTACAAAGGGAATGTGCAGCATTACCTACAATGTCACAATGTACCACAGCACATCATGTCATCACCTTTATATTTACCCTGGTACTGAAACAGAATGGTGCACATTGCAAACAGGCCAATCGTTGTGCTAGCTTGCACAGCTTTGCATTCTAACAGAGCTGCACTGCATTGTACCGTTCTCAATGCAAGTAACAGTATGACTGAAGAGCGTCTGAACGCGCAATGGTGTTATAGCGCTCTGGCCGAGTTGGGCACACTCACGTGTCTTTGCGCAAGCGAAGGTGCTCGAAGGCCAGCAGGCCTCGAGAATTGAGGGACAGAAGGACCTGTGGGCCCTCCATGATGTCCAGACGGAAGGGGCGGGCGCTGACGATCAGGCGGCGCGTCTCCGCGCCCAGAGAAAGCACCACGCCATTCTCATCCTGGGAAAGCACCGAAAGACTGGCAGCAGGAGAGGCAGCAAGCAACAGAAAGGAAAGAGGGATGAGTGGAGGAGAGAGATTGCACATCACTGCTCATTCAATCCACCTTTCAGCCATCTGCCTTATGCTCAGAACTCATTCTCATCTCTTTCTTCATCAAGCTAGCCTTTCAGCGGCAACATCATTTTACAGTCATTGCTTTACAACTAAACTTTAAAACCACTCCAGTTATAGCAGTGTGTAGCATATCACCCCCAACCACACATCTTGAGCATTTTAGAAAAACCTAGGTGGTCTAATTTCAGTCAAAAATGAGCTAAGATAATAACTATCCCCCCCCTCCCGAGTGATTAGCGCAACACGGGGATGTAGCATTGGGCTCCGTCCGTCCGTACGTCTGTCCGTACGTACACATAAAATTGAGGCCGCGGGGGATATTGCCATGTGGCAAACACTTGTTTTTGTACTTAATGAACTTTGCCCCATCATATACAGTAAGATATACTAAAATAAATCTTTGATTCCCATTGTTTTGCTATGGCAAAATCTAGCAAGTCATCAGAATTTTTGTGCAGAACTAGGAAAACTTGGGATCACTGGTCACTTGGGATTTTTTTTTCCCCATTCTGAGATTAACGGGGCATCTCCGTGATATCCTAGCACTACTGTACTGTCAATTTACAACACTTTGCTGTGCATAAATTCACCTAATTTTTTTTCTCAAAATGAAAAACTTGGATCACTCTGATTTAGTTGGACATTCTCAATTTTCATAAAATGACCCAACTGACCCCTTTTCCTAGTCCTGTACACATTTAATCTTTCGTGAAGCAAAAACTTAGCAAAGTGATCTTCCTGGGTTTCCCCACATTAATTTTCTGTTTTTGTTATGGCAAAATCTAGCAATTTCAACTTGAAAATTATGAAGCAGCGTACCCTTTACATGAACTGTCAGTCCTCATGCACAGCATTGGAGGTGCGGGATATTCATGGTCAGAATTCATAATTCACAAAATTCATGAGCTAATCGCAACTGATTAATGGTTTCAAGAGGGAGGCAGATGAAGGTGTTTGCACTGAAAAAAGTCAAACGGCACTGCAACTATGTAACTGAACGATTTTCGTCCATCATTTTGAGGTTTTACATTTTTGGGTGTAAAACCTCCGAAGTCACATTGCCATGGATGCTGTCCAAAAAAAAAATCCTCCCTAAATATTTCTTATCATGTAATGAACAAAACTGCCAAGTCATTTTCATTGTCAGACAACAGCTTAACCCCAGAGGGATAGTCTTCTGCCTTTCTCAAAATCTGCTTATTGTTACTTACTAGGCTTTTCCATAACACTCAAAACATGATGGAAAACTGATGGGGCAATTCAACATCCGCTCCCGGCATCCACAGTCTCCAAAAAGGGAGAGACATCAAAACCGGAGCATGAGACCGGCCTTAGTTCCCACGCTTGATCATTCACACACAACTGTCCACCTCAACCCCTACGACAAAGTTCAAAGGCTATCCCGAAAAAAGCCCTGCCGGTGCCACACTCACGGCTCGGTGGGGGGGTCAGCGATGAGAACATCCGGCACCTCGTAGCGAGGCTTGAGGGGCTTGAGCTCATTGATCTTCACGCGGGTCATGTTGCCCTGCAGACGGTACAGCTCCAGCAGCAGGCGCACCTGTACAGGGGAGGAGAGGGTAGAACAGGACTGAGCGCGAGTTAGCATGGCATGAAAAACCTAACAGGAAACAGGAAAACAGAGAAAGGCAGAGGCAGTGTACACAGGAAATGAAGGCCTGGCGGAGAAGAATAATACTAAGAGGGAGTTTTTATTTGCAAAAACAAATGCCGCACCCCCCCCCCCCCCAAAAAAAAAAAACCCCACCACAACCACCTAAATAGGAAAAGACAGCAGTTTTAGGAGCCAATCAATGCACATACAAAATTTGGTAAAGAAATACTGAGCATTTTGTGAGCGACAGGAATGCTGACTAGAACAGAGTTAAAAACAAATTATTTTAATAACATCTTTCATACGAGGAATGCAGCTCAAAGTGCTTTAGATTCAGCAATACATCCTAATTGTTTGGACTTTAAAGACAAGACAGTTTAAATAAACATAATGAAGAACATTTACATAAAATACAGAAATTAAATATTACAATTATATGAAAGGATAAAAACAAAGTAAATAAAAGAGTCACATAAAATGGGGAGACAGGATTAAACACTAACAGCAGCACTAAATATATGCAAGATTAAACAGGGATGGTCTTTAGCTGCCATTTAAAAATATTCAATGATTTATAGCTTCTCTGATGTTTTTCAGCAGGTGTTCCATAGTGAAGGCAAATACTGGGGAAAAAAGCAGCATCCCCAATTTTCTTGCGTATGGCCTTTTACAAGCCCAGTTTCACAAGACCAAGGGTCTCAGGGGGATATAAAATGGAATTTGAAGTAAAAGAAAGCATCTAAATCTTTAAGGGCTTTGTATCTCAGTCATAGGAGATCAGCAGTAAGGTATAACATGTTCAGTGTGCAGACAAACCTTATTGTTGTCATTGATGAGCTGCAGGGTCAGGCGGGAGTCACTCAGCTCCAGGGTGTCCAGCACCGCTCTGTACGGAGACTGGCCGGGCTTCATTGCCCTCTGACGCCTGCAGAAACACACAAAGTCATCAGAAATGGAGAACAGCGCAAAGCACAAATATACCAATGCGTCAATTCGCTTTCATTTTCATACTGCAAAAATTCCAATCTCTAAGAAACCGCAGGGAAAATGACCTGTCCTGTCTTCGTTTAAAGGCCCGCAAACAAAAACACTGTTTAAACCAGGCCACTTTTATGTTGTGAGACTAATTAGCAGGATAATCTCCAAAGGATCGAAGAATAGGCTTGATAATTTCTGAAACCAAGGTATAGTGAAGGCAGGATGGCCAATAAATGAACACATACCAGTGCAGTTGTTTTAAAAGGAAAAGACTCTCATTATTAAGTGAATTTTAACCAGCATGTAATTCACCCCTGAAATGTACAAGACACCCTTCTGCTATATGAGCCCGCCTGAGCAAGTCAGAGCTCTAGTGCTCCATCTTCAAAGCCAGGGAGTGAACATTCAACAAATAAGCAGCAAGTACCAACTACAGGATGTAAATTTAACAAACAGTAAACTGAGGAGTGGTTTGCTTATTGTGTCATATCTAATGACCACAACTGATAAAACAATTTACAAAAATTAATGGTTCCTCGTATTTCAGACTGAACCGTCCATTTTACTGAAGAAACATCAAGTAAACAGGTGAGTCACGTGTGTACATTATATTTTCAGAGACTAGAAGCTCATTACAAAGCTTTTATGGACCATCATCGTCCGAACAATGAGACCAATTAGCCAACATCTTTCTAAAGCAGTATGCCGACTCACTTATTCTTGTTAACTATTGTGCACTTGCAATCACATTAATCATGAAATGTGACTTACGTCATATTGGCTACATCATGTGACCCTTAGTAAACCTCGTTGCTCCATTAAAGAAATAGAAATTTATGAAACGCTCTTAGAAATAGTTTCGTGGAAGGGGGGGCGGTTATGTCATAAATGACGAAAGCAGTCCGCAAGAGGCCTCGATTTGCTATACTCACTTGCAGAAAGAACTCTGGTCGCAAGTTTTGAAGTTTCCGCGATCCACGGCCTGAGTCGCGCTGAGGCATAAGGAAAGCCAGCCCAGGAAGAGCAGCCCCATTCTGATGATATGGAAAACACAGACAGGAGGATGTGGGTTTAAGAAAAAAGGTCACACAAAATGTGACGTAGAGAGCAATTCTTGAGCACTTAAACACGCATTCATTTTGAACAAATCGTATTCTTCATGAAACTAAACAATGAAGTAGTTTTGCAAAATAGCGCTTCTAAACGGGCAACGAGATGAACATCACCGAGGGTAGGGCTAATCTGCTGAGCAGATTAAGCTGAAAAATTACAACCATCTACACTCTCCTGCATAATTTATTTCTTCAGATTTGTGATGGAATTTTCACCAGTTATTCTTGAGATGTATATCAATAAGAAATTATGAAGGAAAGTATAAATGGTTGTAGTTTTTCCATCAGATTGTTTTCAGCAGATTAGCCCTACCCAATCACAGAACTATTCCTTCAGTCTTTATTCGTTGAAGTGTCTCAATTGACAACTTTGGTCCCTGGAAGCGCATCTCCGTTGTTAAGCCAGGCGAACTGCCTGGAACCAGCGGTGACGCAACATATTGCAACATCAGCTAATCATGGCAACTACCCTGGCTAGCCAACTTTAATTAGCTTTAAATAACACGTCTGTGGGGATACTTGTTTGATAAACATCGGTATAGCCATGCTGCCTGTGAACAGAAGAATTGGCCAAACTGAAGTATTACCAAGTGATTGTGAACTAGCGTTTGAGCACTCATCTTCGCATAAACAATTTTCTAGAAATAATGGTACCATATTAGTCAATAAAAAAGCATGCCAATTAAACCCACCCATTTAATAAAATAGACAATTAAGCTTTAGTTTTTATTCAGCCACATATAGCCAACGTTGCACTGTTCAATAATTTTAGTTGACACGGTCAAAGTAAAACAACGCCATAACTACGAACTAACTAATTTTGCGAGCCAGAAATGACAAATAACTTCACACTACACAAAACAAACAAGCTTAGCCAGAGAAATGATGGCAATGCAAAGTTAGTTACATAATTGCAAGTTACTTGCGGATGATGAGCATTATGGCGAGCAGTTACAACACTAATTGCTAATTGACCAAGAATTAGTCAATCATTTATTCATCTTGACGTTAACGGTACTAGCCAGCTAACATTCGTCAAGTTAAACTGCATTCAACTTGCCAATCTTAGTACAACACATATGATAGCTGGCAACCGATCTGACTGCACTGCTATCTTATAGTTAACTACAATACGACCTGCAATCACAGATAAACTAGCTAGCACTAGATAGCTGGCTCGCACATCCGGATTTAATAGCACTAGCTAACGTTCGTTAGCCAACGCTACTTGGGGCATCTACAACGGACATCATCGCTGGCTAGCCAAACGTTCATCAACGTTAACGTTAGCTCATTCAAAAATTACAGCCACCCGATTCTGTTCTTTCATGCGATCCAGAACTGTCCAAACGTAAAATCCCTGGCGAAACTCTACTTAGAGTTCACATACTGGAGTAGAAGCAAACAGAGGACTTCATTATTTCCACAATCTTACAAAGATTTATATTACCTCTCCGAGAAAGCAGCCATCTTACTTCAGCGCTGACCTGAGACTTGCTCCCCCTACTTCCTTTCCGTGGGCAGACACGTCACCCTCCGGTGATTGGCTCCTCTCAAGGCCGCTACTAGCAGAGCCGACTTATTACATTCGTGAAGGATGATCTCTGAGCCTTTCTAGACCACTTAAAAAACTTTGAATATCAATTATTAATCAGTTTAGCTGATCATTGGCTTCTCCACGTGCTGGACATATTCGCCATTCACTTTACTCCGAGTCTCCAGGGAACAAAATCATCTTGTCGTGCATTCACGAACATTCATTGTGTACACTGGTATACAGTGAACCATGGCATTATAGTGGGTAAAGCACTGTCGATCGGGGAGTAAAATGGGCAGATAATGAGTTTCGTTAATTGTCGCACTACTTGGCAATGGCTGTGGAGCAGCCTTCCAGTCAAATTCAGCAGTCATAACGTCTTCACACCAGTGGTTATATCCACGAAACTAAACATTCAGATCCTTTGAGTTCGCACGATAACTTAGTTTTTCTTTTCGGGGAATCGCATAGAGTACGGATATATCATAGATATTGGTCATCCTATGACCTTTGCTGTAGCACAACCACCCAGCAATGTTTTCATCTTTGCAAACTGCAATAATTCGAACAGCTTTCATGGGAATCATGTCAGACGTGCTTTCAGCATTCCTGGTGCATAGAGAAGGAAGTTATTGTGATGGCTCTGCGATGTTCTCTTTGAATCATGCCAAATCCTCCATGATTGGTCCAGGTTTACTGAGGTTATGTTGGTGACCATAGGACCTTCCCTGTAGCACCACTAACAGCTTAAAATGTTCACTTTCAATAATTCAATAACTTAATGTTTTAAATGGAATCCCATCAAATCTGCTGTCAACATCCTGGTGCATAGAGAAACCTCATTGATTTTGATGACTCTATTACTTTGACTGTAGCACTACCATTACATTCCAAATTCAGTCAGTCAAACTGATCTAATGGGAATCAGATCAACTTCACTGTGAACTGCTTTGTGCACAAAAGAGCTATTCCATTATTCTGATGACACAATAACTGTTCCTGTAGCACCACCTTAATTCCAAATTTTACTTTTTAAACAAGAGTCATCAGATGATGTAATATCCTCCCAGCCCCCTCAAAATATGACAGTGAAAACGTTCAAAATAGCAATGGGCAGTACCTCATCAAAATGTGAGAAGCTAAATGCTAAAATGTGATTGGCTGATTCCGATGACCATCATGTTTCAGCAATCACCTTGTACTTATAGATATCCATAGGACCCTTGACCAACATAAAGCGTGCAAAATTTTAAGTTGACTGGGAAATTGGTTTCAGAGTAACAACTATTTGTTTTCCATAGCACGTCCCATGGATGGAGTTGCAGCAAATTTGGTAGGGTTTCGTCTAGTGGTCTGTAGATGAGGGATCTGAAGTTTGGTGATGGTTGGACATGGCATTCAGGAATTAGCAAAGAACCAATTTCCATGACCCTGTCTGCTAACCAGTCCACAAGGCACCAGACCCCTACTCCTCTCTACACGGTTGATGAGCCCACGAAGAATTGGATCCCCATTGCCTTTTCGGGCTAAGCCTGGCCAGTCCCGGGAAAAATTGAGCCATCAGACACTTACTTCCAAGCACCTCTCCCAGGTCTGGCCCACGGATGAGACCCTGGTATCACTATCCCGTGCAAGGTTCTCATATTTCAGGAGGGCAAAGGCACAGGAGTCTAGTGGATCGCATTTCAGCTGGCCCCACACCTGGGACCAATTTGCCATGGGAAACCCTACTAGGAGCAATGCTCCAGGCAACATAGCTCCCAAGATCCCGGAGGCACGCAAACTCCTCCACCACAAAAACTATCTCCGGGTCTTGTTCATGAATGAGGGTAGGATGGGAACGGGAGATCAACAGAAGTCGGCGCATCATCTGCAGTAAAGCCAGCATTGTACTGGTCCGTTGAGGTGGAAAGAGAGCTGAGCTTGAGGGCGAAGCTCTCGATTTACTTTTGTACTTGTCGATCTATGTTTCAACCCTCATCTATGGTCATGAGCTTTGGGCAGCGACTGAAAAAGCGAATGCAAGTGGCCGAAATGAGCTTTCTTCACAGGGTGGCTTGGCTGACCCCTAGGGACAGGCTGAAGAGCTCAGACATCTGGGACAGGCTCAGAGTCAGACCGCTGCCCCTGCACATCGAGATGAGTCAGTCGAGGTAGTTCACGCGTCTGATTCAGATGCCTCCTGGACACCTCCATTTAGAAGTGTTCCAGGCCTGTCCCTCTGGGAGGGCACCCCAAGGCAGACACAGGACACGCTGGAGGGATTATGTCTCCCAGCTGACAAGTGAATGTCTTGGTGTTCCCCAGAAACAGTTGATGGAAGTGGCAAAAAAGGGGGGTGCCTGAGCCACTCTGCTCTGCTAACCCCGTGACCCAGCTCCAAATAAGTGGGAGAATATGGATGAATGGATTCAGGAATTAGAGCTCATTACTGCGATAGAGGCCACACCCACAACATTTATTGGCTGACTGCGGCCACATCTTTTAATGTTGAAACTTTACATAACATTAAATGACTTTGGTCAAAAGGTGCTGTAACCAAATTTCATGCATATGTTCAATGTTTTACAAAAAATTGGACATGGCGGAACATCTATGCGTACACAATGGAGGTGGCTTATATGGATAGATTCATGTAGGCCCACAGAGTTCAGCAAAAAAAGGATTTATGTCTGAGACCTACGGTTCAGATTTTACGGGCCAAAACATGATTTGCTGTTTTGGCGCCACCTTTTGGTCAAGAAAAAAAATTGCTATATGGCAAAAGGTTCAACTCTAGTGAATGGTTGATGTGGTCAAAGTTATATGCTAAAATATAAAACGGTTTTAAAGTTACGTTTCAATCAAAACATTTTTTTAACGGCACACAAAGTGTTAGCTCCATCCCCTGCATTATATGCCAGGGAGTAATAAAAATGCAATTGGTCAGTTATTTTGGGAATCAGATAAAATTTGCTGTGAACTTTACTGGAGGCCAGAGTGGTTCCCGTTGATTTTCGGGACCCCATAAAAATATCAAAATATGAATTTAGCCTTTGGGGAGGATGCTGTCCTTCCTAGGATATACCCTGCTATCGTACATTGACAGGACTGGTCCAGTTTCATCATATTGCTGGCAAATAATCACACCCAGAAGATAAAGGGGTCATCAAATTGCAATAATAGCTAAATTTTAACATTTGGCCATTAAGATTATTCATAATAAAATATACACTACTATGAGGATGATAATGATTATTATTATTGCTACTAATACTACCATACCACTTGGCACATGAGCACAGCCGGAAGATTATGAAACCAACTTAAAAGAGGAAACATTTTTTTCTTTAAGAGGTTGCACTGCATTTGCAATTTACAAGATATCTGTGGAGTAAGTCACAAACAAATGTGCATGAGATTTGCTTTAATGATGTGAAGCAATTGGTTGAAATTCAACAAAATTAACAAATGGTTACATGCAGATGTACTTGTGACGAAAATCTGAATTGCTTCAGTAAGCATACCCATAACTTGGGTGTTAAAAAGAAAAAGCAAAAAAAAGCAGACCACAATTCATCAATGAAACTGCAAAAATTTAATACAAATAAAATATTAAGATCAACGGTCTTGTGCATCAGAACCCAGCTCACTAGCAGAGCTCAGTAACAGTCAAATAAGCTAATTCATGCACAGTTGTCAACTGAAGAATAAGGCTAGTATAAGGGAATTGAAATGTTTTATGAACTACTATTAAATCTAACTACCTTCCTGGATATTTTCTTCCATTTCATTCTTGTATAAAAGGTCCATTAATAATGCAAAAAAAAAAAACTATCCATCAAAATAGACATTGACTCAAAATCCAACCCTAAACAGTACAGTACCACCACATCACTGATCTACAGGCCAAGAAAACTCCCTTCCCGTCCTTCCTCGTCCCGCCACTCACTCATACTGGATTCAGAGCTGGAAACGCCAGCTCAGATGTCCCAGCCGGTCAATGTTCTTGTGCAAGACACTGTAGACAGGAGCAAGGTAGCGTGACAGATCCCCATCCCTTGAAAAGTCTCGGTAGAACAGCCCTTTTTCTGCACTAAAGGTGAACTTCTGCGGCATGGGGCTGTTTCCACGCATGTACTCCCACACGGCCAGCAGCAGCAGCCTGACCTCGAATGGGGTCAGGTGGGGGAATATCTCATGCACATTGCTTAGTACAGGGGGTAAGAGCTGTCCCTCCCCCATACAGGCCACCAACAGACAGGAGGCCTGGAGGTGCCATGGAGAGTCCAAAGCTGCCGGTTCTCTGGAAGACTCCCAGTGAGCCAGTAGGGTGGCCAGCAGTCCGCGCAGAACTGCAGAACAATAGCATAGGGCAGGACGGCCCGCAGCCACCACACTCAACAGGTGGAAGAGGACAGGGTTTCTTTCGAAGCAGCGGCGAATGTGAATGTCACGCTCCACCGTGGTCCTGGCGTGTTCCTCTGGAGGCCAGGTTAGCTCCCCGTTAGCCACATCAGGGCAGACACTCTCCACCAGAGCCACGGCGATCACTTTCGCAGCTTCAGCATTTATAGGCATTGGTTCTTCGAAAAGCGGGTCAGAGTGCTGATACCGGGCACTGCCACTGCTGGCGGAACCATTGCTGCCGTTAGAACCGCTGCCACAAGAACTACAACACCGGACGACAACTCCGGACAGGGTCTGCTGATTCTCTGTGACTCGGTCCGGCGCTGGCTGTGATGGGTCGTGGGGAGGCTTCAGTCCTTTTCCAATCACTCCAGCATGAAACACAGACCACACGCTTCCCGCGAAGTTGACAGTGGTGCCGAACTTGCAGTTAATGTCCAGCAGAGCGGTTCCGAGGTCTGGGGCAAGGGAAACGTCTCCACCAGGTTCTTCTTGCTGACCACCAAACAAATCAGCGTTTCCACTGTGCAAGGTGCCCTCCACCAGTTGCTGCAGCACAGATTTCAGGGTGAGGGGTGAGAAGGCAGCCAGGCGGGACAGAAGATGGACTGAGCAGCTTACTGCTTCTCTTCCGTTCCCCCCTACTTTCCCATTGGCTTCGTCTTTCAGACGGAGAGCCAGGAAGAAGTGCGCGACCGCGGCGCGAGAGATCACGAGCAGCTGAGCAGGGGAGGCTGCTCGAGGCAGCCGACTGCAGGACAGGAGGCGAGCAGCAGCCCGGGACACCGCTGGGTCCGCGTGGAGGAGCAGGGGACAGAAGTGGTGGAGGTGGTTGGAGACGGCGACCCCGACCTGAGCAGCCATCGAGGACTGAGCTGCACTCGCGCCTGCCCCCTTGCCCTCTTCTTCCTGACTCTGCACAGTCAAAGCAAGGTTGTTCAGGAGTTGACCCAGTTCCTTGCTTCCGAGGCTTTGGGTGTGGATCTGGGCCACGCAGCTTGTCACAGCGGCTGGTAGAAGCCCAGGCAGAGAGGTGGAGAGAGGAATGTGGAGTTGCGAGGCCAGAGCGAGCTCCTCAGGAGTTTGGGCCAGAGTAAGAAGGTGGCACAGAGCCTCTGTGGCAACACTGGCACCTCCATAAACTGAGAGCAGGCACAGTAGCTGGTGCAGCCAGAGATGGCGTTTGCGTTCAAGCTTCAGCGTCTCAACGCACAGCTCTCTCACATGTCCCCGCAGCTCTTCCAAAAAGGGGATCACTCGGGGCTGGAAGGACAAATTTGCGGACGAGGAAGAGGAGAGTGCGTAGCTCTCATCGCCTTCAGGCCGATTGTAAACCAGCTTGTGCAGGTGAAGCAGGAGAAGCTGTAGCAGGCGGTCGCAGGCCTCCCTCACCCCCTCGTGCGGGCCCGGCGTGAGGCCTGACATGATAACGGAGGCAGGCGTGGCCGTGTCCACCAGGAAGCGCAAAACACGGGGCCCGCCAGCGGGGCTCTGGCTAATCAGGTGCACAGCCAGTCCCAGCATATTGTCCAGCTCCTCGCGTGGCAGACCCTGGAACTGGGCCTGCAGCTGCAGCAGAACAGGTGGCCTGAGGGACTCCACTAACTCAGCCGACACTGCGCCCAGCAGGGTGGGAGACAAAGCAGCCAGCTGTAGCAGGAAGGGCACAGTGGCGCGGCGCAGCTGGAGCGGACTGTCCCTCAGTCCCACGCCTGCACCAGGCTGGGCAGGACACAGGCTCTCCTGGAACATCCGCAGAAGCTCCTTTTTGATGCTGTCAGAGTGGCGCGACGCCAAGTGTCCAAGGATCCCGACCACCGAGCCGATTTTGGGGACCCGGCTGCTTTTCTCTGCTGACAAGGCTGTTTGCTGACTAGGCATTTCAGAAGAGTTGGCCCCCTGGTAGCCATGGGTACAGAAGTCCTTGAGGCCACACGCCAGCACACGGCTGATGATAGTGCCGGGGAAGGAGGATCCAATATGAGCAACAACCCAGTCAAAATGAGGCGAGTGCTGTACTGAAGTGTCCAGCAGTGCATCCACGCAGGCATCAGGACACCAAGCCAACATGGCCGCCAGACACTGGGAGTAGCTCTCCATGAGAGAGCGTGTCGCTGTGCACGACATCCACAGCTGCAGCAGTTCATTTAGACTTGACGAGTGCGGAGCGCCACGTCGGCTGGCATGCTTGCTGCTGAGCTGCCCTAACAAGTCTACAGCCCAGGATGAAATCAGTGGTGCCCATGCTTTTGGATTAACATGGACAAATTCAGATAAAACAGAGTGGATTTCCTGAATCACATCTTCCAGGCCGGAACTGCTGCTGCCGACTACACCGTCACCCTCCCCCTCCAGGTCTTGCAGGAAAGAGATAACATATTCGTCATATACGCCTCGAAGGTGCTCCAGTGCTGCTCCTCGGCAGGCCGGCACAGTACGAAGGAGACGCACAGCACAACGGGCATGGTCGCGTATGCTTAGCTTACGACCCTGCGTCTGATCAACCCCACTGATGAAGGCCTTTATTTCAAGGGCTAATTCCTGTGGACTGAGGAGAGAAAATGCAAAACGATAACGAATGTGAGGGACAGAGAAACTGAAATCAGGGAACGTGCAGGTATACAGAGAGAAGAGGAAATGTGTGTAGAAGCTATTTTTTCATACGTCACGGCAGCGTAATTTCATCATAATTGAACATTCAACTTTTTGTGTTACAACTTGCGAGGTACCGTCAATGCAGACCGACGGCAGAGAGTACTAAGAAAGACAACGAATGATTACTGCAAAAACGAATGGAAGCGTAAAATATGTTAAAAGCTGCATTGCTAGATACAAGCAGCCAGCTGTAAAATAAGTCAAATTACTTATCCTTTGCAATTATTCAGAACTAATATCCAAAACAAGAAGCGCTTGCTTTCTATTCAGCCACGATAGAACTAGGTCATCCATTCTTTTCTTGCATGTCAATCCAATCATTAAGAAACAAATAGCTATTTATCATACTCAATACTGTACCTGATGGAGTTTAGTGAAGGTTGTGGTGACTGCATCGCTGTCATTGGAGCCCCGTCGAACACAGCAGACATCGTTCACTTTTACGCTTAAGAACTGCGCATTAAAACGAATCTACCGGACAAATTTGTTTTAGCCTCCTACATATGATGTTCAAACACCGATCTCACTTTCATTTATTTCTTTAAGTTCTCGGCAGAACGAATGCTGTTAACTCGCGAAGAGGAATTTTCACTTCTCACTACGATATACACACTGCAGAAAATTTGGCTGTAGTGGTGTTACCCTTCAATGGCTTCCCCCAAGAAACACAATACAGAGCTAAAAGGTTCCCAAACTAATTTTTAAATTCTGAGGTTTGTGAGGGCTTGTAATCGTTCGCATTTAGTCTTCCGCGAAGGTATCCATATTAAATGAATGAATAAATGAACAAATACAATAAATACATTCGTTAATAAACAAATAAACAAACAAACTTTCCTATTAAATAAATCCCGAAATGAATGAACGATGCGATAAACATATAAACGAATAAATACATTACAAATATATTATAAATACGTACAGTAGATAAACATTATGGAATCACCACTCAGAGGATGTTCATCCTGTAATTGTGGCATTCGGAAATAAATGCTCCCTGCAATAAATAAATGTGGAATTATAAAATACAATTCTTCAAAAATAAATAAAAGTAGTCCTTTGAAAAATATCATTTTAAAATAAAGACCAATGCCTTCTTTTATTTATTTATAACCCCAGGCAAAAATTATGCAATCACGTCACATATAGGATTTTCATCCTGTTTTTTATTTCATAGCAAATAAATCACAGATATGACACAAAACAATTTTCGTTCATTAGCTTAACATTCAGGCTTCACAAAACATACCTTGAACAAATTAAATTTAATTATTTTAATTAATTAATGGCGTATTTTTTAATCATCAAGTAGAGGAAAAATAATAGATTCACTCAATGTTCAGGAAAATTATGGAATCATCAACAACAACAACAACAACAACAACAAAAACAGAATTAACTTATGATGGCCTGATTCTCTGAGGCATATACTTCTCAAATGAAAACCAATATTTGCCATCAAGCTGGTTCCAACTCTCTTCGAATTGTAGTTGACAGGTCAGCTTTGCAGGATGGGGCCTTGTCATTGACCTTTTTTTTTTAGTTCCACCATCCATTTTCAATTGGATTGAGATTTGGACTGTTTGTTGGCCATGTTTTTGAGTTGATATGCTGTTTGTGAAGAAAAGATTTTTACTCTCTGCTCTGCTGCAAGATTCACTGTCATCCTTAAAAATTACTTTATCTTCACCAAACCTATTTTCTATTGATATGATAACAAAATGGCCCGAAATTTCAATGTACACTTGTGAATTGACTGTTGAGATAATGATTGTCATCTCCCCTGGTCCTTTACCTGAAATACAACCCCATATCTTAAATAAATGATTAAATTAACCTGTTTTCTTCAAGCAGTCACTTTTATATGTTCCATTGGAACAACACCAGATGAAAGTTCTAGCATCATCGCCTTAGCTTATGCAGATACATGTATCATCACTTCCAATCATCCTCACTCCATGACTGCTTTTCTTAAGTCCACTGTAACCCTACTCTCTTCTTTTTTGGTGTTAGTACTGGTTTTTGTTTAGTTTTTCCATATGCAAATCCCATTTCATACAGCCGATTTCTTACAGTTCTTTCACAAATCCTGTTTTTTGCCCTTTAGTTATCTCCGCCAAGGAGATAATGCGATCGGGTCCGTTATTTTAATTTTATTACCTTCGCCAGCGACTTCGCTGACGAAGGTAATGTTTTGATCCCCGTGTATTTATTTGTTTGTGTGTCTGTCTGTCTGTCTGTGTGTATGTGTATCGAATAACTCAAAAAGTACCAAACGGAATTTCATAAAATTTGGTGGGTTGATTTGGCATGACCTGAGGATCAATCGATTAGATTTTGGGAGTGATCGGGTCAAAGGTCAAGGTCAAGGCCACGAAAAGGTCAAAACCGACTTTTGGCCATATCTCGGTCAATTTTTATCCGATCGGCATAAAACCAACGCCAAAATGTGCAGAATTATATACCCGATCCTGTGATGTGAAACACGGTACAATGGGGTCAATACCCTTCTTAGCGGTTGGGGGTCAAAGGTCAGGGGGGTCATTACCTTTCGAACTTAAAGGCGTATTGATGTAAAAAAAAAAAAATATCGTACTCTTCTCATTCATCGATCATTTAAAAAAATAAACATTGGTCCTCAGAGTTATGTGGCAAGGGATTCAGTGGCGTCGGCGAAGGTATGCGCTCTACCGAGTGCCCGTTCTAGTTTATTTATTTGTCTGTTTGTTTGTCTGTCTGTGGACAAGATTTCTCGGAAACTACTGGATGTATCTTTATGAAATTTTTACCAGAGATAGATCTTGGTCCAGGGACGACTCCATTAAATTTTGGTGATGATCCGGATCCGCATTTGCATTTGTATCAATTTCATCCTTTGGCGGAGATCAGAAATCTCGGATTGCTCTTGTTTTTAATTGTTTTGTTCTGCATTTCTCATTTCAAGGCATATTGACCAAGGTATATTGTGTCACAGCTCCTTCAACAACTGCTGCCATCCATAATCTTTGTGCGCACCCGGTGCAAATAAGCTGATTGATTACAATCATCATTTGTGAAACATACAGTCATGTCTCTGAATCGTTGAAGCAAAAGCGATTAACACAAACGAAGCTTCTGCTCCAAATGAAGATTATATTACTAATCAAGAAAAAGGGCGGGAATGAGAGCGAAAAGAAATAAACGGATTTCAGCCGTGAGTCTTGACGATAAGGAGACAGAACATGTTCTGGCATGAAAGCAAATGCGTGTAAAGTTGTCAGGTGGGTTTGGGGAAGCCTGCAGCCGTCTCAGGCACAATATTGATAGTAATATAATATTGAACCCTGGTAAATTACCTATGAATTAGCGTTCTCTGAAATTAAGGGAGACCGGGGTTCCCTCGTCATGATTTTGTATTTGGCTTCATAACTCTGTTGCTAAAACTTAGAGAAATACCTCTACGGTAGGCTATATGTGTAGTGCAGAACGTCGCCTACAAAAGTTGAATTGATACAATCGCAATGTAACATATTTTCGTCACAATATTCAATTTTCGATCTATCACAGACATGCCCGGGGTTACTTCGTCAGATGCGTGGGGTAAAATCGTCATAGTTGGTAATCAGCTGAAGCTTATTATTATTATTATTATTATTATTATTAGTAGTAGTAGTGGTAGTAATAGCAGTAGTTATTATTAGGCTATTATTATTATTATTATTACTACTACTACTAGCGGCCCGGCGTGAAGACCTTACGCGCTACTTTCTACTTTTTTGCGGCGTGGCATCTGTTTTTTGTGATTCATTACTCTTGTGGATGAATTGGCTTGGTTGGCCAGACCAACACGCACGCAGAGTCCCCTTCGGTATTATATGATAGATTGTTGTTATTATTATTATGATTAGTAGTAGTATTAGTAGTAGTAGTAGTGGTAGTAGTAGTAGTAGCAGTAGTGTTATTATTACTACCACCCCGTCTCATCCGAAGGGGGAGGGCAAGGGGTATTGTGTTTGGTTCGGTTTGTTTGTTTACCCTGTATCAGCAAAACTAATGGCCAGATTCACCCAAAATTTGGTTTAGGGATTGCCACTGACCCAGAAGAGATGCCTATTGAATTTCGGAAAAGTACGTCAAAGTATGTACGAGGGGCGGAGTTTGTTTTGCCTGGCACCACTTGTTGTTATTATTATTATTATTATTATTATTATCATCATCATCATCATCTTGTGCATGGTTAACATTTTTATATCACAGTTTATTCAAAAGGTTACGCACCCAGGTTGTTGTACCGTTGTAATACCGGTTTCATGGCACCAATTTGTCTTTGGGGTTAAATTTGTGCTTGTCATTACAGCTCACCCAACTTGGTGAAGAAATCACGAACTGAGTGTTAGTTGTAGGCCGGTACTCGGGCAAGAGAGGCAGGTTGAGGCTTCCTGACTGCTAAGTTGAGCACAAGCGGGGCAACTTCGGCATACTCGGGGCTACTAACCCTGACGAACTAACCCCATGCTGCTAGACCAGTGTAGCCCCGTGTGGCTATTTTGGAAATCAGGCCGCATCTCTCATCTCATGATCGCAGCAGGTCTTTATCTTGCGGTTGTAAATGCCTCTAGTTACATATGTTTAACGAAACAGTGAAACCACCGTGGAAATATTTGTCTTCAAAGACGCTAGACACATTTCTTTCAGAAACTAAAAGTTTACAGTATGGGTCAAAATTCAAGTTTTTAGGCAGAAAACACTTACATGTCACTACTGGTCCTTCTTCTTTCCCAGCAATGGGACTCCCTAAAGTGAATGACGAATGAAATGAAATGACGAATGACAGGTAAATTTTAGCACAATAAATGGTCCCTTGTCATTCAGTTTGTTACAATATAGAATGACAGATTTTATATATGATACTCCACCTCCTAAAGACTCTTACAACTACAAATGAGTTGCACTAGGCTGAATGACATTCTTTTGATACGATTTAGGAAATGGAATAACACTGATTTAAGGTGGAGTGACATTGTTTTTAAATGTAATGACAAACTTTCAAGTTATAACATCCTTCATATCACCTTTCAGAAACGAAATGCCACTGCTTTAAGTGGAATAACACACTTTTGAGTTATTATATCCTTAATATCACCTTCAGAAATGGAATGACACTGATTTAAGGTAGAATAACATACTTTTGGATCATTATGCCCCCAATACTACCTTTAAGAAACTGACACTCTAAAAGTGGAATGATACTGTTTTGAGGTGGAATGACACACTTTTGAGTTACAGTACATGTATTCTCAATACCACCTTTCAGAAACTGAATGACACTCGTTCAAAGTGGAATGACACTGTTTTTAGGTGGAATGGCACACTTTTGAGCAATCATATCCCCAATACCAATTTTAAGACACTGAATAACACTCTTACAAAGTGGAATGACACACTTTTGAGCAATCATATCCCCAATACCAACTTTCAGAAACTGAATGACACTCTGAATGACATTCCCTTTCTGAAAGGTGATATTGGGGGTATAATGACCCAAAAGGTATGTCATTCCACCCAAGTACAGTGTCACTCCACTTTGAAACAGTGTCATTCAGTTTCCAAAGGATGATATTGAGGGCATAATGACCTGAAAGTATGTCATTCCACCTAAAAACAGTGTCATTACACTTTTAAACAGTGTCATTCCCTTTCTGAAAGGTAGTATTGGGAATATAATATAACAGTGCCATTCCATTTGTCAAATGTATATTAGGGGAATGAAGACTCAAAAGTATGTCATTCCACAAAAAGACAGTTTCATTCCACCTATAATCAGTGTCATTCCGTTTCTTGGAGGTGATATTGATGATATAATTACTTGAATGTATGTCATTCTGCCTAGAAGCAGTGTCATTCCACCTTAAATCAGTGTCATTCCATTTCCTAAAGACGATATCACTAATCAAGAGAATGTAGTTTAGCCCAGTGCTGGTATATATTCCTTCATCTGCTTTTGTAACAGTGTGTAGGAGGTGGGGTCCCCAAGCAGGGACGTCGCTGGGATGTCACATAATTTATACATTTTCGTTTTCCCGGCTGTGCTTTTGGAACGAAAAAAACTGGGGTGACGGACCTAACCCCGTAGCCGAAGTATATCCCCAGTCTCCCCTATCTTTCCACGCATTGAAGCCACAAATCCAGAACACCGCGTGGTTATACGGTTCCAAACTTTTATAGTTCTCAAAATTATCAGCTTTTAGTTGATAACTTGTTTGTATGACTAAGCTGCCAGACAAATGGGATATTCTATTTGCGTCAAGCATTAATGGTTTGGCTGGGGTATTGATCGGCTCATCACCAATGACAGAAATCAGGAAAACATTGAACCTTCACATAGCTTTCCAAGGAAGCTCCTTAATTTGGGAGCACGTAGCTGTTTTTATCTTTATCCTTTCCCGAGCATACATCGATTATAAATTCACAGCACAGAGCTGCGAAAACGAAGATTCTATGAAACCGCTAACTGTTTTGATAAAATTTACAGTAGCAGGTGCAGAAATATGGCGGGTATCCAGATTTGACAAGGTCTTTGACATCAGGTGATAATCGCCAATAGGAGCCTAGGGGGACCAGGCACGACACCGGCCACACGTCATAAATTGCCATGTTAGAAGTCACCGGTGTTGTCAGCTGACGCTTCACTGTGTGCCAGACGCCCTATTGCCCGCTTTCTCAAAGCTACTTAAGTAATCTCGATTAGCTGACGTCTGTGGGGTGACTGTTGCTCCCGCAGACGGCTGTCCACTGAAGGTGCTTAACACGAGCCTGTGAGAAATCAGTCTACGGTACGTTTCTTACGAATTCATTATTTTTGCAGCGTGACGTACTTAATAAAAATTTCTATAGATTGGAATGTCGAACCAGTTGGCTCGAAGTAGCCTGCATTACCTTGCTAGCTAGCTGTCGCCGCTTGTATTGCTTTATAGTCAGCATTCTAACCAAAACTGATTTCGTTTCAGGAAAATTGTTTGTATTGTGTTAGCTGATGTGCATCTAATTTTATGAATGTAACGGCGTTGCTATTAAGAAGATATCGTTATTTATGCTCTGGTCGGAAAATTGACCTGACAAGCGACGACCCTTTGCTAGCATGTAAACTAAGCGAGTCCACAGTTTGTTACTGAAGCAGATATAACGTTAATGTTCTTTTGGTTGTTGACACATGAGCGATATCGGATACTTTTAATTGGAATGTCAGGGATTGTGGCTATCAATTGTCTGATGGAATTATGTTTTCACAATTTCCATTATTTAATTCAGTGTATTAAGAGTTTTGTTACGGCAGAGCAAGAAACCGATGGCAACATATGCTCGTTTTTTCGACGTATCTGGTAGCGAATGTAGAGCGAAAATGGTGGCAAAGTTGATAAATTGCATTTGCAGGTTGATTACATAGTTGATGTTCTTGCTGTCGGAATAAGTATGAATTCATATTTCCAATTTTGGATTTCTGCCTCTAATTTGCTGAAATGCACACCAGTCAGTGATGGAATGAACAGCGACTCATTTTATTGTTTGGTACTTTCTAATACAATTAGCCATTAGATCTAGGAAATTGAGTCACAGCCCCACCTGTAACCAATAACTTAGTGTGGACATCAGTGAGAAAATCCTTCGGACAAATACAAGTGAGAAAATCGGCGCCATGTCCCCGGTAGAAAACTGCCCAAAGTGGTTTGCACTTGTAGGAAATGGTTCACGTCGTATACTTGTAATCGGCACGTTTTGTATTTGTAAAACTGAATACATTCGTTTGTTAATGGAGTTTTGTATTTGCAAACCACACTTTGTTAGCACGTGAATCATTTTTATATTTGCAAATCGCATTGTATTTGTTGTGAATCGTTGTGCATTTGTAAAACATGTTCGGTTTGTATATTAGGTTTTGGCAGTAATTTAACTCCATACCTGGTGGCCATAATGGGAATGATTAATTTTGCCGTTTTCATGTCGTTAAAGGATGTGCAAACGTTATACATTTATTATTTGTTGGTTAAGAGTTTTCAAATGACACCGAGTTTATTAAAATGGCCAAATGGGGAACAAGTCAGGACTAAGGAAAGTTGCAGAGGGATGTTCTGTGCCCACCATTTCCATTTCTGGCTACAGCACTGCTGCAGAACACGGGGGTCTACACATTAACAGTAAATGTGCTGTTGTACTGTAAATTCACCGTTACTCTATCAACTGTATTTCTAACGCTCTTGTTGGCTGCTTTTTTTTGTTCTTCTTAGGGAGCTGCAAGCTAGAGAACACGTTCAGAGCCAAACAGCTTGACTGAAGAAGAGGACTATTATGGCCCCGACTTTGGTTTGTACAAGAGCATATTCTTTAATACAGAAGTTGGCGACATTGAACTTGAATCATTGCTAATCTTTCAGAGTTAGAAGCTTTTGGAAGTCATGGTTTCATACTATTTGCTTGTGCTTTTTGAACCATTACGAATGAAAGGTACTTCTCAACATCAAACTGAAAAGTTGCAACAAATCATAATCAAGTTCATTTGAAGTCATTTTGAGGCTAAGGCAAATAACACTCATAGCAAACACTATTCATTCCAGATATGACACACATAAAGAGTATCTCACGATTTGGATTGTTACCTAAAAGGATGTAATGAAGGAGACTGTGCCTCCCCCTCAAGTACTTAACTGATACATTTTTTTTTTTTGGTCTGTTTGCTTTGGCACTCCAGATTCAACCTGAAATTCTTAGTTTTTGTGGCAACTTGAATTACATTGTGTTACATTCACCAGAACTATTTAATTCATTGTTGTTCTTACTCTTTGAGTTGGGCTTTTAAGCAAGTGTTACTATTTAATTTTTAACCCTCGGCCAGCTGGAGGGGTATTGTCGTCACCTGCGTGTCCGTCGTCTGTCCATGATTTTGTCCGGGCCAGTACTCTGCAACTAATTATCGCAGCTTCACCAAATTTGGTATAGTAACTCAGTATGACCCATGCATGTGCAAGGTCATGTTTTTGCTGGATTTGACCTTTTGACCTTAGCTCTCTGACCTTCACCCAGGAAATCTTCTTCTGGTCAGTACTTGGCAACTAATTATCGCTTCTTCACCAAATTTGGTATGGTAACTCACTGTGATCCATAGATGTGCAACATCATGTTTTTGCCGGATATCAGCTGTGACCTTGAGGCAAGAAATCTTGTCCGGGCTGAGGGGTATTCAGCAACGCGTTATGTTTTTTCTTTTCCAGAAAAATTGTGTCAAACTGTGCCAGACAGAAGCCAATTTCAAAATTTTTGATGAAAGAGAGAAACTGAAATGTAGATTTCCTGGGCAAATGGTCAAGCAGTTGACGAATGTGATGGTATTGACTTCACATGACTTCAAATGATATGAATGGTTCAAATCCAAGTACTGTTTTAGTTATGATGTATTCATGCTTATTCCTGCTGTTGCATATCTCAGTTTGATGAGAAGCCAGAACCTGGGGATTTGATTGAGATCTTCCGTGGGACCTATCAACACTGGGTGGTGTACATCGGCGATGGCTTCGTCATCCACCTTGCTCCTCCAAGTAAGTCTGTTGCTCTTTTATTAAGGTGTAATGAATGGTTTGCTACTGAAGAACCATTAAATATCAATGGGAAGGGAGGTGTCATTATTATTTCTTTTTCTTTTCCGTGTCAACTTTTGCCCGCCAAGCTGAGTCAGCACGAGGCGGTGCCTACAGCATGATGTCAGTACTCTGTGACAAGGCCATGGTGAAGAGGGAGGAGCTGTGGGAGGTTGTGGGGGCCGATGATTATCACATCAACAATCTGCTCGATGCCAAGTACAAACCCAGGAGGCCCAGTGCCATTGTCGCCGATGCCAAGAGCCTAGTGGGGCAGGAGCTGCCGTACTGCGTCTTTCGAGGGAACTGCGAGCACTTCGCCACGGAGCTACGCTACGGCAAGGCTGAATCGCGGCAGGTAAACAAGACTGTGCTTCAGCCTCAATTCCCAACACTTGCCAGTCTCAATGATAGTCAAGATCTGGGCGTCGGCCGAAACTACGTTTGGTGCATAGAAGGAAAAACGCGACAATAGTTTTGAAACATTATCGAAACCCAAGTTTAAATTTGTATCTGGGTTTGTTGTAGGTGCGCCAGGCGGTGGAGGTGGGAGTTGGAGTAGGCGTGGCTGCCATGATTGGCGTTGGAGTCCTTGCTGCTGCCGCCGCCATTTTTGGAGGTGGGACCAGGGAGAAGAATAAGCAATGAGCGAAGAGAGCTCGCCAAAAACACCACCGCCAAGCCTTAACTGAATTCCGATGGTGTTGCCGTACACTCACCTTTTTCGACTGCTGCAGAAATGGGAGTCCTGCACATTTTGTAGAAATTGTCAAATGCCCTGATTTACAAAGCAAAGGGTGGGCAGCTAAGACAAGAAAGCTGATTGTAATAACTTAACATGAGTGGTTATCATGGTTGTCATCAAAACAAAACAAAATGCATGTGTTCTAGTTTGTGGGTATAAAGTTTTGTGGATAAAAACTTCTGGGGGAAAAAAAGAAAAGAGATTCTGTAATATTTGTATTTGTTACTCATTTTTATATATAATATTAAATACAGTATAATGAGGTCACTAGTGGCTTGAACTTGATGTGCTCAATAATGGAAGGATACATTTCTAGAGTGATTACCACTGATGTGTCCTCATGTAGACTATTTCACTGGAATTACTTCGGTAAATAAACACTAATTCAGCTGCCTATGAATATAACTATTTTCACTAAAGGTATTACGAAGGCATAAAAATTTTTAACATTTAGATATTTGTGGAGCTGCTCTCACCATGGTTGCTCCCGCTTGAAGCAATAGAAGATAAAAAGGGTATTTGCCATTTAACTCTGGCTCAAAAAGGATATCGTCCATAAAAAGTATTTTCTGTCCTCTGTCAATCTGTTGTCTTTTAAAAAGATGATCCTGTGTTTGAATTATTAATGTATTAAAGAGTGGATTAAATCAACATATTTTTGCATTCATTTTCATACCATTCTGGTCATTGCTTCATTTGACCGCAGACTAAAATCCTATTTGCCACGGGAAAGCAATCTTGCAGGATTGTTGTCCTGCTGGCCTCTGTCCATCTATAGCCTTTAGATCCTAAGGATGATTGACAATTTCCACCATTTTAAGTTGTTTTCTGAACAGAGTTCTCAATAGTTAACTAGAATACTGTAAGGAGGGGTTTTCTCACAAGACCTGTCAGGAGGTGTCACTGTTGGAACTAAATATGATGGAGACCAAATCCTTTTTCTGAAAAGAAGGAAGCAGTTCCACTTGTAAAGATATCTTCCATTTTAATAAAAATGGAATGCAAGTCGACGCACACTGGTAATAACCTGTTCTGTGAAGACTTGCTCTTCTTGGCTGCTGCTTTGGCTGAAGGATGCCTGTTGAGTGACATTGTTGCAGTACCTCTTTATATCACCTGAGTGCGCTGTTCACCAAAGTGTGGAGAACCTATGAATGGCACTTAATCTTTGCGAAAGGACCATCGAAATGAATAATATTTTGGCTTCCTTTTTGCAGTGATTTTCTTTTACTCTTAAATCAATGTTTCAGGTCATTCTTGAGAGTAATTCGGAACGGCTTCATACCTATAAGCCAGGATCTCTGACACTGAATGAATTTCAGGCTTTTGGGAGTGGGAATATGTGTGGGTGGGTAGGAATTTTGCAACCCAGCACCCTACTGTTATTTGGCTGAAGATGTTTGTAATTTCTACTGAGGGAACCAAATATACTTTTAAGTAAAGAAACAGCATTTTAGCTACAAAGAATGGTTGGTTACAAAATTTAATACAAATAGACCCACCCTCTGCCTTCAAAGATGTTCCAGTTAGGGGAATGCTATCACACTATTTCTGAAGTGTGTTTGGGAGCTATTGGCAAATTCTCACAGTGATGAAAAAGATGTGCAACCCCAATTCTGAAACAGTTGGGACGAAGTGCAAATTGTGAATAAATCAAAATGCAATGACTTTCAGATCATATGAACCAATATGATATTTACAAGAGAACATAGATAACATTTCAAATGTTGAAACTGAGACATTTTACATTTTTATCCACAAAATGAGCTTACCTAAGCTTGCTGCCAAGCTGTCACGGAATTACATTCTCATTACATTTTGGGTTGTAACTCTACAACTAAATATGATAAAATCAAGTATGATATTTCATATTGAAGGTATTAACTTTTTCTTTAATATTATTAAGTGAAAATATATTTTTAAAGAAATTTTCATAGAAGAAACAAGCAAAAACTTCTCCGTCACAGAATTACACAAAATTGACGTGTTTTTTTTTATGTTGTGTTTAACTATCCAGAAAGTGATGTTCCTATCATAGTTATGAAACTTCAATATGTTCATATTTAAGGTGTTTTTTGTTAACACTGTAAGTTATAGAAACAAATATTGACTTTAACCCTGCTTTAAGGGCAAGAAATTTCAAAAAGTCAATGTCACGGAATTACAAGAGGCAAATTGTCACGGAATGACAACAATAGTATTAATTAGTTTCAATGTATTTATTTCAATATATTATACATATATACAAAATTATTTACATTTTTACAGTTTAGCAATATATTACAATGAGTTTTCTGCTTATAATGACCAATCATAATACATACTTCAAAAATGTTTTTTAATCTCCATGTCAACATTGGCTTGGCGGCCCCCTATAGGCTTGTCCCGTGATCCCCATCTGCGTTTTGGCTTCTGCCAAATTTCATGTGATTAGGTTTTCCCTCATGTGCTGCTCCCTTGTAATCAGTCTGACTACTTGCACCTGTGTTTCTCCCCATGTGATCTCCCTTGAAGTGTATATTAGGTGTCTTCTCACAGTCATTCTCTGTCAGATCATTTCTCGTGTTTACCTGTGCTGCTATTTCTCTCTGGATTGCCCGACAACTGATTTTTTGGCTTGCCCTTATTGGATTACTGTTGCATCTGTGTGTTCGAACCCTTTTTGCCCGACTACGATTTTGTAAATTGCTGCCCTGTTTACGATTCGGATTGCCCTTTGGTTTGTGAGTTTGCTTCTCCTACAAACCACTGCGTGTGTACCGAATCTGTTTTGCCTGACAACGATTTTTGTGTTTGCTGCCCTGGTTACGATTTCATTTCTGCCCCACTGGATTTTGACTTTTGGATTATGGACTCTGTACTGTTGCCTTCTGCCCTGCGGGGGTTAGCCCCCTCGCTCAATAAAAACCTTTTCTTTTGCAATCCTGTGTTCTCGCATTTGGTTCCGGATCGATACCTCACAGTATCATGTTATCAATTGATATGGTATCGTTAACTGTTCACATTTTTACACTGACAAACATATATGCTTTGGATATTCATTATTTTATGGAGACTGTTATAATGCCCGGCTTATAGAGTCTATGGTTGTAGTATGCCCTGTCCGCGGTCTGAAGAAATGATGCCATAGCATCTACAATAATATATAAATCGGTGTAAATAATAAAACAGTGAATAGTTGAAGAAAGAATGATGGACAGTATGACAAAGAAACACGATAAACTACATAAATTGAGCCTAATTGAGCCTCTCCTGCCCTCACCCCCATTGATGACAGGTATCCTGTCATAAATTTCCGTCCATAAGATGGACCTGTCTGTTAAGACAAAAAAAAGGGGAAAAAATAATCTCGTAATTTAGATGATAATTCAATTTGTTAAATAATGAAAAAATTTTTCAGTAATTAGGAGCCTTGGATTTGAAAAAAAAAAATCCTTGAATCCTTTTTTTGGCGCCCCCCCTTCGCGTAGCGCCACCCACGCACTACATACACTGCATACCGACTTCTTGTGCCACTGGATATGACTGGACAACGGCCCTCAAGGGCCCCAAACCTGACCGGCCCTTCTGGAATTGACCAGATTAGCCACTCCTGGCCTGTTACAGTATAACTCACAGTGATGCAGCCATCAAAGGTATTTAACCGCATGCAGAGAGGAATAGGTAGGACAATGCGCTGTGTCCAAAAAAGCTCAAAAAAAGTTTCAGTTGTATATGACATCATCCACAAACATCTCCATAACTTTTGAACTAAAAGAGGTTGTTAGGGTTAGGTGGTTAGGGTAGTAGTAGTAATTTTACTAGTAGTTCCCAACATTTTGTGTTGAAAGCTAAAATATGAACTTCTGGTCAGATATTGCACAGGAATAATATTCCATCGCTGAGTGAGAAAGAACAATATTTTATATGTAATTTATCGTGTTTGTTTTTTTTTTCTTATACTGCTCATCATCACTCTCTTAAAACTTAAACTATTATTGACACCGATTCCGATATTATTGTAGACGCTGTGTCACAATTTCTACAGACCGCTGACAGGACATACTAACCAGACTCTATAAGCCGGGTATTACAACAGTTTCCACAAAATAATGAAAACAAAAGCGTATATGTTTGTCGGTGTTAAAATGTGAACATTTAACTTTACCATATCAATTGATGACATGCGTTTCCAGCTGAGCGTCTGACACGTCCTTTTCGCCTGAGCTGCTGTTGTGCACAAAATCTCCTCACGGACATTTCCGAACATCTCGGGACACCTAACAGCTGCTGTGCGGTGGAGATTTCTGCATGCGTTTTGCCATCCTCAAAAAGCTGCACAATTAATTCGAAATATCCTTCCAGTCCGGCCATGATCCTCTTATTTTGGCGGCCCTCTGATTGCTTCTTAATAAAGTTAACTTCCGCGTCACACAACTTGCGCCAGTTGAAAATGTCAGGATTGGATGAAACGCTCGTTATTCCTTTTTTTCCTTTTTTCATTTGTGCATTAAATTGGAAATCGGAAAAATGAGTCTTTATACGTTTTTTTTTTTCGTTTTTGGTTTGGAAGCGGATATTGAGAAAACAAGTCGTTTTTTGTTTTATTTCGAAAAACGAATGATCGAATGATACTCGGATGCCTCATCCATGCTGAAACTCTTTTACTCTCATTCTGATTTCTCGTTGAAGCGACCGAGGAATAGGACACGTCAGGACACACGTGACGTCAGCACAATACATTGAGGGAATATACTGGAAATGAATGTGAAACCAGCTCCTTGACGCACTCAATCTCTCAAGCGGCCCGTTTGGGAGGCTTGGTGCGGGCTTCACTGCTTTATTTTATATTTTTTAAGAGGAGAGACTCATTATGGCTCCCACATTGGTAAGTCGGCAGAAATATGCATAATTATTAGTAATGTGTTCGACCAAGAAGTGATTCATCAGGGATTCATAATTTATGCAATTTGACTTTTTTTAGATAAAGAAACGGATGGTGTGTCTCAGCATAAGTTTGAAGTAGGAAAAAATAATTAAATTCGCGGGAAATCTGAGAAAGTAACACCGGTTCCAGTTCATAATTCACTCCTTTAAAACAGTCCGAAATCAACGTTAATTATGGTTTTCCTGAATTTAGTCTGCTCTGAATAATAACCACATGAAAAAAATTATCGAAGCTGGCCTACCTGTGCATACAAATTAGAAAATAGGAAAACTTATTTTCACTTCGAATATCTTTTTCCTCACCTCCTTGAGAACAGTTTCAGTTTTTCTTCGGTGTGCTTTGTGCCTTGGATAACGACGCCATTAGGTCGACGGTCTGTGGGTCTGAGACGGTGAAAAGAACTAGTGAAAGAAGGAGGAATCAAATGCAAATTGACAAATTTCTTGCGAATTTCTATGTGAAGTGTCCAAAGAAATGCAAATTCAGGACTGGGTTTCCAAATTCAGAAGTACGACAGTGAAAGTGGATTTATCCATCAGGTAATGTGAACTTTCGTGGACTTTTACGGGTATTTTCAATTGATCAATTAACATTACTAAATGTCGCTTGTTGCTAATTTTTACATTGCCAGCATCTCACAACCACCATTTACATCTGATGCATAATAAACTTGTTGTTGCCGGGTACTAGTGAGCGCGGACGCGGTGGTCACGGAAATGCTAAATATTCTAGGCTATCAGCCCTGTTCAAAAGGCACGCAGTTATTTTTGAAAACGTTGCGCTCTCCAACTTTTTCTACATTTCGTCCACACAAGAACTTTTCGGGCTCATAAGAATTTCTATCAGGGTGCAGACCTGTAGCAACTCCAATTTCCCCGTTAACATGAAGACAGTAGCTAAAGCTGAGTGTTGGCTCGTAAAGTCACTATGTGCCACTGTTCACCTTTGATTAAATATTTGCGTAATCTTGTGCAAGGTAGACGTGGACACAATATTGCTGATTTCAGCTGTCTTAACAGGAATTTGTGCTCATGAACGCGCAGAGGCTCTGTCGCAGCTCTCAGGACAAGAGGCATTGGAAATCGCAAAGGTTGCCACTGTTACGTAATCCTACAGAACACTTGGTCGTCATTTATTTCCATCCACAAACTGACATTTGGAATTGGGGATAGTGATAAATTGAAGGTCAGGGTTTGGTTAGGAGTTAGAGCTAGGGGGTAGAGTAAAGGAAACCAGTTCCGACCCGTGTCTGGACGCTTCGCGGGGCGCCCCGGTGGCTCATCAGTCTAAGAGCACGCACAATAAAGGCCCTCCGCGGCGACCCGGGCCCGAGTCCGGCTTGGCTCACTCTCCGCATGTCTTCCTCATTCTTCTCTCCAGTTCTCCTGTTTCACTCTACAGAGTGACTTTCAAATAAAAGGTCTGGACGCTTCGGTTATCTATTCCCCCAGCCTTTCGTTACTAAAACTGGGTGGAGACAATTAGGCCTACTGAACTTTAAAAAACCTGCATTGCAGAACCAATCCTAAATCTTTTGGGCGGTCCTTCATATCAGGATTGGTGACTTGCTGGGGTGCATCTCAAAGCCTAGGCTGCAGTCTTCAGAGGCTGCATTTTTAGGGGTCATCGCTTACTTCCATCCGCCAAATTAAAATTTAGGGTGAGGGACAAGGTTACATTGGGATTAGGTGGCTAGGTTTAGGGTTTGGGGTTATAGTTAAGGTTAACGTTGTAATGTGAATATAGGCCACTAGATGGCAGTATTTATCTTTTTTTTTGTTTAGCTCAGACTGGAGTCATGTATAGACATGTCCTGGACATGTCTGGGGCAAGTCTCAGAAAGTTAAAAAAAAGAGGTCTAAATGTGGGTGGGGTCTGCAAAAGAGTATATAAGGAAAAGAATTGAGACAGTAAAGTAGTAGGAGAAATTGCAAGAAGATGACCAGACCTGCCATTCTGTTCAAGACCTGTGACGTTTCTTTTGTGGATTTCTTTGACTGTGTTTGAGCATTTTCTTCATCCAGGACATCACCAAGCCACCCCACTAAAAAGGGACTGTAATTATTTCTGTTTTTTCTTATTTATCAATCTTGGTCTTTAGTTGTAGGTTGTTATTAGTCTTTGTCTTCGTTAAAAATTAAATGTGTTTTAGTTGTTAAAACTGTGTTTGTCATCCCTTGCTGTTGCTGTTGTGTTATAAATGTAATAACAAATTGGGGCCATAACAAATTGGGGGCTCAAGGTCCGGGATAGACCATTGTGTGAGTACTTTATTGAAAATCTAACATTCCAAATTGTGAAATTGTTTTTGTGAATTTTCCTAGATATATATTGACAACAGCAATGGATGATTTCTTGGCATCACCAACCGTAGGGGTTTTGAAGTCTTTTAAAAAGACAGAACTGCTAGAAATTTGCAGACAGTTGGAGCTGACAGAGGTAAAACCAGCCATGCGAAAAGCAAGACTGGCTAGAGAGATAGTTGAATATTACATTGATGAAAATGTGTTTGCACCAGGAGATCTGGAACAGTTTCCAGTGGAAAATCCAAATATAGAAATGGAACTTAAATTAAAAATGCTAGAGATTGAAAGGGAGGAAAGAGAAAAAGAAAGGGAGGAAAAAGAGAAAGAAAGGGAAAAAAGAGAAAAAGAAAGGGAGGAAAAAGAAAAACAAAGAGAATTTGAGAGGGAAGAAAAAGAAAAACAAAGGCAGTTTGAGTTAGAAAAATTAGCAAGAGAAGAAAAACAAAGAGAATTTGAGTTAGAAAAATTTGCAAGACAGAGAGATTTTGAATTAGAGAAATTCGATAGAGAAGAAAGACTCCAAATGGAGCAACTAAAAATAAAAATTGCAACTGAAAATAAATTTCGGGCTAGCCAGGAGGTAAAACTGGTGCCTCCATTTTCGGAAAAGGATGTTGACAACTATTTCCAATGTTTTGAAAAGGTAGCAAAGAGTTGCCAGTGGCCAAAGGAACACTGGCCTCTGATGTTGCAAACTGTCCTCAAGGGTAAAGCTCAACAAGCCTATTCGGCTTTGTCTGCAGATGATTCCTCTGATTATGAGGTTGTCAAAAAGGTTATTTTGAAAGCTTATGAGTTGGTTCCAGAGGCTTACCGACAGAAATTCAGAGGTCTGAAGAAATCTGAAAATCAGACTTATGTTGAATTTGCTAATGAGAAGCAGGTTTGCTTGAGCGCTGGTGTACTTCTATGGAGGTCAAGGATGATTTCAACTCACTAAAAGAGATGGTGTTAGTTGAAGAATTCAAGAACCGTGTTAAGGATGATGTTAAGACCTACCTTAATGAGAAGCAAGCACTGAACTTGCAATCAGCTGCCAAATTTGCAGATGAATATGTTCTCACTCATAAGTCCAAATTTCAGTCTAGCAGTAACAATAAATGGTCCCAATTTCAGAAAAAGGGTTACGGTGATACCCAAGATTCCTCACCCAAAGACAAAGACAAATCTGGTGATGGTGCTCAGAAATCCAGTAATAGGTCTGATCAAAGTGTGAAAGCTGACAGTGACAAAAGTGGTCTAGTTTGCAGTTATTGCAAGAAATCTGGTCATGTTACAACTAACTGTTGGTTCCTTAAAGCTAAGAAAGAAAAAGAAAAGGATACCAAACCAAATGCCTTTGTGAAAACAAGGTTAGAAACCCCTGTAGTAGATAACCAATCTGCTAAATTGCCTGCTTCTTGTGGGGCTAAAAAGCCTAATACAGCTGACTTTGTGAGGGAGGAATTTCTTCCATTTGTGTCAGAGGGATTTGTGGCTCTGAATGAGCATACTACTCCTGTCCCCATATATATCCTAAGGGATACCGGAGCTTCTCAGTCACTTTTGTTGATGGACTCCTTGGAGTTACGTGATGAGACCGCTTCAGGGGATTTCATACTTGTACAAGGTATTGAAGGGAGGACTGTATCTGTACCCCTGCGCTCTATATTCTTGAAGTCAGATTTAGTTACAGGACAGGTAAAGGTGGGACTTATGTCAAGTCTACCTATAAAGGGTGTTTCTCTGTTGCTAGGCAATGACCTGGCTGGGGGCAAAGTAGTTCCCCCTGTACATCTTACTTCACAGCCGAGCACTGAAAATGGGGATGAGGACCCATCTCTGTATCCTTCTTGCGCAGTGACTCGTGCTATGACCAAGAAGGCTAAAGAAGATGATGTTGTGGTGCCGTCCAGTACATTGAATAGTCAGGACTCAGGTGGTTCGCCTCATGACTCTGATTGGCCTACTATGGTTTCTCCGTTTGAGGACTTATCAGATACTTTTATCAGTTCTCTATTCAGCCAGCCGGATGGGTCTGGTGATTCTGATGTGTCTGGAGACTTGTCTCTGTCCAGAAAGCGGTTGATTGAGGAGCAAACTAATGATCCTGAAATTGGTGTACTAAAGAGGAGAGCCCTTCCTGAAAAAGAAATAGATGCAGTTCCAGTTGGGTATTATCTCAAGGATGGTGTGTTGATGCGGAAGTGGCGCCCTCCTGATATCCCTGCCAATGCAGATTGGGCAGTGGTCAGGCAAATTGTTGTTCCGAAGGTCTATAGGAATGAGATCTTAACAATGGCTCATAGTTTACCTTTAGGAGGTCATCTTGGTGTTAACAAGACTGTTGATAAGATCATGAAACACTTCTTTTGGCCTGGGCTTCGGAAAGACGTTTCCAACTTTTGCAAAACCTGTCACACTTGTCAGGTAGTTGGAAAACACCAGTTAGACCCACCTGTAGCTCCATTGCAGCCTATCCCAGCATTTGAGGAGCCATTCTCTAGGGTCATTGTTGATTGCGTTGGTCCATTACCCAAGACTAGATCTGGAAATCAGTACTTGTTGACAATCATGTGTGCATCTACCAGATTCCCCGAAGCCATACCTCTACGTAACATCAAGGCAACTGCAATCTCGAAGGCTTTGATAAAGTTCTTCACGTTGTTTGGCCTTCCCAGGGAAATTCAGTCAGACCAAGGTAGCAATTTCACTTCAGGATTGTTTCAGCAGGTTGTGTATGAACTAGGTGCAAAACAGATTCTTTCTAGTGCCTATCATCCAGAAAGTCAGGGTGCCTTAGAGCGGTTTCATTCCACTCTCAAGACAATGATGAGGACTTATTGTTATGACCATGAGAAAGACTGGGATGAAGGGGTTCATTTGCTGTTGTTTGCAGCTAGAGAAGCAGTGCAGGAGTCTACTGGATTCAGTCCATTTGAGCTAGTGTTTGGTCATGAAGTGAGAGGACCTTTGCTATTATTGAGTGAACAATGGCAAGAGGAAGAGCCGCAAATCAGTCTGTTAGACTATGTTAGCAAGTTCAAGGAAAGATTGCGTGCAGCTTGTGACCTTGCCAAAGAGAACTTGAAATCAAGTCAGGGAAAAATGAAAACTTGGTATGATCATAAGGCTAGAAGCCGTGAGTTTAAACCAGGAGAAATGGTCCTTGTGTTGTTTCCCTTGCAGTCCAATCCATTGCAGGCTAGATTTCATGGTCCTTATGAAATTCTGACAAAACTCAATGATCTCAATTACATTGTGAAGACTCCAGATAGGAGAAAACCAAAACAATTGTGTCATATTAACATGCTAAAGCCTTATCATGACAGAAATGCTAGGGTTGCAGCTGTCACTTCAGATTCTCCAATGGTCGAAACGTGTGAAGATGAGGGGGAGTTTCAAGATGATGAACCAAGAATTAAAGCTGAAGTTCTTTCATGTAAATTGTCAAACACTGAAGTGTTGCAAAATCTTGATGTAAAACTCCAGCACTTAGAACCCTCACAGAGAGATCAGTTTGAAAGGTTGATCAAGAAATATGAGGATTTGTTTCCTGATGTTCCAAAGAGAGTTACTATAGCCTCTCATGATGTAGATGTTGGTGATGCCAAATCAATAAAACAGCATCCATACCGGATGAATCCTGAAAAGAGAAAGATTGCTGAGAAAGAGGTTGAGTACATGTTAAAACATGATATTATCAGACCCTCCAACTCCGATTGGAGTTCACCCTGTGTGCTAGTTCCAAAACCTGATGGAAGTACTAGATTCTGTACAGATTATCGCAAAGTCAATGCTGTAACTAGAACTGATGTGTTTCCAATACCTAGGATTGATGATTGTATTGATAGTGTAGGGCAAGCAAAGTTTCTGACCAAGATTGATTTATTGAAGGGTTATTGGTGTGTGCCTTTAACTGAGAGGGCCAAGAGCATCTCTGCTTTTGCCACACCATCTGGATTGTACCAGTATAAAGTCCTACCCTTTGGCATGAAAAATGCCCCAGCCACGTTCCAAAGGATGATACAGTCTACAATCGCCGGATTGCCACACACGGGTGCGTACATCGATGACCTGATCACATGGAGTGACTCCTGGGAAGAACATCTAAAAGATGTAGAGACGTTGTTCCAGCGCCTGACCCAGGCTAACCTGACTGTTAACCTGAACAAGAGTGACTTTGGTTGTGCTACTGTCACCTATCTTGGCTACGTCATAGGCCAGGGTAAGGTGGCACCCATAAATGCTGAAGTCCAAGCCATCGTGGACTTTCCAGTTCCTGACAACAAAAAAGCTTTGCGCCGCTTCCTTGGAATGATCGGGTACTACCGCAAGTTCTGCAAGAACTTTGCTGAGATTGCTCTCAGTCTAACTAACCAACTGAAGAAAGGCGTAAAGTTCACCTGGGATGATGCATGCCAGAGAGCCTTCGATCGCCTGAAGTCTCTGCTGTGTCACTTCCCCGTGCTCAAATCTCCTGACTTCAACAAACCGTTCTCCATCGCGGTCGATGCTAGCGACCAAGCTTGTGGATCTGTGCTCCTACAGAGAAGTGACTCTGATGACATTGAGCATCCCGTGGCATACTTCTCCAGGAAGTTCAATCGCCACCAAACAAACTATTCCACAATAGAGAAGGAACTGTTGGCTCTGGTCCTTTCTTTACAACACTTTGAGGTTTATGTTTGTACAGGACAAAAGCCAATGATTGTGTACACTGACCACAATCCGTTAACGTTTTTGAGTAAGATGAAAAACAAGAATCGGAGATTGTTGAATTGGAGTTTGATTTTACAGGAGTTTGACTTGGAAATTAAGCATGTGAAGGGTACAGACAATGTAATTGCTGATTGCTTATCCCGTGTTTGAATGTGTATATATATATCATGTGTTTGAATATTGTATGATATGTATATATAGACAAGTGTTCACTTAACCATTTTGTATTGAAAAGAAAAATTTTGCCTTTGTGAGTCAAAATTTTTCCCTTTTGGAATGGAGGTGTAATGTGAATATAGGCCACTAGATGGCAGTATTTATCTTTTTTTTTGTTTAGCTCAGACTGGAGTCATGTATAGACATGTCCTGGACATGTCTGGGGCAAGTCTCAGAAAGTTAAAAAAAAGAGGTCTAAATGTGGGTGGGGTCTGCAAAAGAGTATATAAGGAAAAGAATTGAGACAGTAAAGTAGTAGGAGAAATTGCAAGAAGATGACCAGACCTGCCATTCTGTTCAAGACCTGTGACGTTTCTTTTGTGGATTTCTTTGACTGTGTTTGAGCATTTTCTTCATCCAGGACATCACCAAGCCACCCCACTAAAAAGGGACTGTAATTATTTCTGTTTTTTCTTATTTATCAATCTTGGTCTTTAGTTGTAGGTTGTTATTAGTCTTTGTCTTCGTTAAAAATTAAATGTGTTTTAGTTGTTAAAACTGTGTTTGTCATCCCTTGCTGTTGCTGTTGTGTTATAAATGTAATAACAAATTGGGGCCATAACAACGTTAGGAAAACCAGTTACAACTCGCTTAAACCAATGCTGTTTAACAAAGATGAAATGATGTTACGTGAGTTTGGTGGATGAAAATTAAGTGACAACCCCTAAAAATGCAGCCTACGTAGGATGCAGCCTAGGATGCATCTCAAAGCCTAGGCTGTATCCTGTGAAGGCTGCATTTTTAGGGTTCGTCGCTTAATTCCATCCGCCTAATTAACGAAACCTCATGTCATCTCCGTTAAACAGCTTTGTTTTAAGCGAGTCGTCACTGGTTTCCTTAACTTTAACCATAATTCTAGCCCCCGAACCTTAACCAACCCTAAATTTAAGCTCGTCTTTTACCTTAAATGTCAGTTTACTGGATGGACGTAAGTGACGACCCCTAAAAATGCAGCCTTCAAAGGATGCAGCCTAGGCTTTGAGATCCTCCCATTATGTCGTGTGCTTGTAAACACTGTCCGACCAAGGGGTGAAGCTAGATCCAGTAGTTCAAGAAGCTTACGCTGTGCGACTGAAATCTCGTAAAATCTCGTTTCCGCGATCCTCGGTAATTGCTAGTCAATAAATAGCGTCATGGTTTTAGTGCCTTCGAGTTATTAAAATAATTAAAACGATTAAAACGTGTTTTAGTCGTTTTTAAAGAGCGTGTTCCTGTTGTAGATTAGTTTGAATTCTTGGTTTGTTTTTGCTTTTGACTACAATGCCTGGTTAATCCCATCCTAATGTTTATTATGCAGGGGGAGGGGAAGGAACGTTTCAGTTTAATTTTCTACCATTTCTTTATTATCCCCCGCCAATACGAAGTGGGAGGGGGATATAGGTTTGACCTCTGTCCGTCCGTCCGTCCGTCTGTCCGAGATAAAGGGGACTGCTTTACTCAGAATTTACTACAGATGCAACACGTCAAATCTGGTTACTGTTTCAGACCATAGAGGCCTTGATCGAGTTCGAAAATAAGAAGCGCACGATTGGCGGGGGATGTTGTAGACCATATCGACTTGTTTGTTTGGGGTTTTAATAATCCCATGAAAATGGAGGATCTACGTTATCAGTTCAGTAATGACTTCTGTCAACTTCATGACTTTCAGAAAGGAAGGAGGACTGACAGATGACTATCAATAAGTATTAACTGACAGCACAAGTAGTACCTGCATTATTAAAAGTAGCATAATGTTCAGTGTAGCATCTTAGAAAATCCACTGGAAATAATTACAATTTTTCGGTTCATCATTTTAATTTACATCTGCATTTATGTATTGGTGTGTAGTGATTAGTTCAAAACAACTTTTTAATTAACTTTTTGCATGCAGAAGGTCTAAATTTATTCATGCTTGCTTGTACAGTAATATTTTTAGCAAGGGCTCATTAAACACTATACATCCAGACATAAGACACATTAAAACACAAATTTATCTCGTTATACACATAGATTTTTTGTATATCTTTTTATTTTGCACTTACAGTGCCGTGAAAAGTATTTGCCCCCTTCCTGATTTCTTATTTTTTTGCATATTTGTCACATGAATGTTTCAGATCAGCAAATTAATTTTAATATTAGACAAAGACAACCTGAGTAAATACAAAATGCAGTTTTTAAATTATTTAATTAAGAGGAAAAAGCTATCCAACCCTACCTGCCCTGGTGTGAAAAAGTAATTGTCCCCTAAACCTAAAAACTGGTTGTGCTACCCTCTACGACAACTGCAAGTGTTTGCGATAACTGGCAATGAGTCTTTCACATCGCTGTGGAGGAATTCTGGCTCACTGTACTTTGCAGAATATTTTAATTCAGCCACATTAGAGGGTTTTTGAGGATGAATGGCCTGTTTAAGGTCATGCTACAGCATCACAATCAGATTTAAGTCCGGAATTTGCTTAGGCTGCTCCAAAACCTTCAATTTGTTTTTTTTTAAGCCATTCAGAGGTGGACTTGCTAGTGTGTTTCGGATCATTGTCCTGCTGCTTAAACCAAGTGCGTTAGAGCTTGAGGTCACCAACTGAGGGTTGGACATTCTCCTTCAGGATTTTCTGGTAGAGAGCAGAATTCATAGTTCCATCAATTATGACAAGTCGTCCAGGTCCTGAAGCAGCAAAGCAGCCCCAAACCATCACACTACCACCACCATGTTTGACTTTTGGTATGTTCTTCTTATGAAATTATATGTTAGTTTTTCGCCAGATGTAACGGGATGCACACCTTCCAAAAAGTTCAACTTTTGTATTGTCAGCCCACAGAATATTTTCCCAAAAGTCTTGGGGATCATCAAGATGTATTTTGGCAAATGTGACACAAGCCCTTGTGTTCTTTTTGGTCAGCAGTAGGTTTTACCTTGGAACCCTCCCATGGATGCCATTTTTGCCCAGTCTCTTTCTTATTGTTGAATCATGAATACTGACTTTAAATGAGGCAAGTGAGGCCAGCAGTTCTTTAGATGTTGTTCTGGGTTCTCTTGTGACCTCCTGGATGAGTCGTCGACGCGCTTTGGGTAATTCTGGTAGGCCGGCCACTCCTGGGAAGGTTCACCACTGTTCCAAGTTTTCTCCCATTGTGGATAATGGCTTTCACCCAGATTGGCTGGAGTCCCAAAGCCTTAGAAATGGCTTTGCCACCCTTTCCAGACTGGTAGATGTCAATTTCTTTGTTTATCATCTGTTCTTGAATTTCTTTCGTTCCCAGCATGACATAATGCTTTTTGAGATCTTTTGGCCTACTTGACTTCGTCAAACAGGTTCTATTTAAGTGATTTCTTGATTCAGCAATTCTGTCAGTAATCAGGCTAGTGAAATTGGACTAAAAAAATGTGGTTAATCACAGTTATTTCATGATTTAACAATGAAATCATCATTTCAAAACTGCATTTTGAATTTACTATGGTTATTTGTTTTATATTAACATTTGTTTGATCTGAAACATTTAAGTATGAAAAATGTGCAAAAAAGTAAGAAATCAGGAAGGGGGCAAATACTTTTTCACGGCACTGTATGTACTGAAAATACTTCTTGAAAAAGAAATCTTCAATAAACTCAGAAACATGAATAGCATGTGAAGCAGTTTGTCTGTGCCCTCTCCTCCATGTTGTTCTTGTATATAATCTCGACCATAGTTTGCTGTGTTGCGTGGGGATGCTCCAATCGCTGGGAGGTTGAGTACAAATGTATGGTTTCTCCAATGAAGTGAAGAAGAGGGAAAAAAATTGTTGGCTCAATTCAGCAGGAGAAAATCGAACAAACATTAAAAACAATAAAACAGTGAGTTGATCACATTCAAACGCTGCACTTGCACTTTTTCACAACAAAAGACCACACGATTTGCAAGCTTATTGTCCAGTTTATTAAAAGTAAAGAACAGGGAAAGGCTTGCATAGCTTGGGGAGTTGAGACTCAGGGTGTAGGGTGAGTGTCCTCTGTCATTGCAGGGAGGCTTTTTTTGAATCACCTGCAGCTGTTCAGCTAAAAGAGAGGAGGGGAGAGAAAGACAGGAGAAAGGGTTAGACACATCTATATTGGCTTGGATGGGAAATTGTGCTGAGAGATGAGGTGTGGTCTTTGTTTCCCTACTAAGGTTATGGAACTCAAGTAGCTGTGATCAACAGCTTTTGCTGCTGATGTTTAAGTATGGCAAATGGCATCAGTAACAGATGTGACAGGAATTGGCATAAAGTTGGATCATGTTCTTTGCAGTCTTTCAGACAAGAAATACAATACAGCTCAATATTTTTAGTATTCAGTATGATTCCCCACTTAGGCCAAACATTTTGGAAAATTAAGCATATAAGGCTATTTGGCCAATACGTTGTTTTCAATCTTCTATTCGTTCCTCCAGCCTCCCTCTCGCTTAATCATCAATCCAAAATTAGCTGAGAAGCAACATAATATTAACAAATCATGTCAAACAGAATCATAAATCCTAAAACGCTCAAACAAGAGAGCACGTCTAAGTTAACTGAATAGAAATTAAAAAAGAAAAAAGCTCCCATAATCAATATTAATAGCGATGTATCACCGCAAACGATGGATCTTTATTATTCTGTAACGTTAACTTTATTACACCAGCTAATGTTAGCTACCCTGTTCTCAAAGAAAATCTCACTTCGCGACATTCACTGATCTAACGAGTTTGATGGTATATTTACGTTACTTCTCCAACATGTCACTCCCCCCACCCAAGTCCGCCAAAAAAAAAAAAATCACGATTAAGAGTCATTTTTCCCCTCTAATTTCGCGTCTTTGGATGAAATGGCACTGACATGACAGAGTTTCCTAGTATGCTGCTGCTCATGGTTAGCGGTAGTAACTGTTGCTAACTGTTTCTAGCTAGTATCGTAGCCCAATTTGTAGTCCGTAAACATTAAATAGTTCAAGAATCGTGCAGGGAATAATCCAGTAAAACGCTTTACTGTACGTGTTTATTAAAGTCAGATGTGTAGACAATAGTCAGTCTAATTCTTTAAACATCTTACCTTTTGGAAGATCATCACGTACGGTCCATTCCGCTTCAGCTCAGCTACTAGCCTTGTCGCACTTCCGGCGAGATTTCAGCCAACTCTCAGCTAAAACCTACAAAACCGCCCAAAAAAATAAATAAATAAAAAAACCGCCCAAAAATGATCCAGAATGAATGTAAATAATTGTGATTTTTACTGCAAACAATTATTTTGTTCTTTATTTCTCTTTTTTTTTTTCAATTAATGATTTTTTTTAATTTAAATTGTTACAAAATAGAAAAATGAAACAAAGAAAAACTTGAAATGAAAACAATTTATTTCGTTTCAAATTTTTCTTTGGCCCGTTTTTTCCTTTCTGGCGGGGTTTCTGAAATAATTGTGGGGGATTTGACAAACTTTTTCATCCTGTAACTATATACAATTTATTTACAGACAGTCCAGTTCGTTTATTACTCAGGCGTTCAATCTTCCGTAAGCCGGCCTCAATGAAGACATTACTCAAACTTAAGCAGACGTTTTTTAGACGTATTGATACATTACTCATGTTGTTCTATCTACAGTTTATGGCCAAATAGGACAAGGTTCACCAACCATCAAAATTGGTTGCCATGGCAACGGGAGAGGAAATTGTTCCATTCAAAATGTCATTATTTGGCATATTTTCAATCCGACGAGCAAAAGAGTTCAATATATTGTCTTATTTGTGTATATCAATCATTATATAAAAAATTAACAATTCAACATTATCAAGATGAGTGGTCCATTGTTGCCATGGCAACAGGAGATATAAATAATAAATATAAATATAAATAAATAAATTACAAATAATAAACAGAAATGTTTAATGAAACAGTTAAGTAAGTCAGAAAAAAATACTGATATTAGGTCTAGAAAAAAATAGGCTCGATTCCTATTACGTCCCAAATAGAAATAGGGTGGGTGGGTAGGTAGGAACATTATTTTATTTTTTTTACTATTTTAATGCAGTACTTCTTAATAAAATTTTAAACCACAATAAAGCCACTCTTTAGGCCTTATACTCAAATCTCTACAGTAATCTCAAAAATATATATTTTTTGCCCATAAAGTGTGCAACGACAGTAGGCAAGATACCTTTTGCAATCAAAAACGCCAATAAAATGTGTAGGGTAGGGGGAAAATAGGGACTGTCGGGTAATAGGAATCACAGGTATTTTTTTCTATGTCTTATCACACTTATACTGGAGCAAAATTATATTTGTCTTTTATATTTCTGAATTAATTATGCTACCCGTTAATTATACTAAAAACAAAATTAAGGTCAGATTCAATTCAGTTCACAAACTTCAAAGTTGCATAATATGATGCGTGCTCAAGGGCCGAGCTGATCGAGGGGCGAAATGTCGGGCATCGATCGGGCATCAGATAGCCTATAGGCCTATCTTATTTTTCAAAGAGTTATTTATTGGTTCTACATCTCAACCATAACTCAGAATATCCGTATATGACCAGATTTTTATAGATTTTGCATAGATAAAACTTACCTTTCCTCGTGTACCTGTAGTTCACCTGGGTTCACCTGGAGCATTTCCTCATCGGATCTTTGTCGAAAGACGAAACTGGGTCATCGCGCCGAAAAGCCTGACGCCACTGATTATCTGGCTCTTTACATTGAGTAATTAGGCCTAACACTCAACGACACTAAACTATTTGCTCGATATTTACATATCAGACATATTAGAGAAGAATCATCATTCAAAATATTACGCGTCAACAAAGCAGGAAATGCAAACAGCTGTCCATCAGAGAACGCCGCTTACGCAAGAGGTGCAATTGAAAAGTTGGATTTCAATATGGAATACAATTCGTGCCTCGTGTTGAATCCTTAGCGAAAAACACACATTTGTTTGATTACACATAAAAATACTTACAGTTGTATGAAATAACGTTACATTTTAAGTTATTATTTTAAAAAATATCACGAAATTCAATTTTATTTCTGTTCGTAAATGGCAATCCCACATTTATATATTTTGCGTAACTAAGCGCGTCACTAATGTAAACTACTCATTTTCGAAATGAAACTCGGGCGGCAGGCCTCGCCCACAATACAACCTACACAAATAAGTAAAGAATTTATCATAGATTTGATTGATATATAAATTATTTTGGGCGAAGTATGCCCCCCACGCGAAAAACTGATTTGAACGTCGTCTTTTTCGCTCGAAATCTCTTGAAGTGAAGTCATTGCCTTGTTGAAGCATCCGTAAAATCAATTTCTGGTCTTGGTAACCAACGGCAAGTTTATTGTTGGACAGCATATATCTCTAACGATTTATTCGACAAATGAAAATTGTTCAAGGTTGTGTTTGGTAATTCACGAAAATACTGGGCCAGTTATGTGGGTTAGTGAACCTAGTTCTTTGAATTTTCTGCTGTATTATACCGTCTGACATAAATATTTTGATCGAGGCAGACGGAATCCTTAAAGGGCTGTGTTGGACAGCAGGGGCGGTGTTAGACTTGAAAATTCCGGGGCTAATATCCTTCCCTTTGACAGCAATTAGTCCTGGCTAATTCTAGATGGTTTTCCTTCATTAACACATTTTCTAATTTAAGAATAATCAAGTGGCAATTGAAGACACTGCTTCTCTCTCCCTTGCGATCTAAAAGCGACAAAATAATCGGCTACATTCAGTACAGAAAAATAATTTAATTATAATTAGGTCTATGCACCGGCACTCTGCGACGGCATTTCTGAACTGTTCAGCGAATGAAGGTAATTTCGGTGACAAGTACGTACACCTGTTTTTTGCAGCACGGTCAGGCAACTCACTGGAAAAAAATAGACAGCTGTCTGATTGGAAAATGTAAACGGACAAAACCGCATACTCGTCACCAAAATTACCTTGAGAAGAATGGTCGCTGAAGAGTTCTGAAATCCTTTTGCCGAATGCCGGTGCATAGACCCAATTATAATTTAATTATTTTTCTGTACTGAATGTAGCCTATTATTTTTCGCTTTTAGATTGCATGGGGGAGAGAAGCCGTGTCTTCAATTGCTGCTTGATTATTCTTGAATTGGAAAACATGTTTATAAAGAAAAACCATCTAAAATTAGCCAGGACTAATTGTTGTCAATTAAGGGAGGGATATTAGCCCAGGAATTTTCAAGTCTATCACTGCCCCTGTGGGACAAGGCTTTTTCGTAGATGAGTCTAAGTAAATAATTGAGCCATTGGTTATCAACATGAGTACTTACCCGGATATAAGGGAGCGCTGAATTCGTCGATGGAGTAGTCCATGCATAAATCCATGGTAGGGAACTATGGGTTTTTCAAATGTAATCGGATTAATTGATAGCAGAATGACATAGTATCAATACCATGTCAAATTTTTGCTTCAGAAAACTGATTTTTCTTTACTACTAATTGGGATACCATTGGCTCACTGTAGCTGAAGTGGTTGCTACAGATGACAACGATTTTTATCCCCCGCAACAACGTTATTAATTAATCTAATTATTCGGCAACCAAACACAGAACTGATTCTAAGCACTCAACACCCCTCTGTTCAGCAACCTAATTTTGTTTTTGCTAATTTTCTTAGATTATAATTACATTTCTTTAAAACTGTTTCCTAAAATGGTTTTCAATATAGCAAAATAAACATTGTATGTTCAAGGGTCTGTTATTCTTTATGGAACACATGGATATTTCTGTCAGATTGTGGCTTAAGATGGCACACAAGCGATGTACAGTCATACTGGATTGTAGAGGACCCTATGATATGTTGTCTCTTTGCGTATTAATATAGCAGCAAAAGGTCGAGTGCAGTTTTTAAACTCAGGACATGTTCAGAGAATGATGTTAGCCTGTAAGAGTAATGCCTGAATTATTTTAACCCAGCCAGTATCATTTGACATCTACAGTAGCCAGCTAGTTGGCAACAGAGCTACATGAAAAATGGACTGCTCAACACCACGGTTTTTATGTAGCTGTGTAGCAAGCTTGCTGTAATGAAGGGAAATGAAGGGACGTAAAATGAAGGGATGCGCAAACAACGTTAGTGCAGCACACTTAACCAGAAACACAAAGCAAACATTGCTAACATGACTATTGGGGAAATCAAGCCTTTAAGGAAATCAAGGCTTAGACTGGATCACGAATAATTTTATTAACACGCTAGTGTAATGTGAATAGAGGCCACTTGATGGCAGTATTTACCTTTTTTTTTGTTAAGCCCAGACTGGAGATAGGTTTGGGCATGTTTTAGGTTGGGGCATGTCTGGGACAAGTCCCAGAGAAAAATAAAAAAAGCACAAAAGGTGGGAGTGGTCTACAAAAGAGTATATAAGGAGTGAAATTGAGACAGTAAAGTAGTAGGAGAAATTGCAAGGAGAAGGATACATGTGACCAGACCTGTCATTCTGTTCAAGACCTGTGAAGCTTTTATGGATTTTTGCCTGTGTTAGAGCATTTTCCTCACCCGGGACATCACCAAGCAACCCACCAAAGGGACTGTAAATATTTCTGTTTTTGTATACAATCAATCTTGGTCTGTAGAGTAGAGTAGTTTGTTGTTAGTTGCCTTTGTTTAATTAAATGTGTTTTAGTTTTAAAATTTTTGTCTGTCATCCTTTGCTGTTTGTTAATGTCATAACAATTGGTCGCCATAACACTAGCTTGTTAGGTTAGCGCGCTAACTGATGGAAGTAACATGTATTCCTATTGAATTCTGTGGGACTGTGCAATGCGGTGCATTTTTACAAAAATAATTTACTATGATGCAGCTTAGCAGATTCAATCAAATTTTAATCAGCTCATCTGCTACACTATATCTGTTATTGGGTGAATGACATGACATGCTGATTTTTGTGTCCGAGCGCACTGCTTTGGTTTAAAATAATTTTAAACTAGGCATATGCCGTCGGAGGCGACGGCTGGGGGTATATACCCGAACGCCCCCAATCCTCCAATTCCCCAATCCTTGAATAGACCTTGAATAGACTTTCATTTGAACTTAATTTCAGGTCAGTAGGTCAAATAATTCTGAAGATATGGCCAAAATGGTCATTTTCCATCACAAAGCACCACTTGGTGGCAAAATATTGAATCATACAGGTATGATGTCATCATGTGACATGTTGTGAGGTCATGACCTTGCAGTTGCACATAGTTTCATGGCAATTGGAGAAATGGCTCCAAAGATATAGCAAAAATGGTGAATTTTATGTGACAAAGCTCCACCTTGTGTCAGAATTTTGAACCAAACAGGTACAATGTCATCGTGGGACACATTCTCAGGTCATGACCTTTCATTTGCACTTGATTTGAGGTCAATCGGACAAATATTTCCAGAGATATGATAAAAACACTGATTTTTCCAGTTTTTGGCCCCTGTTGGCCAATCTAGAAATTGTAAATTGTCCAAAATCGAATCAGCTCTTCCTCTTTATGATACTTACTTATATACAAAACTTATAATTTCTAATTGAAATATTACTGCAGTTATCGCGTTAACATGTAAATGAGTTTATGGCCCCTGGTGGCCAATCTAGAGATCGTAAATTGTCCAAAATCGAATCAGTTCTTTCTCTTTATGATACTTACTTATGTGCAAAACTTGAAATTTGTTATTGAAATATTACTGAAGTTATTGCGGAACAGTGATTTTTTTTTTCAGTTTTTGGCCCCTGGTGGCCAATCTAGAAATATCAAATTGTCCAAAATCGAATCAGCTCTTCCTCTTTATGATACTTACTTATGAGCAAAATTTGGAATTTGTAATTGAGATATTTCTGAAGTTAACACGTTAACACGTAGTGTGGCGGTGGCGGCGGCAGGACCAAAAACATAATATCCCCCGGAACGCCATTCGGCGTTCGGGGATATAATGATTCACAATAAGCATCATTTTATTCTATAAAACCAGTTTAATTTGAACATATTTCCAGTTTATCATAAAAATGATATATATTTTGTTTTCCCATCTCAAAACCTCGAAATGTCAGTTGGCGCAACCGTCAACCATAAAGTTAACATTATGTGAATTATTTTACAAATGTAATTTAAGATATTAATTTATATAATATTAATATGGGGGCATAATTTTATATTGAAAACCTTTCAAATAAACAAAGTTTAATTGTTCTTAAATTGTTTGGAATATAAAAAACAAATTTGTCCGGAAATCTGCATATCTGAAATGTCAAGGCGGTGCAGCTGCATTCATACAACTTTTATTATAATTGAAGAAAGAGATGAGTAAACAGGATATCGCATCATCAAAAGGACCCCAAATGACCGTATTGATGAGTGAAAGGTATGTAGATCTCTCTCAAATATTGATTAAAAAATAGCTACTTTCTCTTCAAAGTTAGAATTGTTCAGTCTTCATGTCAGGTGATACAACCAATATAAAACTAAGAAAAAGTTATTTTATTCTAAAACTCTTTATTGCATTGCAAAAATGAATGAATGAATTAGCTAGCAAAGTCAAAAGGCTATATGGGTGTCCAAGTAGGTGCCTGAATAATTGGGAATTATGCAAATGTCAGGCAGCGCAACCGCATTGTCAGGAGGTGCCACCAGGAAAAATGCTAATTTAAACCAAGAAATGGGAGATTGACGTGAAGAACTGTTTGGAAATTGTGATATAAATAATCATTCTGTACAACAATATAGTTTTTGAAAATGTGAAGCATTTATTCACATTTTAAATCAAAAGTTGGATGTTGGAAAACCAAAGTACCCGCCCCTACAATAAAGAATCCATAAGTTAGTTTTAATACCCAGCTCAACGACAGAATAGTAATGTTTTAGGCAGAGTAGTCACTCTCAGGTATACTTACTTAAAAAAAATCACTTAGAAAAAAAAGAGGGAAGTGTATTTTTTTTTTTCCAAGAAACTTTTGGTTGCGCCACCTGATATTTTTTGGCTGGTGAAATAGCAAATAGTCTACAACTGTACTAAAACCCTGTAAATGTTGTGCAACCATTAAGACTTGTAAACACATTCTTCCAACTTCAAATAAATGTATTCTGTACATTTTTAAAGATTTATTCAAAACCCAAAACCAGTGAAGTTGGCACGTTGTGTAAATTGTAAATAAAAACAGAATACAATGATTTGCAAATCCTTTTCAACCTATATTCAATTGAATACACTGCAAAGACAAGTTACTTAGTGTTTGAACAGGTAAACTTGGTAATTTTTTGCAAATATTAGCTCATTTGGAATTTGATGCCTGCAACATGTTTCAAAAAAGCTGGCACAAGTGGCAAAAAAGACAGAGTTGAGGAATGCTCATCAAACACTTATTTGGAACATCCCACAGGTGAACGGGCTAATTGGGAACAGGTGGGTGCCATGATTGGGTATAAAAGCAGCTTCCCTGAAATGCTTAGTCGTTCGCCAACAAGTATGGGGCGAGGGTCACCACTTAGTGAACAAATGTGTGAGCTGATTGTCGAACGGGTTAAAAACAACATTCCTCAACGAGCTATTGCAAGAAATTTAGGGATTTCATCATCTACGGTCTGTAATATCGTCAAAAGGTTCCGAGAATCTAGAGAAATCACTGCAAGTAAGCGATAAGGCCGAAAGCCAACATTGAATGCCCGTGACCTTCGATCCCTCAGGCGGTACTGCATCAAAAACCGACATCAGTGTGTAAAGGACATCAATACATGGGCTCAGGAACACTTCAGAAAACCACTGTCAGTAACTACAGTTCGTCACTACCTCTGCAAGTGCTAGTTAAAACTCTACAATGCAAAGCGAAAGCCATTTATCAACAGCACCCAGAAACGCCGCCGGCTTCGCTGGGCCCAAACTCATCTAAGATGGACTGATGCAAAGTGGAAAAGTGTTCTGTGGTCTGACACGTCCAGATTTCAAATTATTTTTGGAAACTGTGGACGTTGTGTCCTCCGGACCAAAGAGGAAAAGAACCATCTGGACTGTTACAGGCGCAAAGTTCAAAAGCCAACATCTGTGATGGTATGGGGGTGTATTAGTGCCCAAGGCATGGGCAACTTACACATATGTGAAGGCACCATTAATGCTGAAAGGTACATACAGGTTTTGGAGCAACATATGTTGCCATCCAAGCAACGTCTTTTTCATGGACGTCCCTGCTTATTTCAGCAAGACAATACCAAGCCACATTCTGCACGTGTTACAACAGCATGGCTCCGTAGTAAAAGAGTGCGGGTACCAGACTGGCCTGCCTGTGGTCCAGACCTGTCTCCCATTGAAAATGTGTGGCGCATTATGAATCGTAAAATACGACAACGGAGACCCCGGACTGTTGAACAACTTAAGCTGTACATCAAGCAAGAATGGCATGAGTTCCACCTGAAAAGCTTCAAAAATTGGTCTTCTCAGTTCCCAAACGTTTACTGAGTGTTGTTAAAAGGAAAGGCAATGTAACACAGTGGTAAAAAGGCCCCTGTGCCAACTTTTTTCCAATGTGTTGCTGCCTTTAAATTCGAAGTTAATGATTATTTGCAAAAAAAAAAAAAAATTCTCAGTTTGAACATTAAACATCTTGTCTTTGCAGTGTATTCAGTTGAATATAAGTTGAAAAGGACTTGCAAATCATTGTATTCTGTTTTTATCTACGATTTACATAACGTGCCAACTTCACTGGTTTTGAGTTTTGTACAAAAAAAAAAAAATTGTTAAAAGGGTTATTTGTCATTGACCCTACTGTGCAAAGTTATAAGGTAATGGCTCGTAAGATTTATGAGATATTGATTATGAAAGGATTGTGACTAACTCAGTCTCTGTATTGTGCCCATATTTACCAACTATTGCAGGGAATAACTGCATTAGACATGAAATGCACCTAATTTAGATAAATGAACAGCTTATTAAAATCCATTGAGTTTGCAACAGTGCTTGGAACGAGAAACAGCATACACAGCCTTCGTGTCCCCGAACCACTGCAGGGCTCCAGATTAAATTTTTTTGCTAGGAGCACAGTGGCCCCTAACTTAAAATTTTAGGGGCACAAGCAGAAAATTTAGGGGCGCACAGTGTAAATTGACTTGAAAAACAAATATTCACATTTCCTCTAATTTTCACGGTATTACTGATAAATATTTTGGCAATAAATGCAGAAACTACAATGTTTTAAGGATTAACAACTAAAAGTGTCAATACGACAATGTAAATGCTTTAAAAGTAGAAATCCTGCATTTAAATTAGGAGTGAACTCATCCTTAAAACCGTGTTTCAGCTTGGCTCGCTTGTGAATGTTCAATAACTGATCCTGGTGTGCCATTTAGTGATAGAATTTTGTAACTGCGTGCATAAATTTGCAGCTTCATGTCCGGTGGCATCAACATCTGTTCAAAGATAGGCCAACCCTGTTCTTGAACGCGCCAAATCTAGACAATCCTTATGTTGAGTTACACTCATATTTTAATTTGTAAAGATTAACGAAGTGGCCAATGTCAACGTAACGAAGTGGAAGTATACTTTTTATCTTTTAAATGCAGTAGAGTAAAAGTAAAAGTCAAAACTCAAGTATAGTACAAATCCTCAAAAAAAAAAACTACCTAAGTAGGCTACTGTTCGTTACTATACACCTCTGACCATCACAAAGTGCGTTAGGACGCAACTAATTTATTTATTTGGATTTCATTCATACGATAATTTCATTTTTCCGGCATGGAAATTTTTCGAGCTTCAAGCCCTGTGTGTAATGTGCGAAAAAGGCTGTCTTCAAAAAGGCACACTAGGTTAACTGAGGAGAAAGTAAGCACTGATAGTCCTCTTCGCCATTGTTCATAGGAGTTATGTGAAACCAAGACCCGCCTCTTTTCACATATTAGCCAATAACAGTGGTTATTCGCCCCCTGGTCTCACACGCATTGGCCCACATTCTTTTTCTTTGGTGTTCGTCGGATAAATAACCAACTCATTCGTGCATTATCGCCAACATCTGGGCTGAAATGAGGAGCGGACGTTTGTCAGCAACAAAAAATATTTAATCACAATAAAAAATCGGCAAATTTACTGGTCGCACATGCGCGAGCGGATGAAAATTTTACTCGCACTGTCTCAAATTTTAGGGGCAAAATGCCACCAGTTACGGGCAGTCTGAAGCCCTGCACTGTAGTACACGACTCTTTTATCCAGTGCTCTGAATTTACAAACAAGAAAGAGCAAGCAGGGTTTACACTAGAAGGGCTGAATCTAAATGTCTGCACTCTCGACTGGAAGATGTAGCTCTTGTGGAATTTGTTCTTCCGGACTGTGACGTTAACTACTCTGCTCTGAGATGTGAAGTTTAGTATGAAACCGCAAGGCTGCAAGCTTAAATATATGCAAATGAGACTGGGCTTCAGACCTTTCTTGTTGCCAAGGGCACAACAGCCAGAACTGCACTACAAACAGATAATTTTTCTGAAGAAAATTCATGTGCTAGCTTCTACTTGAAAAGTTAGGCCACCTATTTAAGAGAATACAGATGCAGCCATTTTTTGTCAAAGTTGCTGGAAAACTTTGAGCGCAGCGCCAAGTGGGAAATCCGTTAGTATCGCCCTAAGTCATGTCTCCACGGGGTTGGGTGACATCGCTCTCGCAGTTGAAAAACAATGGCACAGCCAGCGCAAAGAGATTTTTCTGCTGATCATGGTTAGACCCCATAACATCATTGCTCCCATCCTGGATCTCAGAGAATGTGCAGTATTGAACGTGGTGACAGAAAAGTGGATGAATTTGTATGAAACGGTAGTTTTTATTTAAGCTGCTGACTGCTTCCTGAACAACAGTTGAAATCTGATATGTTGTTTCTTTTCTTGTGTGTTTTTAAAGCAGAGGTTGCACTTTGAATAGTGCAATTTCATTTGAGTTTTGAAGCTAAAATGAATATTTCCTAATTGTTGCTACCCCTAAATTCTTTGGCATATGCCAGAAACTGGGCACTGTTTCTGCATTGATAAATACTAGTGGTGTTATCCATTCCCGCCTCATTCAGACATGGTCATAAAGTGTTGGAAACGCTGTTATAATTAAATCTGCCTTACCCAGTATGGAAGCACATACTGACACATCTATCTTCCTTTTGCCCATACTGAACTGGGATAAATTGCTGCTCTTTCAATCCTTTAATGGAGAAGAAGCAGTGCAGTTAATGGATAAATGGATGTCAATAGTTCTTTGGTGATGGGGCCCTGTACCAGGACTTTTTGATTGAGCTTTGTTCTTATTTGTGCTATAAATTTATGCAAGTGCCTTTTCAACAAGGTTTCTGTGAATTAAAATCAAGGAGCAATATTCTGCTAAAATGGGTACAAAGGAAACATTTGAAAATTATGTCCATGTGGCAGTTGATAAGACATCCCAATTCACAAACTTGACATTTTTAATTCTTAAGTTGGTATCAAATGATATTGTCAGTTTAGATGTACGTGTGTTATTTCATATTGCCATATGAATATGAGTTCCTGCTATCTTTTTTCAGTTTGAGAAGAAGCCAGAGCCTGGGGACCTGATTGAGATCTTTCGTCCGACCTATCAGCACTGGGCAGTGTACATCGGAGATGGTTTTGTCATCCACCTTGTCCCCCCATGTAAGAGTGCCTCGCATTGAGTTTAAGGGGCCCATTTTTCCCTGTCATATCCCATTAAAACAAGTAAATTCACAACATATTCTGTGTCCTGTGTTATGGCCCCAATTTGTTATGACAACAAGGGATGACAGACACAATTTTAAAACTTAAACACATTTAATTAAACAAAGACTTGTAACTAATCTACTATCTACTCTACTGACTACGATTGATAAATACAAAAAAATTTACAGTCCCTTTGGTTGGGTTGCTTGGTGATGCTCCGGGTGAGGAAAAATGCTCCAACACAGGCAAAAATCCACAAAAAGCTTCATAGGTCTTGAAAAGAGTGGCAGGTCTGGTCAAATGTATCCTTCTCCTTGCAATTTCTCCTACTACTTTACTCTCTCAATTTCCTCTTTATATACTCTTTGGCAGACCCCTCCCACCTTTTAGACTTTTTTTTTAGTTCTCTGGGACTTTCCAGCTCAGACATGCCCAGGACATGCCCAAACCTAGCTCCAGTCTGGGCTTAACAAAAGAAAAGGTCAATACTGCCATCTAGTGGCTTCTATTCACATTACACCTGTTAATCTGAGTTGCTTTTCTGAGAATATGTAAACATATGCATGCACCTGGTGATGGTCGCAAGTAGACATGATAATCCACTACTAAACAATCTTTCAAAAGAGGCTACTAACTTCAGCACAAGTACTGTCTCTCTATGTGGGTCCTCTGGTGTGTGCAAAAGAGGAAGGTGCTCTCGAAATGGACTGATTTTCCTGATTTTTCATTAAGGCACTCCCCTTGGTTTTGCAGACATGTACTAAAAGAATATTTTTTTAATAAGTCAAAAGTTGTTTTATTACATGAGACATTATTATACAAAAAGAAAGTTTTTTTGGTCTGTTTAGCCGTGTCGTTTGAAAAATGTCAAATTAATTCAGCATGTTCACAAAAGGGAACAGAGGCCGCCTTCTAAATCATTTACTACTTGTGTGTACTGTACTTTGCCAAGGTATACTGGATATCTCAAGCTACTCTACCTTGAGGTACTATAGCCAGTATATGACCAGTACACAGAGTCATAGCACCATGAAATTAAGATCACCAGTCTGTGTCTGTGAGATTTTACCATTCACTGAGTTGTATTGTAGAATACTGTGCTCTGGCTGTGAAATGTGAAAGTTGGCCATTTTAATATGTGCCATTGAAATACCTTTGAAATGTTTGTAAATAATATCATTTGTTGCCTTGCTCCCTAAATGTGTATGTTGGCCTAAGTAGTGGAATGCAACTCTGGAATTTTGAAACATGACCTTGTATTTTTAAAATGGATTAAAAATAGGCGAATCAGGACAGGATAATTACTATTTTGACTGCAACGGGAAGGGCATTTGGATTGCTTAGATTACAGATGTCGGCAACCTTCAGAGAAAGATGTACATGCAGGCAACTTTTTTTATGATCCTTTCGGGTGAAGGACATCACAGTCTCAATCCAGAATATTGTCAAAAGAAGTAAGCAGTAAGTTGTATTAAAAAAGAGACTGAGAAACGCTCCACAAAATTTTTTTGTTGTTTTCTTTTAAGATTTTTTTGTTCTGGGAGATTTTTCTCCTTTATTTGACAGTATAGTAGAGTGACGAGAGACTGAGGAAACATGCAGCAAAGTGGACTGGCCAGATTCAATCTCGGGCTGCTGTGGGAAGGACTCAGCCTTTATATGGAATGCGCACACAGCCGATGAGCCACCAGGCGCCCCAGTCTTTTATAAGTACGGAAAAGATTGTGAGCGAAAGAAAATCTCAAACTTCCATTTGAACCTTGTTATTGTTGATCATTTCTGCTTTAAAGTCAGAGTTTTATCTAAAGCACATTTGAACTTATTCTTAGCTTCAAAATAGGCTTCATTTTGTGGGCCGTCTCATTGTATTTGAAAATTTCCATTGTTGAATTAAAAAATTCTATTTTGAATTTTTCGTTTTTTTCTGGACATGCCAGTTTTAGGCTGGATTCTTTTATTTTAAATATGTAGATAGTTTCTGGTCAACCTGGCCGTATTTAAGAATAAAATTCTGTGAAATTACCAATTGAAGACATTTAGGTGCAAGGAAAATAACTTAATTGAAGTCTATTGAGAATAAAATCTCATCGGGTGAGTCCGGCTTGAAGCGGCGCTTCAAGGTTTTGCCTTCAAAGGAGCCAAATAATAACGTTTCAAATAACCACTATTTCAGATGTCATGTAGCTCTTTGAAGGTGAGAACTGCTGGCGCCGAACCAGTCTTAAATGCATCTTGCCTTAATAAAAAGGACACAAATGTGTCTCTCTTTTTTTGTACTACAAAGCATCTTTTCATCATTTACATTAAATATTTAAATTACTCAAGAAGCACAGAACCTAATCTTTCCACCTTGATGGTTTCACTGTGAGTGACCTGGTGCTGTAACCCTCCAATTCAGCCGGCTCTGCACGTAAGCTAATAATTTAATTGTGTAATTAGGCTAACTGTTCAGTGCTCGATTCTGTGAAGTAAAATTCCTGTCCATGTAAGCGTGTTGGGCGCATTTTTGTGTGCTGATTTAACCAAGCAATGCCGTCTGACAGTGACTTCCTACTGTCCACCTTGTGTATGTATCTTGATATTACAACTAAAACAAAAAAGAATTTTATGACTGAGTCCAGCTGATTTCCTTACTGGATCAATCAGCCTTTTCTACTCGTTAAATTTAATGGCTGTTTTTTAATAATGAACTTTTTAGAAACAGTGTAGTCTGAATCTTTGTGCAACATGATACACAAAGCAGCTTGCTTGCTAGAATTTTACATCCATTGTAATGTTGCCAAGAAATGTTCTACATTTCTTTCTGAAGTCCTGTCTACAATGTTGTCTCTGGCTGTTGTCAGAGTGCATACAAAGTGTGTTGTGTATTATGGGCTGCGAATGGAAAACCTGTAATCAAGAACATTTCAAAATTCTTGCCCGTCTGCAGCCGAAACACCCCAAGCTGGTGCCTACAGCCTGATGTCAGTCCTGCATGACAAGGCCTTGGTGAGGATGGATGAGCTGTCTGAGGTCGTTGGGACTGATGAATTCCGCATCAACAACCTACTTGATGACAATTATGAACCGAGGAGCCCTAAAGCCATTGTAGGGGATGCCAAGAGTCAGGTGGGACAGGTCCTGCAATACTGTGTCTTTCAAGGGAACTGTGAGCACTTCGTCACAGAATTGAGATACGGTAAAGCAGAGTCACGACAGGTGTGTGTGCGGCCACAGTCCTCAAAATTTGTCTGATTTTGAATTCACTAACCTGATTTTCTTCAGCCAAAATGTGTTTAATTCTAGATTTCTCCTGCCATTCTTAAGCAGATGAGTTTTCTTTAAATGTCGAATAAAGAAAAACATTTTACACCTATAGTTTGCTTAACTTTGTCTTCATATTTGTGCAGGCACGCCTGGTCAAGGACATAGCGATTGGAGTGGGGCTGGGAGCTGCAGCGGTTGGTTTGGCAGCGCTTGCCATTTCCTTCTTAGGAGGAGGAAGCAAAGAGAAAAACAAGCAATGAGCTGAAAAAGTTCTCATTTACAAGCACTGCCACCAAGCACTAACACTGCGAGTATTACCACCCTCCGGGCTGTTCACCAGTTCTAATAATTGTGCTCCGTCTCATTATATTTATCCAAAATTAAAAAGAATAAAAAGAAAAAAAAAAGAAAAGAATAAAATAAGAAAGCAAATTATTTGAACTAAATGAAAATAAGCGATTATTCAAAGTTAGAATTTGCCCGAGCAACTGTGATTCACTCTCCTGGAACATTCAGTTGATCAATAAACACGATGATTATGGTTGTGATTATCTTTGCTTGTAGACGTAATATAATATACAAAACCAGGTAAACCAGGTTAGAGCCATCATGGCTTAAAAAATGTGAGATTCATACTGGCGACTACTTGAGAAGTGAATAACGCTAACCAGATAAGTGAAAGTGCTCAGCGATAAGCAACACTAAGAGTTGAGAGGAGAAAGTTCTAACCAGATAAGTGAAAGTGCTCAGTGATAAGCAACACTAAGAGTTGAGAGGTTAAAGGGCTCAGTGATAAGCAACACTAAGTTGAGAGGTGAAAGTGCTCAGTGATAAGCAACACGAAGAGTTGAGAGGAGAAAGTTCTAACCAGATAAGTGAAAGTGCTCAGTGATAAGCAACACTAAGAGTTGAGAGGTGAAAGTGCTCAGTGATAAGCAACACTAAGAGTTGAGAGGTGAAAGTGCTCAGTGATAAGCAACACTAAGAGTTGAGAGGAGAAAGTTCATATACCTTTGCATGAGTGAAAAATTAAGATTTTCGATTTATTTCAGAAAACAAATAGCCAAATGGTGGAACACAGAAGCAAACTGTGGCAAACTGCAATGTTTAATTTAATTAATTGGCATCAAGACGCCTCTGCTGTCCACCTCTGCAACATTAGCTCATTGTGCCGGAGGTGATGTCTCTGGAAAGATCTGTAATTGTCATTGCCTTTCTCCTTGATGCATGGACTTTACCTGTAGGCTGATTGTGTTCATGTTTATACCTCAGTGAAACTAACTGCCATAAGAGGCCATGCAAAGCAGTTCCATCACTCTCAAATGATCTTAAACATCAGGGTGTGAATGATTTTTTTCAGAGGTATTAGACATCCTTGTTTAAAAAATAAGTTACCATTAGTTTAAAAGATGATATGCTACCGTGAAATTTTCTGTAGTTCAGGGTTGACATATTGTGCCTTAAATTTTTTTTATTTGATGCAGGCCTCTTTGCCCTTCATTATTGAGTTTCCTACAAAAGGGATTTGAAGAATTTTAATCTCTATGTTAATAAAATTAACTTAATGTAAATGTTCATGAGTGATTTTTTTACCTTTAGCTACAACCCCAGTTCTGACGAAGTTGGCACATTATGAAAAATGCTCACTCCATTCACACCCACAGGAAATTTAGTGTTCAATAAGCCTGACATGCATTTCTTAGGACTGTCGGAGGAAACCAAAGTACACAGTGGAAACCGATATGAACACTAAGAGAACACGCAAACTCCACTGATCCCCGGCGTAGGATCACACATTATGAATATTCCTCATCTCATCAACTTTTATAGAGATATTGTCCTAAGTCATAAAGCCACAGAACTTTATATGCATGAATTAGGTGCAAAGTTCAATGCACTCTTGGTTTCTAAAGCAAATAATTAGACAAGGGAATGTTTAAGTAGGTGGATTTTAATTGAATGTGAATTCAACAAAATAGAAAATATTTGTTCACACTCGTAAATGTGTCTTAAATTTTTTATAATTTCCTTTGGTAATGGCAAAGCCTTTAGAGTCATTCCATGAAGTTTATTTTGGTAGCTGTGCACATGAAGAGCTTTGCAAAAATATAGGATTCCTACATCCTGAAAACAGGGTCACCCCCTACAGGTGTGTAAAATAAGGGTCAGAATATTACCAAAGAACTATAAATGTTACAGGATATTAATTGGTGGCTATAGAAAGCTCTTGACCATTTCTAATTGCTGAAATTATCACAAATCCACGTCATCAGATGGGTTTGAAAATGGTACCCTTACTTGATCTAATTCAATGTTTGTAGATTCATAACTCGTCAGACCGAATTGCAGAGACAGTTGTTTCCGTTGCCAAGATGCGCACACATCTTTTTGATGACGTCGGCTGTAAACGGGTCTATACCAACTTAGGGATCTATTAACCACACCTAGCAGTGCAAACAGATACAGTATATCACACAGTCAAAAAGGAATGAGGTCCTTGGGTCGTCGCAGGCCGTACTTGGGTCCGGAATTTTTAGTGGTTCTGATTGATTCAAACCATAATCAATAAGCCCAGAATTTCTTTACTTGTGCAAGATTCTGAATATTAGATAAAAATAATGGCCATTTCATAATTTCGGCTGTGAATAAGTTTAATATAGCCCAAATTAGGAATACATATAATCTTTACAGGTACTCAGAAATGGTCGGGCACACCTGAAGGGGAGTCAGTTAACAGTATATAATACCTCGCCAAGATAAAATGCAACTTGATAAACAAAAAAGCTTCTGCACTGGAAAAAAAGAAGAGGCCTGCTGATGGTGTAATAGTTATATTTCATATGTACATGTGTAATACAATTTTGTATCAACTTAAAACAATGTGCGAAACTCTGCTTTATTCTTGATAGTGCCCTGCCTAAAACCACACTCTCAGACTCAGCGTTCTCTGTAAAGCAGTCAATGATCTGGATTTTGAGCACAGTGTAACTGAAAAGGCACCAATCCAATACTTCAGCTCTGACTTAGATCCATTCGCCCATCAATCACACTCATACGGCTGCTTTTACCTCTTCACATTCAGCTTTTGAGGAATAAGCCGTCCGCCATTCATTCACAGTGGGTTTACACATGAATCCCAACATAATGCATGCAGACATATCCAAAAATCTAGCTCAGCGACACACAGATCAACACGCTCTCACACACACAATTTCCCATGTTTTAAGCAGTGATTGCAGCCATTAAGGGACAACATCCAAGAACTATACCCAGTACCCCACAGCCACAATTTCACCCTGATGGGATCCAATCCATTGCAACACTCCCAGGATAAGACATACAGCAATAAAGTGAATGAAGCAGCACTTCGCCTCAAATGGTGAACTGTGAACTGTGGCTGCTGCTCAGTTAAGGCTAACCCTCTCCAACATGCACAGCACACTGAGTGTATAGGCATTGAAATATACAGTATAATATACACAATATATATTCATAGAAATTTTTCATTTTAATCCTCCTCACTCAGGCATATATACCTATTTACACTTTACAACCAAGATTTGGATGTATAAAAAAATAACATGAAAGGAATTTGCAACTCATGGCTGCTTTTCATACTTCAAGTTGGGGTGACCCCTCTCCTTTGTCGGTCACCATCGCTGAAATTGTGTAAACCCACTTCAGTCTCTCTGAATGCAAAAAATTTGGCCCGAGGTCTCCCCCCCCCCCCCCCCCCCCCCCATCAGTCGCCGGCAATGCTACACAACATAAGGTACAAGTATCTTCTTCATTTTTCTCGGCAAACTGAATTTACGGAACCACCACCATAAGTCAAACATTAAATAAACCCCATTCTCTCCCATCCCCCACAGAGTCTGCGTAATAGCTTCTCCACATCAACTGTTCAAGTTCTCGCGAGCTCCTCCAATGCAAACATAACCACTGATAGATTCTTGGAACACAGTCTCATGCTTCAAATGGCAATCTCTCCCTCAAGCTTTGGGGGACAGAAATCTCGTCTCCCTGGACCTCCTTGACCGTCCCACTCAATCCAGCTTGCGGACGCCCAGTTTCAGAGGACCCTTTACTGCCTTGCGCTCCGCACGCTTGGCCTCAAGCTCCTTCCTCCGTTCCTCTCTCTTCTTCTTCGCCAGTTCTGCCTTGCTCAGGCCTGGGGAAAGAGATGCTCATTACTGCGACGGCTCAGGACTCCCTGCGTACTGGAGCCATGGCGAGGACAGAACCAGCATACTCCTGGCAAACACGCAGACGAACTACACCTCGCACAATGTCTCACTGCAGGACTGGCACCAGCCTATTCCACAGTATCAGCTAACTTTCTAATGACTCATCGTAATGCTATACATTCCTACAAGAGTGCGAATGCCAACAGGCCTAACAAGTCCTGTCCTCACTTTCAGGCGCATTTGCATTATAAAATATACAAAAATGCAAAATTTGGACTCGTTTTTCCTTTGTGGTCTTCATTTGTTTGTACGTGAAAAAAGAATTCAACTTCTTTGAGCCAAAGTAAATTCTATATGCAAAGTGCCAGCAGATATGGGGTTAGCAACACACCTGGCTGCATTCTGGACGAGCATTTTACCGATGACTGTTATCCAATAAGCTGAATAACCTTTTTTCCTCTCTGTAGGGTTGTAAATATGGCTTTAGTTACCTATATTTTTGATATCTTTACTGCTCTCTTCAATAATTTTGTGAAACTGTTAAAGCAGCTTCTATAAATTTCGTTGTTGGCTCTGGAAGCTAATGCAGCAGATGACTGAATCAATAGGGTGACAGCAACAGTTAGGTTTTTTTCTGTGAATAATTACTTGGAGGTACAAAGCTGCATCAGAATTTGGTAGATCCTACTTCTGTTAAATGTTGTCCGAATAAAAATGTTCAGATTTTTAAGTACATTTTAAAGGCATGAGTGTAAATTCCATATCACTTGTACCTTAAACCACAGGCTCATTTACGATTAGCTCTGCACTACATCCTATTTTTAAGGCCAACAGAGCAGGCATAGCAGTTATAGTGGGGGGGGGTTAGGCAGAGGACATCTGGGATTTTTTCAGGAGTAAAAACTGCAAGAAAACTGACCAAAGGTGGGACGTGGAATCCATTAGCCACAGCTGGAGAGTCAGAAATATTTAAAAAATAAATATAATGATCATAACTGGCAGTCCTCAGTGGTGGGACAGAAATGGTCAGCCCATTCTCTCAAAATACTTTTTTTTCATTATGTATGCAACTTTAGCGTAAGATGTCAGGATGAGGAGGATCAAAATGTGGATTCTTATCCTATTGGTTCAATACTCACCCTGTTCACCCTCCAGTGACTCCCAGTTTTCATCAGTTCCCCAGTCCCCTGATGGTTCCGCACCCCAACCGTCCTCACTTTTCTGTGGCTGCACTCCCACACATGGCAAAACAATTAGAGACAAATTCACGCCAAGATTCAATCCAACACCATGCTTCTTACACAACCCACACCCGATCACTCGGGGATGTCACAATTCTGGCTTTGGAGACAATGCTGCAGTGAATCACCCCAAGATTTGGCAAAAACTAGTAAAGAACTTTCAGGGGGGGAAAAAATGAAGAAAGAATAAGGCTAAACTACCCAATCCCACTTGATTCCCTGGACACCCTTTAGCTCTCACATCTTACCCTATGCTAGGACCAATTTGCAGCACAAATGTTTGCACAAACTATTAAAGTCTTAGGTGGGACAATGGAAATGCGTTTTGGCTCAATTCCGTGATTTGAGGACCAGGGCCCAAGACCTACCCACACATTAATTTCTATTCAGCTGCAGTCCCCTGTTCAGCAGTTAACACATAAAATTTATATTCAGCTGCAGTTCTCTGTTAACCAGTGCTTCCTCGATGAATGAGATGTCCCTCTATGCTAATAGCTATTCCCTCCAGTTACACCATTGTCTCCCCATCATCCCTCAAATGAAGGGTTTAGGACCTAAACCCTTCATTTTGTAGCCAGACTTAGTCCTCCCCTCACCGTAGCAGTAGTTGGCGCTCTCTGAGACATCCCAGAAAAGAAGTCGCTCTGGGACCCTCTTGCCCCAGCACTGTCCCAATTGTAATCGCTAGTTAGGCGTGTCCCCTCTGGTAAGGTAGCGGCTGTCGCAGCCTGGTTCTTTGAGGCAGAAGCAGCAGTCTGGTTCCGAGAGGAAGAAAAACTTTCAGCGATGTCGCCGTCTTCCTCCCAGTCGTTGCCCCAGCCCTCATCCCCAGGAGAGCTCTGACCCTGGCCATCAGCCTCTTTCTCATTGGACCAGCTGTCATCAGCATCCCAACCGGAGCTACTCCAATCAGAGCTCTGCTTCTTCACCATCTCAGAGGTAGTCTTGCCCACCTATGGGGAGACAGGATTTTTAAAGGTCCCCTGTCAAGTCACCAGGTGCACAGCCAATTAGCCATTAAAAGCCATTTCAACATCTGTTATTTGTGACATCACAAGAGGGAGAGGGTCACCCAGAAGAATGAAGGAACTAATTAACTGGTTGGTTGAAGTTGATCAGTCTCTCTTGTCTCTGCATGGTCACTTCATCAAATTATGTCACAAACAATCAGATTTTTAAATGGCTTGTAATGACTAACTGGCTGTGCACCTAGTGGCAAGATTAGGGACCTATAAAGCTCCATTTTCTGGACCATACCGTAACATTCAAAAACAAATGCTAAACTTACTTACTCGTTTATCATTTGGCTTTTTTTTGACTGATGACACTGCTGACCAATCAGAGGAATTCCAGTCATCGGGCTCAGTCTGTGCTTTGGAATGTCCCTGATCCTTAATTAAAAAAAAAAAAAAAAAGTGATCCTGAAATGCACAAGAAACTGAGGTGCAGGAAATTAGCTTTAAGCACCCATAACCCAAATCACATCTCACCAGCCTCTTCTGTCACACGAAACAGGAACCATCAAGAGATGGTATATTCCCCCAGCCCCCACTACACACTGAAATTAACTTGAGTCAAACATGTTTCCAGAAAAATGGGAAAAATAAAGAGGTCAAACATAACCACAAGCAGTAATGGGATAGAGGGTGGAAGGTGGAAAGAAGCCACTAGATGGCAGTATTGCCCAGAATGGAGCTAGGTTTGGACATGTCCTGGGCATGTCTGAGACAGAAAGACCCAGAGAATAAAAAAAGTCTGAAAAGGTGGAAGGGGTCTGCAAAAGAGTATATAAGGAGAGAAATTGAGAGAGTAAAGTAGTAGGAGAAATTGCAAGGAGAGGGATACATTTGACCAGACCTGTCATTCTGTTCAAGACCTGTAAAGTTTTTTTTTTTTAGTGGATTTTTGCCTGTGTTGGAGCATTTTCCTCACTCAGAACATCACCAAGCCACCCCATCTCAAGGGACTGTAATTTTTTTTTTCCTGTATATATCAATCTTGGTCAGTAGAGTAGATTGTAGGTTAGTGTTAGTATTTGTTTAATTAAAATCTGTTTGAGTTTGAAATTTTGTCTGTCATCCCTTGCGGTCTTGTATGTCATAACAAATTGGGGCCATAACAAGGGATAAATAGGTTACAGTCAACAGCCCCTGATGTAAAAAATGTTTAACACAATGCATCAAAGATTTCCGACTCTAAATCACCTCCAGGCTGCCCCAGTCCTCATCATCCCAACGATCTTCCAGGGTCTCCTCCACTTCCTCTTCTGTTTTGGAGGCATTTGTTTGGTTGCTAAGAGATGATGGGGCATTGTTTGAACTCTCTGCACTAGTCTTTATCGCGGGGCCTGAGGGTAAACAAAGGGATAAGGAGTGGATATTTACCCCCACCTTTTTTGTCAACATGATTAATGTAAGACAGACGTTTAAAAAAACTGCAGCCAAGTGGTGAAATTTGCAACAAATTAGTTCAACCCTGCACACCCACATTTTCTTTGCATGACTTGTGTTCCTCTATTAAAGATCAATTCAAAATGCGCTTGAATGTACTGCTCATGAAATCTAATTTCAGTGTCAAAGTCACGAATTCCACATAAACCTTGGAAAGTTTTTCAATTTTGTAACTCACCTGTGAAAGGTGGAAAAGTAATATGGTGTGCGTGTGGACACTTTTAGCAATGACCTCAAAATATACCCAACAAAAAAAATTAAGGACCACTGAGTGTTTTCACTGTCCTGTTCTCTTGTTCTGAGCTTACTGTCGGACACTGTCGGACTGTGGTGAGAACACGTGGTTTTCTCGCAAGATTTTGAAATAACTTTTTACATTAATTGACGTTTATATTTATTTAACCTTTATTTTACTAGAAAGGTCCCATTGAGATTGAAATCTCTTTTTCAAGGAAGCCCCGGGGGGGTTGAGGGAAAGGACAAGTTGCATAGCCAATTAGATCAGGGGATTATTAGGTGGCAACTTGAAAGCAGCTGGAGCAGATTGAGTAGTGGTATGGCTGCAGGCCAATGGTTAATGGTCAATGGTTTTGATTTAATAGTCAAAACTTGGTGTGATTCTTGTCTTCCCTGTGTATACCCCGTTTTGGGGTGACCAAGTTGTCAGATCAAATGTTTTTATGTAATTTGCATCTTTGATGAACACCAATGACATAAACAACACCTGGGATTTATATTCAGTTTGTACATTGCACATTCTCTGGTTAAAATACAGTGTCCCTTAAAGCAATTCTTACCTTTCTGGAATGTTGCACAGTACTTAGTAAAAATTTGAACGTTAACAACTCTGCCTCCCTCCAAAGTCCCGCCCTCCTCCCCCGATTGCCTGACTTCTCCTACGAAAAAAATATAACTAAAAAGTTTGTTAGACTACAAAGGTAACTAAACGTTACGAGGGCATTTTATTTTATACCTCATATAGAATTGAATATTATTTAATTACCATTGGATGGTTTTCATTTGCCGAAGCCTCTGAACCTGACTTGACCGTTTCACTCGCGCAGCTCACTTCCTCGCGCCGCACGCAGTATGTTTTTTCGTAGGAGAGTGAAATGGGTCAGTGGAGTCAGATTCAGAGGCACCGGTAAGTGAAAACTAACCAACAGTAATGACATAACATTTGACTATATATGTGGTATAAAATAAAATGCCCTTGTAATGTTTAGTTACCTTTGTAGTCTGATGAACCACCATTAACGTTATTATCGTAATTAAAGCATTTCAGCACCAGTTTGTTTACAGTCAAATGCGTCGTTTTTTTTCTGCCAGAGAGGCGTGTGACTCGCAAGCAGCGACAGCTGTAGGCAGCTGGAAGGGGCGCTGCGACAGATGACCGACAGGAAGCTCGGCAAATCATTTTATTCGAACCGAAGAAAATGATTGGTCAGACTTTTATCAGAAATATATGAAAATTGAATATTGAAGAGTTTCAACACCTGGTGGATTTCATTTACATTATAGTGTTCCATACGCTTATTAGGAGCATTTTAAGATTACAAAAGAATGTGTAAAAATGCCAGAAAGGTAAGAATTGCTATACTGTAACTTTTTTGTTGAGTATACAAGAAAATGCATTTTTCCTCTTTTAGCAATATAAGTACAGGACCATTGATTGGTTGAATCAGAAATTAAACCACAAAACATGATTCGCAAAAAAAGTTTGCTTTTCAAAAATTATTCCATAATTTTGAGGGAATGTCCAGAATGCAAATGAAGAAAATTAGCAGTGATGATGAGAACCCTGTTCCCTGTTAGCAGTTCCCTGTTTTTTCTCAGACATTCACACTCACCCGAAGAGCCGGTTTGGGGGGAGGCGCCGTCAGTGACAGGGGCAGCTGAAGGCACGTTTTCGGGGACAGCAGACTCTGGCCCCCCCGGGGCAGTGCGAATGAGTTTGGACGTGAGGGATGAGACTCCAGTTACTGCCCAGCCAGCCCAGCTGGCCGCCGCCGCTGCCGTCCCCGGTGACTGCGCTGATGATGTCACATCCTTCTCTGGAAAAGGAGGAGGAATAAGACATTGCCCAGAGTGTTAAACTGCAGAAACAACACCAGCCCTCACAAGAAAGAAGCAAATGAAGCCCAGAGCCATACACATCCATTTCAGATCAAACATACTAAAATAATACAAACGATAGAACGACCAAAGCATTCGGAACACGAACTGCACAGTCCTATACAGTACACACTGAACACCACGTTGTAGATCTAGTTTGCATTTCTACTGTTTAACATGCTTTATTCATTGGCTGTGTATGTTATTACTCTAATACAGTAAAAATTGCCTGCCAATATATCTTGTATTGGCTGACCTGTATTGGCCAAGTTGTATAGGCCGACCTTAAGCTGTATTGGCCGAGGTCAGCACGTGCACGAGTAAGCATTGGCAACTGTGGCTTTCAATCACTTCTAAGAAGCAGACGACAGTCGTGAACCTAGCATTGAGCTCTTTAATGAGTCTTGAAGTAGTGTACTTCAGAAGTCATAGTCATAATATTGTCATGATAGCACTAAATACTTAACCAATTAATAAAAATATTATAAATTGCTTATTTTCGCATTGTCTTGGTATTGGAAATAAGCAATTAAAAACATATAACATTTAAAACCGTACTGGGTATTCAAGAAATACAGGTGATAAATAATAAGAATAAAAACCCTCTGTACCTATTTCAGCCAGCTTAGATGGGTCTTCGGACACAGTCTCCAGCTTCATCAAGAAACTCTTGATGGCTTTAAATGCCTGAAGGGGCCAGAGAGAGACAGAAACAGCATCATAGATCGACATACATGGAATGTACCACATTATGAGCAGAATCAGAAACCCTGTACTTATAAGGGTAATACAGATCGTGTTCTGCATCTTTAACGGTTGGCTCAGTGAAGGTGCCGCATTGCGGAGCAGTAGTGACCACTGCGACGCGGGTTCGATCCCCGGTCGTACCAGCCTTTTAAGAGCACTGCACAATTGGCTTTGCGCTGCAGGGAAATAAACTGGGAAGTGACTGCCAGCTTGGGATATTAAAAAAAAAAAAAAAAAAAGGTTGCTTTTTTTGTTGCTCTAGCACCTCCTGTTGGCCAGCCGGTCGTTCATCAGTAAGATTCTAAGCTTGCTCGTGTATGAGTTTCCTCCACCCTCGTTCTGAACTTGCAAAGTTCCGAGCTATAAGTGTATAAAGAATCAGAGGCTGACAGGCGCGGGCTTCAGAGGAGAGCCTCGAACTGTCTTTATTCTCCCAAGATGGCAACATGGGGTCGCATAGGAGCAAACTATTACATAGTTCTCTGATCAGGCAATAACAGATTCGGGTGGGATTGGAGACACAAATTCAGGAAAAAAAGAGAAAGCACCCCGGTGTACCTGGTCCCGCACGCTTTTGTCGGGGTCCACAGTGAGGGTGCACAGAGTGGGCAGCACTCGGGCGGCGCTCTCCGTCATACTGTAGTAGTTGTGCGTGGCGGCGAAGCCCAGGACGCCAGCAGCCCGAGATGCAGGGAAGGGGTCCTTAGTAGCCCGTGAGAACGCTGAGATAAGCACACGCTGCCGCGTCTGTTAGGGAGCGGGAGAAGAGTGTGAGATGAACAGAGAGAAAACATTTAAGGACCAGTATGAGAGATCTAGAGCCATCAAGTGGTGAGATTATAGATTGCAACCAAATTAACGTTTCCTTTCTCAGAGAACCTACAGTGGCCGCAAAACTTTCAAAAACGCAAAAGGCACACTCTCCTGTCAGTGCTTTATTTAAGTGCTTTATTTAATTACTTTCTTCCCGTTCTGGGCTACCGTAGAAACAAGGCGGTGCAAAATGGCAAGCTCCGTGGAAGAGGACCCGCTCTCTCGGTTGATATAAAGGACTCATTCTGGATAAAAGAAAACACTATGTTTCTTATTTTCGGGAAATATTGCACAGGTGAAAATGTACTTTTGAATATTATATTCCATTCCCGCAGGTTATTCAGCCAGATTCTCCATCTACGTCTTAAACACTGCTCCTTTAAATGATCACTATATATTGGACACATAAAATAGAATCAATAATGTTAAATCGTTAATAACGACACCATTACATTTCTGCTATTGATGTAGGTATATGTAATGTCACTAACTATTGCTATCACTGTGCTTTGGCAGTAGGTCATTATGAAATCTTTCCAGTGAATAAAGCCTCTGAATTTGAGACAGGTTGAGAGGCATAATGGAATAGGAGGACATGGGAGGCAGGAGAGGGTGAGGGACAGGCGATACTGCAGGGAGGAAAAGAAAAGCACTGGTTGAATATGAAAACGAGGGAAATTAATAATCAACTGTTTTGACTCAGGTAAAGGTTACCTATGAAGAGGTACATGTGGACAGAGGAGAAAGACAGTGAGCAGAGAAATGGCTTCGAGCAACACTGACACCCTCAAACTACACTGCCCGGCCAACAAAAAAGTCACCATTTGGAAATTAACGAACAAATTCTATAATTGGATCATTATTGTGGTTATTAATATGTCTCAGCAGGCAATAATCATTTTACCCTGACTGATGAAGCGCGTCGCTACTCATTTCTTAAAAAATCATGTTGGAAAACACATCCCCTGATGGTGGAAAAGATGTTACAATATTTCAGAACGGGCAAATTATTGGCCCGTATTTAGCAAAGAAAACCATGAATGACAAAAACAAGTATGAGGAATCATTTTCACAAACAAATTTGCCACCACAAAATCCTGACCTTAAACACATTAAAAGTTATTGGGATGTGCTCAAGAAAGACCACAGTGGTTCGACCATTATGTTGAGAAGACGAGATCTCGGCCAAAAATTATGGCATTTCTGATCTAAAATACATGTTCTGGCATTGCATATAGATGTTAAAACAATGACAAGAAGAATATGCACTGTAATCAAAGCTACAGGGGTTCCTACTAAATATTTCAGTGTACGACTTTTTTTTTTGGCCAGGCAGTGTATATTTAGAACCATGTTTTTGCTCTAAAACTGGGGACTGTCAAGCGAACCATTTGCTAGTGCATGTCTAAAAGTAACACCTCTGTTTTGACTACCCTGGGTGCGTGAAGGAGGCACTTACTCCAGCATTGAGGTAGGGGGCAATCTTGCCCAGGCAGACGGTGGTATTACACCGGATAGGACCCTGGTCGTCTTTGGCCTGCAGTCTGGCGAAATGGCGCATTAGCTCCTGGTTTAGATTGGTCTCGTTCAGTTTTGGAGCCAGCAGGAGCATGGACTGCAGAAGCAGGGTTAGAACCAGGGTTATGTTTTCCTGTGTTTCAGCCATCAGCAGTGCATACAATGAGATAATTCAAAATAAAATGGTAAACACATGAATGAATGAAAATTACACTGGCACTATCTCATAGATACTCAAAGCGCTTCACAGTCATATGGGGTAATCTCACCTCAACCACCACCAATACACAGCAGCCACCTGGGTGATGCACGGCAGCCATTTTGTGAATGAACACTCACCACACTTCAGTTGAGGTGGTGAGCGAGAGGACAATTTACATAGCCAATTAAATCCAGGGATGATTAGGTGGTTGGTTAAAAGATACAGGTTGTGAATTTTGCCAGGACACTGGGGAACCCCCAACTCCTATCCATCATCGTACTGGGACATTTATAAAGATTATCTTGGACACTGTACCATGCAACCGGGTGAAAGTTAACAATTTATTTTAAATATTAATTAATTTGCTTGGCATCTTAGTTGTAATACAGCAAAGAAGCTACTGCAAGTTGAGGATGTCATAGTTCATACAGTTTATCAGCACTCTGGCTTGTTTGTTTGTTCATGGTCAAAGATTGTTGGGCGTATAGAATTAGAAGAATTGCTAGGCATAACAGAGTGAATGATGTGTGAGTGCGCGCATGCATGTGCGTACGTATCTGCACCTTGACAGTCTGCTCCCGAATAGCAGGGTTTGTGTCTGTGAAGCCATGAACAACGTGAGGGAATATCTGGGAGTTGACCGCAGCTTCATTCAGATACTGTATGAACTGCTCCATCTGAGTAAGACAGAAAGAAAGGAATAGCAACGTGTGAGATAGCAAGGGATTCAGATAACAGACCGTTTTCATGGCCAATCATCTCTGTAATCCACCCCATCTAGAAATTGGCACCAAGTTGCTGTGATACACTGCTCATAGCCATAACAGCTTTCCCCTAAGCCAGGGACTGCAACCTAAGCCCTGGAAAGTTCCAAGCTCTGCTACTTTTTGTCGTTGCTCTGTGGCTAACCAGTTGATTAGAACAGCTCAAACCAACTTCATCTTTTTACTTTGGTGTGAGCTGGGTACCGATTTTCACACAAAAACAAGAGCCAGCAAACCAGGAGCCATGACAAAATTTTTGAAAATCGGTGAGGACATGCTGGGAGGTCTGACCTGCTGGAGCAGCCGTATCCGCATGGCGCGGTCTGTGGAAGAGAACATCTTCACGATGACTGGGATTATCTTCTGCTGGTACTCCTCAGCACTGAGAAACTTACCCACCTGGAGCAGAGCGATTTAGTCAAGCAGAAAGAACAAAAAAGGAACTCATAAGGAATGTTCCAGAAGGACACTGACCTCATTTTTTTATGGATTTGATAAACGCTCTAATCCACAGAGAGTCAAACAACTATCAGTTTACATACAATAATCAGATGAAGCAGACATCGCCAGTGCCCCATTTGGGGACTTCCTTGTTACTCTGCCCGACGGGGGTAAGGGTATTGTTTTCAGTGGCATTTGTCTGTCTGTTCGTCTGAGAGGAAGCACAAAAACAGCGCAAACTGCACATTTTCTAAGAAGCTGTACAATGGTGCAAGGATCAACAGATTAAATTTTGGACGTATTTGGGCCGAGGTCACCGATAAACTGGGCAGTGTACACTGTGGCTGACATCAGTTGTTTTAAACATGTTCAATTGCATTTCAGCCCTACCTTTGAGATTCATACTCTTCAATCATTGGTACACTTCATACTCTTATCATCACACTTTTAATTCACGCATGCATATTAATGGACAATGTACAAGTTGTAAATTAGCCTGGCGTGCATTTCTTAGGACCGTGGGAGGAAACTGGGAAACCTGAGGAGGGAACACACTAAATGGACACAAAAAGGACCCAGGGAAATGTCTGACCTAATATCTTCTTTACGTGAGGTAATCGTGCAGCCCACAGCAGTGCCCATTCCTTTGTGACAATGTAAGGTGGTCACACTCACCTTGAAGAGTGGGGTTAGGACCACAGCACCTGCGTTGCCGAACTCAAAAGCAGTGAGCAGTTGCGGCAGCACCTTGTGGCGGCAGAAATCCTCGGGGAAGGAGTCCAGGTTCTCGCTCAAGTCCTGGAAGAACTGCTGCTTCTCTGCAGGATCTTTGATCTGGTTCACACAAACAAACACATACACACAAACATGCACACAATTAAGTGTACGTTAATCCCTGGTACAGTGGTGGTCAACACAGATAACAACAGAGACAAGCAGAGAGTATTTATTTTCCTTTTTACCTTAAATTCTAACTCTACAAACAAATGAACCCTGGGGAGATAAGTTACAGGAGTAACCACCTGCTTTACTGACACTGTGAGCAGTTATTATGGTATAAGCAAATTATCATAGAAATCAGTTTAATTACAAAGCACGATTTCTGATGCAGAGGGAAAAATAAACACAGTTTCAAACTAGATAACTCGGTCACCACAGGGACCTAGTCGTGCATCTCCCCGATCCCCAAATTGAGGACAAAATGGCCGCCAGCAGCCATTGTGGACAGCCAAAATTGCCAAAAATCGGTCTTGAGCATTGTCAAATAAATATCTTCTCCTGTGCAAAATTAGAAAAAACTCCTGTAATAATTGTCGCTTCCAGAGCCCGGTACAGAAAATTTCTGCGGGCACGGCGGCGGCCCCCGGAACTACCGTACAGGCCAGCAGATACTGCCCAATTCCCACAAGACCTCTCCTGTATCTCCCGTGGCTTTTTCGCGATAATCTCTTCTTTATGTCGCATGCTTTTATCAACCTCTTACTCTGCCAAGACGAGCTTCGCAGTAAGCCGGCCACCGCACCTACATACGTATGCCTAGAGTCAGCCAAATGCGCAATGTAATGTAGCCCGAATTAGGCCCAAGCACAATTGTTACTGAGAGTGACTTTTTATGTGCAGATTTCATAAATATAATACGTTGTTGCTGCGTTGTCGTTGGTAAACGCTAATCACTAATCGATGAAAATCGAGGGTGGTCTGAAGAAGAGTACATGATATCCAGCAGTGGTTGAGGAATCGCTTTGAAAATCTCATTACACATGTACCGCTGGTCTGAATTAAACATAATGTGCTACATACATGTAGATTGTAACTTTGCATTTATTTCAGCCTGCATACCGTTTCATCATTTCATCAGGTCATGTGGTAGAGGGAGATATCTCATGTTATGTTTGCTGTTTAATAGCCTTCTCTTAGACGATGTTGGTTTATTCTTAAACATTTATACTGTAAATGCACAGTAGAATGTTTTCTGTGCACGTCTCATTGTGTCATAAATAAAGCAACAAATCTATCAATTTACATGTCAAATTATATTTAAAATGACGCATTGTTGCAATATCCTGAAAACAACAGAGCTCACATTCCATGTCTTCTTCCCTTCAACTGGAATTGGTTAAGTGTACAGTAATTATTAGTTTGATATTTGTTTGGTGTATAGATTTCGCATCTGTATGTACAGTTTGATGGATTTATTTTGAATGGATATCCTTCCTCTGCGATCAGACAGTCTCTTATGTGCGACAGCGTTTCTTGATTTTCATACAGAGACATTATAGGCTACGCGCTCCTACATAAGGGGGGAGTCTCTACTGACATCTTGCTTACTGAATGATAATTTTGCTCATTACGAATAAGGCCTGATGAACGGGCCTCAAGCTGCGGATTAAAAAAACAAATCGTTTTCCATTTTGACATCTGGAACTCGCGGCCTTTGTATTATCCAAGCCGTGGCTTCTTTAACAGGTGACATGAAACACTTGTGCAAAGGGACATCCACTCATTAATCAAGTATACGATTAATTGGGTTGCATTGTTAACAGAAGAATTTGGTTTTTCTTTTCTGTATTTTTGATAATATCGCTATCATTAGACACATCCCGCGTCCCAATCGATCGGTACAAAACTCTAAACTAAATGTTAAAACTTAAAGAACGACGACATATTGCTAGTAGCCTACACAGAGAAAAGATGGCATAGGTTAAAACTCGCCTTCCCGTTGCGTTCCTGTTCATTTGAAGATCCTTCGCAGTCAGACGATACTGAAATTGGCGCACGTGATTGATTCTCACCAATGAAAAGTGACAACAGAAAATTTCCTGGGGCTGTGTAACAACTCTATTTTGTTAAGACGACTGGACAAAATCTATTTCATTCTGATTTTTTTGTGAGCATAACAAATCGGATTCAGTTGCATCAACAAATTAATTTGTTAAAAAGGCGTAACAAATTTGTTTTTCTTGTTTTCTTACATTTTAACAAAATAACATTTTGAGTGTATCATCAATACATAAGAAAATCAAAAACATAAATGACACTGTCCAGGAGCCATATTTTAAACGCGCGTGAGACAGTAAACCTCAAAACTGGAAGACACTTTGAATCTCGTTCACTAACAATGCTGTTTACTGATACCAGTTTCATGCGAGACTTATCTCGATACACAAGTATACTTGTCACTGGCACTAGGCCTATTACTTTTCCTACACACGATACGCTGCGTCACGATATTCTCATGTACGTCTCGTGTATTTCTCCCGATAATCTCGCTTAGAAATCGCACTGTCTGCTGGCCTGTATGGTAAACCATAATATCTCCCGACTATCGTCGTTGGGAAGATACAAATATGTCTCAAAAACCCTGTTCAAGCTAAGGCCTGTGGCTGTAGAGTGCTGTAGGGCTGAGCTGTAGAGTTGTATGTGCTAAGGTTATTACGGAATTTGGGTATCGCATAGAAAATTGATGTCATCAATTTTCAAATTCTGCAAATGGAAGTTCACCTCATCAGTGAACATGGCCACCAGTTAACTTTACTGCACCTGCTACAACTTGTCCTGGACTAGCATGTACACAAATGCACATATTGGCTGTGCAACCTACTTTTTCAGTGCTTACAACAGTGCAAATACAGCATAATGCTGGGGAAGCGCCATCTCCCAGACATTTGAAAAACTGCTGACAGTAGCTTTAGCTACTGAATGAATTGCTGATTAACAACTAGCAACTAAGAACTAGCAGGCTCTGTGGCTCATCAGGAGGTAAGGTGGTCACCTGGCATACCGCTGCTACAGAGATCAGGCACATTCTAGAGCACTGCTAACCTGAATCTCCTCCAGGAAGAGGTTGCTCTCCACAAAGCTGTTACTGAGGAAGCCACCAGGGGAGCGGCAATTCTGCAGGAACCGAGCCGGGTTGGGCCGGGCCTTGGGGTTCGCCCCCACCAGCTCACAGTAATGAGGGACCAGCGACTTTGGGATCTAGGCGGAGACAGAAGCAATAAAACCAAACAATTAATTTCCAATGGTATGTCACTCACAGCAAAGTCACATAACTTCATTAAGGGCCACTCAAAGTGAAAGAAAAAGCTTCATGTAGCTTGACGAAGTTTCATTGACTTTTATACAAAATGCAAAGGACGCCCGGATACAGACCCCATTTATGACTCACAATTTAAGGGTAATGAGACTTAAAAGCTCTTTTTCCCTCTCAGCTAGAAAATATTATCTTCTAATTAAACTAGGCTTGTGTCATCGGAGGCGACGGATGGGGGTATATCCCCGAACGCCCCCAATCCTTGAATAGACCTTGAACAGACTTTCATTTGAACTTAATTTCAGGTCAATCGGACAAATGGTTCTGAATGATATGGACAAAATGGTAATTTTCCATCACAAAGCACTACCTGGTGGCAAAATATTGGACCATACAGGTATGATGTCATCATGTGACACGTTGTGAGGTCATGACTTTGCAGTTGCACATAGTTTTATATCAATTGGACAAATAGTTCCAAAGATATGGCAAAAATGGTGAATTGTATGTGACAAAGCTCCACCTTGTGTCAAAATTTTGAACCAAACAAGTATAATGTGGGACACATCCCCAGGTCATGACCTTTCATTTGCACTTGATTTGAGGTGAATCGGACAAATATTTCCAGAGATATGATAAAAACAGTGATTCTTTCCGTTTTTGGCCCCTGGTGGCCAATCTAGAAATTGTAAATTGTCCAAAATCAAATCAGTTCTTCCTCATTATGATACTTACTTATATGCAAAACTTGAAATTTCTAATTGAAATATTACTAAAATTCGCGTTAACATGCAGTGCAGTGGCGGCGGCAGCTGGACCAAAAACATAATATCCCCGGAACGCCACTTGCTGTTCGGGGATATAATCAGCATTTACTCAGCAATAAAACATTCCATACCCAAGTGGAAAATTTTGAAATGAGTCAAACTGTCCTATTGGTGATATTATTGTCTTACTTAGGGGAAAGATTATGAGTCTGAAAACAAAAAAACAACAAAAATGCTTGTTGAGACGGACTTCATTTTTCTGGTTTCTGCAGTGTGGAGGTGGAAGTTGCTCTTTGGACAGTTACCTTGCCCAGGGAGCGCAGGGAGGAGGTGCGAGGAAGAGGACCGTTGAACACCTCCCAGATGAGGCAGCCCAGCCTCCACACATCTGCAGCCCTGTGAAAGGGGACACCAGCATTAGAGCATCACACCACTGTATTCATATGAGTGTAAAAATTATTCATGCATTACACAGAATTAATGAAGACAATAAATATTTCGAGAATAAAACTTAAGTAGTAGTAGTAGTTTATTGACAAAAAAGGTCCATCATACATACACATAAAATATTACACAAAATAATGCATTGCATCAAAAATATAATTTGGTGAATCGGCGCTTGTGCAAAATCGATCTATAGTAAAATTAATATTTGGGTATCTTTCCCTTAAAAATCTGAGGTGATAACAATTTTCTATAATGTGTCTTTCAACCTGAATTTCATGCATACCACAATCACACTTTCTTTTGTCTCTGGGTATCCTAGACCAACGGCCAGTCTCAATTTTTAACCGATGAGCCCCGAGCCAAAAACGAGTAAATTCCAATCTATGGAATTCCTGCACTACATTCTCTTTGTATACTTATACTTATGCACGGCTATATCTTCCAAAATAAAAGATGATCCGAAATCTCGTATTTTACTACTATACCTTCCATGCCACGTCTATTTCTCATAACTTTATCATAATACCTAAATTGTATTTCCCTAATAATTGCTGTTAAAGGCAACCATCCCACTTCTGCTAAACATAAATCATTGGGAAACAAAGTTCTAACTCCTAGCACAGCTTTCAGACCAGCCATATACATGCGGTCTAGCTTTCTTAATGATAAGCCATACCATGACTCACATCCATACAGGAAACCAGAGAGCACACAAGCATTAAACACCTTCAGCTTCAAGTACACCGGCAAATCTGTTACTCCTCAAAAACGAAAACATTTTCATCAAATGTCTGTTTTTCTCCGTGGCATGATCATCAATAAAATCACTAAACCTTCCACTTTCAACTATAATACCTCCGAGATAAATATATTTACAACAGCAATCAATAATATTTCCATTACACTCAAGTGGGCGCCTGTCACTGTCCGTACCATTTATAAAAATAAATTTAGTTTTATCAAAATTTATACGCATACCATACTGTTGGCAAAACTCAAGCGTAATAGAAACTTTCTCCAAACAGCGTGCACTAGTAGTTGCTAGAAGGATGGCATCATCCATACACAGAATACAGTGGAGCCATACTAAAAATCCATCCGGTTGACATCTCGCCTTGATTAACTTTACAAATTCATTGAAGTAAAGACAAGAGGTGGGAGAACCTTGCCGATCTCCTATCACTGACGTTATAATAGCAGTACCAAGTATACTTTTAGTTGAAGAATACAAAGCTGCAATCGAGAATAACATTACTGTGCCACATCCTAACCTCTTCAATATCTTTAATAATAAGTTTTGTGGGATTCTGTCGTAAGCTTTAGAAAAATCAACAAATGCCACAAAAAAACTTATACCTTTTGCTCCTAGCTAAATCAATTAACAACCTCAGGGTAGCAATTTGTTCTTCACACCCTCTTTTGCGCACCAGCCTGTTCGCAATAACAATGGAATACTCAAACAGGAGCTCCGTGTGGTATTGTGAATCGCAATCACCCGAAGGTCATTATTTTAAGTTTTTTTTTTTTTGGGAATTTTTCCTCCACTTGACAGTCCCACAGTGCAGAGAGACAGGAAAGCTGGGAGAAGAATGGGGAAGACATGCAGCAAATGACCCGAGCCGGAACCGAACCCAGGTCACTGCAGGAAGGACGCAGCCTTCATGGCGCGCGCACCCAGACCAATGAGCCACCGGGGCGCCCCGAAGGTCAGTATTTAAACAGGAACTCGATGTGGTATGTCAACATTTAAGCAGGAGATCTATCCGGGGAGCTGCCATGAAAAGTCAGGCCCTCTTCAAAAGAGCCATTTCATAGTCAATATTGGAGCAAACGACTTCTTTCTATGATCAATACTCACTGATAAACCAACATTTAAATATTCAGTAAAGAACATACGAAACATTCGAGATATTAAACCTTAAAGAAATTAAAAATTGAATATCCCCCTCCCTCACCACGACTCCCCAACTGTTTTTGCACCGCTGCCGACACACTCCGGGGGGTCATATTTCTCCAGGTCAGGGTTGACCCTGCTCAGTGATTGCGACGATGAAGGGTCTCCGGTTGAAGTCACATGATCCAGTCCCCCTAACTTCCATTCCCCAGCCCGGTCCACAAAAACAGACCACACACCGAGGTTGTTGTGAAGAAGGCGACAGTCATTGACCAGGAAACTCAGTGCTTTCTAACGAGCAAGAGAAATGAGGACAGGAATTTTAGTGGGGGGGGGGGGGGGGGGCAGAAGAGTGGCAGCAGAAGAGTAGAGGATAGAACTGTACAATTATTATGGGGTTGCAACGCAAACAATGGATGAATGGAGGAGGAGCATAATGAGAACAATAATGACAATAATAGTATAAACATCATCATACAATGAACTGCAGCCTAAATGCCTTAAGGTTCATCTCGTGCACACTGACAGAACTTCAGTGATTTAGATGCCAAAAACTCTAATGCAGACACATTTTACAGTTTTCCAAAGTCCCACTGTGGTTCTGCTTTTACTCACCAAGATCTGGTGCAAGCCCCATGACACCTCCAGCTCTCCCGATCCACCCCGCTCCGACTGCACTTTCAGGTGGGCCGCAAGAGTCGTCACTGGCTCTGTGACTACATACAGGCACTTCTCCGTCTGCCATCCGCGAGCACAGATAAAGTATCTTCAGCACAGTGACAGCGCAAATCGATCACTAAAATAACCCGCATAAAATTTAGAGCTTCATTTTAAGGGGAAAAGCCTGATACACAGGTTTGTGACGGTGTCCTTTTTGGAATAGGGCCACCTCACACTAAGGGCAGAGAACGTACTAGTGCTAACAGGCAGAGATCTTAACTCTCACCCCACCCTGCAAGAGACAATGCGCAAGGAAGAGTAAAAAAAAAATCTGAATGTTGATGTCATGGGATTGGACCATTTCTCCACAAACCAATCCTGCTCTTCACTGAACTGTAAACCACACACAGACCCCGCTGTGTTCTTTTAACACAGAATGAACCGTCTTCACTGAAACGCAGCGCATAATAAGGAAATGTAAAGAAACAAAGAATTAATGACTAAATGACAACAAAATTCTGTTAAAATCTCATCAGTCTGCTAAAAATTATTGTGATCAGCAAAATAAAATTGAATTAAACACCCAATTATATGTCAAAAGAGGACACTTTTGTATGGTTCTACTGCCTACAGTAAAAGGGCCGCAAAATGTCCCACCACCACGCTTACAGTGGAGTCCACATGCACGCTCATAATTTAAAATATCTCCAAGGAATGTTAGCACTTCTACGAAGTTTTAAATCGTTCTGGATGCGAATACCCACAATTTAAAGCTGACAGTTGGCTCTAGCCATATTTGTATACATTACACTTTTTAAACTTATGTCACAGTTCACATAATGTAAGAACCTCACTGGTAGCAAGATCCTCTGAGAAGTATCAAAGTAGGACCAAGGTCATACCCCTCAGTCACTCACCTCCAGTCCGTCAGCATAGCACAGTATGTTGGGGTGCCTCAGGGTCTTCATGCGTTTGAATGCAGCCTTAGCAAGCTGCGTCTGGTCCTCCGTCCCGGCCGTCACCTCATAAACGAAAACTGACACGGGTTCACCAGTGGTCTGCACAGGGAAAGAAATCCATTTAGCAAAAACCGTTCTATACGGCATATCGTCAGCCACACGATTGTCAAGTTAAAACAAACCAAAAAACCGTCGGGAACTATTTTTACAGCACTAAAATGGAAGCCCTGAAAATACAGTATATACCCTCACTACAGCTCTTTAAAATGGGAGTTTGACGTGCCGTGCTCTATTACAGATAGTCTATGAATAAACAGACGTCAGACATTCCAGAAAAAAACTCATTCAGATGCCTCGTATGTTGGGCTACCCCAAACCATCCCTGATTGAAGCAAAAGATACAACATCCTGCAGCTAAAACGGTACGGATAAAAATACTAATTTAACCCCACGTCAAACAAGACACCATTACAACAGCAATACAGTGTTTATTTGAAATGCAAGCAAGTGTACAGGGCAACTGTTAATGAAAACGCCTAAGCTTACTACATGTCCTTTTAATGCACTCTAAATATGAATGGTGAGTAACTAACACACCATGAGAATCACTAATTAACCGTATAGTTGGCCATGACAAATACTGAAAGGGTGACTCTTGACCCATATGGCTGACATTTACTGATCTAGATCAGAGGAGTTCTGCTGACTAATTATGCAGATATTTGTCAAAGAATCCATGCCCTCGCAATAGCAGTGATGTTGATAGGTTTTCAATTTAGTGAGTCCCCGGGACTCACAGCTGGTGATTTGAGTGGGTCCCTGGGAAATTCAATGGGTCCCCGGGAAATTCAATGGGTCCCCGATAAAAAAAAATATTTCTTTCTATTTCTCATATTCCTCTATTTCTTAAGCCTTGAGAACCCAAGACATCTTTTTTCCTCAAGAAAAATATTAACTTAGCATAAAGATTGACATCTGCTAGTGTAGGGTAGGGGCTAATTAGGTTAGGCCAAATTTGACCCCGTGGGTTCTCCAGGGTTAAATTTATCTATTCCTTAAATAAATAAATCTATTTCTTCCCTTGTTTTCACTCCAAAACTGAAACGTGATTTTCTTTTTTTGCACAGTGTAAGGCTTACTTCAAGAATATAAATTGAAGATTAAAATGAAACATCAGTAGTTCAGGGGTAAATATTCGTTTCAAACTTCGCTTTGTAGTTTTTGTCTTCAATTTTTTTTTCTTTTCGATCATGTTGATCTGAGAATAGTGAGATCAAAGAGAAGTGACTAGCTCTCACACTCACATCACAGGGATTAAAGGGATAATGACCTGCACTCACACAGACTACAAAGATAACTAGGCTCACAAGCATGCTAATCTGCCAATTTTTTAAAAATGAGCAATTATTTCATGAACTATTAAGGAAATTCTAAACTATGAGGCAAATAAGGGTTTGAATTCATCATGCTTAAGTATTTTTGCAGCCATTCAAGATAATTCAGCAGAATCTGAATTCTGCTGAAAACTAATTACCAAAGTTCATCATCAAAATTTGCTTACCAATTCTTAATTTCAACAACTCAACTTCATATTGACAGATGCACATCTCAAGAATAACTGGTGAAAATCTCATCACGATATATTAAGAAATGAAGACACGATGAAGGAAAGTATAAATGATTGTAGTTTTTCAGCAGAACGTTTTCAGCAGATTAGCCCTACCCCATCAACGTTACTTTTCACTCGGTAACTTACATCTCCACTGGAATATTAACAGTGACAGGATATAAGCCAAACCACTTTCGATGTGATTGATGCATCAGTATCAAGAAAATTTTACAATGTCCGGGAAACAAAATTAAAAACACGTAAAAATAGAGTGACACCAAGAAGTCTCTATTTGTGCATCCTACTAGGGAGCGACGTGGCGAGAGGACGTGTCTGCCGGATAGGATGACTTAGCACTGGCTAATGACATAGCTCGTGAAATAACCAAATCGCAGAATTACCTGTCAATATCAATTTCTTATTAAATACAGTGGTGAGTATTTTTGCAGTTCCTGCATCACAAACAACGTTTTGAAGGTAGCTTGCGGGCTTCCATGTTTCCCAATACCCTGCAACAACTTTTCAGCCCGATTCTAGAGAGTCATATTCGGTTATGTTTCGAATCTGACATCGAGGATTCCGGCAAGGCCTCGTTTACCAGGCTAATGACATAAGCCTTACCAATTTCATTCTTGTCAGGCAGAATCATACCTTTCGCTTGCCTCGGTGCAATGTCCATATTCCAGACGGCTCCTGGGTTTCTGGTAATATTTCATAATTGAAGTCCTTGACCGGATCCCTTGCGAAAAACGACCACATATTGCCTCTTCGCCACCCTGCATCAAAACATGCAGCACAAAGGCAAGTACCTGCGCTCACGTAATTCACGGATTCACCACAGAGGGAGCTAGAAGTTAAAAACAGAAGCGTTATTTCCTCACTGAGTCACCAAAGGTAGGACCATAGATACAGCGCCTTCCATAATTATTGGAACCCCTGGTTAAGATGTGGTAAAAGCCTTAAAATACACTGCCCGTCCAAAAAAAAATAATCGTTTGGAAATAAATAAACAAATTCTATAATGGGATCATTACTGTGGTTATTAATATGTTTCAGCTGGCAGTAATCATTTTAACCCTGACTGATGAAGCGTGTCGCTACTCATTTCTTAAAAAATCACAGCAGAAGATACATCTCCTGATGGTGGAAAAGATGTTACAGTATTTCAGAATGGGCAAGTTATTGGCCTGTATCTAGCAAAGAAAACCATGAATGACAAAAAACAAGTAGGAGGAATCATTTTCACAGACAAATTTGCCACCATAAAGTCCTGACCTTAAGCACATTCAAAGTTATTGGGATGTGCTCAAGAAAGACCACCGAGTGGTTCAACCATTTTGTCGAGATGACAAGATCTCGGCCAAAAATTTTGGCATTTCTGATCGAGAATAAATGTTCTGGCGTTGCATATGGTCATCAAAGCAATTACAAGATGAACAAGTCGACATGGTCTACAACATCCCCCGCCAATCGGGCGCTTCTCATTTTCGAACTCGATCAAGGCCTTTATGGTCTGAAGCTACACACCAAATTTGGTTACTGTATCTGTAGTAGTTTCTGAGTAAAGCTGTCCCCTTTATCTCGGACGGACGGAGGTCAAACCTATATCCCCCTCCCACTCCGTGTTGGCGGGGGATAATTAGCACTGTAATCAAAGCTACAGGGGTTCCAACAAAAATATTTGAGTGTGCGACTTTTTTTTTGGACGGGCAGTGTAAATTCAATTTTTATTGCAGAAGCATACTCTCACACTGAAAATTGTAGAAAAATGTAACCTTCAACTCAAGTGAATTTTAAGGGGAAAACAATCCCAGACTAAGAAATAATTATTTTTCATAAAATCACCAGTTCCACAATTATTGGCACCCCTAACAATTCCCGGGAAATAAATGTAATTGAGGTATTTCTGTCATTTCTACAGCAGTTTACAGAGTTGATTAGAGTATCTAGGAACATTTCATTAGTACTTCATCACTTCCTTTTTCCCTGGGGTATAAATATGACGTCACACAGAGGCCATTTCTCTTATCCACTCTTCAACATGGGAAAGACAAAGGAACACACCATTCAAGTAAGGCAGATGTGTGTCGACCTTCACGAGTCAGGCAATGGCTACAAGAAAATAGCCACTCGCCTGCACCTGCCCATATCTACTGTCAGAGGAATCATTAAGAAGTTTGAAACAACTGGAACAGTGGTAAACAAGCCGGGACGAGGACGCAAGGTTATTTTGCCAACACGCACAGTAAGTAGGATGGTAAGAGAAATAAAAAGTTCTCCAAAGCTCACTGTTAAAGAATTGCAACAAATGGTAGCATCTTGGGGTCACAAAGTCTCCAAAACAACCATCAGGCGCTATCTACATGCCAACAAGCTGTTAGGGAGGCATGCACGGAAAAAACCTTTTCTCACTCACAATCATAAACGAAAACGTCTGGAGTTCACCAAGAGGTACCGGGACTTCAACTGGGACCATGTGCTTTGGTCAGATGAGACCAAGATAGAGCTTTTTGGCAACAAAAACTCTAAGTGGGTCTGGCGGAACACAAAAGATGAGTATGCAGAAAAGCACCTCATGCCCACTGTGAAGTATGGGGGAGGATCGGTGATGCTGTGGGCCTGTTTCTCTTCCAGAGGCCCTGGGAACCTTGTTAGGGTGCATGGCATCACGAACGCTTTGAAATACCAGGACATTTTAAATCAAAATCTGGTGGCCTCTGCCCGAAAGCTGAAGATGGGTCGTCACTGGGTCTTTCAGTAAGATAATGACCCAAAACATGTGGCCAAATCTACGCAGAAATGGTTCACCAGACACAGAATCAAGCTCCTCCCATGGCCATCTCAGTCCCGTGACCTTAACCCCATTGATAACATGTGGAGTGAGCTGAAGAGGAGAGTGCAGAGGAGAGGACCCAGGTCGCTGGATGATTTAGAGAGATTGTGTAAGAGAAATGGTCGAAGATCCCTCTTTCTGTATTCTCCCATCTTGTGAAACATTATAGGAGAAGATTAGGTGCTGTTTTGTTGGCAAAAGGAGGTTGTACAAAGTATTAACATCGGGGGTGCTAATAAGTGTGGCACACATGATTTGATGTAAAAGAATTATTTCTTAATGTGGGATTTTTTCCCACTGAATAAATGCACTTGAATTAAAGGTTGGTGAGGGAGTGAACCAAACTTTTATCGCAGGATTTTGTGAACCTGTTCCCACGTACTATTCCTGATTGACAATCAAAACAATTAAGACCAAGCCTATAGGAAGCCCGTATACTGATAGAGGAGATAATGACAAAAAGATTCATTCACGAATACACCTCAGTCCAAGACTGCAAGGTTGGAAATCTGAATAATCAATTAGGAAAAATTCTCGGCTCTAGGTAATTCTGAATATCGTTTAAAAATTTTGTTAATTGGACTATGACAGAAGACTGAAAATAAACGCCTGCTTTTTTGGGGGTGTAAAAGTGCGTATTTAAAGGATAATACATTGTATATTGATTAAGCATTGAACTGTGCATAAGTCGAACCGTTTTAATATTTGTTGATGACATTGCTTCGGCTTCCTGGAAGCAAGTACGCGCCAATCTGTCATCTAGTGAGCATTTCAGATTTGATATACTGAGCAATAACACCGCGGAAACTTAAACTGGCCCGTCATTCTGCCGAATAATCTTACTAAACTAGTTAATCGTCTGATTGCTAATCAAGCAAATGGTAGGATTCTGCCTCATCAAACTAACCTCCGACCGCATGTCACTGCTAAATAAAATCCAGTCCTGTTTCAGTTGCCAACTCACACTTAAGAGTTACAACTCTGGAGTCACTGGTCTGGAAACAGTCAACACTCCTCCATCCATGTATTGCAGCATAGATGCTCTACACTTACACGGAACTGTAAGACCACATGAGTTTACTAAACACTGGCCACCACAAGAACCATGCGGACCTTCCCGGTGAGTGAGGCTGTAGCTAGTCCCACTGGCACCGTTAATACATGCTCAGTGCCAACGGTTCTACATGGACTTACTTAATACTACCACCAATATGGACCTCCCCAGTGACTAAGGCTGTAGCTAGCATCACTAGCAACATTCATGCATGCTCAGTGCTACTGATTCCACATGGATTTACTTAAAACTGGCCACCAAATACCATGCGAACCTATCAAGAGACTAGGCTGCAGTCAGTCTCACCAGAACCATATAAAGATACATAACTAATCAAGAGTTAATTAAATACCAGATTGGCTGAAGAGGGACATTTTCAGCCTACGCTTGAACACAGAGAGTGTGTCTGAAGCCTGACTTAATCTCGGGAGATTGTTCCATAAAAAAGGTGCCATTTAAGAGAATGCTCTGCCATAAATTGTGACTCAGGAAATAGTTGGAATTTTTCAATATCCTTCTCCTTGTGAACAAAGTAATCTTGAAGGAGAGTACGGAATGAGAAGAGTGCTGAGATATTTTGAGGCGAAGTCATTTGAAGTTTTTTCTAGTTAGCAGTAACATTTTATATTAAAATCTAAATTTGGCAGGCAGCAGTGAAGATTTTTGAGAACTGGGCTGATGCAGTCATTTTGTCTACTCTTCAATCAGGATTCTCTGGGGTGTCTTTCTATAGCACAGCTACGCATTACTTCCAGGTTAGACCCAGCTTGCACTCATTATCTGAGACTGGAAAACAAATCTTCGTGTGAAATCTTCTTTCTTGGCAAACCTAGCCATGGCTTCCATTTCTTGATGTAAACAGTTGACAAACAAGTTTCAAGCAAAAGCAGTTATTTTTTTATGTATGTATTTTTTATTTATTCATTCATTCATTTCTATGGTGCTTTTCAAAAAGAAGTTACAAAGTGCTTCACAAACCAATAAAAATACATTCCAATCCAAGATAAAATCATCATCATCATCAAAAAAAAAAAAATTGCACAGAAAAAGACAATTTCAGAACAGATTTTAAAGAAGAAACCATTTGAGCAAGCCGGATTTCAGCTGGTAGGTAATTCCAGAGATGGGGGCATGAATTGTAAAGGACCAGTAGCCCTTAGTTTTTAATTGGGCACAGGGTACCCCCAGCAAACACCTTGTCGCAGCTGTCAAAGGACATCCGGGATCATAGGGGGTCAGAAGGTCAGTTATGTACGAAGGGGCCTGATCCTACAGAGCTTTAAAAGTTAGTAATAAAATTTTAAATTCATTACAGAAGTGGACAGGAAGCCAGTGCAAGGAAACCAGGCTTGGGCATGCGTGATCTCTTTTTCTGAAGCTCCTGATTAGTTATGTTACCGCATTTTAGACCAATGGAAGGTGGTGCAGGGTGGCCTTTTAGATAAACCTTTATAGATGGCATTACAGAAATCCAAACGTGGCGACACACAGACATGAACAACGCTAGTCATTACATTATAAATAGAATTTAATTTTAGAAAATAATCTAAGTTGTATTAAACCAGTCAGAACAACTTTCTTGGGATCTAATAGCTGCAACCTGGCCTAGCATCCGTCACGTGGCCTAGTGTCCATGATTGGTGGTTTCTTGTACAAGTGTGACCTCGAAAATGGCAAATGACCTTGGAAATCAATAGGGAACCCTTCCTCTGTACCAAGAAGCTTGTTGTAAGATTTAATAGCCATCCATCAAGTTAAACTCGAGTTACAGTGCGAAAACTGTGAAATCGGGGCAAAATCGACACTTTTTTGACCGGTGTGACCTTGGGATTCGACAAATGACCTTGAAAATCAATAGGGAACCCCTCCTCTATACCAAGAAGCTTGTTCTAAGATTTCATAGCCATTCATTGAATTAAACTTGAGTTACAGTGCGAAAACTGTCAAATCGGGCAAAATTGACATTTTCTTTTACCTGTGTGACCTTGGGATTTGACGGATGACCTTGAAAAAGAATAGGGAACACCTCCTCTATGCCTAGAAGCTATTTCCAAAATTTCATAGCGATCCATGAATTCTAACTGGAGTTACAGCGCAAAAACAAGCTAACAAGGTCATGACCTCTGTGAACTTGACCTTTAACCTCGACCTTGTGCATGGACATAACTTTGGTGAAGGTCAATAACTCCTGAAAATTTCATGATGATACGACGACAGGAAAATGGTGAAAAAGGTGTCACAGGCGGACGGACAGACAGACGGACAGACAGAAGCGTTCATAGAGCTGCTTGGTCGCAGCTACAAATAGCAGTATGTTAAAGAATGTGAATAAAGTGCAAATATTTTTTAATTGCCCTCAGTTCCATGTTTCAAATGTAGTGTAAACACTTCACATTCAATTCCAAATCAAAGAATTAACTAATTTGATCAAGTCTGTGTTATTCTTTTACAGGAAGCAAAAAAGTAAAATTAATCTTTTCCAATAATAGCAGTGTCATCAATTTTCTCTTGAAACTCAACACTTAATTTAACTCCAGATTTTACTTCACTTTAAACTACTGAACTAATATTTAATTGTAAAACCATTGTTTTTGATAACTGTGTGCATCTGCATTGCATCATCTCAACCAACTTCTGGCACCTAGACGCAGCTGGCCACTCCATTACCTCAATTTTGTTTGTCTGGAACCAAGATGTTGCTGGCCGACTCATGTGTTTGTGGTCGTGGCCTTGTTGAAACACCCATTTTGGGGGCATTTCTTCTTTGGCATATGGCAACATAATCTCTTCATGTATTTTAATGTACTTTTGTATTCAAACTGATCCATAGTCCCTGGTACAGTATATAATAAATTGGCCCAACACCAGAGTATGGAAAAAACATCCCCATACCATGATTTTTGCACAACCATGCTTCACTGCCTTCGCAGTGTCCTGTGGCTTGAGTTCATACATGGGGGGTCAGAACATTACGCCATTTCTCTTTGGGCCAATCGATGTTCCTTGGCGAATCTTAACCAATTCTGCACATGAAGTTTTTTCCACAATAGAACTTTACAGAGGCCTCTTGTTGATGGCTTTGCTTCGATTAAACGTCTTCTGACTGTAAAAGTGCTCACAGGTAATTTCATACCATCTTTGAGGAACACAATGGCTAAAATTTGAGAAAGATGAAGTGGAATTTCTAACAGAATAGAAAATGTTGCATTTTTTAGGAAGAAGTGTTGTAAATTGAGTGAAGTCTCTTCTAGGTCAACCCATGATTCCAGATACTGATGAAGAATGGCGAGATCCACAGTGTCGAATGTCACACTCAAGACTAGTAGGACTAAGATTGAGCTTTCTCCTTTGTCAAATGTAAGGTATAGGTCATTTGTTACCTTCACTAAAGCAGTCTCAGAGCAGTGCAGGGAACTAAAACCAGACTGACGGGTATCAAAAACGCTGTTCCCACTCATAAGCAATCAGTTGAGAAGCAGTAACTTTCTCCAAAACCTTTGATAAGAAAGATAATTTAGAGATGGGTCGATAATTGCAAAGGGTGAGGGGATCAGGATTATGTTCTTTTTTCCATGGGTTGTACTTTTGCATGTTTAAAACATGAAGAAAAATAGGAGAGGTCAAAGAACAGTTAATTTTTAGGATGAAGGGGTTGGGGAAAGAATTCCACATTCAACTTCCACCAATACCTAATGAAATCAGTGCTTTTACAACTTAGCTTGATGTTTGGGTACCAAAAGAAACATTCAGGTGTGTAAACACATCAAACCTACATCCAGTCAAGAAAACTTAGTCTCATTTCAAGTGCTGCTATACAGGATAATAGCATATAGCCTCGTCAACCATGTCACTGATGACACTCTGGGTTGCTTGGGCATGCGCAGCATATGCAATTGCAATATGAAATATTAATTTAAAATTCTAAACCCCCTTTCCACTAATATAACCCCCAAAATTTATTGGCACCCCTTTTAAAATCGTTCTAGCAAATAAAAAGCTGAAAATAAGAGGAGGTTGGATACGGAATTCTTTCCCTGGTTGATGGTTGACAATGCATCTTTTAATAGCTCAGAGGGAATAATGTTAAACTGGGAGGCAGATTTAATTTCAGCAACAGTATCTTCCAGGTCAGTGAGCAAAATGGGCTGATAATTAGAAAGACCAGCAGTGGTTAAGGGCAGGAGGACACATGGGGTGCGTGGGTTTGGAACAATCAAAGACCTATTACTCTCCACCTTTTATTTTAAAAGAAATTCATAAAATCTTCTGATAGTTTTGGGGTAGTGTCAGTATGACATTTTCCAGAACCATTTACTACAGAGTTGATAACCTTAAGACTTTGGAATTATGGCTATTGCCAGGCATCAAACCTGAAAAATATGCTGATCTACCTCCATTATCATCAGCCTCTGTTAAATGAAAATCAAACTGAAACCTGCTGTAAGTGATTTTTTTGTTTTTAAAAAAGTTTTAAGAGAGATCATTTATTTAGAGCATCTGGTCGATAACACAGGTCGGAGGTCAATGTCTTCTGCATTAAAGCAGCATATCAAACTCTGGAGTCGCCAGCTGGCTCTATCCAATCGTTTCTCTCTACTTGTGAACGTGCAGAGCTGAATCTGTGTGGTTAGTGCCCCATCTATGGGTCATTAGAAGAAGACGAAGAAAAATCTGTGTTGCTGGCAATAGCAGAACAGATGAAGCTTCCGATTCCAGCTGCGAGAGATGGCGTACACAATTAAACGGCCAAAGCGATAAAGAGCGTTAGAGGAACAAATAGAATTAAGATAAAAAAAAACACCAGAAGGCCAGGAACTGTATTTATATTGGCACCACTTTGAATGGGGAAAGCTGGAGGAATCAAAGGGTTTAAAAAGCGATGCACAGCTAGCCTTGCTGTTATTGGATAGGTAAGCTGTTTTTTACTCTGTTGTAAAGTTCGATCTGTCTCGGATAGTCCTGCTGGTGATTTTTAATCCTGCTAACGTCAGTTTATAAATGGACCGTCATCGTTTGTGGCCGACTTTAGCTTGCTTAGCTAATTAACGACCGCTTGTGTGGCAATGGGACATTAGCTCGTTTTATCTAATACCTTCAAAAAGCCATTCATACCGACCTCATTGGAACTAATTTTTAACCTTGTGCAGAGGTTTGGTGGACGTTAACACGAGACATCCAGAATGTCTTAAAAAGACGTCATAAAAACTTTCATTCTGGCTGCTCAGGGGGCGTCATTAAGACGTTTTGGAGGACCTCAAAAAGACGTCGTTTGAACATATTTTTGCTTGGTAGATATAATAAACTTAGTTCAAAGTGGTTTATTATAATATATTCTTGTATTTATTTTTTACTCGCTCCCAAGTCCTTTTGGCTCCGCTGGGGTTGCAACTGAAATAAGGTTAAATTGTCAAAAAGAATAAAAGAAAAACAAAACAGGCACATACATGAAAGACACACACAGTGGTGATTTAATATTACAATCCCAGTAACTTACGCATTGACAGAGTCGGCTAATTTTTGCCAAGATTCCTTGCAGCTTCTTGCAGCTGCAACAGTGATGCTTTTTGCCTGAATGATGTCTTTATATTCTTCATACATCCTAAGAATTATTGTGTGCTCCTCCGTTGAGAAATAAGTTGCTCTCTGAGGCTTCTCCACAGTGCGCAATCGGTCAAATGGAGTTATCACTGCCCCTTTTCTGTGAATGAGCACAGATCTAGGTTGGAAACTCCTGGTTCGCTTAACGAGTTGATAACCGGCTTCGGATTCCTGGTTAAGTGCAGCTGGGTAACTGAGGGGAAACCCCGGGTATGTTAATCCAGCTTCGTGAGACAGGCCCCAGGCCTTCTCCAGGTAAGATGATGCCAGAAACTTCTAGAAAGCACTAGTCCATTTCATCACAAACAAGTGCACTCTTAGAATGAATGTGTGGAAAAATAACACAAACAAAATGTGTTATCACGTATAACACATTTTGTGTTGATTTCAACACAAAATAAGTAAAAAAGTAAAAAAAAACATATCTCTTTTGAGAGTGTGGTATTGCATCAGATCATGTGTTGCTACAAATACCAACAGAGGGTGCTAAATGACGAACAAAATGAACAAATAGCTGACCAGTGAGGCAACACACTTAGGCCCATATTCAGAAACGACACACGCACTCACCATATAGTGAGTACGATTGAAATGTGAGTGGAGTGTGAGAAAGACATCGACCTACCACTAACTGAGAGTGCGGTCCCACTCCTTGCTAGTGGCTATTCACAAACGCCACTCGAGCATAACCGACAGTAGTGGGCTCTGGGTACCACAGGCGCTGCGTCGGCTGCTGCTAAGGGACGCTCAATCCTCACCCTTCAGTGCTGAATGACCTAAACCTGTCACAGTTTACTGTTCTTGATTAGACAGTTTCTCAGACTAACTGGTAAAACGAAAATCAAATTTATTTTTGATAGCATTGTTATACATTGCTTCACAAAATTGAGGTGTTTCTTTTGCACATAAATGATGACGTAAAATATCAGCATGTCTTCATAAATGTTGTGGTCAAGTGGCTCGCGGAAGGCGCAGGACAGCCTGCGAGGCTCACTAAGCAACGAGCTGTGTAACGTGCCAGACATTTCCTTCTACATTCAGCAATTAAGAATGTAGAAAAGAATGGATTCTCGTGATTTCCGCATGGCACCTGACCTCACGAGCCAGCTGAGTGCAGAATTTTCCAACCCATGAGTAAAGAAAGGCGTGAGAAATCCAAATGCGTGAGAGTTGACAGATATGCGTCATTAATGAAAACTGGCCACACCTGATAATGTTGAGAATTTTCAGAGTTTCTGCAATGGTAATTTAAATGAATTGAAAACAGGGCAATAATTAGGCTATCAGCGCTCATTCAAACTTAACAAGTAGAACTAGCAACAGATGATAATCCTTAGGATTTTTGGAGTTAAAGTGAATAACATTTTATTAATTGATTGAAAACAGGTCATGTCCAATCATTATTTTTAAGGGATGGTTTTGAGCTTCCCTAATTGCCAGTTCACCAGTAGCCACTGGTGGGTACACAAATGCTAACCTCGAGTTCACCACAGTGCGGTTCGTAAACACTGGTGGTCAGTCAGCAAGTTATCGGCATTGTTACCATTATTATAGTTAAAATTTGTGTAGTTGCGATTGCGTCAACCGCGTGGCTGTAAATGATCCAGAGTTTCAGATGTTTGTAACAATCTGAAAGTCATGACAGCGAAATACCGAGGTGTTCCCTACACTCAACCTTCGCTCAGAAAGAGACACTATTTTCAGTGTGAGTGAGGTCTCTGAAAGCAAATGGGTCACATTCTGTGCCAACTCACCTACATTTCAAAAACCTCCCCAGGTCACCTCAATCATGGCCAATCATGTGATTTTCAATATGGCCGCCGTGGCGGCTATGTTTGAAATCGGATCGGAACGCCTTGAACAAATTTTGGTGTCCTCATGGGTAGGAAGTTACCTGTCAAGTTTCAGCTTCATAGGCCCAGTGGTTTCGGAGGAGAATATGTTTACGGACGAGGAACGACGATGACAAACGACGGACCAACAGGCCATGACATAAGCTCATATGACTTCGTCGTCAGGTGAGCTAAAAATTACTAATATTCATTGTTTCTGTATATATGTAAATAAAAAAGCTGCTACTCAACTATTCAAATTTGTCCTAATTTATATTATGCAGTCACTTACAAAAGTCAATTCTGAAAAATTGTACAGCTAAGACATCTGTTGACGTAAACCAATTAGATATGAAATTACTGAAAACACTAACTAACGCAATTGTAACTCCACTTGCGCATATATGCAATCTATCCTTCTCCTACGGAGTGTTTCCAGATAAAATGAAGATAGCGAAGGTTATCCCTCTCTACAAAAGCGGGGATAAATATGATTTCTCAAACTATCGTCCTGTCTCGATTTTACCTCAATGCTCAAAAATCTTAGAAAAGCTCTTCAATGATAAGATTGGACAAGTACATTGACAAACACAAACTACTGTGAGACAGTCAGTATGGGTTCAGGAAAAAGCATTCAACAGCACTAGCCCTAACAGAATTTATTGAGGTGATTAAAGATTCACTAGATTCAAAGTTATATTCTATAGGTATATCTATTAATCTGAAGAAAGCATTCGACACTATAAATCACGATATATTGATTGAAAAACTTTACAAATATGGAATAAGAGGGACCGCATTAAAATGGATCAAAAATTATTTAGCAAATAGAAGGCAATTTGTGCAGATGGGTATTGGGTAATAACAAATCAAATTGCCTGGACATTACCTGTGGAATTCCTCAGGGCTCGGTTATAGGTCCCAAGTTGTTCATAATCTACATAAATGACATTGTTAAGGTGTCCGATATCCTAAAATTAATTTTATTTGCTGACGACACGACTATTTTTTGCTCAGGTGTTGATCTCAAACAATTAGTTAAATTGGCTAATAATGAAATGTCTAAACTTCACACGTGGTTTAATGTAAACAAATTATCACTAAACCTTACAAAGACCAAATTTATGATATTTGGGAAAAAAGGCCAAAAGGACGACATAGACTTAAAGGTAAATGGTACCAATATTGAAAGGGTAAACGAATATAAAGTCTTGGGAGTTATAATAGATAATCTCTGAAGCTGGAAACCGCATGTAAATTTAATTCAAAGAAAGTTAGCGAAAAGTGTGTCTATTCTTTGGAAAATGCAGAAACTATTAAACCTCAAGTCTCTTAAAATAATCTATTCAGCCCTCATAGCACCCCACTTACATTACTGCGCTGAAGTATGGGGTCACACTTACAAAAATACAATAGAATCTTTATTTAAACTCCAAAAAAAGGCCCTTAGAATTATTCATTGCATTCCGTATGGAACTCATACAAATGATTTGTTTATTAAGGCAAAGTTTCTTAAATTACAGGATATAGTAAAATTCAACTCCTTGCAACTTGTATATTTAGGATACCACAAAGACTTGCCTAGAAATATACAAAGCCTTTTTCTTCAGCGTGATTGTATCCAAAACACCAGAGGCAGAATGTTGTTGCAAACAAGAAAGGTCAGAACGACTCGCACGGAGCACTCGTTATCTGTGGCTGGAGTCAGGGCATGGAACGTACTTGATGATAATATAAGAATGGCAGAAGAGCTGAAGGCCTTCAAATATGTTTTAAATGTGCATATCTGAGTAGCTATAAACATGTTCAATATTGTTAAATCTGTACCTTTGTATCTACTGGACACTCCAGACCATCTGTCCGATAGGCAACTGTCACAGCACATTACTACAGACAGCTGAACCAATATGGATCTTATAAGCTGGTTGTTAAATGTAATCGACAAAATTATCTCCACGAGGCGGTCAGGTTCTGGAGAACCGACATGCCCGGATGGGACATTCCCGGCCGGTTATACCATGGATGCATGGGGAAAGTGGCGTTCGCTGCGTTTGGCAGTCCTGGACATCGAGGATGTAGAGGACGTCTATCTAATTGGATTCATGATAGCGGGTCTGCTATCATTGGGGTTTGGTCTGTTTTTAATTGACCATAGGATAAAGAAAACTTTGAAAAGCATGGCTATCCTTGACAGAAAGCTCAATAAAATTGGATTCGGCGTCAAGGAAGGCAACGATGGACTGCACATAGTGCGAGAAGTCATTACATCCGATAAGGGAAGGGTGAAGCAAGGCGATGGAAATGACGACTAATCAAGAGATCCAAGCAAAGATCCGGTATTATTATACCTCTCATCTACTCCAAATTAGCCGGAACAAACCAAATGATTAAGAAAGGGGTTTCGGGGCAATGTCGCATTGGATCAAGAGTGGCATTTGAATCTAAAGTTATATGGACACTCACCTATTCTGTAATTATAATTCTCATGATATTCATAAATCTTACAATCTTATTTTCTGACGTTTAAATCGTAGCGTACATGGACACTAGCTCTGCTGTGATTTATAATCCCTATGATATCTTAGCCATAATCAAACTGTTTTTCTGGAAGTTGGGGGCGGGACTTTGACAAGCGATTTCGCTTCTCCCGCGACCCTTCCGGTCATGATACATGATACATGTTGTGTTGTGCTGAAATTGTCATGAAACGACTACACAATCATGCCGAAAAAATAAATAAATAAATAAATAAAAAGTCATTATTAGCATGTATTTATGAATAAATAACCACCTCATCACCATTAATGCCAAATAAGAAGCATAATTTAGCCTAATGGTTACCCCTGCACCCACATTGTTTTGTACCCAGTGGGCCAAATTGCCTTATTTGGCTTCCTAAAACTAAGAGCATGTGCTTTCTAGAAACATTCTGATAACCATGATAACAGATTCTTAAATTTGGAATGCCAGTTTACAAATATCTGCAGTATCACTTTGCAAGACAGTTAAGTTTAGGATTTATAAGCTCCTGTATACGAAAAAAGTGAATAATTATAAAAAAAATGTGCATGTAAATAAAAACATTATTTTAATATGAAGCCATGGGTGGTAGGTAAAATTATTTGGTGAGTAGATACACCTTATATAAGGCAATCTTTAGAAAAAAAATGAAGGTCCTAAACCCCTAGCCATATGGTCAAACCAGGAGACAAAATTGGCCCATTTTCGAGCCCTCCGAGGCAAGGGCTTATGTTATAACTTTTATAATTCATCACCTGACAGTCTTATCCAGGCAGAAATGTACATGTGAATAGATAATGACCTTATAATCACTGTGTTATGAGGAAAAAATTCAAAGTCAGGAGGGCTCCTATAGTTTCACCTTATTTTAGCTAATTTTGGTCAAAAAGCCATTTTTAGCCTCCTGTAGAGTGAGAAATAAGCATCTCAGAGGCTATCTGATGCCATAATTGAAAAAAATGGATGCCAATTAGTAAATATTTGCAATAGTAACTTTCTAGAGGAGTCCATTATAAAATTGTAAGCCCCTGAAGTTGGAAAAAGATGCGTTTTTCACATGTGGCATTTTAGGGCCAAATTTCAAAGGCCTATATTTTTAAAACTATGAGGAATTGAAAGCTAATCTTTTGCATGGTGGGTAGAGCCATATAGATCTACATTTAAGAATTTTTCCAGCAAAATCTGAGGTGGTGACCTGGGGACCCCTAGGCGAGTTGGCATGGAATGACCCAAATGAGTGTTAGGGCAACCTCTGACTCATTTGGTATAACCTGACGCTAACCAAGTTTAAGTACTCACCCACACTCAATTAACGCGAGTGTCATTTCTGAATACGGGCCTTAGTATCTAACAAATCTCCATTTACAAATTATATACTGTGCTTTACATAAAACACTCATACATAATGTAGTGCGTCATTGGTCCATGTTTTCAGTGTGGCTTTCATCACCAAGAGTGTTTATGTTGTTCTTATATTGTAACTGAGTTGCTACCCTCCTCTGCCTCTGCTGAAACAGATGTGCGGCAAGTTCCTGTGCGTGGCTTGGGGATGGGGCCCAGGGATTGCTTAGATAGGCTTCGGACAAGAGGCTACAAAAACAATCAAATCAGTTACAGCAGCTTTAACTGCCAATGTACTACATAGCTTAGGAAGAGAAAGACACATCTTGATCTGCACCAAGTAATATGGGAGTAGTTTCCATTCCATCAAACGTAGACTGTATAATAAGATGGACAAAGCAACCATGACGGCACCTATTGGTTACAGTATACCATTCAGGAAGCCTCAATTTTGGGGATTTCAACAGCGCCATTTTGTCATTTTGAAACTGGATGCCATTTCTATTGGACAAGAGTGTGAATTGAAGATCCAGGGAGGAGCGAGGGGTGGATCTATGGCTCTGCATAGTTATATATATATATAGATATATGGAGTATATGTCCCTATGGCTCTGGATCTATGGGTGGATCTGAGCGTTTCTGACGAGGATCAGAGGATAGCCACGCCACATAAAGCACATCTGGTTTTATCCTTTATTCTCGTCTGTTTGGGACCATAATTTACAAAAATAAACACCGTGATATATCGGAGCAGACTTGAAACGTGACAAATACCATAAAATAATGCGGAAAGTCATTATTGAAATAAATCAGGTGGGAAAGTAGGGCCATTTTTTTATAGACTTCTATAGCATTTAACTTCTTTTGGGAACCACAGAGTTCGCCATCTGTTGACAATTAATAAAATGCAATTAGCAGAGATTTCTGCATGGGCTTCACTTTTCAGACTCAGGTGCTGTGTCCATCTTTTTACAGAGTCTATAGTATCAAAATGGCAATTACTTTCGAGCCCCTGAAGCTGAAGCACTGCCTCTGGTGCGTAAAAAAATGGTTGCAATCCTTACAGTCTAAACTGGACTTCTGACATTTATAGCAGTCTATTACCCATCAAGCACATCTTGTGGTGGCTTAGACCAAAAATGTTTGTGCCTTGGTCCTGTTATGGCCCCAGTTTGTTATGATATGTTTACACTACTGACCAAGATTGACATATACAAGAAAAAAAAAATATTTACAGTCACTTGAGATGGGGTTGCTTGGTGATGTCCTGGGACAGGAAAATGCTCAAACACAGGCAAAAATCCACACAAAAAAAAACTTCACAGGTCTTGAAAAGAGTGACAGGCCTGGTCAAGTGTATCCTTCTCCTTGCAATTTCTCCTACTACTTTACGCTATCAAATTTTCTCCTTATATACTCTTTTGCAGCCCCCTCCCACCTTCCAGACTTTTTTTCAATTCTCTGGGACTTCCCCTCTCAGACATGCCCAAACCTTGCTCCAGACTGGGCTTAACAAAAAAAGGTCAATACTGCCATCTAGTGGCTTTTTTCCCACATTACAGTCCAAATACTTATGGGCCTGTCTACATACTGTATTCAATGTCATTCTTTATCCCATAAATGATAAAAAATTGGTGCGATGCAACCCATAAGATACAGGTTTGGCATCGCACACGTGTGATAGGGCTTTCTCGTGTCACGATTGGTCAGGTTCTGTTCACGGACAATTGTCAACTTGCATGTTAGCAAAGGTAACTTCACAATTTCTGCTGATTACCATTAACCGTAGCTGGTGTTCGATTCCCGTTAAAGTCAATGAGATAAATAATTCATTAACTAGCATGCTAATGCTCTTGGCCGGTAAAGTAATAAATTGGTGCAATTTCTTCTACTTGACTTGTCCCATACATTGAAACATTGTCCATTTTACAAACTGAAAAGACATGGATATTCTGAAACAGTTAAGGACATCTCAAATGGACTTCCCTTGAATTCTACTACGTCTTGAGATTCAAGATGAAAACTAAGGGAAGCTTATGCTACTGCACCCTTGATCAAGCCACAATAGCACAGAAGTCTCCAATCTACAATTGCAATATCCCTGAGCACAAATGAAACCTACCGTCCCAGCAAACCATACTGTCGCCACAACAGATTCAGATCCTGAGCTACTCAATCACCTTACTCCGTAAATCTCTAAAGTAAACAGTCAAGTCATTTTAATTATGCTCAGAAAGCTTATCTGCTATAGTTTCCCTATAAACTGAAGTTCATCTCACACAGACACAGACACAGACACAGACACAGACACAGACACAGACACAGACACAGACACATTTTCGGAAGCAAAGACACCGCAGGGAATTGAACCCCGTCCTGGAAACCAGGAGTGCCACCACCGGAGTCTTTTGCTTTTTTTACCCTAAATAATATGGTTGAAAAGCAAAACCTGGAGGAACAAGACCAAAGGCATGTTCCCCCAGGAAAAGAAAAACCATGTTTATGGACTTATTTCTGAGTTTACGGAATCTTACGTCATACAGTCCCTGCAACTAGAGGACAAAGGATTGCGATTTCCCTCCCCGTACCTTGAAATCCGTAACAAATGCCATCAAGCTAGATTCATTCATTATACCATTTACAAAAATGGCGCCAAAATGAGTCTTCAGCATTTACAGCCAGAATACATCTCAGATGCCAAATATTTCAAAATTAGCGCAAGGCGATTTTTACGGTCATTTTGATCCACTTAGACGTCGACCTAGGCTTGCTTTGAATGAAGGGCTCGTCGCAAAGGGTGCTGGAAGATAAACATGAAAATTTACACCCCCCCCCAGCCCACAAAAACAGTTAATTCTAGTCACTCATCTTAATGCTGCTTGCAGACCTGGTACAATTGCAACCACCATTACGCTGTGTACACAAGGATTTTTCAATTTCAAACTACTTCCAATGGTTAAGTAAAATTTAACACTTTCAGCTATCCTTCACCATGTCAGTCAGCTCATGGTTACATAGACGCTTTACAGCACTAAGTTTAGTATCAAATGCAAATGCATTAAAAAAGGAAAGCCCCTAGAGGCACAAACCGCTTTCTCCATGGTTGTACGCCATCTACACGAGCAAAACACTTCTACACAACTGACGGGTATGTCTTTAACCTGTCAGAAAGATAGAGAAACGAGACGACGCCCCTCCTGTCCCGGGTGGAATCGAGAAGCACTAGGTTGATGTTTCCGGGTGTCATGCCGTATTGGTACGATGTTCTGTGAAGAAATCAGAAAGTGTTGCCCCAAACAACCCCATCCCAACCCAATTTCTTAACTACTGCTACAGTATTTCCAGTAACTATTCATATTGGCATTTGCCCATTAGATATGAAGTCAAGTTACTAAGACTTACAAACCAACAAATGTAAATTGCAGGTGCATGCTTGCATCAAGGAAAGCTCTAACACGAGGTTTAAGGTAATTGGAAGAAAGAAGTAGGTGACTTATTTAAGCCCAAAGCAACTGCAAGGTTTAATAATTAATTAGCAGCAAGACAAGCGCATGGCTCTATCGGAATTTAAGACGACACTTCCCACCGATTCATCACGCTGTTAGCAGATCCTGAAAGCCATATTCCAGCCAATCTTGCATTCAAGAATTTTCTACTTGGGAAAATCCTGTTAGGAGAACCAAAGAACAAAACACACACAGAAAGAAAAATCTCCTCGAAGTGTCGAGCTCAAGCGCACAGGGGTGGGTCACTAAACGTCTTCATTCAACAGGACCACTTTCGCTAGCCATTCGCTCCCAGACAGCTTCGCACATAGATGCAGGGGGTGACGAAAGTAGGCAATAGCAGAAATGATCTGAAACACAAAGAATCCCCCACACATTCTCCCCCAACGCATACATTTTCAACCAAAACGATGTTTCAAGTGGCGCATCAGAAACATGCCGAATGTGTTCAATTAGACACAAAGCAAACACAGACAATACTGAAGCAAGTGGGAATGCAAGTGCCAAATGAGCGTTGCATATGGAAACCAAGTTTCCCTTCTTAACTGCACTTGAAGATTACAGCTCACCTCAATGTCACAACAGGAAAACACTGTGCTTCAAAATGAGTCTGTCTTCAAATCAATGGGACCACCTCTAAATATGCTTACTACCAACTTGAGCAGAGGTCACATCACTTGGACTCGAGATCAGAAGCTTCTGTCTGTCGGTGCAAATTTGGACTCTGCAAAGAGAAGAAATCTAGAGCACAACACCCCACCCTCCCCACAATATCCAATGTCTACGATTATTAACCAGCATCACAGTTGCAATGCTGATAATCTAGTCGAAACTGCATTTGCATCACTTCACTGAGTTAACCAGATTTTGGCAGTCACACAGTTGCGTGACTACATGCATCAAGACTGCACATTTGCGCAGCAGACAAATTCTAGTTAAATTTGAAACCGCACCAACACATTTGCATAGGTGCTGGTAACCAAGTCAACTTTACAGAATTGACTACCAATTTCTACACCGATCAAGTGATTTTATGGGAAAATGGTAAAACCATCCTGCCTGACGAGACACTGAAGCCTGAACAGCTGCGGATTCCTGTGGTCACACTTCACGGCAGACGACCTTCTTCAAAGATGTGAGTCTGGAAGATTGAGAGCAAACACAATCCACCCACCCCCCTCAAATGCAAATAAGTGCTCCCACCCCATTGCGAGTCATACAAGATGTGCAACTTCCTAAAAAGATGTATCCGAGATCAAACTTCGCAACTTAACTTCATGCTTTTCCATATTGAATCCTCCGATGCGCTTGTCCGTTTCAAGACTCTAAAGATAGTTTCGAAGGGAAAGAAATGGCACGTCTACACACCAGCACATTCTCCATGGTTAAGACCATTACAGCAACTTAAATGGCACCACTTTGGCCGATCATTCTCCATACACATGCGACATCATTTTCCATGACTTCAAATGGGATTTTTACAGCAATTGTGACTTATCTTCCTCCATTTCCACCTTCAAAGAGCTGCTACCAAGCCCAGGACAGTGCGCTAAAAATCTCCAACTTTTACGCGAACCTGAAAAAAGTAAGAGGGGAGAAAAAACGATGCCCACCCCAAGCCCAAGATGACAAATGCATACCAACCACTCAGACTACGCATTTTAGTGTTTAATAGAATTAAATTTTTGGAATTACATAAACCGAAAGAACCTTTACATACAGTGAGCTAGAGTTGACTGCTTCAGTTGGTCCTCAAACTTCTTGTAACCCAGAAAACTGCAAAAAGCAGAGAGGAGAACAGAACATCCGCCACCCCAGATTGATCCCACCCAAAGCCACTAGTTCTCAGTACTTCAGAAAACTTTGTATCGACTCAATTCAAAACTAGGACCTATGAAATGTTGACCTAAAATGTGCAATTTAAAGGATTTCAGACAAAGCTTGTTACTTGCCATACAAATCTGGAGGGAAAAATGCCTCTAGGCTCCCAGCCGTTCTCCGCTGAAGGGTAGTAGATTTAATGCTGGATCAGCAGTGGATTTTCTTAGCAGGGGTGGGTTATGTTTTATCTGGAAGAGTCCTTCACAATTAAGTGACCCCCAGCCCCTCCACCCACAATGCCCAAATCCCAGTATGACGTCACGCTTCGCCTTATGAGGTTTTGTCCTCAGTTTAACAAAAAAACAAACCAAAAAAAAAAAATAAAAATAAAAAAAAATCTTTATCCAATTGGCTTCAAGAGCCAGACTTCTGTATGTTTGAATGCCATTACATCACACCTTTTCACTTGAGCAAGACAGAGTTTGGTGCTGGCCGGATGATGCGGAACCCTCCGATGGATTCTTCCCAGTAAATTCAATTCATACCTTTCCACTCCATTATCTCTACACGGTTTTACACAGGGAGCTGAAAAGAGTCTAGGAGAAGACTTAAGTTAGCCCCCCCCACCCCCCCAGGACACATGACGCAGTACAAATACATTTAAACATGAGACTGGGAAATTTAAAAGAAATTGAGGATTTCCATTTAAATTTCACTTTAACAAGGACGTTGGTCCACTTAGTTACCGACAATGCATTAAAATGCAGACTTCACTTGTAGCCATCCTGAATAGTCATCTAGGGCAAACGGACTCAAATCTAGGATACAACAATTTAGTTGAAACCGCATTTGCATTGTTTCACTCGATTACCCATCAGATTTTGGCAGTCACACAGTTGCGTGACAGCACATCTCCCCAAGGCTGCAGATAGGCACAGCAAACAAATTTTACCGCACCTATGCATTTGCGCAGGTGCTCGTAATCAAATATGGACTGGCCACTTCAGAACTGATCAAATCATTCGATGAAAAATAGTAAAACCATCCTGCCTGACCAGACACTGAAGTCATTACAGCTGCGGATTCCTGTGGTCACACTTCACAGCAGACGACCTTCTCCGAAGTTGTTTAAATCTGCAAGATTGAAAGCAAACAGAATCTACCCACCCCCCTCAAATGCAATTAAGTGATCCCACCCCATTTGCCAGCCATACAAGGTGTAACTTTTGAGCATTTTAAATCAGAGATTTAACTTTGTAACTTAACTTCGTGCTTTTCCATGTCGAATCCTCCAATGCGCTTGTCCATTCAAGACTCTAAAGATAAGTTTTGAAGGGGAAGAAACTGCACGTCTACACACCAGCACACTCTCCACGGTAAAGATCATTACAGGAACTTTCACAGCGCCACTTTGGCCGATCATTCCATATACATGAAACTTTCACGATTCTCCACAACTTCCCATGGGGTTTTAATGGCAATTGTGACTTATCTGCCTCCAATTCCACCTTCAAAGAGCTGGTACCAAGCCCAGGACAGTGCTCTAAAAATCTCCAACTTTTACGCGAACCTGAAAAAAGTAAGAGGGGAAAAAAACGGCGCCCACCCCAGCCCCAAAAAGACAACTGCATACCAACCACTCAGAACAGACTACGCATTTATTAATGTGTTCAATATACTTTTAATTTTGCACAGATAAAAATATTCTTCATAGTTATGTTGCATGTTTACAGCTCATTTACCAGAGAATCCCCCCCCTCCACTGAGGCATACAGTACAAATTTTCTGAAGTGCCAGAGTAAATGACTCATACTTAATGACTTTGATATGCTGGAATAACCAAGCACAGAATTACATTAACCAAAAGATGACCTTTACATACAGTGAGCTAGAGTTGACTGCTTCACTTGGTCCTCAAACTTATCGTCACCCGGAAAACTGCAAAAGGCAAAGAGGGAAACAGACCAACCGCCACCCCACACCCGATTCAGCCCACCCAAAGCTATGAATTCTCAGCAGTTCAGAAAACTAGGTAACAATTCAATTCTAAACTAGGATCCAGGAAATGTTGACCAATAATGTGTTATAAGATTTCAGACAAAAGCTTGTTACTTGCCATACAAATCCGAAGGGTAAATTCCACTAGACTCCCAGCAGTTCCCCGGTGTAGAGTAGATTTAATGCTGGATCAGCAGTGGACTTTCTTAGTAGGGGTGGGTTATATTTTATCTGGAAAAGTCCTTCACAATTAAGTAACCCCCAGCCCCTCCACCCACATTGCCCATATCCCAGTATGACTTGACGTTACGACTTTCATGGGGTTTTGTGGTCAATACGAGTCTTTCTCCAATTTGCTTTGAGCCAGACTTCTGTATGTCTGCATGCCATTACATCACACCTTTTCACTTGAGCAAGACCGAATATAGATGCCAGCCGGATGACGTGGGACCCTCCGATGGCTTCTTCCCAGTAAGTTCTATTCATACCTTTCGACTCCATTATCTCTACATGGTTTTACACAAGGAGCTGAAAAGAGTCTAGAAGACTGAAGTTAGCCCCCGCCCCCACCCCCCACCAGGACACATGACTCAGCAAAACACCAAGTACATTTTAACAAGAGAGGTAGTGGGAAATTTAACATTTAAAAGGATTGCCATTAATTTGGCGATTTAACAAAAACAGTCCACTTCAAGTTACTGACAAGGCATTAAAAAGGCAGACTTCACCTGTTGCCATCCCGAATAGTGATTTAAGGCAGACGGACTCAACCCGACTGTATAGGGGCCACACTACAGCGGAGACGTTTAAGTGCTGAGGTGCCAAACAAGCCAGATGTACTTGGTACCACTGGTAGGTGCATAAAACTGAGGAACCTGGAGAAAGAAGAACTCGAGACCCACCATTGACCCCTTCCCCTATTCCACCCATAACCAACACAAGATTTCGGTATATGTATCCATTTCCATGGGAAGATTAACAACACAAGGAACAGTTGCTCCTCGTCATATATCCAATATAACCCAACTTAGTCGGCCTCAAAATAATATATTTAATTACATTCCTTGAAATCTGCCTCATGCACATGATACTGCTTGCCTTTACCAGCTCACTCCACTGCTCTGCTGCCAATGTAGTTGACGTGGTTCAGAGGGACAGGATAGCTTCTGATCCAACCATCACCTCCGCTGACCACCGCAGTAGAAAGGACCTATAAGATAATGGGATGCGCTCCAGCCTGGACTATGTCAGAGAACACGGGGATGTAGTGTCCTGAAAAGACGATCCTCCCTCTGGGACACGACCACTGCAGGGAAGGACTCCATAACCAGCGCAGGGGAGACGATATATAGCCTTGGTGAATTATCAACGGATGCATCGCGGCAGAGACCACACTTGGATGAATGACAACGGGTGCATGGCGGTGGAGACGGAATCGCAAACTTATTTAACACCTCGCCTGTAAAAAAAGGAAACAAAGACTACGCAAGCAAGTGTTCCATATAATGATTTGGCCTTCTACCTATGTGAGAATGAACGTTACAGAAATACCTCGACCCAGCATACAAACCCAACACCTCCCACAATCACGAAGCTAGATGGACTTTCAGCTGCGCAACTTTGCCCTCTGGCTCCCTCTGAAACTGCCAGGAACCCGCTTGCTTGCCCAGACTACGTCAGAAAACACGGGGATGTAGTGTCCTGAAAAGACGATCCTCCCTCTGGGGCACAACCACTGCAGGGAAGGACTCCAAAACCAGCGCAGGGGAGACGATATTTAGCCTTGGTGGATTATCAATGGAGGCATCGCGGCAGAGACCAAACTTGGATGAATGACAACGGGTGTATGGCGAAGGCAGAATCGCAACCTTATTAAGCACACCTCGCCTGTAAAAAAAGGAAACAAAGACTACGCAAGCAAGTTTTCCATATAATTTGGCCGTCCACCCATGTGAGACTGAACGTTACAGCAATACCTCGACCCAGCATACAAACCCAACACCTCCCACAATCGCGAAGCTAGATGGACTTTCAACTGCGCTGCTTTCCCCTCCGACTCCCACTGCAACTGCCAGGAACCCGCTTGCTTGTTTGGGACTACCACGGGACACCGCTGCTGGGGACAACCACGGGACACCGCGCGCGGACCCCTCCTCTTTCCTGATGCTACCGCTGCCCTCTGGCCTGCTGTCCTCTTGATTACACTGGCGCTGCTCTTCCCGATCCTGCCTGCTCTTCCCTTGGATCCCAACATGCTCCTCGCTTGGGTCACCAACAGCTACTAAGTCCATCCTTCCACGCAACCTCATTTAACTCAGTCCTGCCTCCTGATCTTCTCTTTATAAGAAAGGAAAAAAAAAAAAAGTCTTCTTTCTTCACCACTGCATACTTTCCCAAGTCCATTAGATACAACTTGGCACAAGCTAGGTTGTCAACACTAGCCCTTCATCTTCCCTTGACAGAATCCCAACTAGTAGTGACTACATTAAGTCTTAAGATACTTCTACCAACCATTAGGGGGCACAGCCACTCACTAATATGCATTAAAGTGCATCGCTTCACTGCTGCGCATATTCTCTACAAGATCAAGCTTTCAGCTCTATCTAGGACCCATTTTCTTCAAATTCTCATCTTCCATCAAATTTCCATACATCATACAGAACTTCAGAATATCCAAGCTTGATGCCACATTCATAAGAGCGTATAGAAAAGAGCCAAGTCCTCAAATTTGAGGTAAATACAAACTTAAATTTTGGCACAGCAGGTGCTTATTCAAGTAAGCCCTTTATGTGCACTGCCCAAGAGAGAGAGAAGAAAAAAATAAAAATAGAAATAAATGATCGCATATAAGTTTTGATTTCAGCATGCATTTGCTAGGACATCTTATCAAAAGCCTCAGCAAAACTACTTATTTCAGTCCAGAGTTGTTTTTTTTGCCAACATCTTGTACTGTTGATGGCAGAGTGAGAATAGAGTAATGTTGACTTCAGAACATCTCAGACTCAATAGGGTTATTGTTTGGCCTGTGGTGGCTAACCCACACATGAGAATGATGTCTTGTGCTCCCTAAACCATTCTATCACAATTTGAGCCCGATGAATCCTGGCAGTGATCTTGGAATATGGCCGTGCCATCAGGGAAGAAAACACCGTGCGACGTAGTAGCAGTAGAGCCGCTGCTTCAATTCTATCACTTAGAACTCAACCTACAAGACAAAAATAAAATGCATTCATAAATAAATTATATTATTCACCTCGCAGATAAATTTCTCATGGTCTTCATTTATGAACTGAGATGCTACTGTCCATCCTGGGCGTGAAATCAGTGGGCTGGCACTGGTAAGTTACTGTAGCTTGCTAGCCAGTGATACTGGTTTGCGGATAGCAATAATACTGTATCCCTCAATCCAGCAGCGAGCCAGGTCAGAGAAAGTATATCATTTTACCGGCTAACGTTAACTATTCAGCAGGCTACATTTCAATGGCAAGTCATAATTAATGATGCTTAAGTCCAATGTCACCAACTGCCATTCCTTAGAGCAAGTTTTACTGCTAGGCATTATCAGAATTAAAGGTTGACACTGAAAATTTAGAAGTGACTCACCCATAGCTTCACGGTGTTGTCATCAGGCAATGTTCACGCGGCAGACGCTTTGTGGGCATATAAAATAGTCTTGTGACGTTCGACGTTAAACGTGACTCTTACTTTCGCCACCAGAGGGCGCTGAATTTAAGCCTACACAGCTAAATGCCCCTCCCTTCAGTTCCCTACGCACTGTACGTGTGGAAATGCTCTTACATACGCTAGTAAATATAGTCGTGAATTCTACTCATGTTTTTCCGTGATTTGATTTCCCCAAACGTTTAAGTGATCTATCGCAATCATTCAAGATTTTTTTTCCGACCGCACTTCTTCCTCCAAGATGATGGTTCACCACCATCCTTTCAGGTTTAAATAATACGTTGAACAGCAACACCAATTTTGGTAATTTTCGCGATCTTCCTGCTGCTTTTCTTTGACTGATAAAGGTCCAGATTTGACCCTTCTGAAATACCATAATATCCTTTCCTCGACCACAGTTGGTTAACTGAAGTAGTGAGTAGGTTACGGTAAAATAACTTGTTGCCTGTTGGTCGCTTCTAGCACACTTGCTTCGCCGTAAAGGCACGGCCATAACGCTGCTGAGTGAATTAATTTGTTTAAGCGGCTAATAAATCGGCAAACTTGTAAATTGTTAGCTAATGGATTAAACAATTCTTTGACCTGCCAGAGAATTAGGATCATCCCTTCGATTTTCTACAATAGGTCAACGGTTACCAACTAGTCGCCTAGCTAGGTAGTTTGTTAACAATGTTGCTAATGAAAACCCCCATTAGGTCACCTGTCTAACGTTACTCGGCGCCATTTTGCTAACGCCACTCGCTAACATTCTTGCTGAACTGCGTAGCTGAGTTTTACACGCAAACAATCTAGATTAATATTACTTAGCTAATGGCATGAGAAACTATAAGACAGTCCTCGAATTCAGCAGCCAAGTTGAAGTGGAAACTGTTTGAAGTGACTTGCTAAATAATACAATGACGTTCTCCAAGCTAGTTAGGATAACCCAGTAATAGTTCATTTACTGAGTAAAAACTGTTGACGATAATGTCATCAACTGTATTAGCAGACCGCTTAAGTTATTGACATTTAAACAGTATGATGGCTAGCCAGTTATTGGTCGACTACCCAACATTAACAAATTAATATTAAGACATCTGAATTCAGCAATGTTCAACGCGAAACCTAACGTTAGATCCGTGACTGAAATGTACATACGCTTTAGGCCTCAATATAGAATATATGTAAGAGAAAGTAAAATTTTACTCTACTCAACGAAATAGCCAACGCAAATTTCATTAAAGTTAAAAAAGAAATCTATGACGCAGGAAAATGAACCCCCAGCCCTCTTACTACATTGCGATCTTCTTCGTGTCACCAAATCAAATCTGTTTATGATTCTCTACAGTTGTGCGGAGAAATTTATAGTCGATAGGCGGTCTATCCGCTGCCCTTTATGAGTCCGCAAAGAGAAGTAGTTCCTTACAACATTTTTCTTTATATTCAGCTATGTTAAATTACTATACACTCTTGCGATTACATTTAATTGGGCCTAAAGATAAATGTTCTGCCCTACTGGCCATAATTCGTTGTTTTTTTTTAAATGTAAACACAGTTTTGATCACAGTGATGAGATATTTCAGATATACAGATTCAATTTCATTAAGACATGATTTTAGTAAAACTAGTGGTTCTAGTGGAGAAAATTAATTTTTAAAGTGCTTCACGGGGCTTGTCGCTGGCAGAACCAGGTTGCTAGTAATTCAACTCTCAATCGGACAACATATAGTTTCTCTAAATGCTCTCTGTCGATGCACAGCCCCTTAGATCAGACTGCTGGCTGTATACAGTCCTGTGATTCTAAATTCAAATATTTCTGAATAAAATATCGATTGTGCTAATTCAACCACCCCTGGGCCACAATGCTGGCCTGAGATAACATTATTGTGTAGTGCACCCTAACAGTGATTTTCACTGATTAACTAGCAAGCTCAGTGTAAAATATAGTCACGTAAATGTAACAGCCACGTTATAAGCAATCACCATTACTTCGAAACTTGTTTCCTCAAGCAAGTGATATTGGTTTATCCTAACCTCCAAGTAACGATGGATTTGAGAGTAATACTAACGTGGCGAGATTTTGTTTTTCGAAATAACCTTCGACGCCCATTTTTCAAATAATAACAACAACGTCACTGCGTGATATGGGTCTGGTCGCGCGGAATGATATGTAGTTATGGGGTCAGAAGTTGCTGTGTCAAACTGGATGAAACTGGTTTGGGCGAAGCATAGTTACCGGATCTACTTGAGCGTTGGTGCATTGCAGAAATATGCGTCACGCACGCATAGAACAGTTAGCCCTCTTGCTAAAAAAGACTACTTTGTCAATCTCTGACATTTGCAGTGTCGTCATTGAATGGCATTTTTCGTATACGCATTGCATCCGTTTTCTTAAATAAAGTATATACATAGTACGATAGCCAATTGGCTGGCAGCTGCAGATGAAGCGAGTTGATTTCACTATTCGAAGTCATTTATGGTAATAATGTAGCTCTAAATGAGAGGTGAATGGCCAATTTTAAATTAGTAATGCTTTAAACAAAAAAATTGGTGAGATCCAACACTATCTGTCGCGTGAAGTCAACGTAGTTGTGGAAGAATGTTCCCCATACAACCAATTTCCTGATCAATCCATTCAGCCATTTTGAATGTTAGACACCATCTCGTAGTAACCTAAAATGGATCCTCTCCCAAGGCAGAGACAACACACTTCAGCGTGCTGTACATCTCTGGAAAACCAACATTTCTTAAGATTGGTGTCAGTGGAATGAGTATTCTCTGCTTGCTGTTATGTAGCTAGAAACGCGCTTTCTGCATTACGAATTGTTAAGTAATGTTGCTGTCATCTAAAGGTCTCCAGTTCGCGGCGTTTGCCGTTCAGATTAACAAGCACTCGCTGAGCTAAAATTTATTTACTACCTGAGAATTTCTTGTAAAAATACACATTAACCATGATCGACATCATTTGAAGCTGAAGCCGTCCTCAGTTCAGCGCTTTCCCATTGGCGTTCCATTACTGGCATGTAATATTACCGACACAATGTCAACACATTCATCTTAACGCTCTAAAAAGCTCATTAAACGTTTTTGCCAGTAATCATTAAGTGGGGATTGGCTACGTTGTGCCATTAAACTAACGTTCCCAGCCTGCTAGTACTTCTTGAGCGTGACGCTAGTCTAAGTGTAAATCAAAGTTTTGAAGACGTGCAGACTTCCTCGTCCAGCCTCAAATGTTAAGTAACTGATGCAATTCTATTCTTCAAGCCAGTGAGTCCACCAGTGCTTGGAAGTGGGTTTTATTTTTGGTAGAACACGACTTGAGAACGACTACGGCTGAAAATTTTTACACCACGACAGACAGAAGACATGAAACTTTGAAATAGATCAAAGGGAGATTTATGATTACAGGGTGAAGTAAATGATCTTACAATCATAAATATAACAAGCTTGAATCAGCTTACCGATCTATTGAGAAATGCGCACTTCTTTTTAGGATAACCAATATATTAATTCATTCATAAATCAGACTAATAGGAGACGAAGTAGTCAACATCCCATTATCGACAAATTTCTTGCAAACAGCATTGTATTGAGCAGGCTTCCAAAGTCCTAAACTGCAAGAACATTTCTCAAGATCAAGGACTTGGAGCATTCAAGTTGAAATCGTAATTTTCCAAAACACAAATATTCAACAAAAAGCATAAAAATCAAAAGGAAAAGCCTGATTATTGCAGATTGAATTTATTTTAAATAGTATTGGGAACCAATTTAACCGCAGAGCTCAGTGAAGATGTATGCATGCAGGCCTGTATATACACAAATATAAAATATAGCCTGCTGCGTTTCAATATATTATTATATTCTTTGGAAACAATTGTTTCTTGAATCATCTGTGGCTTTTAAGTGTTCTGAGTATATGAGTATAACAGAAACTTTCTTGACATTTTCAATGGAAGCATTGAACATTTTGAAGTCCATTAATGCCTAAGTGAGATCAATTCATTTATTATACAGTAACAGTGGATATTGAGCATGCCAGGCTGTAACAACCTGTGTGTGTGCAACCACCCGCTGATTAGAGGAGGAAAATTCAGTCTCTGTGCAAACAACCCTTCACACACACACACGCACGCACGCACGCACGCACGCACGCGCACACAATATCGAAATGTTGCGCAATAAGCACACAAACAGATCTACCCCCCTTCTCAATGCGCCGTCCCTCCAACTGACCTGTTCTAAAATTAACTGGAATACAGAAACAGGATTCAGCCAGGCCATGTCAACTCAATGAGAATCTGCCCCTCAAGAAAATAAACAACTTTAGAAACCAGGTTAGGGGGATGGAGCGTCCTGCTGGTAGGGCTGCTGCCTCAGACCTTGTAATCAGCGAACAGGAACCATTAACGGCAGCTGTTTGGGTTTACTATTAAGCCAGTGCACTAAAACATAATTTTAAGTACAATATAAAACTTTCTCAGTGTTGCCGTTATGGAAGTTAACAGGATTTCTGGGGCTAAACAAAATACGGATATGCACTCCCTCAGTGTCCAAGAGTCGAGTTATCTCTGCTCCCCGTGGTCCCGCTGTATTCATAATCTGTGCATCATAAACCTGCATTTCTATTCTGTATTCCAGGACATCTTCCCCACTGTAAACCCCCATCAAGTTATACACACAGGATCCTTCTTAATTTCCCACACGGATGTGTGGATTAAGCAGGGGGTCTAGGTTCGGGTCGGAATCTGCCGAGAGCCTTCCGAGCTTCGCCATGACAATGATGAGGGTGAGGAATCCCAGAATTCCAAACAGAAGAACGAGAAGAACGCGCTGCTTTAGTGTTAGAGTCGTCCGCTTTGAGCCAGTCCGATTTCTGTGGGGAAGGGATGAAAGATAAACGTAAGGATATTCAACATTTGATTTACTGATTTACCATGAACAAAAAAACACATTCACTGATCAGATCACAGGATAGATGGTTCATAGTTTCACGACTGGTTACACTTTTAATTGAGTCAATCAATGTGAGGATTTTGGCAGTATGGAACACCTTCCAGATTAGTGCGGTCCCTGGGTTGTGAATGAAGTTGAATTAAAAATACTAGAATTATCTTTAAGAATGACAAATAGCGCAGTGATAGAAATCTATACATGCATGGTTACTTAATGAATGGTCATTGAATAAAGCTCAAGTACAGATAATCACCCGTCAGTTAAGACAGACACCTGGAGTATTTTCAAAAAACTAGGAAATTCGTGCATGCGTGCATGCAGCCTTGGATTGAATGCAGTAAAGCGTGATCCACAGAATAGTAGCCACACACAGTAAAAGAAGACCCCAAGGCATAGAGTGTGAGTGTATGCAGGTAAAATAGAGCCAGACAGAAGGAGCAAAACTGACTTCAGTATCTGCGCAAACCAGCTGAGCGTTGGCCGTCGCCGGTACTTGTCGTCGTCAAAGTCGATCTGTGTGACTGAGGAATGTTGTCCCATCTCTCTTGTGTCATAGACCTTTCTGGGAGTGGAGGCTGGGGGAGAAGCAGGTATGGAAGTGATGAGTGAAAATGATTGGGATTATTGTGAAATGCATTTGGTGGTGAGTTAATCAAATGTATTAAAAGGCTGCAACATAAGAACTCCCACTACAGTGGTCACCTTTTTAAACACGGCACTGCTTTTATTCTATACTTCAAATGCTTCAGCATTTAAACCAGGTTCACACGCAAGTTAATGATTAAAAAATACATTAATGCACAAATCTAAAGTTTGAAGATAGTTGCTGAGTATGCCACTGTTTGAATAGAATAAAAACAGAAATAGCTTAGAGGAACGTCAGCAGCTGTTGACTCATTCAGTGCTTAGTGGTCTTGCCAAGTCACCCATCCTGGTCTGAAGCTATTTAATTCACCCCTCTGATATTTAAGCAAATCATAACCATGCACATACTGTATGAAAATACAGAATGTCTCCCTACTTCTTCAATATCAGACTGATTAAATGATTGTTTTTCTTTTCAAGTTAGAGTGCTTAACACCCTTAGAAAATAGGGGGGAGTTTCATTTGGCTTCACAACAGAGTGATACCCCCATTGGCCATCTTCACCAAATAATGGTCAGTAAAAGTTAAATGGTTATTTTGTTACAATAATGACAGCAAGCCTCCACTATCAGAAACAAACACACATACAGGACAGTTGCCTGAGAGTCACATGCAAGACTCTATATGACTCCGTTTTGCACTTAAGAGTACTGAAGCTCTGCTTCCTGTTCCTGATCTCCACCCCCATAGCACAGCATTACTCAGATTATCCTCTGGCTAGACCTACAGGCAACAAAACTATCTGGCCAGATAACGGCATTCCTGGCTGAGCGAGTCTGTGACATGACAATAGACAAAGGGCTAGGAGGACACTAGATTGGTTTTCACTGACCAAATGGTCACTGAAAATCACAGCTGTATGTGGGGGATGGGTGCTGAATGTTGAAAGAGCATACATAGAAGGCTGTCCCGCATGAGAGAGAATGATTACCATCACAATACCAAGCACAGAAAGTACACAAATGTTCCCCGATTTTTTTATTAACAGGAAAAAACAAATCCTCACTTCTTCAGCACCTCTCCAGGACAATTTTATTTCACAAAATTCAAAGACTGCCAAGTCGCATTTTCAAGACCAAAACTGCAGTCAAAGCTTAAGCAAAAGCTTGATTAGTCCATTAAAAGATAAGGGAAGTTTGATTCAATTTGACATGCTTAAGAGTGGGACACATTCACACCTTGTAACCATACACAAACAAAAGTTGATGCATTTTTCACTGCAGAAGATGGGAGCAGTTAAAACTGCTGGATTTTTCTAAGCAAAAGCCCTACACCAGGAGTACCAATAAAATTACAAATAAAAGGCATTTGTGGCATCGGAGAGCCAGAGATAAACAAATAAAATTTTAAGGTACCTAAAAAATTTGAACTATCTTTCTATTCATCAACCAAGCTTTTGAACCACCACCATTTGTTATATTTCTAATGCTTCCACAATTTACTGAAAAAAAAAAAACAAAAAAAACACTGCATTGAGTGCCAATTAACTATACAGGAAGCAGGAAGGAAGCAGTTGAAAGTAACATGAAGCCTGCAAAGCTTTTAATATGTTATTGAATGAATATTCTAAGAAATTGAAGAAACCGCAAATTGAGATGGCCCCGTTTCTCAAAATGGCTGGCTGAAGTATTTTTCATCTGCCACCAAGTGGATGTGCATTACCTGAACTACACATGGGCTGTGGTCGAATAGTCAAAAATGACGTTCTATCGTCTGATTCCAAACCACGTTTCTTTGGCCTCGATGGACGATGCCAAGAGGTTAAGGAAAGATTTGAAGGAGAATTCATTTGGACTTATGAAAAGACAACTGCAGTTCTGAGAGAATCCGACTGCACCAATACTAGGCGACGTCATTATGCAACCCGTGTACAACATGCCGGTTTGTTTTTGTGAAACGGCTGAATGGATGGTACGTCACTTTCAATACTGCTGCTTCAAGGAACTGTAGGATGGTGTTATCTCCTTTCTTTTGAAGAAGAATGGTTCAGTGTACTCTCTGGCTGCTAAGGGCAAAATGTAAGGAGACACTGAAGCAGCTGTCCCTCAGATGAAGAGAATTTGAACCAGTCTTCACACCTCAGCCAAGTAACTAATTCTGGGTCATTTCCAAGGAGTTAGAGACATTAAGAAAATAAGAAAATAAGACTATTCAACCGTACAGATGATGGTGAACTACAAAGGTATAATCCTTGGCACCTAATGACTGCATTGTGCATTGAACATTTATGGGCGCACATTCACTGCACCATGCCCCAAACCTAACGTGCTGCAATCGCCACAATAAACTTGTGTTGCTGGCAGAGACAGAGGAAAGATTCCAATTCAAGAGAAAAGAAAAATAGGTCGATATAAGAACAGGAATTCCTCTAAACTATACCCCCTACGAGATTGTGTGTTGTTCTGGGGACTGCTAGCCCAAGCTGACATGGACAGGATTCCATAACGCGCTGTGGGTTAAATCTTTTCTCTAAAAACCGGCAGTCAAGCAGGACAAGCCACAGGAAAAACCAACCAGATGTTTATGGTTGCCAGTCACAACAAATTTTCAGTTTACGCGGGTATTATTCCTAAACTGATTGATCAGTAAGACAGTGGTCAGTAATACCTGTGTGAATGGTGATGGACTCGTTAACCACAGGCATGTTCACACTGACCACCGGGTGAGCTTGTGTTGCTAAACCGCCATTGTCATGGGTCATTCCAAAATCCAGCGCTGTGGAAGGCGGAGGGGGTCCCGGACCAGGGTTGTAGGACTGGCTGGGATGAGCATCCACTGCCTGCAAAGGAGGTGCTGGTAAAGAAGAGTGAAACAAGAGAGTTTAACAGATTCATTGCACAAGAATGAACAAAACACTAAAATGTCTGACCAAACAAGCACTAATCTGCACAAGCTAGAGATCTAAACAAAATGCAATTAGCTAACAGAGTTGGGGTTTAGTTCTGCCCTTATCCTGAATTTTGCCAGTGCTACAAAACAAAAACTGGACTACATTCAAAACAGTGATTATATAGAACCAAAAAAAAAAAAATGTACCCTTATATTAAGGAGAGAAATCTCATCAGTACAGTCTATTGACTTATGTTGTCAGGGAGCAGAAGCGCAGCTTACATCATGGGCCAGGTCAAGCGGTAACGGAGTTACAAAATTGATGTATTTTGTATCATAGCTCCAAAATTCAGTAAGATAGAGTTACAATTTAAATGGTTTAGTGTAGGTCTTGTGGGACTCCGTTACCGAACAGTATTTTGCCGTTTTCACTCAGAATAGATCAAATGAACATAATGAGCTATTTTGTTGTTTGAAGTACTAGGGAAGACCAACACAAAGCCATCTAAATTGTGACCATCTTACTGACTTTTGGAGCCACGATACAAAATACACCAATGTTGTAACTCTGATACCGCTTGACCTGACCCACGTGAGAAAGTGAATATAACCAAGAATATCCCAAAATTGATGCAATATCCACAATAATCTCACACTGGTTATTACTTACAGTCAAAGGAGGACCAACTGTTGTAGTCAGTGACATCTTGTGACGCGTCATTTTGTTCTTCGACAGTTTCCTCAATCTGAAGGTTGAAATGACATCACATACCATATTGGGGGAAAAAGGTTCCAAATTAATTTAGGTTTTCCAGCACTTCCACTCCAATAAAATAATACATTCTCTCATTTGAATCACATTTACAGATAACAGTAATTTTAAGTTGTTTCGTACAGACATAAATCTGATAATCCCTCTAGTCACTACCCAACTGTATGATATTTGAGGTGACTGCAGAATTATAGTTCCCATACTGCCAATAAGGAACTACGAAATGTCAAATCAATGTTCACTGGTTTTAAATTTTTGCCAGGCCTGAACCATAGTGCACCAAGTACCAGGGCTCTGTTCCTCAAATCACAGTCCTCAACATCCAACAACTGCTGGTTTTCCACCCTACCTTTACCTTTCCCTGAAAATAAGGGGTCATGACAGTCTGGCCAATCAGCAGTACTATGTTTAGTGACTCCCCAGGGAGGAATGAAAACCAGGGACGGACTTACAAAACTCAAAACCAGTGAAGTTGGCACATTATGTAAATCGTAGATAAAAACAGAATACAATGATTTGCAAATCCTTTTCAACTTATATTCAATTGAATATACTGCAAAGACAAGATGTTTAAAGTTCAAACTAACTTAGAATTTAAAGGCAGCAACACATTGCAAAAAAGTTGGCACAGTGGCCTTTTTACCACTGTGTTACATCGCCTTTCTTTTTAACGACACTCAGTAAACGTTTGGGAACCGAGGAGACCAATTTTTGAAGCTTTTCAGGTGGAACTATTTCCCGTTCTTGCTTGATGTACAGCTTAAGTTGCTCAACAGTCTGGGGTCTCCGTTGCCGTATTTTACGCTTCATAATGCGCCACACATTTTCAATGGGAGACAGGTCTGGACTACAGGCAGGCCAGTCTAGTACCCGCACTCTTTTACTACGAAGCCATGCTGTCGTAACACGTGCAGAATGTGGCTTGGCATCGTCTTTCTGAAATAAGCAGGGGCGTTCATGAAAAAGACGTTGCTTGGATTGAAACATATGTTGCTCCAAAACCTGTATGTACCTTTCAGCATTAATGGTGCCTTCACATATGTGTAAGTTGCCCATGCCTTGGGCACTAATACACCCCCATACCATCACAGATGCTGGCTTTTGAACTTTGCGCCTATAACAATCCGAATGGTTCTTTTCCTCTTTGGTCCGGAGGACACAACGTCCACAGTTTCCAAAAAGCAATTTGAAATGTGGACTCGTCAGATTACAGAATACTTTTCCACTTTGCTTCAGTCCATCTTAGATGAGCTTGGGCCCAGCGAAGCCGGCGGCGTTTCTGGGTGCTGTTGATAAATGGCTTTCGCTTTGCATTGTAGAGTTTTAACTTGCACTTGCAGATGTAGCGACGAACTGTGGTTACTGACAGTGGTTTTCTGAAGTGTTCCTGAGCCCATGTGGTGATGTCCTTTACACACTGATGTCGGTTTTTGATGCAGTACCGCCTGAGGGATCGAAGGTCACGGGCATTCAATGTTGGTTTTCGGCCTTGTCGCTTACGTGCAGTGATTTCTCCAGATTCTCTGAACCTTTTGACGATATTACGGACCGCAGATGATGAAATCCCTAAATTTCTTGCAATAGCTCGTTGAGGAATGTTGTTTTTAAACTGTTCGACAATCAGCTAAGGCATTTGTTCACTAAGTGGTGACCCTCGCCCCATCCTTGTTTGTGAATGACTGAGCATTTCAGGGAAGCTGCTTTTATACCCAATCATGGCACCCACCTGTTCCCAATTAGCCTGTTCACCTGTGGGATGTTCCAAATAAGTGTTTGATGAGCATTCCTCAACTCTCTCAGTCTTTTTTGCCACTTGTGCCAACTTTTTTGAAACATGTTGCAGGCATCAAATTCCAAATGAGCCAATATTTGCAAAAACTACAAAGTTTCCCTGTTCGAACATTAAGTAACTTGTCTTTGCAGTGTATTCAATTGAATATAGGTTGAAAAGGATTTGCAAATCATTGCATTTTGTTTTTATTTACGATTTACAAAACGTGCCAACTTCACTGGTTTTGGGTTTTGTAGATTCAAGGCTCAGATTTAAGGATACCTATACTATGGCCTCTGCGCCACGACTTCCAGTTTTCTTTTCAGGAGTTACAGCTTACCAGGGGCAAGCCCAGTCCCGCTCTGGCCCAGTTAACAGATGAGAGACGCTCCCTGAGCACATCAGCCACAGGACTCTCTAGGTTAGACGGGGGAAACACCGGGCCCTGGCAGGCTGGGCACTGATAGCCAGCGGGGGCAGTGTGGAGGGGCAGGTGGGTCGCCAGCTCATTCAAACAAGACCAGTGGAACACATCTTTCATTTGAATGAGGAAAAAGGGAAGAACACAGACAAGAATAAAGACCAAGGTAAATACAACCCCAATTCCAAAATAGTTGGTGTAAAGTGTTAATTGTGAATAAAATCAAAACGCAATGACTTTCAAATCACACCAGCCAGTATTTTATTCACAGTAGAGCAGAGATAACATACCAAATGTTGAAACTGAGAAATTTTACAATTTTACCCAAAAAAATGAGCTCATTTCAAATTTGATGGCTGCTACAGGTCTCAAAAAAGTTGGGACAGGGACCTGTTTACCATAGTGTAGCATCTCCTCTTCTTTTTCACACAGAGTGGAGGCATCTGAGGAGACAAGTCTCTGGAGTTTAGCCATAGGAGTTTTATCCCACTCTTGTTTAATACAGGCTTCCAGCTGCTGGAGAGTTTTGGGTCTCCTTTGACGGACTTTTTGTTTAATTATTCAACAAATGTTCTCATTCGACGAAAGATCAGGATTGCAGGCAGGCTAGTTCTGCACACAGACTCTTCTACTACGAAGCCATGCTGTTGTAATAGCTGCAGTACATGGTTTTGCATTGTCCTGCTGAAATACACAAGGCCTTCCCTGGAATAGATGTTGTCTGGAGGGGAGCATATGTTGCTCTAAAACCTTTATATACCTTTCAGCATTCATAGTGCTTCTTACAACATGCAAGTGTCCCACACCATAAGCACTAATGCACCCCCATATCATCAGAGATGCTGGCTTTTGAACTGAATGCTGATAACAGGAGGGGTGGTCTTTCTCCTCTTTAGCCCAGAGGACGCGATGTCCAGGATTTCCAACAAGAATATCACATTTGGACTCGTCTGACCACAGGAAACTTAGCCTCTTTGCTACAGTCCATTTTAAATGAGCTTTGGCCCACAGAACACAGCGGCACTTCTGGATCATGCTCAACACTGGCTTCCTTTTTGCATGATAGAGTTTTAAGTGGCATCTGTGGATTGCACGGCAGACTGTGTTTACAGAAAGTGGTTTCTTTCAGCATTCCTGGGCCCATTTAGTAATGTCAATGACAGAATCATGCCGGTGAGTGATGCAGTGGCGTCTGAGGGCCTGAAAATCACGGGCATCCAGTAAAGATCTTCGGCCTTGTCCCTCACGCCACAGAGATTTTTCCAGTTTCTCTGAATCTTTTGATGGTGTTATGCACTGCCGATGAAGAGACCTTCAAAGTCTTTGAAATTTGACATTGAGGAGCATTGTTTTTAAAGCATTCCGCAATTTTTTTTTCGCAAGCCTTCACAGGTTGGAGAGCCTCTGGCCATCTTTACTACCGAGAGACTCCGTCTGTGTAAGACATGCCCTTTATAGCCAGTCATGTTACACACCTGATGCCAGTTAACTTGATTACTTGCTTACTTACATCCTTCAGCTGTTTCTATTATATATTAATTGTTTTTTCAGCCCTTTTTTGTCTGTGTACCAACTTTTTCTGAGACCTGTCGTAGCCAGAAAAATTTAAAGAAGCTCATTTTGTGGATAAAAATGTAAAATGTCTCAGTTTCAAGTTCAACATTTGAAATGTTATCCATGTTCTACTGTAAATAACATATTGGCTCATGTGATCTAAAAGTCATTGCATTTTGATTTTATTGACAATTTACGCTTTGTCCCAGATATTTCAGTATTGGGGATGTATTTATAAAAATATTTACAAATATTTTATATTTAAATATCTGAAACAATTTGAGGAACTCATTGCTATGTAGATACATTTTCACTCATAAAAATTTTCACAGATCATTGCTGACTCCATATCATTAACTCCATATAAAAATTCCTGTTTCATAAAAACATGCACTAAAAAGTGTTTGCCAACCACACTGAAATGTTTAAGTTTGAACCAATTTTGTTATTAGGCAAAGATTACCCGAGTAAACACAAATATGCAGTTTTTAAAATGATGATTTCATAATCATGTTCAACCCAGCCTGGCCCAATATGGAAAAAGTAGCCGCCCCCTTATTAACCAAATTTACCAGTTAAACAAATTTAATTGATAACTGGGTTCAATTTCTCTAAACACACCTTTGCAGGATTACTGCCAGCCTCGCTGAATTCAAACATCACTTAAATAGAGTCTGTCTGGCAATGTGATATAGGCAAATAAAAACAGTACATGATGCTGCAATATGAAGAAATGCAAAACTGATGCCAAAATCATTGACATCTGTAAGTCTGGAAAGGGTTGCAAAGCCATTTCTGAGGCTGTGTGACTCCAGCAAATCACAGCAAGAGCCATTATCTACAAATGGTGAAAACTCCAAACAGTGGTGAACCTTCCCAGGAGTGAAAAGCCCACAAAAATTCCAAAAGCACCTTTATGGGTCATCCAAGAGGTCACGAAAGAACAGAGAAAATATAAAGATATTTAACTATAACAAAAATTTTAAAATAGTCCGTCAAAACAGGTGCAAATGCTGTTTCCACAGCACTATATACCTGGGGCCAGACTTAAGACCTTCAGCACCAGTAAAACTTGTTAGTTTTACATGTAATTAATTATTTGGTTTTTTAATTAGTTTTGTAAGTGCTTTAACATTTCACATGTGCTGAGGGCCTCAGTAAATCAGGGCCTTAGTGAATTCATCAAATTAGGCGCACTCTTCAGATGAATTGATCACCAGCAAGATCACCAGGGATTGTCTGCTTACAAAAGGACTCCACAAGATAGCTGCAACTATTGAGTGCAACCATTCCACCTGTTTTAAACCAATCAATCCATCAATTCAAAGATACAAGATCATCCTCACCGTAACACACCAGTCGGATAGTATCCTGAGAAGCAAGTGGGGTACTACAGAGCTGACAGTTAGGGTTGTAATCACTGTCCTGAAGCCATTGAAGGTAAGACTGCACAATGCACTGTGAACAAGACAGAGAGGGAGAGAAGCATGACATTAAACAGTCTTTTCTTCCAGCACAGGTTTCCTCAAAATAAATAAAAACAATCATAAGCATTTACTGATCATCACAAGGAGCATTGAAGGAGAATTCCAGCGTGAAATTGACTTGGGGTGTATTGAAACATGTTGAAGTCACGATAAGTCGATTGACGAGCACGAACGAATAGATTGTAATCTGTTACCCGATCCTTCCTATTCGTTCGTGCTCATCAATCGACTTATCGTGACTTTCTAGATGGAGGTGACTGGAAACTACCTCAAGGTACTGTTTGCATAAACACTCTTAATAAACTACTAGTGCATTTTCAATGTTCTCAGTGTCTTGTTTTAAATGTCAGGGCTGTGGAATTCTACCAATGAAGTGTGGAGCTACTTTGAGCCTTGTTAATGTTGAAAAAATAGCGATTTCTTTGCATGGCAACGCTATGCCCATTTCACAACCATTGCAAGCCTGTTGGGAGCTTCAGCTAAAAAGCCACGTATTTCGAAATGTTGCATGCGTACGGAGGTGGGGTATTCGACAAAAGTAAGTACTCATTATCATGTTTCAATACACCCCCAAGTCAATTTCACACCGGAATTCTCCTTTAAGTTTCCCAGCAAAGTGCACCTGACCAAAGGTGCAACCCTGTCCATTACAGGAGCCATGTGTTCTCAGATATCTGTCAAAGGCACTTAAGGCCACCCTAGCACACCTAGTTCAGGGTTAAAGGAGGATCAAGCTCAATAAAAACTTGCATCAATAATTTAAATTAACAAATCACCATATATTTAAAAAAAAAAATGTTTCATCGATTTCACAAGTTATTGGCCTGAAAGCACAAAGATTGTGCATTCAATGGAACTCAATAGGGTATTCCATGTCAACTGAACCAGTGATCAGAAGGGTCCCCTTTTCTGCAGGTTCTCATCATTTAAATAATTATTTTTATCTGCAAAATAAGAAAAAAAAAAAAAAACTAATTGAATCAAAGATCTTTTCCCTTACAAATGTTCCCATACATACCTTGCTGTGGTTGGAAACCAAACAGTGTTCACACACATTGACTCGGTGTTCAAAGCAGAAGAGGTTGGTCACTTTTCTCTTTGGGCATTTACACAGACCCATGGTCTGATCTGGGAGCTGGGCAACAATAAACCAATTAATGAAACAATTAAACTATTAATCTACACATAACCACCAAACACACACTAAATATAGAAATTTAATCCAATATCTTAAAAGAATAAAATAACACTATTTAACACACGACTTAAACGCTGATCCTGTAGAATATTGCATGCGAACACACAAGTAAGGCAAAATTACCTTTTCACGGGGTTAACCTGCCTGTCACTATCCCAATTCAACTAGGCCAAAGTCAGGCACAGTTGTCAACACATGCGCTTCAATTCATATTGTCAATCTCCGAAGTGAATCACGGAATACGTAACTATAATTATCGGGCTTCAAATACATCCCCAAAATGGATTTGAGGACAGAGGCGGAATTCTAGATGGCTACACAAACGTTAAACAGGCAGGTAGTAGGTTGCCCGAAATGTTGCAACAATTTATGTCAGACATAACCGGTAAGTAAATCAGCATATATGTGAGTACAGAAACCAAACATGATAAATCGCCGCGTTCGTTTAAATGTTGCACGGAACCTGAACAACGCTGATTATACGTTTAACAACAACATAGATGACAGACAGACCAAATTAGCTGAGACTACTAGCATTATTAAGTTGAGAAAGTCTGATGCGGAACAGGAGAGGCTGATCTTGAGGCAAATTGATTTTAGACTTATAACTGGGGAGTCATCTGCGTTCATCATTAAAGACAAAAATTTACCAAGATTGAGGACCTTGCCAGTGAATCCCAGATCAATCCCAATCCCTGTCAAATCGTCAAAATTAGTAGTTAAAAACTAACAAACGAGCGTCGTTCCGTGCTGGACTCCGCTGTTGTCGACTTCCCTGCTATGCCACGTCTCTTCCGGGAGAGTCGCACAATGATGACTACGTCAGTGTTGTGTTGATGTTTGACATTTGGAACGTTTCGCTCCCTATTTTTCGATATTAGTTTTTTACTTCCTATTTTCTTGTTCTTTCATGCAGATACAAATTATTATAACATATATCAGTTCATTAAAAAGGTTGTTAGTGGCATCCCATTTCCTGTAAAGACTGATTCTTTTTAGGAAGTAGAACGAGTCAGTGGGACAAAGCAGCTCAATAGCGATATGAAAGGAGATGAGCGAGAAAGCTGGTCAGCAGGCCTATTGCTGGAATTTATCAATAAGCTACCAGAAAGGGTACTCATATATAATGTTAGTTATAATGTGCGGAAATTTAAAAGGGCTGCACTTATGTTTTTGATGTCAGGAGAATGGCACGTGACTACAGTGTGTAGGATGCAGATGTACAGGCGTAGGGGATGTGGGAAAGATGGATGTGTGGAGGAGGAATGAAGTCAAAAGAGCAAGCGGTGTAATTTCACTGTCGGAAGGTCATGAAATTGGTTCATTACAGTCTAAGAAAGTCAAATGGAGTATGGGTGGAAAGAACTAGAATTCAAGGGAAAATGACTTATGTAAAGGCAACCAAGAGAGTGAGGGTGGGGAAAGTAACTGCGTGAAAACCAGGTTGAAAACGACTATGATAGAGATATTGTTAGACAGGAGAAGTTTTTCAAAGTTTCTTGCAATGGTCGTAATTTGTTTCGGGGACATTGAAAGTATAACAGAAAAAAATTAGAATGGTGTTGGATGCAGCAGGAGCGTTTTATGACTATCAGAGAACGTTAGAGAGAGGGTTTGGTGGGGGTCAGGGGGGTATGATTTTGGGAATAGAGGGTTTAGATATGCAAGTGGGCTTCTAAGTTGGTGCCTGAGTTGTTTTCTTATTTTACATGTAAGACTTGATAATTACTGGTACTTTCATGACAGGTGACAAAGATATCATGACAAAGATATTCTTACCATATGGAACTCATATCTCTGGCAAGTGTGAGAGCACTTGCTCAACAAAAAACAGGACAAAGCAATTGGAGATGCCTGCGTGAAAGTAAAAATCTTGAGTGTTGCTCTCTTGGCATTATGGTGCCACATCAAAATTGCACAAAAATAAAAACTCAAATCAGCTGAGTCTTGTTTGAAATGGGTCTCCATCCAACAAATGAACTTTTTAAGAACACAAAATTAGAAACAAGAATTAGAGTTCAGAAAAACGTTTAGACTGAAACAAAAATAACAGCTCAAAATTGTGAAACAATAGTCAATCTATGTAATGAACGGTGGGCTCGTGTAGCGAGCGCAACAGAAATGACAGGATGCAGAGGCAAACTGAGTTTTATGTTTTTTTTAATATAATTGCCAAGGTAGAAAAATACTTCAAATGAACAAGGGTAACAAACAGGAACAATAAAGGGAGACAACAGGGAAATACAATGAGACTATACACCAACACTAAGCAGTTAGATACTTAAAAGGCCAGTAATTATCAACAAGACTTTGCAAGGCACTGAAAGGGAGAGGAGTATATATGTACAAATCGCTAATGGGATAATTAGACACAGGTGAGGTTTATGGGGAATACAGGAGCTAGGGCAGGCCAGTGATCAGCACTCTGGTGATGAGAGGCATTGCAGGCTCGACATCACAATCTAAATGACAAAACAACTGAAATATTCTGGAGTGCAAGGATAACAAAATATTGCAAAGATAAAATTTCATACTTGAAGATATTCATAATTCTCTGCCTCTCTTAAAAGGTTATGGTAACTATTTCTTGATGGAGCAATGATTTGGGCATGTGCATGATAGCTTTTTCTCTCAATAAATGAAATCATCATTTAAAAACTGCATTTTGTCCTTACTCTGGTCATCTTTGTCTAATATTAAAACTTGTTTGATGATCTGAAACATTTTGGTGTAACAAACATGCAACAAAAAAAAGGAAATCAGGAAGAGGGCAAATACTTTTTCACAGTACTGTAAATCCAGCAGTTGGCAATTGTGCACCAATAGGATGTCATTCACATAAAATTACACAGGAGAAGAAGTAACTCTCCTGGGTTTTTGCACTTGGTTTGGTTTCGAGTTTGTACAATGGGTGAATGGCTTTGGAAAAATGGAGTGCGATGTGGCAGAAGGTTCTAAAAAGAACAGGGAAGTGGGACTGAAAGCAAGGAAGAGGAATATGTTGTGTGAATGAAGGCTGCAGTAGTTGGCTGTTGTGCAAACAGTCTTTATTAAGATAAGAAAGAAGTGGGAAGATTTATAAAAGTTGAAATCGGAGATGTAAAGTCAATGAGAGTTACGCTGGGTGGAACAGTAGAAATTGAAACAGTAGAAAACAGTTGTGGAATGTAGAAATAAGAAGCAGTGTGATAAGCTATTGAAAATTACAATGTTTGATCTGACGAGTGTGGTCTGTTTTCCAATGAATAGAAGCAAAAGCATTAAGGGGATTATAAGCGGGGATCTCGAGAAGCCAATATTTTCTTGGATGTGGAGGGGAGTTTGTGAGGCAAGGAGGCCGAAAACTCAAAGGGATGGATGGAACAGGAAAGTCTTTCTGTTGGAATTCAAAACTGAGTTACCTGAAAAGGTATTTTTAGATTATGTCAGCTACGGGATTCAAAAATATGAAAGGGTTCCACTTAGATATTTCTGGTGTCAAGAGTATGGGCATGTGGCAGCAGTATGTAGGAAGCCGATACATAGATGTGTTTGCAGAAGATGTGGGAAAGAAGGATGTTTGGAGGATCAATGTACTTTCATGGAAGAGGTGGTGTGTTTTCAGTGTGGGAGAAGCCATGAAATCAGAGCGTTGGAGTGTAAAACAAGAAAAAAGGAGCAGGAGGTGGAAAGAATAAGAACACAGGGGAGAATGTCTTATGCAGAGGCAATAAAGAGGGTGCTGGTGGGAAACAAAAATGTGGGGAAAGAGCAGGTTAGGGTTCAGGAAGTTAAAAAACCAGACAAGGATTTCATTATAATGGATAGGAAACACTTTTTGCCTTTTATTTCAATGGTGTTGATTTTTTTCTGGAGACATGAAAAGCAGAATAGAGAAAATTAAAATGGTGATTGGAGTTTGCATGTTCTCCCCGTGTTGCGTGGGTTTTCGCCGGGTACTCCGGTTTCCTCCCACAGTCCAAAGACATGCATATCAGGCTAATTGGAGACACGAAATTGCCCATAGGTATGAATGTGAGAGTGAATGGTGTGTGAATGGTGCGTGCGCCCTGCGATGGATTGGCAAGCTGTCCAGGGTGGGTCCCTGCCTTTGCCCGTAGTCAGCTGGGATAGGCTCCAGCTTGCCCCGTGACCCTAGTGAGGAATAAGCGGGTATAGAAAATGGATGGATAAAATGGTGATTGATGCAGGTTTCTTAAGTAAGGGATGTCGAAGGGGAAGAGATTCACATAATTTTGGAGAGAGAGTTTGGCGGGGGTCAGGTGACAGGAAAATAAAGTTTAGGAAAAAGTGTTTTGGAATGGGGGTCGGTTAGCTAGTTGGCATGTGTTTTTTATGACCCCGCCCTCCAAAGAGGAAAGGGGGCATTATTTCGACACCATGTCCGTCCATCGTCCGTCCGTCGTCTATCCGTCGTCCGTTAACTTTTTGTTTCCGTGGGATAACTATAGAATCCCTCGTCGGATTGATGCCATTTCTTAATGGCATATTGAGAGTGGCTAGAGGAAGGTTCCTTTCGAAAACCAGCGTTGTACGATATCTAATATGGCCGCCACAGCAGCCATCTCAATATGCCCTTGATCAACATACAGGCGGGGGCATCTGCCACGCTCTGCGTTGCTCGTTATTATTATAATAATTATTATTTCCCTGCCAAGATGTAGTTATTTTTTTAATCTGCAGAGGGCAGTAGTACACTTAATAGACAATTCACTGCTTTTCAAAGGAAGAAGATATAAATCTTCCGGAACTTCCGGTTAGACTCGGCGGGCGAATTTAAAAAATTTATTTGCTGGCCATTTCTGTTTCAGTGACAGCAAGGCGTAGAAAAACGCGATAATTGGTGGTTTTTTGTTTATTTCGGATTGTATGTGTAATAAACATGGATAATTGATGCATGCATCGAATATTTTGCGACCGAACTCTGCTCTGATCTGAATTTATTTGTGCGATCTGTCCCCTGGTGGGATCCCTGGCTAACTAGCTAATCAAGCAATTTATCACGTATTACAACTTTATAGTACAACTGTTTTTCTATCTTGTATGACTCCTCAGTAGCTATATTTGGCGATTAAGAGGAAAAAGATGAGCAACGGGAGTACACGACCATCGTTATTGGAGCATGGGAATGATGAACCATATTCAAGTATGTGATATTCTAATAGCTTGCATGCTATCCAGCCTTTAGCTGGCTAATTAATGTTAATGTCGCAAATAGTTGATCTTGACCTAAGCTACTTGGAATGCCGCATACAAGTAACGTTTGCCTTGTTCAATTACAATGGATCTCCATAGTGAGGAGAGGAACGATAGTTTTATTTGGACAGAAATGATTTTTTTTGTGGTCTTCTCTTGCTCTCAAGCTCTTGACAGTCCACCTCAACGAAGGCGCTCCGCGAGGCTATGCCCTACTGTCAGCAGTCAAAACACGACGGAAGTCCGTGATAATGCGGTGAGCGTTGCTTGAAGGGCATCTAAAGTCGATTCTCAGACGAGACGTTGAACGTCCAATGTTTACAAACAAATCACTTGATTTTGATGACGTCTTGCATGGTCACACGACCAATTTAATTCATATAAATGCCCATTTATCTGAAGTCGATTCCCATTGTTTTTGTTTATCGGCTAATCAGCGACCCGCACCTGCGCAAACTAACCGAAATAGAATGATTATCTAAGCATGTGCACAAAGCATTGGTTTATATGAATGAAATTGGTAATGTGACAATGCAAGATGTCAACAAAAGCAAGTGATTTGTTTGTAAACACTGGACGTTCAACGTCCCGTCTGAGAATCGACTTTAGATGCCCTTTAACGAAGCGGTGGCTTGCATTGTTACAGAAGTGGTTCCCCAGTGGGATGCAGGGAACTTAGTGGAATACTGCATTGTTTTGAAAGTGCGCTGTATGGTTGGTAATGGTTTGTTTCGAGTTGAGTTGACTTGAAATTCTTGACCACTGTGATAAGTTCTGAACTTTATGACCACTATATAATCTTTCCTGTTAATGCATGTTTGATAGGAGAGTGTTGTCCCTCCTGTGAAGCGCTGCATCACCGTGAGGAAGATTGTTCCAAGGAAAACTCAGGTCTGTCCAAACACATGATCAGATTTTCATTATGTGATGTGGGACTGGGGAGTATGGGCAAGGAAGAGTAATATGACCTGCCTCTGGCATTCTGACATTCAGGTGACTGGAACTCCTGGCCCATCACTGCGCCGTAGCCCCCGTGTAAGTCAGCCCTCTGACCCAAGTCGAGTTCTGTTTGCATTATAAATCACTGCCTGTTTTCCTCAACCTTTGAAAGCCAATATTTATGGTTAATCTTGGTAATGTACTGCAGTGAAAGGGAATTGAGATTGCCATGCAAGTGGGTTTTTGTTCAGAGTGATAAGTTTCATGTATTTCTGTATTCTTTATGCAGCTCTCCATTTCTCTTTTCAGTTTTGGTGGAATAACACAAATCTGTCAATGAATTTGCCTTGATCTGGAACTAATGGTGCTGAGGCGGCTTTTATCTTTAATTAGGAGGGCTTTATGAAGCAAATTCTCATTTCTTGACGTCCGCTTAGAAAGTAATGATAGTTAAGGAATGAAGTGCTCTTCAAAGCACCGCCTATAGCAGTTCATGTTTAAGCCTTTGTTGCCTGACTCGTTTCCTCTCTGACCGTGGATAGTGGTGGATGGGTTTGGTTACTTGAGTAACTGATATGCGACAAAGGGTCAAGAAAACTTTTTGCCTTCCTCAGGTATCATCAGAGTCTAACAAGGAGAATGTCAATAGGTTGTCCGAACCCAAGCGGGAGCGACCAAAAATATCCACCTCCACTCCCGCCCCCGCCCCTCCAGAGAAATGCGCCGTTCTCTCGCCGATTCTTGCGTCCGCGAACGGTCCCTCTGAGAAGCAGGATCCCTCGGTCCTTGAGTGGTCTCATAAAGTCCGGCGCTCGTACAGCAGGCTGAGCGCCGGGGACCGCTCCTTTGAGAGCTGCTCCTCGCCCTCCGGGACCTCGTCCCCAGTACCCTGCCGGCGCGAGACGCTTTTCGGGTTTGAGCAGCTGCAGACCCCGCCGGTGGCGAGTAGGAAGGCCAACCGGTCAGGGGCGCGTGCAGAAATCTCCTTGTCTGTGTGCGGTGGCTCCTTCACTCTGCAGGAAGGAAACGGCAGCCTGAACGATTCGCTGGAGTGTGACGTTAACATCCCGGGGGTGGCGCTGGTGAAGGAGAAGAGGAGGAGGAGGAAGGTGCCGCAGATAAAGGTGAGAGGAGAGACGAGTTCTGAGAGATGTGTGGTGAGGCCACCTGCTCACCAACCCATTTACCCAGTCGAGCTACGGCTTTTAGGCCTTTATCTTAACGATGAGAACAAGCCATGTAGCTTAATGCTGCTAGCTACTTTCCTGGGTGGCGCTGTGCCGCCTCGCAGCAAGGAGGTCGTGGGTTTGAATCCTGCCCGGAGCCTTTGTGTGGAGTTTGCCTGTTCTCCCCATGTTCAAGTGGGTGTACTCCCACAGTCAAAGACATGCGAGCTAGGCCAATTGGAGACTCTAAATTTCCCATTTGATGGAAATGAATTGTATGAGCTTTGATTCCATCATTCGGTACACCCACTCCACCAGATAGGTTTATATTGCGATCGCCCCAGTCCATCTGTCAGTTTGGCTGTTGGACATTCCACAATTTATTGTTCTCCCTCTGCAGACCACAATTTCTGTTGGATTTTTTTCTATTTTTGTTTTGCGGGGCAATAGTGATATGATAAACATCCCTACTGAATTTCGCGATGACTGGAATATTTTTCACGGAAGTGTGGCATCACATCCCTGTACATGGCTTATGTGTAGCTTGTTCTCGCCCTGCAGGGTACAGTTTTTGCCGCATCCTCCTCATGTTTGTTTTGCGGCTCAGCGGTGATATCGAAAGGATCTGTAATTATTTTGATGATGACTGGAAGATTTTTTAGTGAAATAATGTTATCAACAGCAGCCATTTGGGCGTATTTCCATTTATCATGCTTTGCATGGCTAACTTTTTTTCTATTACATAGCAGCCATTACCTGTTTCTTCATATCGCCCTTGTTTGCTTTCAGCTTTTCTGGAACACACTGAGGATATAGTTGGGGATTAATAATTACTACTGTCGTGGAAGTCAGAAAATGATTTCTGGGGAACTTTCCTTCTAATTACTAGAACAGTATAATTTGAAACTCTACAAATTATATCAAAAGTGCACAATTACAAAACTGTCTCCCATCTTGGTTTCTTTTGTACAGACGTCAGAGTTTGACATTCTGGCTGCAAAAATGAATGCGGAATTCGACGAGGCAGAGAACTTTGATTTGGTAGTGGAGTGATGAGCGAGATGGCGGGGGTACAGCTCTGCCTGTGATTTTGATTGAGGAGAACCTCTGCGAAGAGGAATCCAGCCAATCTGACTGCGGAGATGATGCATCGAAGATGGGCGTTTGTGGAGGATTACTGACTAGAACTTTGGTCATTGCAGCAGATCATATCTAGACATGAATAAAAAAAGTATTTCCCATTCAAGCATAAATTAGACTTGTTTTGTGGATGTTTTTTTCCATGCTCACTATACATTCAATTGAGGCCAATGAGCATTTAAGTTACAGACTCATATGTAGATTTCAAGTTCTGAAATTCAGATTTGAGAGAAATTACAACAGTTTCTGTCCTGCTAATATCCAAGTGGTGCACAGGAATCTTGTTCCTTCCTGTTTTACATGTTGTGATTTTATAATTTCTACATTGTTGTGTTCAGTAGTGAAGACCAATTGTCTGTTATACAGTTGTTGTTTTTTTTTTTTTTTTTTTGCTTTCAACAATTGTAACACTGTCATTTGTATATTGAATAACAGCTTATTAAGGAGTTTTACTGTAAATATTTTTGTTCAGACTCGTATTCACATTCTGCCTCAGCATATTTTATTTCCTAAAATCTAAACAGTTTGTTTTAATTCAAGAAAAGGTGAGCTATGTGAATTCAGACAACTGGTATTCTGTGTAATCTGTTTAAGTAAACTTTGTTGACCTTGTAGTGAAATTTGACAGGTCCTGAGTTTGATTGTATAATATTTGGGCATTTTTTTACAACCCTTTAAAAAACGTTTATGACAAGGTTCTTAATCATGCCCACCTGGTTTGGAAGGACCTTTGTACTGCACATGACTGCAGTCCTTTTGGATGACCCTGACCACCATCTTCAACGATAAGAAATGCTTGGAACTAAGGTTTAGATTTACTTAGAAAAATGTCTCAAATGACACTGTTGCCCTTCTTTTGTGTCAATAGAAATGGCCTTTGATAAATTTGTCCCTCTTAGAAGGGTTGATACCACATAAATGTTTATTCTGAGATTTCTCTCCGAGACAGATTATGTGCCCTGAACCTCTGGTTTCAAGTTACGAGATAACGTGCATGAGCAGCGATGGAATGTTAAGACGTGCTAGTCATTCCTATCAGTGCTGATTCTCAGAAGTACATATCCGCCAACTGCTGATATGACATTTGAATTTTTCATGGCATATTGCTTCAAATGAAGAGGGGAAAGTCAAGTGCATATGCTGTTAGCCTGGTGCAGTGGCAATTTTCCACTTTGTCCACTAGAGGGTGTGCATATAACACCGGTTTCTTTACTTCGCGGTTCCCGAACTCAGTCCTGTTCTCCCCTTATGCTAGTTTTTGTCCCAATCGAGATTACGATTGCACGACTTTAACGAGCTGTGAATTTATCCTAAGTAGGTGCTTTTCACGTTTAAAACACTTATTTGCCATCTTAAGCCTCAATTTTACAAAAGTGCACGTGTGCCATGGAGAACCAAAGACTCGCGAAAATAATGTTTTCTGCATTACGAGAAATTTCAGGTAAAAAAATTTAGATCAAGGTGGTCAGACTCAGAAAACAAGTAAGGTCCAAACTAGGTGGCTAAACACTGGTGTTTGGAGTTCTTTCAAAATAATTTGCTTGAACTTTGCTCAAACATGATACAAAACAGCTGACTCATTTGCTGATTTCAATTTCTCCAGTTAGGAATAATAACTTGATTGTTTACTCAGGTAGTTTTTTTTTTGCCTCTTTTTATGTAGATGTTTCTAATGTACTACAATGTAGATATGTATCTTCTGCATGGTGCATATGAATATCAATATCTGGCTTCAGAGGCTGAATGGCCGCTCTTAGCATGAAGTTCACAAATTCAATTAAAAATTGTTAAAATCTTACAGTTGCAACTGCGGTTGGAACAGAAATCAGCTAGTGCCCCCGGACCGAGTTTGAAAGCCACTCCCCTAATATCTTGAGTTGATGGCGGTAATGACAGTATGGAACTCCACAGACTCATTTTTTGCAGGGCAGAGGACTTTCTTGCTCGAACCTTACCTGCTGATCATGCCAAGCAGGAATATTCTGTCTTAGGAGTTGACTGGGGTGGGATGGCCTAGAAATTGTGGGTTTAGAGAATCTGCAAGGAAACTTTAATCTCTTTAGAGACCGCCGTACTGTCTCAAAGTAAAATACACATGGCTAATTCAAGGAGAAAAAAAATTAACATGCCATTTTGCTTCACATAGCACGAAACTGGCCACCTCCACTCATTAGGAAATGTTAACTAATAGTTTGTCAGCACATTGAGAAATAAGCCTTGCATTATTCAAAACACAACGAACAAGCATAAAAAAGCAAAATACTTTGTTAGGCCTTTCACGGGTCAGTTTTCTTCCTGCTGCAGTACCATTGCTGAATTTTTTCACAAAAAAAAGTCTCAATTCCTCTTAAAATCAACACACTGTCTTGTATGAATTGTTTATTAATCATATCTGTGGTCACAATAAAGACTTCAACAAGTGTATGAATAATATTGCTGTACCAGTAAGCCAATGGTGACAGCAATGTCTTTTGATTGGTAGATAATTGGTATTCAAAGCTATTGCGAGGTCACCTCTCTCATTAGATTGCCTCTACCATTGCGGCTGCTTTTTTGAATTTTTGGATTAGAATACTGCAAAAATTGTTGGGGCATTAGGCTCTCGTGGGCTTATGATTTGCTAGCACCAGAAGGGTTCAAGAGTCTCATACAAAACAATTATGCTTAACTTGGAAAACATAATGTTATGCATAATAAAAAGACCTATCGCTTTAAGGGCAGCAAATTCCCACTTGAGCACTGTTGATAGTTTGACAAACATTTTCCATTGCACCAAGTTGATTATTTTTAGTTAAAATGCATCTGCTTGGTATGGTGATGTGATTGGAGTCCTTCAAAGGTCTTTTCACATGCTTAGAGTTATGTAATATGGTAACACATTAAATAGAGGGTACTTCTGTAATTATTCTGGGCAGTTGTTATAGGTCATTCCATAATCTACCCTTAAATTGACTGTATTGTTATTGATTGTGGGCAGTGGTCTCTTATACAACTGACATTTGATTGGTGGTGTAGCTGCCCTGGGCAGGAGTATGATAACTGCTCGCCTCAATGGAAAAGTATGCATTTTGTTTGCCAGGGTAATGGCAGTTAATATGTATGACAAAGCTAAAAGAAGACAATATTGGCAGCTGCCACAGAAGATAATATAAAAATGTTTTGGGGTGACCATTTTTATTTAATAGAGAACATTATGCATGCTCATGCTGTGAGAAGGGAATCGAACTTAACATTCATAGTCAATATGACCTATACATTGTACATTTGAGCAACATTTTCTCTATTGGAATTCGATGTAATTCTTGATGACACGCCAATATCCAATAACCATTTGGGGGTGGAGGGTGAGAAAAGGTCAAAATGAGTTTTTAAATGGATAGACCTGTTACATGCAATGTTGCCATTTGGTACATACAGCAAAGTAAAAAAAGTTTTGTTTTGTCTTTTTCCTAAAAGGAACCCCCGCTAAGTGACGTGAAACATGACCCCCCCCCCCCCCAAAAAAAAGAGAATAATAGTAATGACTGGGCCACATAAGCAACATTGATCCAGCGCTATTGCCAGGGGGCTTTGAACACACTCAGGAATTTCATTGGCAATCACATCATGCTCCGGTGGAGATGCGCACGGAACACAATTACGTCAAGTGGATATCGAGGGACGGGTTTAGGGATAAAATTGAATGATCTTTCCCTGACTCATTTTTCATTTGGGTGTGCCGAGCGAATACACAGATAGCAAGCAACTGAAAGATAAAAAAACGTTTTTTTTCTCGTTTAATCATGCCTTAAATTTAGGGTAGTGTGATGGTTACGTCATACGTTTTGATATACTTATGGCACACTTCAATGTGGTGTGTTCTTACTTTTTGTACTGTTGCTGCAGATGCTGGAATATTTATTTCGGGAGTTAGTATAGATTAGAGTAAGTTTCGATTCAGGTGGGTAAATTAGCGAAGTTTGGCCTTCATTGAGTAACAATGGCGATTTGAAAAACGTAGGCCAACGTTTTGGGACATGTAAGTGGAAAGCTTAATTTGACACTAAAACGAACGGTAAGCTTTGTAATAAATATTGGCAAGGCCATTTTTTAAACGGCGTATCATCTCTCCCGAGGCAATGACTTCAGTGGATAGCCGAAGTAGCCTTTCCAAGACAGGGCGTCCTCAGACTGTCCCTCGCGCTGATCGCAGCCCCACACGTGGAACTGGAACTAGAGACAGGGCAGATGGCGAGAGCAGAGCGGGCAACTCTTCGTACAATGCTACGCCCGTTTCTCGTCGTTTGCCATGGGATCCAAAAGCAGGTGTCGACAACCTGCCGTCAGGAAAGCGTCGAGTGTTAGATACGTTTTTTAGCCCTGCTCATCGTCCGCGCAACGAAGAAACCAAAGCGAAAGAACACGAAAATTACCCTCGTCGCTCTCGTCACCATCAGCACCGCCAGGGTAATGAAGGTCATGGGTAGGTGCTATGCTGCTGAACTGAAAAACTACTCTATTACTATAGTATATTTTAGGTTCTTCGCATCAGACTTTTACTAAAATACAAACATTACTTTGAAATATGATGACATTTAAATGGAATTTTAGTCTTAAAAGTCATATATTTCATGTCGCTGTCGAATAAACCTCTGCTCAATTCCTGACATCAAAATGTCACACGAAGAACTTTTTTATTGCTGCTAATGGAATACATCATGAGCTTGCTTTGTTTATATGCCATGCGTGAACACTCATTTCACTTCATTTTCTAGTTACACCACTCCAGGGAGCAGCAATGGAAGCAGATGTCAGGGCCAAGTTCACCATGAGCCTAATTGGCACCATGCTGCTGTGGAGCTGGACCAGTCTCTGGATGGCACACACAATCACAGCCCTCAACACTATGGCCACTGCTCTGATGTGTCTTCGCACAACCCATCACATGACCTTGATCCCGGTGCCTGCTGCTCTGGATGCCATTCCTACGCTTCCTCATCCTCCTCCTGGTCCTCTGAGACCAAAGAATCGGAAGCATTTCTCATGGGCGGCAGAAGAGGACCCAGCCATTCCCAATCTTGCTGCAACATTCCAGTTGAGGGGCAGGGATTCTGGGATGAGGACAAAAGTACCGATGCAAAAGTGCTTGAAAGGAGGCACCCAAAAGCTCAGCACAGCCTAAATGACCGCGCACGCAAACTCTGCCGTAGCTACAGCAAGAGTGATGAAGGACTTCCACATGCTAGCATTTCGGAGAATCCTGAATCCAATCACCTGAACCATAACTCTCTGTACAAGTCAGCTAGCCTTGGACGAAGCCTGGCCTTCAGTGATGACACTGAAATCCTTTTGGACTCTGAGAAGCCTAAAAAAAAGGCTCCACTTTCTGCCCAGCTTCCCAGCAAGGGTATCCTGAAGAACAAACAAGGGCAGGGCGGAGCAGTGGAAGGGGTTAGTCATGTCCGCAAGGCTAAGTCCTTGGAGGTGCTGTCTACCCGTGTGGACATTACTTCAGGGGGAATGAGAGACAGAAGAGGAGGAGGGAGCCATTCTAAGCTGGATGATGAAGATGTGGAAAAAAAGAAAGCAGCCATCAGGCAGAACTTTGTACAGGAAAAACTGCGGTTCTCCTCCTTCCTGAATGAGATCACCCGACAGGTCATCAGCCCCTCGCGTCTTTGCTCTCTGGGGTTTGCTAATGCCTCTGGGCTGCCAGGACCGGGTCAGACTTCACCACAATCTTCTAGGAAAGAGCCGGGTTCAGAAGGGGAGAGGCAGGATGAAGGGAAAGTGGCCATACAGCAAAAAGACCGGTCAAGCCCCCCTGACTCTGTTGTGTCTGATGGGATTTCCCATTCCAGCAAGCACTCTTACTCCAGCAAATGTCATCATCGCCACCAGCACTCCTTACATGGGAAATCTCAGCCACAACACCTCATTTCAGAGGGTCAAACTACTGTCAGCATCGGCCCAAAACACTGTCCTCCCCCACAAGGGAGTGGGCGGGGCCACAGAGAGGAGAAAACGCACCTGGAAGGCCATGACCTTCTTCTAACTGATGGCGCTAACACCAGCCCAGAGCTGAGTCCACACGAAACAAGAGGCCTGGTGTCTCGTCTTCATTCCCACCCTGATGCCCGCCCTCTGCACCAGAAAAATCACCAGCCCCGTCCCGACAAACATCAACACCACCATGCTCATCGCAGTCCTTCTCCACATTCTACCTGTAGTGCCGGCACTATCCAAACTGGCAGCAACGATACTCACTCTGGATCTCTTGAGCAAGAATCTGACTCATCTCAAAATAAGGATTCTGCCTCAACCACCGGTGCCAGTGTGGAACACGGTGACACAAATGTGCAGATGAGCTACAGGGATACAGCAGCGCTCAAGGTGAGACCCCTCTACGCCGCAGGTCACCGCAGGCCGCCGGTCAAACTAAGAACTGATTTTATGCGATGTTGTGCCCATTAGACTATGAACTGTAGGGTGTCCCTATTTTAGTGAAAGATACTTGTTTGCTGAACGTTGTGCTGATTGGTGAAGTTCAGCCAGATTGTGCTCAGTCTTTTTACTTCAGTACCTCATTAAATAGGAGGATTTATATGGTTTAATTGTATTGTGTATGAGCTCAGTTTTTATACAATTAATTGAAGGTAAATGCTTGAAGCCAACAGTTTTACACAACTCTTTGACAGTACACACGGTACACGCGATCTCGATTGCAATCTCCAGATATCAGTTTTACTCTGTTCTTTGGATGTGGCACACTAAACCACGAAGAGAAAGAATTGAAAGAGAGACTTTCAAATTATAGTCAATTATTATAATTATTTAATCGCTTTTTCACTGGGATTAAATTCTAATCACAACCGCTTTTATTCTTGCTTCTGTTACAGGATATCATTGATCAAGCACAGTAAGTTGCATTTCTGGCCTTAATTATTTATACATTTATTTATTTATGAGTATTCGTTATAACTGAGACCTTCCTATCATATATTTGTTCATGGTTTGCTTGAAAACTGTAGTCTGTGGAAAGCTGTAGATGTCTAAAATATTCATCCCAAATGTTGCGCTTTTACTTTGCGTGATGTGTCAATCTCCAATTGTCACATTAAATCATTAAATTGTTGTCATCTTGTCAGAAAATGTGGTGTTATTTTTATTATCTTTGATTAATGGTCAAATACAGATACTGTTGAATTGATATTTAGAAACGTGGACGACACAGTCTATAAGGATTTTCTTGTCCAACATTCACCACAGCACAAAGCAAATATTCCCGAGGCAAGGATTCCATAACTTGATTGGTGTTTATCAGTATTTATGATGCATGGCATTTTTTAACTCGGCATTGTTTGTAATTGTATCCTCGGACGGCGAGTCGGGGACACCGCGGATCAGCGATCATTACGCCACATCCGCGGCCGCGTCCGTAGAGATTTTTTTTGAGCGCTCTACAAGTCACAGTTCTTTCTGGATGAATTTTGTTTTTGGCATGGACCTTCTGCGTGGCGAGGTCACAAAGCCTATCTCTTTTGGGAGTGATTTCTTAAGGGTGTCCAGGGATACAGGTCAACCTACTGGCGAACGACTGTCTAATTTAAACTGTTAGGACTCAGCTTTGGTAGTGGTACTATAGCCGCACTGTGCTGCTGAAAGTTGTGCAAGTTCACAGTAAGACTGAATAAGACTGGTTGTGTAAAGGTCCTCAGAAATGTGAGTTGGTTTGTTGCAAGCTGTAAGATTTTTGTTTTGGACCTTGTTTATCTTCAGGTCACTGCAGGAAAAGAACGAAGAGCTTCGTCACGGCCTGCTGAGGACGTTAGTGCGTATGGAGTGTATGGAGGCAGAGATACTGAAAACTCAGGCAGAGCTGAACACTGTCAAGGATTGGTTCCATAGGTGTGCATTTACATGTCTGCATCTGACTTCAAGTAATCCTGCTATACCTTATTTATGCGTGTGGCACATTGATTCCCATTTCGGTTTCAAATCTTTGAAGTCTGTCACGAATGCCACAAGTGCATTAAAAGTCAGATGATATTAAGCTGAGAATAAGATAAATATCATTCTCATTTGTCAAAAAAGGTTATGGTGTTTCATCAATGCATGCTGTGGAGTACTGGTAGAGGCACGAGAACCCAACAATAGCCTCACGCTGTATCGATGCATTATTTTTCCCAAGTTATTCTTGTTAACATTTTCCTAATTAACAGTCAAACAACTTATTTATTGAATAATCAATAATGGAAACCAATGTGTGGGCTGTAATGATAAAGAGAGTATATTGACAAGGAGGTCACCCACAGGCTACATTTTTTTTACTGAATTTTCAAACTTTTCTCTGAATTCCTTCTTCAATTTTAGCATATTTTCAGCAATGTAATGTTATAATTTCAACAGTGAATCATTCCAAATGTTTTCCACTGTTAAAAAGGAAACATTTAAAGTGGAAAACATCATCTTGGGTATACTCAATCATAATAAACATTACTGCAGAATGGCTTTTCTTACAATAAACTTAGTAAAATAAGTTTATGGAAATTTGTGCCATTTTATGAGCAGCATGAGTTCAGAATCTTAGAAAGACATAATGACGTTTTATGTCATCATTAATGCGGATAGGGAAACTCACATTAGGTGGCAATGGACAGTAAAACAGTCTAAAATTAAACTGTGAAAAAACTGGAGAAGTAGTTGTGTTCTGGCAAAGGCTGGATTCAGCCGAAAAGCGGTAGTGGTTTTTAAGTGTTTGCCTAGTACATGGTATATCTACATTCCATCTGATTTGTATATCTGTTTGGATGCGCGACCATTCTCATGTGTTGAGAGAGCACTACACAATCTAAAATTAAATTTGCAAATCACTCTTACAATTAACCTCAGACACTGTGGGAATCAATGTTTTGCTATTAATCAGACAAAGCAAACTGGAGCAGGCTCAGAGTAATCATGTGTTCAAAGCTTAGGTTACAGCGGGACCTCCGATGGTACAAAACTGAATTTACATGATAGGTATTTGTGATTTTCTTTTAATCTTGTATTCTTGGGTGTTTTGTATTTTAAACAGGCCCTACTGCACTGTCCAGTTTAGTTTTATCGCCTTTTTATTTTTTGGTGATTAAACTGCTTGCTTCTCCCAGGCTCCAAGAAAATGCTCCCAACACTGAGCAAAGCAGTAAAGTCCTAGAGCAGGAGCTTCAGTCTAAGGTAAGACCTCTGGTTTGGATATAGCCAAAGTCTTTATTATACTCATTCGTGAAATTTCATGGCTTAGCTCATGATTAGGTTCAAATTAATTACTTATTCCAAGATGCAGGTTGCCACTTTCAGTACAAAAAAAAGTAAAGCATCTTCCTCATAGTTAATAATAAAGTATACATGGATAGGAACACACTCTAAATACGCCCCGTGTCTGCTCTCAGCTCTTGCTACCATCTGTCTGTCAACTGTGATGCTCTTATGAGGGCCCAGAGGCTCACACTGCCCCTGAGGCTCTCTCAGTCCTGCAGTTGATGGAGATATTGCATCTCAGTTTCCCCCCTGGCACCTGGCATACAAATGCACATTGGGTGATTCACTGTTCAGGTGTGCCTGCGCATGTGGTGTCAGTAATCCCACACTGCACCATGACAGCCTTCATATACTGGCTTCATGCCCAATGAGCAGCTCCCACGGAACCATTAAGTGGAAGCTGTCTCCAGCTCTTATGTATCTCAATGTGTTCTTATCATGGCAGGTTTTGAGCATGGAAGAAGGACAGAAGGGCCTCACTCAGAAAATCTTCGAGCTGTCTGAAGGGCTGGCTGCTGCTCAATCTGCCATCCTCTCCCTGAAGAATATTAATGTAAGGACCCATCATGACACACAATGAGGAGTTGAGTCCAATAGCTAAAATAAAAACTGGCAAAAGACAAGCAGCAGTCATACTCATGAAGACTGAAATTATGCTTTCAGTTTAAATTAGTAAAATTGGTGCTCACCCACAGAGGAAAGACACTAAAAGCATATGATGGAATTAATGTTCCATGTAATGCATAATTCCATTATGATTCAATTATGAATTATTTTATATGAACTTCAGAAAGTTAGAGCCTGTGTAGCAACTATGCTCTGCATAGTTTGGGAGTTTATATATAGAAACTGGGGTCAGCCTTTTCTTACTCTGTTGATTCAGAAAACATTTAAGAATACTGCTGTGGTGATGTCAGAAATAGTGGCTGTATTTGGTGGATGGTTATTTCTTGATTGCAGCTCACCCCACCACAAAACTCCCAGTCCAGAATGCTCAGTTCCCCAGCAAAAGGGGACCTTGGGGTGATGGCACACCAGCAGTGTTCTGCAGCTGCTTTCCTGACAGTTTGTCCCAAGGAGAACAATCCTAATAGTCACCTGCAACAGCAGAGCCATCAGAACCTGCCCCCAGCAACCATTAAGCCTGCTAGTGTCTCCCAGACCATCACTTCTCCAGCAGGGGGCGATAAAACAGAGTCAGAAGAGGCTGAGATCATCTGCAAATGGAGGCTGCGGAACAGCAAAGGAGTAGCTGCCACTAGCATGAATAGCCTGGAGGATGATGCCACTGTGGTGACCTACCAGTCTGCTCAGAGGATGCTGGACAACTTCATCCGTCACCTCCAAAGTCCAGAGGAGAGAAAGGGGGGCGGGAGTGTTGCTGGCTTAGGTGGTGGGCCCAAAGAGCAGCCTCTTAACCGAGAGAAGACGCAACCATGAAGCAGGGCAGTGTGTGGAAGCGATCATGTATCATTATTGATGTCCTCATGGGTTAACAGGTTAACACACTCTGTGTATACCTGTAGATTGCTAAGCTGAAGTTAGTGTTTTAAATGTGTGTGTTTTTCCCCATATATGTTTGTAGGACAACTTAATGTGGTTACCACATCTGTTTTTTTAGTATTGAATAGGTCATGAAATGGTTTGTGAAAACTTGATACCGGTTAATGGTTTGTGAGGGTTTTTATCCTCGTGATGAAAGAAGGCAAAGTCTGATGGCAACTGGAAATGATTTAAAGACTTTACTGGCTGCTCTAAATAGTTTCAGAGCCATTTCAAAGAAATTCAGGATGGTCTTTATTCTTTAGGTAGAAAAATTGCCTGAAATATTCTTGTCCAATGATGTAAGAGTTTGCAGTTTGTGTTCATTACCTTCAGTAGAGGATCCAGTTTGAGGTGATTTATCCTTTTTCCCTCTGAATGCTATATTCAGTAGGCCAGATTTGCCATTGGGTTCTGTCTGAAGGGATCCTCATGTTTTATGCATTAAATACAAGATAGATTTAAACAGGTAAGAATTACATTCATAGATGAAGTAATGAGATAGCATGAGATAGTTTTTCCTTTTATCTCTTTAAATGTTTAAGCCCTGTGGGTAAACTTGTGGTCAGCATGTTACTGATAGAAGATACTGTGTTGTTCCACTCGCTGTTGATGGCTTCAAACAGTTGATGAGTGGTTGAAAAACATTTTACAGTTAGTTTCGGTTTAATATGAGACCAAATATTTTCTGGAGGGTTGAAATCTGGACTCTGGCCAAAACATGAGGCTGATGAACTTGTTCTCTAAACCATTTCTTGGTGGTTTCCATTTCTTTGCAACAGGAGCATTGTCTTGTAAAAAATTACATCTGATCATTCCTTTTTGGAAAACAACTTTTCAATCTGCAAAATCATCCTGTAATTTAATGCATTGATTTACTTATCACATTAAAGTAGCTCTCCAGTACCAGCAGCTGATAAGACTTCCCACGCTATGACTCCGCTTCCTCTGTGTCTAACTGTGGCAGTGATGCATTCACTTTTGTATTTCTGACTAGATCTTCAAAGACACCATGCAACTCAAATCGTGACTCATCACTCCACACAACTCAGCTGGATCACTCTGAATCAAACTTTCTTTGTTCTGCCAAAACATAATGCTGTCTTTGATTTTTTTCAGAGATGGCAACGGCATTGTAGCATATCCTCTAGACACTAAACCTGCATTGGGTAACCTTCTGGTTATTGATCTTCTCCAAAAAAAAGACTTGTTTTCTTAGGTGTTGAATTCTATTGTCAGTATTTGTTCACTCGTTTCCCTGTCTCTGAGAAATGTAATTTTTTTTTTTTGGTGGTTGTACCTACATGAAGAGGGGGCTTTGGCTATTCCAGGTCCTTTCTTTGTTATGACATCAGCTGCTGTTTCAAAGTGTTGACCTGTTCCCCTCATTGCTGATAGAGATATAGGGATTTTTGCTACCTTTAAGGTCCTGTAGATTTCACAGTAGTTCTTTGGCCAAACAAAGACCAGTAAAGTAGTTTCAGGCAGCTACCCCTGCATGATGCATATTGTTTTTGGAGCAGTCTCCTTTACCTTGGGACTCACATCGCTGTATATTGTAATCTTTCCTGGCTCTAGCTCTCCTGGTTTCATTTATGAGCAGTGGCCTTTGACGGGCTGCATCACGTGTGTCGCGTCACCAAATAATGGCTGATCATTCGTGGGAAATAAAATCCCGGGAGATGTTTTTCGAAAAATAAATACACCCAGGCATATGGTAGTTTGAATTTTACATCAAACATTTTAATCATTTTTACCTTTGCACAGGAAGACAATTTCAGTGAATTTCCCAGTTTGCAGTTTTAGCCCTCCTATTATATTCAAATTAATAAACCATTTTTGGTTTGAGGTCAGTTTGATCCCCGCAATGAAAAACTACATAAGATGTTTGTGACTGAAAGCGTTACCCCTTCTCCTCTCAGCTCATTTATGTCTCTCTACTGACCATTTTAATTGCTGAGTAAATAAACCATGACTCCCCCATCCTCCCCTAATACATCAAACATTGATTTTACAAATGATTATGGCAAAATGAATGAGACCAAATGTGAAATGAATGAGAAATTAATTTGAACATGCCCCCAGTCTTAGACAACATGACAAAAACAAGGTCAAAATTGTGGTTTTATGTAATAATTGATCCTGGGGTCAAATTGACTCAACAACTCCAGTGCTTACAACATGGGTACAGAACAGAAAATAATTTTTTGAGTTAAGTTAATGTTTTAGCCATGAAGTTAGGAAAAAAGTCTAGCTGAACAAAGTATTTTAATCATATTTTTAGAGACGTTGAACACTGAGTTGGGTCACATTGACCCGGAACGTAATAGAAGGTTTAAAACACTTCACTGCAGCAAAAGTTATTGGGTGGATGGTGGCACAGAAGGTCACAGGAATGCATCTGTTTAATTATTGGTAATTTTCTGACCAATGATTTGTTATAAAAACCATTTAAAGCATAATATGATGCCATTCTGAGCTTGGACCCTTGTGTATAAGTGTGCGTTCAGTGGACTTGGATACTTCCAACGGTCACCTGTTATTCCTGCATTACTGTGTAATTTTCTGATTGATTTCTACTTGCTATAGATTTTCAGTGGAATTCAGTAAGCAAATAATTACACAATGGCTTTGTGTTAATAATTTTTACCCACAATTTTCCAAATATGGTTTTTAGCAGAATAAGAGTGGTGCATGCTTTCTAATTCATGAATTGTTTTTAAAAAATGTCAGAGAGTGCGTAACAAGCTTCTCTGAGGTTGAAATTAAATGTAAATTAAAAACTGCCAGATCCATCAAAAGTCCTTTCAAGGGATAACTAAATGTGTTGTCCTCATTCAGGAAAAATTCTCTTTGTGAAGAGAGCTGTATGTATGTGTAGGTGTGACATTGCGCAGGATGTGTAGTTGGTAATTCTTCATAACAATTTATATCACAGGATCTGCTTACAGTCAGAGGTTTGGAACCAAATGTATAGGATACATGAATACTTATTTTGGTGTTAAGGCCACCTAAGTAGCAATATTTTTGTCATCTCCCAAATGTCAGCATGAAATGTTAATATTGCGCTCAGGGACTGTTGTTTTCCGCCGAGGTCTTAACCTATATTCGGATTATAACTCCGTATCTGTGGCACCATAATGCTTCTTAAATCGGTTGATATAATCTCTGCAGCCTGTTCTCTCAGTTCATGTGCTTTGGGAAGGTAGACGAGATGTGTTTGTGTTTGTGGACATGCCCTTTCCCTTTCCCAGATGTATTGAATTTTAATAAAACAAATAAACCGACTGAATAAAACTGCTCATAGATTCTTTGCATTTGCCATATAAATACTTGACACAACAAAATACACCATGGAAAGGTCAAGCTATAAAACTGTCAAAGGGAAATGGCCATCAATGGATTTACACTGGAACAACATTAAATGTTGCAATAGAGCAAAATATTTCTCATAAAGTGATTTGTCAGTATAAATGAATCCAATGCTGCAGAACAAACCCAAAGAGTAAAATAAATTAGATAAAATAATTTTGTACCCTTTTATGTTTCACGCCCTGGCTACCGAAGATGTTAAAGGGAAGCCAGGGCAAGGACTGGAACAGAGAATTTCATTAAATACAGGGAGTGAACATTACAAAAATAAATACAAAAGCTCCAGGAGAACTGAAAGGGAGTGTCACACAACAAAAAGGGGAAACACTGTGGCTACCTGCCCGTTAAGGGGGAAACTCAGCTTTAAATAGAAAAGGGAACATGATTAACTAAACAGAAACAGGTGACAATTATTAAGGTGGAGGGACTGAGGATAACTGAGGACTTGGTGAAGGGCGGGTACTCAGGCATAGGAATGCCTAAGGGGTGGGGTATTACATAAAGTTCACTTCAGGAATGTTTCAGTATACATTTCACAGGGAAAGAAGCATCAACATTTTTTGTGTTAAATTTAAGGCTGATCGCCCAATACGACTCTGTGTCAGCCTTCAATGAATCCATATCTCCAGTCCTCTCACTACCTGTCACTCTTAATCGAATCCTCCATGGAGACCCTTTCCCCTTCACCATGCAGAGGAGGGCAGGTGTGCTGAGCAGACAGTGTCCTGGTTTCCCATTGGTGGGGGAAGTTTAATAGGATCTAAGTGGCCCTCTGTGGGCAGGATTACAGGTAAGAAGCCCCAGACTTTGACGCTGGAGCAAATCCAGTGTGTCTCTCTTGCACTATGGACACAGATTTACAAGGGTGTCCAACCTAGGACTGAGGGGGGTTTGGCTGTTGGGGGGTTTCCTGCTTTGCTGCATTGTGAAGAAAAAAAATAAAAAATTGGAACCGGAGCACTATCCCTTACAAAATTACTTTAGCTCCGCTACTACATGACTGGATTATTCAATGAAGAAAATCTGAGGATATATTTGTTTTTCTGAAATTTTGGGTAATTATTTTTCGCTGTGCATACTCCCTCACACTGATACGACTGCCTGGACCATTTTGCGAAGGGGCTTATCTCTTGCAGAAAACCATGAACTGAGCCACAAAATCCAAGCCTGTACATTGAAAAATTGGCGCACAGCAATGTTCATTACAAAACTCAGAGCCTGTGGCAGTTTTTGTTCTGTTCGATCTTTTGTACAACTACCGCAGTCCCTTGGGCTCTTATCAGTGTTTTCTTTCAAGTTTTTTCCAATACCGTTTTTCATTCCAAATGTGATCCCTGGTTTCCATTTCTTTATTTACTATCCTAATTTTCTGAAAAGGGTTTTTTTTTGCTCTTATTTTGTATTAGAAATCTGTTCCAAGGCTCCTTTCATAACCAATTCTTCCTCCTGTCCTGCAGCCCGAGCACAATGGCTCTGCTTAAGATGAAGTTCCCCTTCCAGAAGCGTGTGCGCATGGCCCAGGCCCTCTGGCTGCTCTCCTGGCTGGCCATCCTAGCAGGGACCTTCACATTTTCACTGGGGATCTTTCTGAAGACTGAACTCCACAAGAGAGCTGAGGTACCAGAAGCGCCTGACCCCCATTTTTCATTGAAGGTGCTGTAAATGCATTTTTAATGGTAACGTCAGCGGTGCATCTGAAGCTGTCAGATGTTTATTTTTTTTTTCGCAGCCTTATAGGTGCAGTCATATGTTTTGGGAATTTAGAAAAAGCAATGCAAGAGAGCAAAGCAGAACAGATAAATGATCATATTCAGGTCCTCAATGTCACTGGTTCAAGTGCACGCAGCTGTACTCCTGTGTTCTTGGGCAAAATCCAACACAACCCCACACTACGCAAAGAAATCCTGACCTCAGAATTACAGGGTTCTAACAAACATTTTAATTGTTCTCAGAAAACAGCATGCATACTTCCCAGCAGGGAAACTGGAACATTGTAATTCTGATATCAAGTTAGATTCATTACAGATTTTTATGTTCTATCTTGTTCATTCAATAGAATTTCATAATACGAAGCTTATGGAACATTTACTCAATTTCGACCAAAATGTCAGTTGGAACCTTGTAATTCTAAGGTCATGAAATATCAAATGGTTTTATAGACCTTTAATTCACTACATGCTGAATAAAAGAATCGGGCAAGTTGTTCCCAGAAATTGAAATTCTGCTCAGTTTCATGACAGGGGAGGAAATGGAAACAGTTAGATTTCTACTAATTGAACGGTGTAACTCGTCATGGAAGCTCTTGAGACTTGTCTGATGCAGATTTGGATTTTATGCGCTTAGCTGTAAGCATGACCTCCGGTGATTATATTGACACAATACCTTCCCAAGGTATGAAGCTGTCCTTATGAGGCCTGAACAGATTTGGCTGTGATAATGTGAGGATATTCCAATGACAAAAAAAATCAATATACATGAAATAAAAACTCCTTATGTTGTCTTTTGAACAGTGTAAAAGATATTGCAAACATTACAACCTCCCTTTATATATAACCTACCACAGAGTACCAGCTACTAAATGCTTTATTCAGTGCTGTGAATGTTTGGCATTATTGATTTTTTCATTCATATTCACTTGCATGCAGGAAGACCACAGTCTGGTGTCAAATATATAGAGTCTTTAACCGCAGTCTTTATGAGGACTGGTATGGTCAGGGTGCTAACTGCTGTGCCCCATCCACAGGTGATGGATAACACAGAGATCCATGCTGTACCCAATACATTAATAGTGGCAGGTCTGGCTTCCCTGGGTATCAACTTTTTTGCTGGTAAGATCTGCCAGGATTCCCTGGACGTAGCTCGCTTCCCACGCTGGAAGACGTTAATGCAGCCCCTCTTCGTCCTGTCGACGTTCTTCACCATTCTCCTACTGGTGGCGGTGATCATGAGCTACGCCATGCAGGGCAACCTGGAGGAGTCCCTGAAAATCGGGCTGAAAAATGGCATCCGCTTCTACAAGGACACAGACACGCCCGGGCGCTGCTCCCAGAAGGAGACCATTGACCGCCTGCAAATGGAATTTCGCTGCTGCGGCAATACCAACTACAAGGACTGGTTCGAAGTTCAGTGGATCAGCAACCGTTACCTGGATTTCACATCGAAAGAAGTCAAGGAGTGAGTGTTGATCATAGGTTTGAGTTGTGACGCCCCCAATTAGTGTACATCTTTTCCCAAGAGGTAACTTTTGTACTAAATGGGGCCTTAGTCTGGAATGTCCGGTTTACCCCTAGAATTTTTCTTCGTCAAAAGGTTCAGGGTGTGTGGTGTGGGGGTGTGGAGGGAATGTTTTTGTTAATGGGGAGGATTGGTGGTAACTTGTTAGTTAAAGAAGCAAGGTGGCAGTGGATAGTAAATGCTGAAAGCCACAGATACACAGGGAAGGTCCCCATGAAGGAAACCTTGATGTCTGCAGTGTGTGCTGAAGGCTATCATTACTCAGTATTCAATAGCATCTGTTAAAGCAGGAGGGTACACAAAGGGCTCACATTGCCTGATTTACTACAGCTGAGTTTCTGGCTGGGTGCGATTTTTGTATAAGCATAGGTGTAAAAATGAAATTCAGTTTAATTAATAAAATCACTTAATCCAGGGACATTAGCAAATTAGACCCCAGTTCCCTGGTATTACTTAAAAATTTGTGTGATTTTTTTTTTTTTGAATCGACACAGCAGACAGAATATAGAGAGGGACTGTAAAAGATTGATTAGCATAAAGCAGTAAAAACCAAATTTATGTGATTCTGCACACAGCCAACAGCTGAAACAATAGAACCTATTACCCCAACAGCATTTACCTTTCAATATGAAACCGAAGTGTGATTCAGTTCTTATGCATGGTAGCTCTAGACAATGGATTTTATGAATAGGGTCATTGTATTTATTTTGATTCATGGAGTCAAACAGTGCGACACCCCTCTCTTTGTACGAATCTTTACAAACAGGTCATTATAGTATGAAGGTACATCATACCAATACAGAATACAATGTGTTGACATGCAGTTAAATTCCAGAAGGAAATGTGGACTAAATAGGAAACAATTAGCTCAGGAGGTCAGGAGATCAGGTTGATCAGAAATGGCGAAAAGGGAAATATTTAGAATAAGACACAGCCTGTATAAAGTGCTAAATGAAACGTGTCCAGCGCTAACGCTAAGAACTAAAAATATTATCGCCCCCTTCATTGACCTCCAGCCGTATCAGGAGCAATGTGGATGGCCGCTACCTGGTGGACGGAGTCCCCTTTAGCTGCTGTAACCCCAGCTCTCCCAGGCCTTGTATTCAGATCAGTCTGACCAACAACTCTGCCCACTACAACTACGAGTACCAGAGAGAGGAACTCAACCTGTTCAACCGGGGCTGCCGCCAAGCGCTGGTCAGTTACTACATGGGCCTGATGAACACCATTGGAGCTGGAGTTCTGTCAGTCTTCCTACTGCAGGTATGACCTGGGACACAGCACAGTGCTAATGTTTCTGCCCTTGAAGCTCATACTTTTACTGTGAATCTGTTGCGAGAATAAAACTTCACATTACATGCTTTACATTTCAGTAATTACAAATATTATACCTCTGCTTGCCGCTTTACCTCCATGTGACCTTCTCTTGAGAGGTAGTTGAACTAATTGGTGCTGGGCTCAGTTGGAATCTGGGAATGAGACTCTGTTGGAAACGGAATTAATCAGTATGACTCATTTGGTCGACCAATGAGAGTCATATATCTTCTCTCCTAAAACCAAAGCCTAAGTGCAATGAGGTTTACACTGTACACTGCAGGAGATGAGATGCCGTGGGAAAAGTATGTGGTTTTAGTGTAGGCTGAAGTGAACGAAAGCATTCAAAAGGCACTCATTACACTAATCTCAAGCAATACGTTCAGGTGAATTAGCTCTTTGTCATCCTATCGTTCTCAATATGTAACACTAATCTTCTGTTTGAAGTGGCTTGATAACAAATCCTTCCCTCTCCATGTAAGCTCATGCAGTCATGGAGGATGGAGCGAAATGGCTGCCGTGCACTCAGCACGTCCGTCTGTTCTGTAAGGCTGGTGGCTTCTGAGGTTAAGTGAAAGAAAGCATACAACCGGAATCCAAAATGCTATTTTGTTAACTTAACAAATTTAGACTGCTGTGTTGAATTAAATTCTGGTCAAAGTTATCATCTTCAGTTAACTCAGTTCTCATCCTCAGTTCGCTGCATCAGGGGGATTGTGGTTTTGCTATAATTGCTTTGATAACAGTCTGAACCCGAAGGCATTGTAATATGTCTGTCTCAACTTTTATTCTGCCTCATCGCCCCCCTGGTGCACTTTCCAGCTGACAGTAGTGTGCTTGTATCCCCCAAACGTTCAATAAACTTTACATCTCAATAGAGAATGAGACGTGCTTTAATCTAATCACCTGCACATCTCTTTTCACTTTACGGTTCGCCCCTCCCCAGAATCCCAGGCATTGAATATCTCACCCTCAGGAATATCACCTTTGTGTCCTAAAAAATCCCACATATTCTAAAATATTGAGTTTTTTTCCTCCTCCGTTTCTCCACATATTAATCCCATCACTCTCTGGTTGAAACACCAACACCGTCTTTGATCGTTTTGAACATTTACATGCCAATATATGCAAAAGCATACGTCTCCTAGCCTGACACAGGAAAGATTGTTTTTAGTTTTTATTACCTTAAGCACTGGCCCTCTAAAAATGTTTGTGTGCTACCATATTTACCATCTACCCCCGTGGTCGTCAACCCTGGTCCTGGAGGGCCGGAGTGTCTGCTGGTTTTTGACGTTACTCTGCACTTAATTGATGAATGAAAGCAGTTCATTACACACTTAACTCATCTCACCTGGTGTCTTAGGTTTAAATAGGGTGGAGAAAACCAAACTCAGCACACCCTGTGCTGTTAGCAATACTCCTGCACTAAGGGAATAATAAGCCAATCAATCAATTACCAGGAACTACCCACAAGACTCCTAGAGCCAATTAAACAGACATGCAGGTTGTGACAGAAGTCTAAGTGGAAAACAAGATTTGTCAGTGTAGTTGAATATTGAGCATAGTTCTAATCCGGACAAAGTAGAGGTTCAAAGTAAAGATGAAAGTGTATAGGGCAGGGGTAGCAAGCCCTGATCTTGGAGAGCCACAGGGTGTGTGAGTTTGGTTTTCTCCACCCTATTTAAACCTAAGACACCAGGTGAGATGAGTTAAGTGTGAAATGAACTGCTTTCATTCATCAATTAAGTGCAGGATAACATCAAAAACCAGCAGACACTCCGGCCCTCGAGGACCGGGGTTGACGACCACTGATCTACCTGCACCATGCCGAGACTTTAATTCTCCTATCTGTAGACTTCAGTGCTGGTGAGCCTGCGATACCTACAGACCGCCATGGAGGCCGTGGTGGGGCAGGAGAACCCTGAAATCGAGACGGAAGGGTATCTTCTGGAGAAGAGCGTGAAGGAAACCGTCAAGGAGTTTGTGGACTTTGTGCGCAGGTTTTTGCAGCCCACACAGGTGGATGCAGCATCGGCAGAGGCAGGAGATGGGGAGAAGACAACCACACCCGCAAGCTAGAGGGGAGGTACTGGGTGGAGAAAAGCACTCCAAACCCTTTAGAGATATCTCACTGGCTACCCACACTTTCATCATCCTTCTTACTATTGCAGTTACAAATGCCAAGTGACTCCAGGCCACATCTGGGCCAATTCTGGCCTAAAGTTAGCTGGTGCCAGAGGAGATATGGCCTGGACTCACTTGATATTGATGCTGATTTATTCCAGTTTAAGTTAATGCTGATAGGCACACATCCTACCGCTCATCGCCATATATGAGCACACCTGCGTCAGCTCACATTTGTAAACATGCTGGTATGCACAGTCCAGCAAACAGACACATACGTGTGAACTCAAGCACGGGCATGTCCCATCGTGTGATAAGCAAATGGTCCCTCAAAAATTGATATCTGCAGGGATTTCCTCAAAGTGTATTCAACACAATCTGATCAGCGATTCCATGAGGTAGATTCAACATACGCTTTTCCCATTCAGAGGAAACATCATGGTTGAATTTCATATGGTGACATCAAAAAGGCTGAACAAATGCAATTAAGCAAGATTGATCCTTACAAAATTTTTGGTCATGTAAAATAACTTCAGGCAGTTTCCCTCCTCCCTCTTTTTATTTTGTATGCAGGCAGTAGCGTCCCAAACCGCTCAACCCCAGGATGCTTCATTGTAAAAGGACAGAAAGAAAAATGTCAAATACAACACAAAAACCTATTAAAGATTTAAATTCAACTGCTTCTTTGAGTTCAGTCATTTTTTATTGGCATTCCCTCTATTTGTTTGATGACTTTCTTGTCTGGATAAAATGAATCCAGCAAGTTTTAATGAGGTGAGTAATTCAGTTTTGAAAATGTAATGATTCCTTTGTCCATTTTTATTTTTTATATTTATATATATTTTTTTTGGGGGGGGGGGGTCGTACACTATTCACCTCTCATCTCTCTTCCCTCCATGTTTATTCTTCATCAGTCATTTGTACATCCTTTCTTCTTTTTTTTCCTTCCTTCAGTGTCAGACATACAGCATTTTTTTGGGATGAGCCTGTATTCATTGCTTTATAAGTAAAGTCCGCACTTTCTGAGGAATTAACTGTGTTATTGAAGGTCCCTTTTGCAATACACTCCAGAATTGCATAGGTAGGAGTGAAATGTAAGCATTTGCAGTCTTCATTTTGGTGAGATGAAAACCATACTCCTCATCATATTTTCAATGAAGAATTACACTTTTTATGCTGTATTTTTCCTCAACCATCCCGCATTCTGTCAGTAGAATTGGGGAGAGGGATAGAACTATGAAGACCGGTGACCGATATTCCTGTTCTGTTATAACGCCTTATGAACACGGCCTGCACTGCTGCCAGAGTAATAACGTACACGACGTGGGAGGGAGGTTGCAACATACTTGCAAGGGATTAATACAAGGCATGAGAGATACAAGATTCCAACAGATGAAATAGATCTGAATGACGGTTATGGGCGTCATAAAGTAGGCCCTGTTTAGGATAAGGAAGCTTACGCTCGCGTTGCATTTGCTAACCACTACATTACAAAAATAAGACAAAACTAGAGCACTCGGCAACCGAGTACATGTATCCCCTGAAGGCCCCCCAGTTGGGCCCAGATGGTCCCAGAGTACCCAAAATCAATAGGTGTCGTGAACTTACCATAATACATGTCCCTGCAAAATTTGAAAAGAATCGGTGCTCTTATGTGGGCTGTAGAGCGTTCACAAGAAAATCTCTGCGGACGCGGCGGACGCACACGCGTGACGAGGCCAAATCCCTAGTATCCTCGATCCGAACTCGTTCGTGGGATACTATAAAATACATCGCATATTGTACTAAAAACACGGACGCTCACAACAGTGTTTAAGTCGTCGCGATGGGCAAATGTGAAGGTCCCCCTCTATATCACTTCTAAACCGTAGATGTAAGTTGAAAGTATTTTGAAAATGGTTGAAGTCACGCTTATAAAATTCAGTCAATATTGAAAGCACAAAAATAAGTCTAGGCGGGAAAGGCTTGTTTAGCATGGCAACACTTGTTACAGCGAATTAACTGTGCACTAGGTGATATTTTATGGGACCTAGGCTATTGAAACGTGTGGGAGAACAAAAAGAAAGTACAATGTTTTCATTCTCTCGCAAAGGTTTCATGAACCCTCACTGTTCACAACTGACTTTAGGCCTGTGTAACGCACTTTTCTGAGCCTTTGGAATATTTCATTTTAATGATGATCACAATATGCTCTACCCCCAAACCCATAGCCAGATGGCGCCACGACACAAACCATTTTTTTTATCAACCTGCTCAGGAAAACGGCTGTATTCCTTTTATGCCTAGGCCTATACAGCTTTTTAAAGATAAGTTTTCCATCAGTTGTTTGACATTTGTCGCTGAGGAAATTAAACTGTAGCCTATCTGACAAACGAAAAAAAGTTTAAAACGGTGTCTCATTTAAACTCTGTATCAGGAATAAGACAAACACAAATAAATACAGGCTAATTGATGTACCAAAACAGATAATGTCATAGATAAGCAACGTAGTACGTTAACCATTAAAAAAAGGTGTATTCTCTAATTTGTTTAGCCAAATACCTCTCAATACGGTATGCATTGCTACTGAGTCCTCTTAAGGCAGCGTTCTTTTTCAGTTCTGAACAGGACATTTTCATCAGGAAGAAAACTGTTGCAATACAGTATCTTATTCCGGTGTGGTTTTGTCTGTGCCTGTGACTAATGATGTAGCGTGAGGGAGATCTAGCGACAATGTCGCGATGTGTATAGATTGACAACTATTTAGCACTATTTTAATTTGATTGCACTAGTTATGAATAGGAGGTGATATTTGGCAAGTCGATGAACGGTCACTTTCTGCTAAAAGAGAACGAACATTGAGCTCATGGCAGAAATGGATACACATTCTTTGGAGATTCTTGATGAGTTCATGAGGAGTGCGCTTGTCACCTGGGTATGTTTCTTCAAATTTCATAAGATATGACTTATTTCTTCAGATGTCTTTGCGTTTAGGAGAATTTATTCAGAAATAAGTTCTCTGGTTTTCTATTTTCTTTTGAGAGGTTAAATATTCCCAAGGAAAACAAAAATGTGTTGCCTATTTGAATATGGAAATGAATTTTCCCCTCGGTTATGTTGGTAATTTATTTAATAGGACATGTAGAGTAATTTTCCACGGCAAAGAAACTTTGCTGTTTATAGAAGGCGCTTCTGCTTTTGGCAGTTTCCCCTGAACATGTTCCGCTCTTTTAGCGAGCAATATCTGTTGATTTTCGTCGAGGGAAAGAAATTTCACTTTCCCTTGTATACATTCTGATTAATCTGTTTACAAGGCGCTTGATAACTATAAGACCTCATTGCTTTAACGCCAGACTTTCTTCGTTGACTTCGAATTTTGAATACTCACGTCACCTTAAGATCATTGGAGGAAGTTATCGTTTGTCATTAAATCTAAAGTAGGGGTCATCAGGAGTGGAAGATGTAGCCAACATACCTAAGAACAGCACCCTGTTTTGAAATATTTCAAATTGCCTTTATCCTTTAGGTGCATCTGTTTGACAATGTAGTTGATGGAGAAAGGGATGGGCCAATGACCACACAATACCTGGAAGTGAACTCCAACTCCCAGCAGTCGCGGCAGAAGTACCTGCGCCTCACGAATGGAATATTCCTCAATGAGGTCATGAGAATAATGTGAGCCAGTTTTCTCTCAAAATTCTTCCTACTGATGACATTTTTTCCAAGCAATGCACGCCAGTCATTCTCAGTTGTTGTTTCAGATTTCAAGCAACTTGTAGGCCTCAACTGAAGACAAATTTCAAAATGTACTTTCCAAAATGAAAGCTACTAATCACATTTTTTTTTTAGCAAGTCAGCCTAATACCTTGCAATGGTAACTGAAAGTATGACGGGGAATATGCTGCAAGTGGACTTAGCAGAATGCACTAGTTGGACCTTCTGCAGAATATTTGCCTTGCGTGCGCATAGTTTTTTCATCGGAGAATGTAGCATAGCTTATACCAGTTCCTTTGAAAGAGGTTCTCTATCATGTGTGCGATGAAGATTGTTGTTAACTGACTGGTGCTCGGTGAGGTTTAACAGTTCAGAAATGTAAAAGACCTGATTACAGGCTTTTGGTTATTTCTATACATTTCACTTTGTTACCACTGTGAATGTGTATTATGTCACTGTGATATATAATGGGACTGGCACTGCTCTCAACCACAACAGAATTTTTTGAAAATACTTTTTATTTTTGTAGCTTGACTCAACAAACATTGGGCTCCAGAAGTTTTAGACCCCATTGAAACCAGATGATATTTCACGAAGAAATATTTGAGATTCTGCTCTATTTCTTGGTCAGCAAATATAAGCAAATTAGTGGAATTGATCATGTTAACCTTTTGTATGAAAGGCCAGGTCTCCTTGAGCTTAATCGTTTCCATTGAAATATGCATTCAGATGACGCCCAGGGGGATTTTATCAAATAATTTGTTGCTGTTCAAAGAAAATCAACTGGCTGCCATTGTTCTCCTGTTATAAATATTTCTTTGCCTCAAGTTTCCAACAGAACATCGATTGCTAAGCAGCACTGTGATTGTTTGAAACACGGCATCAGAACTAAGTGAAAGTGTCAGAAATCAAATTGTTATTCTAAGCAAAGAGGAGCATTTCTCTGAGGGGAAAGCCAGGGTATTTTGCAGTGCATTTGGCATCTATATTGTCTCTGTATCCGTGCAAAGTCAAGGAGACCTCAGTCGAGCCGTGATACCCTCTGATCTATATTGCCGCCGTTACATCCGATCCTCACCGCTCATGTAATTGTGCAGTGCACGTATTTGTGCATTTCCCCCAGGCTATGGTGTACTGTCCACCTACTGGAACATGTCATGTTGTAGCAGATTGAATATTGATCTATAACTGTGCCAATTTTCACCGGGCCTGTTTCTGTTAGAATGTTCCATTGCCAAGGCGTGATGTTGAGCACAATTTGTTCAGTGTCATCATGAAATGCGGGGTAGGCTTAGGCATACTCTGGTGTTGTTCTTTTTCCATTTTTAAAAACGTTATGAACCTGCCTCACCTCTGTTCATCTGAGGTTAAATTTGAGATGACACTGTTGGTGAATCTGGAAATTTCTCATGTATATAAATCAGTTGTTCATGGGTGGATGGTAGACTGGTTATGGTCAGCTATGACTCATTTTGAATTTGTTGCAGCTGCAGATACTTTTGACTGGTATGCAGCAAAGATAGCCCCACCATATGTCCTGCCAAGTTTGATTAGATGACCAAGGTGGTAAGACAGACCAGGAGATTGAGTTTATGGTCAGAGTATCTCCTAAACTTGAAAATACGTAGCTATAGAAAACCAATAAATACATGCTAGCTGTCCCAGTGTTAGCATGGCTAAAAAATTCTGCTATTCTGTTTTGAAAATATTCTTTTATTCTTCATTGCATTTCCAGTGAATATTACTATGACCAAGCTACCAGCAATTTCTATCCAATTTCTCGTTCCAGTGATTCAAACCCTAAAGTGGAACAAATTTGCCGGAACGAGAACAATGACGAGGTCCTGAGGGTACAAAACTTCTCTGTCCTCAACCGACACTTGAGGTCCTACTATCAGGTGAGTGTTGGAGAGCAATGAATTCTGGGAGTGGGAGGGAGATATTAAGGAACTGCTGACCACACAGGAATTATTGATGATACATTAATACATGCTGGCTTGAAAAAAATGCTTATGTCGACCCAAAAAATGGGATCTGTGGGTTGCTGATGTGAATGTCTGGCATAACTTTTGTCCAAGGCCTGTGGGTCTTTACCCATGAGATATACTAGGTCAATCTTTTTATCTGTCTGCTTTGCATCATTGCTAGATTCTATTTTTCCCCATTTATTCCCACCCTGAATACAGCCAAACTGTTTAGCCCTGCTTTGATCTATTCAGGGGGATGATGCCGCGGCACGTAATTCTTCCGACTCAACCATCAATTAGCATATATTTGGCTTGTACATCGACAAGCGCTCGGCCAACTAGGAGTGATCACAAGAGAGCAATGAGACTTACAAATTTTTACCGGCGTAACCACTGTTAGCCTTGGCGAGGCTCTGCCTATTTTAGCCTCGCCCATGCGGACCTTCAGCTACAACTGGTGTGGCTAGGATTTGAACACCCAACCGCCGGGCTCGTTGACAAATGTCTCAGCTGCACATGGTAAAATTTGTTCAGGGTGAACAGCATTTTGCGCTCCTGATGAGAATATGTTCAGTGCGCAAAATATGTCTCTGGATTGCATTTTCTGCTGATAGAGTACAATATATAGGCATTTACAAATACGTAAAAAACTTCAAGCGTCCTGAATTCATGCCATTTTATCTTTGCTGTTAATTACTGGGGCTGTTGTCCTAATGGTGCATTTCACACAACCTGAGACTAGAGTTAATACATGCGGCCGGGATATACAGCAGTACTGTGATTACTGTAGTGTGTGGAGATCGGGGAAGGTGAAGGGTGAATGGTTTCAGAGAGTTCCGCGAAAAGGGTGAGTAAGAGTTCGGGGAAAATATGAAGGTGAAAAATACAAACTGTTTGTCAGGTTGATTGAGAGGGGTCATGCTGGAGGAGGAATATTTCCTTGTTGTGAAATGAGGTGACGGGAACTGAGGAAGGAAAGGGCAGATACGTCCCACACTGCAAGGTTGCTGGCAGCAGTGTCTCGTGCTCTTTCATTGAATCACGATTTCTGAATGTGCTGTTGGAGTGGCACTATAATCTATAGCTATTGAGAATTGCTTTGAAAACCACATTCTGCCGACCGGCTGTGATAGACTCAAATTGTGGCTGTGCGGGTTTTGGAAAGCAGCATTGTGGGGGCTGCTGGGATGAGTCATGGCTCATGTCTGATAAAATTAAATGTTCCGTGTCCGCAGCATCCTCCGGCCTTTAGCTGTTTATATGCTAGCATGCAGTGAGGTTTGTAAGTGTTTGGACGGGGCCACAAGTTTCAAAGGGCTGTCATGTGCGCTTGGCTCTCTTGATATAGTTGTAAATAACCTTGAATTAAAGCTGACAATCCACACTTCATCCATGGGAATTAGCCATCTCCAACTGGTGTCCTCGTTCAAATAGTACAGATGAACGTCACAATGTTCTTTCGTGTATGGATAACTTGTTTGCACTGCCATGCAAAAACTTTGTGAAGAAATGAAATGGATTTTATTGGAAGAAAAATTAATTTGCCAAATATTCTGGTATATTCACCGACAGATATATGTTGTTCTTCAGTTTTCCCTGTGGTTTCAAACCTAGTGCACCTTCAGAGAATATGAGAGTATGTTAGTCTATAATGGAACTGTGGTTACGGATGCGAATGAAACTTTCTTGCGAATTGGACCTCAGGGGTCTGTTGTTTTCAGGGAATCAAATTGTCTTCTCTTGTATAAATATTGTGCTTTTACCGAGAATTTGATGTGGTCCTTTTTACGTTTGTTTTATTTTTTGTCAGATTATTGATTTTTTTCTGGCAGGTGTATTTATAATGACACTTGGATTTTGGTGTGTCTCTTCATGTTGGCGTGTTTAAGTGGGACTTAAACAGTGTAGTGCATGGGCACATGAATGTGATGCAAATTTACTCAAACCTCGTGCAAGTGCTAAACCTTTCATAGCATGCAAGATAAGTTACATTGGCAATGATTTGTGCAAAACAAATACCCTGGCCAATCACTGGCCATATTATTGGATATCTTTTACCGTAGAATTTTGTTCATTGTTGAACTCTTCATGTTTTGCATAGTCTTTATGAAATTAGTTGTGTAGTTCTGCCTTTCTGTAATTATGTCTCTCCCCTGGAGGGAGGGGAGACATAATTTTTTGTACGGTTTCCTGTCCACGTCGGCGTTCCAACAGTTTTCAGCCTGTAACTCGGAATCCGTTTAAGATATTTACATCAAACCTTGCACATTCTTTCAACATTGTATGTAGATTTTATTGTCTGTGAACATCAAGGGGGGGGGGTTACATTGGGGTGGGGGGAGACATTTGATTTTTTTTGCCTTAAAAACAATCTCTAGTTCATTTCGTCCTTTGAATTTTTCTGTAGTATTTTGGAAACACTGTAAAAGGCAAGTGATAGGATAATTAGCGTTAAATACCAATTCATTAATTATGACTCAGTACTGAGACATCTGCTGAATAATGGTGATACCTGAAGAAAGTAGAGACTTCTGGTTACTGCCTCACATCTTAATTAAAGTCTTATTCAGGTATTAATTAAGATGAGTCACAAGATGCTAATTTTTGTCACAATATTTTTCTTTCATCATGTTATGTGACAGTGAAACCTTACAGCCAAATGTAGAATTTGACATTTAATATACCATTTTTTCTCTGCAGCACACTCCATTTATATTAATATTAATATGCTTGTCTCTAGTTTTATGCATTTTGGCTCACGTACTGGAATTAATATTGACAAGATCATTCAAGGAAGCTATGTGTCTTTTTCGTACAGCCAATAATATTCATTACGGCTGACTCAGAGCCTGTAGTTTCACTTCTTACATTGAATTTTCTGGTCTCTGAAACCTTAGAAACCAAGGGTACATTCAGAGTATGTAATTATCCTCAGCTGATGCGTGTACCTCGGAGGAGATACAATGGTTGACTGTGATGAGTCTGTCTCATATTGATTACATTTGTTTCAGCAATGGGCTTCTGTGGCTCTCTTTTGAATATTATACATGCGCTTGATATATGAGGGCAAATAACACTACCGACCCCGTCTAACACATCAGTGTGTGAATTCTAGTAATTCGAGTTTAGTCTCCACTGACGAAAAAAGCTATCATCGAGTAGCCATTTTTTGAGCTTTGCGCTCCCCCGGAACAGAGAGTCAGATGACCCCTCCCTTCCCTCTTTTTTAGCTGTTTGTGGTGTTGCAGTTTCCAGAGATACTTGTCCGCAACTTGCCATCGCATCATTTCCTGTCATGTACCTAAACTTCCCCTTTGTTCAATCCTTGTTTGGTTTTATATCTGTGCTTAAATCTCCATGAAGTAAAAAGTTTTACATTGAGCTCTGCACTAGAATTAACTTTTTGGCTCATTCACTAAATCATACCATATTTCAAACAAACAGATAATAGTATATGCTTCTATATTACTACATATTTCATTTTCCTTTTTACAGAAACCTTACTCCAAGTGTTTATGTGTTTGAATAATCTGCAACTTCCCCTCTCAACTCTTGCGTTGCTCATATCGTGAACATTTAGTTTGGGTATTTTTGAAAACAGTTTTTACATGTCAATAGCCCATTTAGCACAAAAGCTTCCCCCCACCAAAACCAGAGCCATGACAACTACCAAACCTGCTTCAGATTTGACGGCACCACCTGAGACATCAAGTGGTAGGCGCACTCACGTGAAATTATGCTGAGGAAAATGTATTAATTCCTCATGTCCCCGGGCCCTACATGACTCCAAACCTCACACATTTGCAAATGTAATGTGCAGCTGCATATATTGTGAAAAGTGTTGTTAGAGAATGGCCTGAGGGAGAACCATCTCTTCTCTAAATTAAGATTTCGTATAATAACTCTACTCTAATAGGCTTGGGAGGGGTAGGGAAGCTGTCCTGCATTTTCAACAGCTCATTCAATATGTTTTTATGTATTCCTCAACTTATGTCAGTCCAGCAACTGAACAGCTGGCTACATTATGCAACTCATCGGTCTTATGGGGTCATGGGCGTGTGACACTTTGCTTATTTGTTCAATCTTGCACACTACATAGGTCAAAGTGTGTGGATACTTTACGGAAACCCTGGTGACATGCAAGGAAAATGACATTTCTAAATTCTAAATGTCTGATTTTTGAAATGTATTTGGAATTAATTGATCAGTGTGGCCTGATAGGATAGAATTTCAGCTTCCATTCGAGGGTATTGCAATTCAAATCTGTCTTGCCATTAGAATTTTGTAGTACTTTGTGTACCCCTTCACACCCTTCCTTACCGAAGGTTCCACTGAAACTAATTTTAGGTGTGTGCCTGTGTGTGTATGTGTGGGGGTGGGGGCACGTACAGAAAGGGCAACAATTTCCATGTTGTGTAACAGACATATAAAAATACCCTTGAATAGAAGATGAAAGTCTGTCCTATCAGCCTCTGCTAACCAACTCATTCCAAATTCAGTTAAAATGTAAAGTACATAGAATTTTAAATGGAATAAAATAGTTATAAAAATAGAGCAAAACAGAATTTTAAAATGTCAATTTATACATGTTAACGAGGTCCACACCCGTTTATGTATTTATTTTTGTATTTACATTCTCAGTTAATGACAGCACTAGCACTGTTTTAGAAATATATATTTCATTGACAGAACATAAAATAACAGAGATTACGATATGTAACGTGTAACATCAGTGCTGCTGTCACATAGCGCAATGTTGATTGTTTCTCACTTGGTGTGTGTATATTAGCATACTCAAGCTAAGGGATGCAGCACTGATTTAAAACCTCTTCAACCCCAATGACCCCTAGAGGTGATGCCAGCATTACAAGATTTACATAAGTGATCCTTCACCCATTTGGCTATGGTGTGGAAAGAGTTTTAAGTTATTTCTGTTCATTAGTGATCCCTAATGAAGATCATTAATGAACATTAGTGATAAGAGTTTATGATGGGTAAGGTTTCCTTCATATATACAGCTGCTACAGAATGGAATATGCCACCTTTTGAAATAAAAGAAGTGCGTAACACACAAACATTTAAGAAAAAGGTCAGGCGCAAGCTGTTAGATAAGAACTCTAGATAATGCCTTGGTTATTTTAAAGAGCTGACCCTATGTTGAGCACTGCTACCAATTTTTCCTCATTTAATTAAATGATCTTGTACCTTGAGCGTGTGGACTTTAAGAACATCAGGGACTGTGATGGAAATAAGTTCTTTTTTATGGACTTTTTTATGTTACACCTGACAATGTTTCACGTGTTTTCTGTTTTTATAAACACTTCTATCTGTAATCATCAATTAATCTAAACTAAATTAAACTAAAATCAGTTCCTTGTCTTGGTTCCATTGGTTTTGGTCATGTTTATTCTCCTCTTTGTGCATTATCACGCGTTTGTCCTTCAGGAAGACCTTCAGCAGTTGCTGCTGATGCCCTTACCAAATGTGGCAGTTTTGGGGCGTGACCCTTTAACAGGTACCTCTCATAATTTCCGATAATCATCACTGAAACAATTCTTTAACTTCCGGCACATACTCTGGTCACAGGTCTAGTCATCACCCTTTTCAAGCGAACTATTGAAGGTGGATGCTAAAAGTAACTCACTGAAGCACTCTCTGAATTAGCATCAACTCATTGACTTGCCCTCATAATTTTCTATGACATTACTGTATACTGAATTAGCTTTCACTGCCTGTTTAAAGGGTTTGAAAAAAAATGAATACGAATAGGAGTCCCTGCATCTGTCTTATGCTTTACCTCAGACCCACCCTTGCCAGCAACCCAGTGCCCATGATACTGTATTTTGTGGAGTACACTGCAAGTCTTTGTGTGTGAGAGAGGCTGATGTTCAAATCCCAGCTCTGACTCAGAAAATCTGCTATTGAGTCACAATCAGTATACCACCCTGTTTCTGCTACACACCCAACCTCTCATCTGCGGCAACTTCTGTCTGATTTCAGTTCATCCTTAGTCATTTTACTCAGTGTCATTGGCAAACTGTATCTGTGTGTTTGTGTATATTTGATCACACAGAAGCTGCTGTGGAAGAGCTCAGGAGGTTACTGTTGCTGTTGCTTGGCTGTGCTGTACAGGTTTGAGCCTAAATTTGCATGATTGCACAAATAATCATTAATATGCAGTTATTATCCACATACTAACTGTGTTTTATACCTTACTGCAATAAATGTAAACAATGACTCACTGAACAGCAATTCATTGCTTATCTCTTTTTGTAAATCACTAATCTTCTACAGTGTGAGAGGAAAGAAGAGTTCATACAGCAAATACAGTCACTTGACATCGAGACTCAAGCTGCTATCGCCACCTGTATTCAGGAGGTTAGTACTGCACCCAATAATTTCTTGAGCTGAAAATTTCCCACATTGGGTTTAAAGTGCTTGAAAGTCTGAAAAAAAGATACTGAAACAAGACCTTTGTCATTTTGTAGGTCTTAGTGAGCAGATAAAGAAAATGCAAAAATAAAAAAAATCTGTTGGGGAATTTTTGGAGAAAATCCATTTTTATGTGGCAGTCATCTTGAATTGCAAAATCCTAAGGGGTAAATAATTGCAAGCCATCGTGTTTTTTTCAAGAGTTTGAGTTATTAGATAATCATACCACTGGGTCAGATTGGTGAAAATACAATGTGGTTACCATGGTAACCAAATTTATTGTCAAAAATATGAAAATATTAAACCCCTGAATATAACCAATCTTGTTGCTCAAAATGTTGGTCAGCTTTAGTCCAATAGTCCAAAACTCTCCTTTTGTGTGGTAGGAACAATTGGCAGCTGATTACATCATGTATAAAAGGCCTTATCATTCATTACCTCAGCTGGAGTGGAAGTAATGCCCATGTCGTTTCCATCATTATTCCTACTTGGGAGTTAATGCAGCTTAAAGGTTGCATAACCTTCATAAAAGCCAGAGCATATGGAAGATAGGCCTTTCCATGACTGACGACCCACTATTATGGATCACAGCGAAGCTCGCTCAAGAATTTGTTTGCTTTGCTTTCGTGAAGGGAGTTTCTCCATTGTGGGTGAAGTTCACCTCATCAAAATAATTCAGGATAACATAATATCTCAGTATGACGTACATGACCGCCTTTTACCTACATTACTTTGTGACTCTTGTAAAACAAAGGTTTTTAAGATGAGGCAAGGTAATCTCGACCAAAAATTCAACTGTCTGTACCAACTGGAAAAGGTAATTGAAGGCCAGTGTTGGATCAGCCCCAGAGTTCAGTCTTGTGACTATTTGATCTGCCAAGTGGCGAAAGCCAATGGATTCAAGGCCAAGCAGATACAAGGCAGCCTCAAAAGAGGGCGTCCTGAGACTCTGAAGAGCAGGACACCTCTTTCAGGCTGTGTGGACTGTTTTAGCAGAATATACAGAGGCTGTGGACACAGTGGATGGGAAGACCATGTTGCCGACTTCTGCGAGGCCTATGCGAAACTTAGCATCTCGATCACACCCAAATTCCACATCATCAGAGACCATTTGGGTGAGTTCTGTAAGTGCCATGGTTGTGGATTGACTAGATATTCTGAGCAAGCTTTCGAAGCAGTTCACGCTGACTTCTCAACATTCTGCATTTTCTTTATCTGATCACTAAGACCTACAAAATGACCTAGGTCTTGTTTCAGTATCTTTTTTTCAGAATTTCAAGCACTTTAAACCCAGTGTGTTCCTCTGCTGGTGAAATATTCGACACCCTTGCAACATTTCCACCCCTGCAATTTTTCAGTACTTATTACCATAGAACAAGAACAGGGAACCCCGTGCCTGGAGTGCCGTATCTCTGCGTCTTTAAAATGTCTCTCCTCTATAACACAATTGAATCAAATGATTGTAGCTTGTGAGGAGCTTGGATAACGACTCAGTCATTTGAATCAGGTTTGTTAGAAAAGAGAGACAAAGCAACATACAGGGCTATGAATCTCTTGGCACAGGGTTCCCTACCCCTGGCATAGAACTAAAGCAGAGGTGTCACTTGTTTCAGGTGATCAACCATTTGGGAAGATTTAATTTCTTACCTGATTAGACTGTATTCTGGTAATTATTAGCTCAAGAGGGTAATTCGCCATTGAACATGCAGCTTATATTCAATGATGAATACGGGTTGGTGAGAAAACCTGCTGGGCAGAAGAGGGTTTGGCATAAAGGCTTATAATTCTTGCTTTATAGTTGTCTGATTAAACAATGACGGGAAGTTATTGACTGCCAGCATTGTGTTGTGTCATGTGCTATATAAACTCCCGAGCACTATACTCCTGACTTTTACTGCTTACCATGGGTTAATGGCGTGTTTAGGAATCTCATTTAAATGGTCTCCCCTCAGGTCACACAGGACCCCAGCAATGTTTTACCCCGCCAGTGGGGGGAGCTGTGCGCAGTGGAGGGAGCCGAGCTGCAGGCGCTTTTCAACACGATGGCGCAGCACATCCAGACTCTGCTCTTCCAGCGAGATTCACACCTCGAGGTGGGGTGGGGTGGGGGGCCAAGGCCGCCTCAGATTACCCTCAGCAGCGCAGCAATACAGACCTGTATAAGCTTCAATAGCACTCTTTAGCGCCATTTGAGCCGTGCCTTGACAGAAGTCCTCCATCACTTACCTACACCTGCCTCCCTCAGATTTATCCATAACTCTCCACAACACTAAGTGCCCGGCGCTGCTCGTCCTATTTACTGTGTAAGCACTTGTCTGCTTCGAAGCACAAGGGAGACAGAGCTGAAATTCTTGGCGTCGCTGCAATTGTGCCGAGCACCCTCCATTCCCCTGTGCTTATATCACCATTTGTTTCTGCCGCTCTCCTAGAGGATAGCAGAGCTGTATCAGCAGCACACTTTAATGGAGAGGAGCCCCTCCCCCAGCACGTACCTCGACACCCCGCAGGGCCTGGCGGTGCAGCTGGCCGACAGCCGAGCCAAGTTGCGGCGGATGAGGCAGGAGCTGTAAGTGCCGGGTTGGCGTATTGGATCAGGGTGACCGCAGAATGTGTCAAATTCAAGCGCAAGGAAATAAAAGTCCGTACACGTGTTTTGATACAGTGGCTAGGAATTAGCGAATTAGTGCTCTTCTTTAGCCTGATGGTTGTAACTGATAGGTGTCATCGGCTGGTTGAGTTCTTGGGTGGAACAGACTTGGGGCTCGACCTCTGAACTGCACACTTCTCGATTAAGTTCTGCCATTTTGAGCCTGTCATTTCAGGAGTGTCTTAAAATGGCCGTGGAATGGAAGAGACCTCTTCTATTGTGTGCTTTTACATTGCATTACATTTATTGGAATGATTTGAAATATGAGATTTTTCAGTTTTTTTAATTATTTTTGTTTCTGTGGTTATTAATATTGGCAATTTATTTTATGCGAGCATGGATATTTTGGATTTATACAAACTTCTTCCTGTCTGAAATTTTCCCAAAGGTTTGTTTAGCAGCTATTCGGCGGTTTGTGGTCATTAAAAAATAAAACCTCGGGTAACACCACAGCAATGTATAGTGATGTTATATGTTGATAAATTGAAATATTTTTAAAGAATTGCAAAAGATATCAGTGCTATATATCACGCTGCGGCATCTTTATCTTATTTCACAATCTGATTCAGATGGAAGTATCTTCACTCCCAAGGCAACAAGTTGACATGGGAAGATATTACAGATTCATTCAGTGCAGTAGTTTCAGACTACCTGCCTCATAGGGAATAGTTTCAATCCAAAATAGAATCAGGAATATTTTTAAAGAATAATTTGGTTCTAACATCAAACCTCTGGAGGCATACTACCCTGGTACAAGCTACTTTATTATTGTGGATACATTCAAAAAAATTTTCAGATTTATACCCTCTGGAAAAAACACTGGAGTACACGTTGCTTTGGAGTTACTTGAAATTTTAGTCTCTAGGCTACCAACCCCCAAGCGCCCTGATTTAAAACTTCAGTTGGCCAGCAGGTTGGCAGAAATTTCTTCAGATGTCTAAAATACCCCTCAGTGCAAAAAATCCACCTGGGCCAAATGAAAAACATACAGTCGAACTGAAATTATATACAAAAAAGTTGGTTTTAATACCTCTCAGTACTACACAAATCCGTTTATCCAAAGCAGCTTACAGAAGTGCATCCGTAAAGGTGTAGGCAAGGAGCCGAGCCAATGCCGAGACATCACTGCCACAACAGCTAGTGGTTGTAATATATAAACCTGCTACAAAAAGCTAAGTGTTATATACTCAGCAACAAAAGTTTCTGTGACACCATTTATGTGTATGTTATAAATGACACGCAAAGATCTCAATGCAATCAATATGTTTATTTAACAGGAAAAACACTGACTTTTCAGTGCCAACGTCACTCAAAACGAAAAATGTCATTTTCATGCGTCATGAAGCACTTGTCTGACATCTAACCAATTGTGAACTTCACACTTCAAGACCGGGTGTGACTTCCTCGTGCCATGATGCAAGCAACGCATCTCCGGCGCATGGACCGAATCAGATGTGCCAGAAATTGCTGTGGGATGTCATTCCAAATCTGACGTAGACGTTGTCGCAATTCCTGGAGTGTAGCTGGCGGGTTATCCAACCGCCGCAAATGTCGATCCATCTCGTCCCAAAGATGCTCGATTGGGGACATGTCTGGGGATCTGGCTGGCCATGGCAGGACATTGACATGTTGTTGCATCAGATACTGCTGTACAATCCTTGCAACGTGTGGTCTGGCGTTATCATGTTGCAGCGTTATTCCGGGACCATGTTGCATCAAAAACGGTACCACCAATGGCCGTAGCACTTCATCGCGATATCTTTGACCTGTCAGATTTCCATCAATAACAAGCAAATCTGTTCTGTTTCTAGCCGTGATCCCTCCCCAAATCATGACACTACCACCTCCAAAACGATCAAATTCCTGAACACAGTTGTTGGCATAACGTACTCCACGTCGACGGTATACACGTAAACGACCATCACATCGGTTAAGCATGAATCTTGATTCATCAGTGAAGAGTACAAGATCCCACTGACGTTGGATCCACCGTCGATGTTGTTGTGCCCACTGTAGACGCAGTTGTCGGTGTTGTACTGTGAGTATTGGACGTCTTGCTGGCCGACGTGGGACAATGCCAAAATGACGGAGACGGCGACAGATTGTCTGTGCAGACAGTCGCCTCAAACCAGGTATCGTTCTTGCAGTTATGGTTGCAGGTTGGAATCGATTTCGGAGATGGGTTGTTCGAATCCAGTTGTCCTGTCTGGGAGTGGTTACTCGTGGACGGCCGCTGCGAGGACGGTCTCTGACATGTCTTGTCTGCTGATGACGCTGCCATAAGTTCCAAATGGTGTTTCGGTGGACATTCAGGCGATGAGCAACTTCCCTCTGCGAGGTTCCGGATTCAATCATCCCAATGGCCCTCCACCGATCATTTTCAGACAGTCTTGGCATTTAGAGGGTAGAGTTCCTGATCCGAAATGGCTGTGTTTTCGATAAGTGATGCTTCCGTCGTTCATCAGGCACAATGTGAACATTCCTAAAATTCTCCTCTTTTATTGCCATCCACAAGCATGATTTACCCACATTTTCACGTGCAAAGTCATTTTCTCGCATTTTCATGATTTCCATTTCAATGTTGTGTTTACGTGTACTGTTTCAGTCTGATATCACCATGTATGACAATTTCATAATTGCGTTATGAAAAATAATTAACAATATTGGTGTCACAGAAACTTTTGTTGCTGAGTATAGTATGCGCAAGATGGAAATTGAGAATGCAGTGCCTTAAGTAGTAAATGGTTTGGTGCTCGGTCGGGGGCCAGTAAACCTACAAGAAATGAATTGATAGTAGGGTCAAGGGAGAATGTATGTAGCTGCATTGTAAGCCTCTATCATTGAGTCAGTCTATGTGAATGTACTGTATGCATGCAGAGCAAAAGAGTTAACTGACTGTCAATTAACTGACCGTTGTAGGGAGGAAAAGGGTGACCAGATACTGGATTACAAGCAGGAAGTGCAGGCCATGGAGCAGGAGCTCAGAAAACTTCGTCAGGAGGTGGGGCTTGATTCCGCAAAGACTATAACCTCACACAGCGTCTTTAACACACACATGCACACAAGCACTAATCCATACACACATGCACACATACACATACACATACTCGCACGCACAAACACGCACACAGGAACACACACACACACACACACACACACACACACAAATACACTGCCCTCACACCCACACACACACACACATATTACACACACACAAATGCTCTTCCCTCACATACACATACACACATGCACACACTCAAACACACAAAAAACAATCAAATGCACATAGTGACACTTATGCATGCACACACAAACACACGCACGCTTTGAGGTAAAGGCACATACACACACACTCATGCATGCACTGATATAGTGACACACACCATTCACATACAGGCACGCACTCTCTTGCTCGCGAAGATACGCACACCTGCACACATTCATGAACTCACACACACAAACACACACACACACGCACACACACACACACACACACACACACATTCATACATGGGTGCACTCTATGAAACACAAAGGCACACTTGTGCGCACACACGCATTTTGCCTAACGCTGTGCAGATAACCCCTTTATGAGCTGACTGACGGACTGTGCTGTGGTCAGAACCGCACCCTGCACACAGAAGCCCGGGCGGCGCAGAATCTGCGAGACGAGCTGGACTGTCTGCGGGAGCGCGCCGCCAAGGCCGACCGGCTGCAGTCAGAGCTGCAGAGCTGCGCACACCGCCTGCGAAGCCTTGACCTGTACCGCACGCAGCTTCAGGTACGGCCATGAATTCAAAATGTCAATACCATCAACATCCAGATGTGACATCCTTATTTTTAGATTGGGATGATAGGGGAAGTAAATATGGGCCTGCTTCACTAAGCAGGATCACTGAGTTAGCTGAATAACAGCGCTGAATAAAGCCTGGAACACCCATATATCTGGATCATGGATTAAATGATGAGAACAGTTCTGCATTTTACCCACTGCAGTTCTTCATCTAATTGCCAACCCTGCTTTCTGAAATATACCTAAGCGGATATTTTTGTTCTGATTAGGGCTTGTGATGGCTTAAAGCTAATTCCATAGCAGTATCTTTTAACTTTTTGTTAAAATGCATCCTGCTTGTATCTTATTTTATCGAAGTTTCAGCTCTTTTTTGCTGCTCCACCCTGAGTTTTTGGGATACAATGCATGAACCAAACCAGCGCCAAGAGTATTAGGCATGAAATGTTCGATGTTTACGCTGTAGGGTTTAAGCTGCGGTCCTGGACAACATTCATTTTAGATTGGAGACTCTTCATTGAAAGTTATGTTAGTCCAGGCCCAAGCTCAGTCAGTTGATCCTGCAGAAGGAGTTTTTAACACAAATGCCCCCTGCAGGAGCAGCAGCAGTACTGCGCCACGCTGCAGGAGACGCGGGCTCTGCTGGAGGAGCAGCTGGGGGAGGTGCGGGCGCGGTGCTCCGGCCTGAGGGAGCTCGAGCGGGACAACCTGCTGCTCCGACAGAGAGTCATCGACCTGGAGGGGGTGTGTGTCCGCTCCCTCTGACAACCAATTAATCACAGCCTGTTTGTGGGGCACCATGGGCCAGATGCGTGCTCGCTGTTAACAGGGAGAGAATTTGGTGCTCAAATGGGATTTTATACGAGCTGCACTCAAAACACCTCCTGAAACAGTGGCCACTGCTCTTATATGTTGATTCTGAAATATAATCCATGACTCCCGGCCTTTTTTGTCATATGCTGAGTCAACTAGCAGTCTGTGCAAAAAAAATTCTTTGTTTGCAATTCAGCTTGGTGCACTGAAATAGAAAATCTAATTAAGTAAGCAAATTGATGAAAGTGATTAAAAGTTTTCATGATAAAGTAAAATATATGGGGTAGAATATTTAAAAAAAAACTACTATAGCGAGAAAAAAATCAATAATGAACGATATAAACATAAGTACCACAATAAATACACAAGCAAATAAGCATGAATTACATGTATAAAAGAACCCACGTGAAGTGCGGTGTGTTCGTGTGTGTTGCCTCAAATCAGTTTGTGCTACTACTAGTGGATGAGTAATGAATGCTTGGTGTTAGTATGTGTGAGTGTGTAAGTACTGTATGTAAGTATGTACTTTAAGTGTGTTCTTGACGCAGGAGAGAGACACAGAGAGGCAGCGGGTGGATGAGCTTCTGGAGGAGAACATGAGCCTGGAGGCGGAGCTGAAGCACAGTCTGGGCGGAGCTCAGAGCCATCACCTCTCTGGGCTGGACTCAGGAGATGACCTGGGCCCTGAAATAGGTTTGATCTCCATCTGGCAGAGTTCTGTGTGTGTTTGGGCATGTGTGTTCTGAATTGTGCTATGCAAATAAATTGGATTTGATTGGCCTCACCCCTCTGCATTCGCCTGTCACAGTGGTGGAGCTTGTTTTTGGGGACTGCAGTTGTCATTGTTTCCTCCTTACTCATTACTGCTTCAAAAGTACATGTTGGTGCTTTTTTAAATTGTTCTCTGTAAATCTTTTAGAAGGTCTTGGAAGTATGGAGACTGTACCATACTGTCTGTTTCACTGTGCCTGTTCGTTTGCTTCATTTTTTAACCTTTCTGTCAAGAAATGTCAGTTTATTACAAGGATCAAGACTATGTGGTTAACTCTACTGGTCCATGGCCAGTTGAGTTAAGATGGTGCAAACTTTGTCATCTGTCTCCCGTTGTCCGTAAACAGTATGACCAGTAACCTTTAGCGGTCACAAATATTGATCGAATTTGACAAGACTTGGTATGCAACATTTTCAGCGCCTTGTCTACTTTGGGATTGCAGTTCAGACCTGCTACCCCAAAAGTGGGTGTGGCAAAGTGCTCATGTTGAAACTAAACACTAAACTAAAGTTGTCCAGCTTAGACCTTTCTAATGTGGATAAAAAGCGCAAACTTGGCGTTTAAGCAGCATTCAACATTTCAACGTATTAAGGTTTTGGCAATTTTCAAAAAATGGCCATTTCGTTATCTTTGACATTCCTTCACCCATAAACACCAATTTGATCGACTTTTAATCTTTAGTGGCTGCAACTGTTGATGAAATTTGACGAAAGCTGTGCGAACAAAATCTTTAGGGCAAATACTGTGGTTTGATATTTCATTTCAGCCTTGTATCCCCCTCCCAAATGGTGTGGCAGGGTAGCAGACCAGTTGACTCTCTCGTTCTCTTGAACCTCTGCTTTATGTATTGCACAACTTAAAAGAGCAACAAGTGTCCACTATGGTGCTTCACGGGGTGTTTCACAAGAATCTCAAACAAAAATTTTGAGTAAACAACCCCGTTAACTAAGGGAGCATGGACGCATACTGGTTTACATAAAGAAAAATAAGTAACTAATAAAAATAAATTCACCAATATTAAACAAAGCAGCAGAATGAACAAGGGAAACGTAAAATAAATAATGCATGTGGGAGGGATGCACTTTTAGAACATTTGAATGCCGGTGAAAAAAGATGGGATTTAACTCGTGATGTGAAATGCTGTACAGAAGGGGAACACCTAAGGTCCAGGGGCTGCCCACTCTAAAGTGCAGGGGCCACCACAGTGAACGCACGATGACCCCTCTGTTTGAGCCATGCTCTGGGGACTTTAAGTGTCAGGTTGTCAGATGTCCTGAGAGATCTTGTGTGGATGTACAGGCGTGGTATTTTTGAAATGTAAGGGCGTTGCGATGTGAAGGTGTATGTGTAAACAACAGGATTTTTAGTTTTATTCTAGACTCAACAGTTTGCTCGTGGAGGGAGGCTAGAACAGGGGAGATATGTTCCTGGTTAAGGGTGCCTGTCAGGAGACTAGCAGCTACATTCTTCACATTCTACTGAGGAGACAAGGCACACTGACTGATTCTGGTGTGAAGGGAAGTGTAATTGTCCAACCTAGAGGTTATGAAAACATGGACAGTCGTTTCAAGGTCAGACATAGTGAGAAGGAGCTTTATGATTAGAGCTGGAAGAAGCTGTTTTTGACCAATGAGTGGATGTGTTTGCGAAACTTAAAATCTGAATGAAAAATCTCTCCAAGATCCCTGGCATATATTTTTACAGAAAGTGACAAATCACTGTGGATGGCAGAGAGTGAATAGAGGGAGTCTGTTGAGCCAAAATGTTTTATTTAGTCTTAAAAAATGATTTGACATCCAGGATGTTGTATCTGTACGACTGAATAAGGATTTAGTGTCCCTCTTATTTTATTTGTTATTCTCTCTCTCTCTCTCTCTCTCTCAGACTTGAAGCCCCTGAGTGTCGAGGTCAGCGAGGCGTCCTCCTGGAAGCTGCTGGGAGCAGAGAATGAGAACGCAGAGCTGCGTAGACGGCTGGAGCAACTGCAGGCTGAGCGAGAGAGCTGCCCTGATACGGCCGGCCCTGCGCAGCCAGACCTGGTACAAAGTCCAATGCGTTCAGTTCCCAACAAAGTCTCAGACTACTATCAGTGTTTCCCACAGTTAGGTCCATTTTAACCAACTAAAGTGCGCATCAGCCAGTCCAGAGGCAACTGTGCGATTTTGAAGTCACCTGCAGAGGAAGTTGGCAGAGCCTTTTCCTTCCTGCATTTGACGTACTTCCGAAAGAAAGACTGCGTTTTTGCTGGGCGAGGATATCTTAAGTTGCGAAGGGTGCCTAGAGTTGGAGGTGGGAGTAGCCTATCTTGATTTTATTAGTTGGCAATGGATAATGTTCTTCTAACTATTGGAAAAGGGGGTAGGGCATGGTTGCCTGTGGATAATGTACTTCTAACTATTGGGGGATAGGGCAGTCTTAAAAAAGCATCACAGCCTGAGAAAAGGTCTAGCTGACGCTTGATTTGGTGGATGAGATTTTTTACTTGTGAGAGAATCACAGCCCAGTTTGACAAGATATGTTGAACAGCCCAGAATTTTCACAGTGCAACAGTATCCATGATTGAAATACACTAGATACGACCATGCGCACCCATTAAGAGCTGTGAATTGTCCCAGTTTGATTTCATGGTGACTTTAACCTCTTAAACTCCAGGGTCCCCCAATTGGGGGACCCTGAGACTCACCGCAGCAAAATACCTACAACGCCGCGCTAATTAAGTAGCAATATAGTCATATTACACATCAAATGAAACAGGAGAGCCTCTGCTACAAGCACATATAAGTCATTTTTACATACACCAAGCACAACTCAAACGCCAAGCATATTAATGTTCAAATATCAAAATCCGAGTAGCGTCAGAAAATCAACCCTCTCTCCACATTTCCATGTCTCCCTCTCTGATACTTCATGCTACACAAACAGAGATATACTCTATTCATTTTGGGTATGTCATTTTCAAACAAAAACCTAAAAAAGAGGCTTGGGCTTATTAAAGGAGATTGACTGGTGAAATGACTTGTCCAGTTTTCTTTCATCGCCCACTGCATGTCAGGATTAGGCTGCAGCAGCACTGGAGTCCTGACCATGAAATAGCAGCTTATGGTCATAATCAATGCCGTAAATGTTTCCTAATTGCTCCCAGTTTGAAATGGAGATGCTGAGAAGATATTGATAAGATGAGTTGCGACACCTTTGATCAAATACATTTCATCCTCATCTGCGGGCTGTGACTTTATTGTTGGCAGAATCTTCAATAAAATTGGTGAAGTCGTAAAGAGCTCTGCTGGGATAAAATAAGAGAACAGGAACAGATAAATTCTGAGAATGTTATGGGCTTAAATGCACTTAGTCTTCAAGTCTTTACTGACAAAAAGATACTATGCCTGGTGCTTCTGGAATAATCCAGGCATTGGTTCCTTTCCTTTCTATTAACCTGTCTCGAAACAGTAAAATATTAAATGCTGCTTTAACTGCGTAGGAAGTCCCTCTCTGCTTTAAAAACTGGAAATCTCAGGCGTGAGGACTTTGAGTGCTTTGTTATAATGACAGGGTTTCAACAATGGCCTCTATAAATCTGCTGTAAATCCTTTTTTGATGTCTTCTGAAAGAGCTCTTAAACAAAAGAATATAGGAGTACACTTCATACAGTGGACCAATTCAAAAGCCATGCTGTCATGCTGTGGGACTACTTCTGCAACAAAACCCAAAATCCTAAAGTTAAATTCTTATTGAGCTAAACTCTTTTCAGGTGTTTGCTCAGTAAGGCCAAAATCACCAGCGGGGGAGAGACAATTTGACTCATTCAGGATATGTCAGTGGGCTTGAGAATTTCACTTGTCAACACAGTAATTTAACACAAACTTATATTTTTAACTTCTGAGGGAAGAAATAAATCATATCTTATTAAATTAGTCTCATAATAAGATGAAACGCTTGCTTAGACTATTTTATTTTTTGCAGCGGGCCAGTCTGAACTCGCGTGTCTGTATATTATGTGTTTCTTCAGGCGGAATTAGTGGAGGAGAGAAAGAAACTGAAGGAAGATCTGCGGGGACAGACGGACGTGTGTAAGAGGCTGGAGGCGGAGAGGGACACCGCGCTGAAGGAGGTGATATAAGAGGGACAGGCTGACAGCCAGTTAGGGACTGGAGAGCTATAATGGGAAACGCTATGTAGGCTGGGGAAGCTTAATGGATCGAAGGGGTGCATTTTCCATTTAGAGTCCGTGAAGAAGCCTTGATAAAATGCTTGTCACTGAAGTCTCGGGCTTTTCAGCGCTCTAATAAAGACTTTGACACATCCTGTCAGTTTGCCGAGGGGAGTCGATGCTAAGGGCAGGTTTTTCACACGTCGCACAGCTAGCGTCACCTAATAGCGCCTCTTCTGCCTGCTCTATTCCTCCTTCAGCTGCAGAACCTGAAGAGCGAAAACTCCAGTCTGAGAGGCTGTCTGGAATTACTGCAGGGGAGGAAACAGTGTGAAGAGGAGAGAGAGGCTTCATCAAAGGAGGAGAGGAGTGATGGAGAGCTTGAAGCCCTGAGAGAAGAGGGTGAAGGCGGGAGGGAGGCAAAGGGGAAGAAAATTGCGGGAGATGAAGAGAGAAAAGTGCAAGAGAGAAAGAGTGGGATGGGCGAGATTAGAATTAAGAGAGAGGAAGGCGAGGGAGAGGAGATATTGGGTTTGAAGGAGAGAGAGGACATGTTGAAGATGACGAGACGGGATAAAGAGGGAAGAGAGAGAAGAGAGGATGGTGAAGGAGAGAAAGAGAGGTGTAGAACAGCTAGTGAGAGAGAGAAGGAAGAGGTAGACGGCAAAAGAAGGGCGGAGGAGACGCTGAAGACGAGACAGAGCAGAGAACGGGGCGTGGGGACTGGGGGAAAGGAACTGAGAGAGAGGGAGAAGACAGAAGGAGAAGAAGAAAAGAAGACCGAGGCGAGCAAAGACTCAGGAAACGATACAGATCCAGGAGAGACCCATCTGGACTCGGACACCTGCGCCCTTACCTCACAACTCCAGGGGGCGCTGTTGGAGGTGGAGAGGATGACACAGGAATGCGACAGGCAGGCTGGCCTCCTCCGGGAACTGACCTCCAAACTGGAGCTGGAGGGCAGGAGAGCCGGGAGAGCAGAGCAGCAGCTGGTTGCCCTGGAGACGGAGAACCGGGGGCTGAGGAGGTCTGCGGAGAGCCTGGGGAAGGCGCGGAAGCAGATTGAGGTACAGAGCAGTGAGAGATTCAATCACTGAGGACCTCCTGACCTTTCAGCATTCTCCACAGAGCCACTTTGGAAGTGTAGAATTGTTTGATTCTTCCAAATAAGCAAAATGAATGTTTTGGAATCCGATCGCACTTTCTTGACAGGTAGAAGTTTTTTGCCACCCTGTGGAAAGAGGTGACCAACTATGCAAGCCCAACAATTCTCACTCCTAACGCGCAAGGGACATACACTGACTGAAAATGTAAACAAAGGCTGAGTTCGGAATGAACACTCGTCCACTCGCTCATTCACTCAAATTTATATTGCTTTTAGTATAAAACATTAACCACATGGTCCCGTATATTGTGAGTGAGTGTGCAATTTTAACCCAGCCAAAGGTTTCTATGATTGAGGAAGATGTCCCTGACCCTGACCCTAACATACCAGACACCCACAGTGCACTCCTTCTGTGGGGTGATGAAAAACTTACACCTTCTTGACAGATCTCCCTCAAAACATGCACATATCAATCCATTTTGTTATTTTATCCCGTTCTAAGGATTGTCATATTAAACCAAAAGGTGAAAACAGGAAAGTTTGAGGTGAAAAGTATGACAATTTCTTTAACACTGAACAGGTTAAAATCAAATCCATTCCAAACTCTTGGAAAAGCCTCAAAATTCCTGATCTGGAGGTCAGCATCATGGGTGTAAAGTCAGTCCGTTCTGTGTTTGGCAACTGAAGGCCATTAATTCCATCCTATTTCCCTGTAGAGCTGGTTCAGTGGGGCATGTAAACAGTCATCTCCGCCTCCTTGTGCTCTTCACGCAGGTTCTGCAGGCGGACTCTGTGCAGATGGAGGAGGAAGTGGCTCGGCTGCGCAGCCAGGCGGAGCTGCAGAGGGTGGAGGGGGCCGTGATTGCACAGCTGCAGGGCGAGAGAACACAGCTGGAGAGGGAGAAGGATGCCCTCCGTAGCACTGTGGACACACTGCGGGCCGCCTCGCGCAAGGTTAACCTTAAACAATCTCCTGTCCGTCCTGTTTGCCCGAAAAAAGTGCTCACGCCCATGTGCACCCAACTGGAATTTCATTGTACACTTATCTTGCTGCACTTCTATCTTGCAATAACATCACTGATAAGTCCAGTGCTGACTGTGTACAGTAACCTTAATGTTAATACCTGAAGATTACTGACTCTTCATGAGAATTGCATCTGCTCTGTGCTCTGTCATTGTTCCAACACTCCTCAGGATTTACACTCATTATTCGCTGCTTCAGACAAAAGCTTCTGTCTAACTGGAAAGCACTCAGAGAGCACACCTCTGCCCCCCCATTTGCCACTAAGAGCTGAACAAATGTGGCCATGGAAGGCACGTCTGAATCTGAGTCCATCCCAAAGTTTAATCAGTTGTTCCTTGGCCCATGGCCCACATTTCCACAAAATATCATTGAAATTGACTGAGGAATTTGAGAGATTTTTTCAGGATAAACAATCAAATGGACATGGGTGAATGCATAACTTTGATGGTTGGTGGAGATAATAAAATGTAAAGTGAATGTATTGCCTCCTCTTTGATGTGTCCTACAGGCCGACCAGCTGGATCTGGCCAACAAGACGCTGAAATCGGAGGTGGATCGGCTGGGGCGGAGCCTGGAGTCGTCCAGGCGACGGGAAGAGGAGCTTGGGGCGGAGCTTCGGGAGGCAGGGCTAGAGGCGGAGTCCTTGGGGCGAGGGCGGGACCAGGCCGCGCTGGAGGCGGCGCGGCTGGAGCAGGAGAAGGAGGCGCTGCAGAATGAGATGGATGGCCAGCGCCGAGAGGGCAGGCAGAGGGACAGGGAGCTGGCCAGGCTCCGGCAGCAGCTGGAGAGCACAGCCTCCGCCCTGGAGCACAGCAATCAGAGAGCCTGCAGCCTGGAGGCCGAGAACAGGTCCCAGCACCCCACAGGCCTCACGGCTATTTCACCTAACCTGCTTACTGAGCCAGCTGGAACATAATACTGAACTTTGTTTTACTCACTTCCTGTTCCTGATTTTAGAGGTTTCCTGCCTTTATTCAATGCAGTTATTCAGCAACAGTGGGTGGAGGAAATATTGGAAGCACCCCTGAAAAATAACCTTATATTTGAATCATTTACACCACTAAATATCTGCAGAGATCATTCATATGTTGTTTCTCAAGTTTCCAAAGCTAGATTATGACATTATGAGAGCTCAAAACGGGCCAAGGAGTTGATGCTTGGATTTCAGGTGCGTCGGCCACAAAATTGATATGTTGTTTAAGACAGCAACAGGAACTGTGTCAAAAATCAGTACCCCATTCCAAACACTGAAAACCTGCATCTGCAATGAAGAACAGGGGTAGTCAGCCACTTCTTAAGAGAGTTAACCATTGAATTTAATCAAAGTCTCAACAAAAACAGCCCATTTTGAGCTGTTAATTTATTGTCGCATTTAATATGATTTTTCAAACCCCGTTGCCGAAGTAAATCTCCCTGTCCTGGGAGGTATTTTACTAGACATGAATACTGAGTTAGTTGGATTACTGTGATGACCAAAACTAACCACTGGGGGGTATTTTGGGGAGCTATTTTACAGAGTTTGCTGGATAACTGCTGAGTATTACCCAAAACTGCACTTGAGTCAGTTTTCCAGCTCTGTAATTCTACTTTGTGAAATTGAGTTCTGCTCTCCAGGGGCCTTGATTGCTGTTGGCCACATTCAGGCTCAATATTCTGTCTATCATTGTCTTGTTTGTGAGAACGTTAAACATCTCTCTCTTGGTCCGAGAGCTGTAGTAGTTTAAAAACCTTTTAATGGTGCAGTTTCCTGCTCATGTACAGCTGTGTCAGATCCATGCGCTAATGAGTTATGATTGAAGGGCTGCGCGTGACACGCTGCATGAGTGCATCACTGAATGGGTGTTTCTGTGCCCTGATAGGCGTAACTGTCAGGAGCAGTTACAGCTCCAGGAAGACTGCGCCCAGCTGCGAGAACAGGAGAAGGAGAGCAAGCGGCTGAGCGCTTTGAACAGAGAGGCCCAGGCCCAGCTGAACACGCTCACTCAGGTCTGTATGTTAGTAGAAGGGGTTGTCTTTGTGTGCCTGTTTTCTTTTTGTTTTTTTTTGTCAGGGAATTGTGTGAATTTGTGCGTCTGTGCAAGTGGGAAAGTGTGTGTTTGCACAGAAGAGGAGGGGTCTGTGTGTGTGTGTGTGCGTGTGTATGTGTGAGCGAATTAAAATGCGTGGTAAGTGATTGACAGCAGATGGGATGTAGGACAGATGGATGAGTAATTAAGGGTTGAGTGTGGATGGATTTGAAGATGAGAGTGCATGAGTGGCGCTTTTTTGAGGAGCAGACGTGTTTTCCTTTGACGTTGCTCCCTCGTTGCCACAGTTGGAGGGGTTAGGGTTATATAACCTTTTGAGTGCTTTAAAATTAAAATATTAAGAGATGCTGGTCGGGGGTGGGTTTCCCAATTACCCCAATCCTGTAGGACTCAAGAGCAGTGGTGTCCAATACTTTTTCTGGAGAGTTAGGATCCTGAAGGTTACAGCCCAACCAAAGCGAAGCGCACCTCATCTCACAGTTAGAGATCTCGATGAGCTGCTAATTGGCCAAATCAAGTGTGCTGAAATAGGTTAGGACTGAAGTCCTGCTGGATGGTAGCTGTTTGGTAACAGGGTGGAGACCGCTGCTCAAGTTTGTTTACTAAGCAGCTTAAATCATGAGCATTCTCTCATTATGGGCCTCTCCCAGAGGCTTCTTTAGATAGGTTCTGAAGATAAACGTAAAAGAGTTTTGTCATGTTCATGCTAAACTATGTGTACTTCGTGTTTTTCATTTATAGCCAATTACCATTGAAAGTGAAAATAAAAAGTTTGTGTCCTTACTTATGTATGCTCAGAATTGCTGCATTCCCATTCAATTTTGTGACTAAAGTGCTTTTGCTTGATCTAAACCTCATGTAATCATGTTTGTACATCTTGTAGGCTTTGAGTTATCAACTGAAAGCCATTGACTGCTAGCCACCTACAGTATGTGGGTGCACATGCAAAAGTATTTGGTATTTGTAAGGCGACCTATGATGGTAGATGTCAGTGGTTGCTATGAGGTCAAGCCCTGTCACTTTCTTCCTTCCTACAGGAGTTAGCCAATGAGAAGCTGCAGTCTCAAGAAAGGGCCAATGAGGTGGCAAGACTGAGCCTGGAACTTGAGAAGTTACAAGCTAAACAAGCCTTCACTGCTTCACCTTCATCTGAAGTCCTCAAAGAACGGCCTAGGGCGAGCACTGCACCTGCGACTACATCAGCATGGACCTGCGAGACCAGCGAGCAGCTGAGCACTGGGGCAGCAGAAAACCTGGGCCTGGTCCCAGCCGCTAACTCCCGGACTGAACTGCCTGCCAGCCAGCTGCTAACGCGAGAAGCGCAAAGAGACTCCCAACACAGCAGCGCTAGTGCCCCATCTAGCCAGGAAAACAATGTGTGCTTCCCCGAGGCCTCCAAAGACATTGAACATTCTGAAAACAATGGTTCCCTCCTGATCAGGAGTGAAAACCATCCCACAGCCTCGAACCGGATTGTTGACGGGAAGGAGGTGACGAGCGAGAGGCTAATTGAAGTGGAGAGACAGGTTTGTCATGATTTTCATTATTCTTCAGGTATTCCTCTGATTCATCGTCACATCTTTTGATTTTTTAGTGATGCGTTTGTCATTTTCCGCTTATAATTAAGCAACCGACTTAAGTACTTTTGTGTTTCTTACAGAGGACCAGAAGTGTTTTATAATAGTGTTGTATAAACAGGTCTAAAATTCAGACATTGTACTGAGAATATGTGCATAAATACCCTTAAGATAATGCAAAAACTTTCTATTTTACCCTTAAATTAATTGTTTCTGAAACAATTGGGCTTAAAAAATGAAAAGATTATCTCCGTCCAAATATTATGGAATTCTTCTGAAGCACTTTTCAGGAGGGTTTTGTTTTACAGTTTGGACTGTCATGGCTTGCACTACCAAAAAATTATTTCAAAATTATTATCCCCCTGGCATATAATGCGGGGGGATATAGCGATCAGTGTGTCCGTTCGTCCATCCATCTGTCCGTTCGTCCGTCTGTAATAAAATCCTTTCCGGACCAGAACTCGAAAACTATACCACTTACAAACACCAAATTTGGTATGGAGCTTCTCCTTATGGTTTAGTTGTGCCTTTTGGGGGTTTCGGTCCGTCTGTCTGTCCACACAACCTATAGGTTACACAACCTACAGCCGGGGGGATCCGCCATTGCCTGATGGCTCTTGTTATTTTGGCACAGAAAAAATTGAAGCAGTTCCACACATCTGAGTGAAGTAATTTCAAATCAATCTGATCAATTAAACTGTCCAAAAATCTAACATTTTAATTTGAAGTCACTTGAACAGTTGTGTTGAAACATACATGAGTGTGTGCATCAGTGTATGTAACATACATGAACTGAGCAGGTTGATACTGTTATCCTATTTACACTGACGGGGCTCCCCGGGCTCCCCGCTCCGTTCTCAGAACGCTGCCTTTCAGACGGAGAGAGGTGTGCTGGTGTCGCAGCTGTCGCAGCTGCAGGAAGTCAACACACATCTGCAGGAGCAGCTGGACAGCCTGCGCAGACATTCCTTTGCCCTGCAGGAGAACTGCACCAGCCTACAGGCACTCACCACTAGGCTACAGGTCAGTGCATGTGTGTGTGTGTGTGTGTGTGTGTTTGTGTGTGTGAATCTGTGTTTGTGTTTGTGTCTCGGGTTAAAACTTCTTCACTTGTTCATATTAATCTTCAATGTGTGAGTTCAGTTTATGTGCCATAGAGGCCTTATACTCCATGAGCCACCTATACACCTTTTGTTTAGTGAATATAAGAGGTGGACGTCAGTATTTTTTATGCCGTTACTCAGAGACATTATGATGTGATTCTTTTGGTTTGGTTCACATTCAGTTTGTTCCAGCTCAAATTAATTTGTCTTTTTAAGGTTCCAAAAAATCCAATTGCAGAGGAGTTCTATACTGTCTCATATTCTCAGTTGACTTGTGTCTTGTAATTTTGCGCATGCAATATAATGTACACTGATTGGCCGCAGAAAGCACTGAGAAGTGAAGTGAAGAACATTGATTATCTTGTGACAGAGGCACCTATCAGTGGGGTGGGATACATTAGGCAATAAGTGAACAGTCAGCTTATGAAGTTGAAATTCAAGTTGAAGCAGGAAATATGGGTAAGTGTGAGGATCTGAGCAACTTTGACAAGGGCCAAATGGTGAATGCTTGATGACTTGGGTCAGGGCACCTCCAAGACGACAAGTTTTGTGGGATATTCCCAGTATGCAGCGGTTAGTACTTACCGAAAGTCAACCGGCAAGTAAGGTCATGGACACTCATCACAAGGCTCCACCTCGTAGCTTAGAGGACTTAAAGGATCTGCTACGTCTTGATGCTGGATACCACAGGACACCTTCACCTCCACCTTGTGGAGTCCATTCCTCGATGGTCCTGAGCTGTTTTCGTGACAAGAGGGGGACTTATGCAACAATAGGCAGGTAGTTTTAATGTTGTGGCTGATTGATTTATGTTACTGCATTCTAGCCAAGAACGAAGTTAATTCGCTCCGATAATCCGATGAGTCACTTTCTACCCTTATGAGTGGCTTGTAGTCTTTCACCCGAGAGCGATTATCTTCCTCTTAGTTCGAACATCCTGTCCCCAACAGACAGAACAGGCCTCCTTGAGTTCCCAGCATGCAACAGTGTGGGCCCGGTGCAGCGAAAGCGAGGCCCGGGTCGCGGCTTTGGAGGCGGAGTCAAAGGTGTGGTCCCGGGACAGGGAGGACGTGATGTCACGGGGAGAGGCATTGCGGCTCGACCACGAGCGCATGACCGCTCTGCAGCAGAGACAGGAGGCCGAGTTGGAGGCTCTAATATCCAAACACAGCCAACTGAAATCAAGATTCCGGAACCTGGAGACACAGCACCGGGAGCTAGAGGGAAGGTAATTTTTGCTGCAACCAGTGTTACGCGCACACAGAGGGTGCATCCCAGCTCTTAAAAAATGCATCCTTCGTGCCAGCTTTTTTCTTTTTCTCCAACCTGGAAGTATTGGAAGAGAGAAGTGGTAGAAATGGCTGTTAAAAAGAATAGTTCCAAAGGCAGTGTCAGAATCAGTGCACTAGCCTATTATTCATTGTACAAGATGTTTACTACTTGTGCACTCTAAAGTAGCCAACGGCACAAATTTGGATATGGCCACAAGGGCCTGATGAACATTGTTTATGAGGACATAGTACTTATGACATCATTGTATATATGTGCTGCCCCTTGCTCTCAAACACCAGAGAAAACCCATTCATTCATTAAAACCTCTGTATAGCACTTCTGCCCAGAAATGCAGCATAACATCAATATGAGGCACAGCTGTGTTTACAGATGTAATGATATTAGATAGAACTGCATCAGTTGTTACTCTTCAGTCTCTTTGCGTTACTCTCGGCAGGGACAGGAACCCCAGCAATGCGCGGTAAACACATTGTGACTGTGGTGCAATTACTGTCTGCCAGGTATGAGGTGCTACTGGAGCGCAAGGCCCAGATGGAGGAGGAGGAGGAGGTACTTCGGGCGGAGAGGGAGAAGATGGAGAGAGAGGTGCAGTCGCACGCGGAGCGCGAGAGAGAAGTGGAGAGGCTGAGGGAGGAGAATGACAGGCGAGTGAACACATAATCACAGGCTGTTAGAAAAGCTTGTCGTCTCCCCCTTTGCTGCCATCTGATTTCCTGTTACAGTCATCACTGTTTCTGTTATATCCAGCCGATTAAACTTGTATCTGTGCTTGTTCTCCTGTGGCGGCTGATTTTTACCGTGGTTTTCATCTCTGTTTAACATTGCACTTGGACGACACGCACTCACTTCTGGAGTTACAGGCACAGTTTCACAAACACTCATTCAGCCAGGCCCATAAAATGTAGAATCAATATTTGTTGGTGTTTCATGTTACTGCTGGATTTACTTGTATATTGCATGTTTCCAGATAATTCCATGCATGTTTTGTTGATGTTTTGAGACAATTTTGTGTGGGCTATTCATGTTTTTCACAAGATACTGTGTGCATCTTAGCATTCCAGGTGAGAGCCTTGCGTTTAAATCACTCCTCACATAAACACCCCCATTCCATCTGTTTTTACGCTACAAAGGGAAAGGTGCCTTTTGCTATTTAACATGGATTACAGTCTTGCTGTTTTTGTATGAAACAGCTGCGAATGAGTCATAACTGAATGAGAATATGTTTCTAATTGCTGTGATGTGGTATAATTTTCCATTAGTGGGTATTGGCTCAGAGTCATTAAATATTAGCCCCAAAGCATAATGTGGATTGGTATTTACATGTGTGAGAACACTTACCTTCGCAAAAAATAGGTTTTGTATAGCACTAACAATCCTTGTGGGTGTCTATTGTAATCAACTGAAAAGAAGATTGCTCTACAATATGTACATTTATTTGCGGTAGGGTAGCTGTCATCCTGATTAAAATGCACTTTCAGCTCTGTGTCTATCTGTTGTGAGTGTGGGGATATTGGTCTGTATTCATAAAGCCCTTGATCTCTGGCCAGTTTCCCCGGCCAGCCTCCTCACCACATCTACTGTGTGTGGAAAAGACAAAACTGACCCAGGACCAGTGCTCTTACTCTGAGAGGTTTTATTAATTTGAGCCATAGCCCCAAACCACTGCAAATGCTCCAAGTACTTTCTTTACAAAGGCTGCAATGGTTAGATCAGCTTCAGCTTGCTTCAGTGAACTGGGTCATGTGACACATCGACTTAGCACGTTGATTTTTCTGAGGTAGTGAAACGCGAAGTAGCAATGAAGAAATGTCCCTAAAAATGAGGAAGGGTAGAGGTGTATGACAATTAGGATTTTTTCCTCCACCAAAATGAGGACTTTCACAGTTGAAAACTGTTATGGCCCCAGTTTGTTATGGCCTATTGGACAGCAAGGGATGACAGAAAAAATTTTAAAACTTAATCAGATTTAATTAAACAAAGCACTCACCAAGATTAAAATAATAATTAAAAAATGAGATATTTACAGACCCTTTGTAATTGAGATAGGGTTGCTATGCTGCAATGTCCTTGGACAGGAAAATGCTCCAACACCGGCAAAAATCCACAAAACAAGCTTCACAGGTCTTGAAAAGAGTGGCAGGTCTGGTCAAATGTATCCTTCTACTATTTCTCCTTGCAATTTCTCCTACTACTTTACTCTCTCAGTTTTTCTCCTTATATACTCTTTTCCAGCCCCCTCCCACCTTCCAGACTTTTTTCAATTCTCTGGGACTTTCCCCCTCTGAGGCATGCCCAGGACATGCCCAAAACCGTAGCTCCAGACTGGCTTAACAAAAAGGTTTAATACTGCCATCTAGTGGTTTTTTTCCCCCCACATTACAGAAACAGAGATTACTTTGACCCACCGCACTATGAAGTAATCAGTTTCCCCTTTATTTGTGAAATGAGCTGCATGTTGTTATGTGATTGAATTCCCCTTTAACATGGACACACCCCTACAGACTCCAGGCCTTGCAGAAGGAGTCAATGCAGGTCCAAACGGAGCTGCTGGCCCAGGGCTCGGTTTTGAGAGGGGAGCTGAGCGCAGCCCAGCTGGAGCGAACCCGACTGGAGGGGGAACTGAGCACGCTGAGGGAACAGAACCAGCACCTGGACCTCAACAACGCCCGCCTCGCCAGCCAGTACCAGGTCTGCCTTGCAGACTATTTCAGATACTGACACGGAAAACCATGCAGTTGACCACCTCGCATCATGTGACCATTTTCTGTTTGGCAGACAAACATTCCTGACAAAATATTATTGGTGGTTTTTGTTTAGTTCATTGTTCATCATCTATTCTTTCTGAGAGGATTCAGTTGTCTGTCTGCATTTGTGTGCACATTGTGTGTGCGTGTGTGTGTGTGTGCGACCCGCATATGAGCCTAGTTGTGGGTGCTTACTGTATCAAAGCGTGTGTGTTCACGTGTGTGCTTATATGAGTGTGCATTCCATATCTGTGTGCGCGCAAATGTGTGTGTTTGCATATCTATTTGCCTCACAGAATGCCTGCATATCTGTGTGCGTCTGCATATTTGTGTTTCTCTGTTTATCTCAGTGCATCTGAGTTTATGTGTGCGTCCGCATATCTGTGTGTGTCATCCTGCTGGCCTTCACACATGGCTACACCTCTGAATCAGTCTCTCTGACATCCCTCCTGCCGTCAGCTGCTGACCCAGCTGAAGGGGAACATGGAGGAGGAGACTCGGCACCTGGTGGAGCAGAACCAGAGCCTGGCCCGAGAGAACAGGGTGCTGCTGGAACGCAGTCTGGAGAGCCGTGACCAACACCACCTACAGCAGAGAGAGTATCTGTGAGCATCAGGGACAATATTGTTACTGCTGTTATACGCACTGTACTCCACTCTACAGCAGAGAGGGTATCTGTGAGCATCAGGGACAATACTGCTACTGCTGTTATACACTACTGTACTCCACTCTACAGCAGAGAGATTATCTGTGAGCATCAGGGATAATACTGCTACAGCTGTTATACGCACTGTACTCCATCCTACAGCAGAGAGAGTATCTGTGAGCATCAGGGACAATACTGCTACTGCTGTCATATACACTGTACTCCATCCTACAGCAGATAGAGTATCTGTGAGCATCAGGGACAATACTGCTGCTGCTGTTATACACTACTGTACTCCACTCTACAGCAGAGAGAGTATCTGTGAGCATCAGGGATAATACTGCTACAGCTGTTATACGCACTGTACTCCATCCTACAGCAGAGAGAGTATCTGTGAGCATCAGGGACAATACTGCTACTGCTGTCATATACACTGTACTCCATCCTACAGCAGATAGAGTATCTGTGAGCATCAGGGACAATACTGCTGCTGCTGTTATACACTACTGTACTCCACTCTACAGCAGAGAGAGTATCTGTGAGCATCAGGGATAATACTGCTACTGCTGTTATACGCACTGTACTCCATTCTACAGCAGAGAGAGTATCTGTGAGCATCAGGGACAATACTGCTACTGCTGTCATACGCACTGTACTCCATCCTACAGCAGAGAGAGTATCTGTGAGCATCAGGGATAATACTGCTACAGCTGTTATACACACTGTACTCCATCCTACAGCAGAGAGAGTATCTGTGAGCATCAGGGACAATACTGCTACTGCTGTCATATACACTGTACTCCATCCTACAGCAGAGAGAGTATCTGTGAGCATCAGGGACAATACTGCTGCTGCTGTTATACACTACTGTACTCCACTCTACAGCAGAGAGAGTATCTGTGAGCATCGGGGACAATACTGCTACTGCTGTCATACGCACTGTACTCCATCCTACAGCAGAGAGAGTATCTGTGAGCATCAGGGATAATACTGCTACAGCTGTTATACGCACTGTACTCCATCCTACAGCAGAGAGAGTATCTGTGAGCATCAGGGACAATACTGCTACTGCTGTCATATACACTGTACTCCATCCTACAGCAGAGAGAGTATCTGTGAGCATCAGGGACAATACTGCTGCTGCTGTTATACACTACTGTACTCCACTCTACAGCAGAGAGAGTATCTGTGAGCATCAGGGATAATACTGCTACTGCAGTTATACACTACCGTACTCCACTCTACAGCAGAGAGAGTATCTGTGAGCATCAGGGATAATACTGCTACTGCTGTCATACGCACTGTACTCCATCCTACAGCAGAGAGAGTGTCTGTGAGCATCAGGGATAATACTGCTACAGCTGTTATACACTACTGTACTCCACTCTACAGCAGAGAGAGTATCTGTGAGCATCAGGGATAATACTGCTACTGCAGTTATACACTACTGTACTCCACTCTACTGCAAAGAGAGTATCTGTGAGCATCAGGGACAATACTGCTACTGCTGTCGTACGCACTGTACTCCATCCTACAGCAGAGAGAGTGTCTGTGAGCATCAGGGATAATACTGCTACTACTGTTATACACTACTGTACTCCACTCTACAGCAGAGAGAGTATCTGTGCTACTGCTGTTATACGCACTGTGCTCTATTTTATAGCAGAGAGAGTATCTTTGAGCATCAGGGACAATACTGCTACTGCTGTTATACGCACTGTACTCCATTCTACAGCAGAGAGAGTATCTGTGAGCATCAGGGATAATACTGCTACTGCAGTTATACACTACTGTACTCCACTCTACAGCAGAGAGAGTATCTGTGAGCATCAGGGACAATACTGCTACTGCTGTCATACGCACTGTACTCCATTCTACAGCAGAGAGAGTATCTGTGAGCATCAGGGATAATACTGCTACCTGCTGTTGCAATTACTGTACTCCATTCTACAGCAGAGAGAGTATCTGTAAGCATCAGGGATAATACTGCTACCTGCTGTTGCAATTACTGTCCTCCACTCTACAGCAGAGGGAGTATCTGTGAGCATCAGGGAAAACATTGCTACTGCTGTTACAATTACTGTCCTCCACTTTACTGCAGAGAGAGTATCTGTGAGCCTGAGGGATAATACTCCTACTGCTGTTATAATTATTGCACAGTCTCCTTCAGCAGAGAGAGTTTCTGTGAGATCCAGGGATAATACTGCCACTGCTGTCATAATTACTGTATCCCGTTGTACAACAGGGAGTGTTCAGTAATGTGACTATAGGTCCTGCTGTTAAGATTAAAATTATGATGAGTACAATTTTTAGCAAGGCTGCTCATGCCATTGGTTTTCAGTATAACCCAAAATTGGCACATCTGATCTGACAAATTAAGAGCTCAACATTATTACAGTATCTGGGATGATGCCTGATTTGTTGGCTCTGGAGTGCAGAACCACCAGGCACTTGGTATTAGGGACCGTGTTGAACTGCCCTCTATTACAGCACACAGAGTGCCTTACCGTATTCAGCTGGAGAGTGTGGGTTTCTCACACTGAAAATTCAATGTATACCATGGCCTCAATGGGCACATAATGTTCTATGTGTGGATTTGCCTCTGTCACTCATTCTAATGCTGATATGCCCTTTATTTTGCTTATGTAGATGTGTGGCATGGTTCATTGTAGGACGCTCATTCGTGCTCTACCCTGTCAATAAATCATCGTTATTCTGCCGGAGTGTGCACAAACAGGAGCATTAATAGGCCACTTTGGAATCTCCCACCTGGGTGCATATGGGGAAATTATAGATGTAATTTGTAATGCATTCATGTAATGTGTTTCCTATTACTTTCATTTAATCGGCCCAGTGTGAAATACGGGAGTGCAGCAGAGGATAACTATTACACCAGAATGAAATATGTTTTCTGCTCGTGTTTCAGTTCACTCTTGTTGCTATTTTTCCCTCTGAATGCATTCAGGAGTAACAGTGCTTTGAAATACACTTGTTTGTACCTCACATGAACAATGTACATGTCTGTTGAAAGCTGAGGTATCAGCAGTTAGTTGCCCAGTATAATGGAAACATATTTCTTCTTCGCATGACCATGCCACAACACCTACTCCTACAACCTCATGTGTATGTAACAATTTTTTCAACGTTGTTTATCTCTGAAATGCACAATATGTACAGGTAATTACTGAATAACATACTTCTTTTTTATATGCCACCGGGAATTGAGTTGTGTGTACAATGTAGCAGGCTGTAAAAATCCAATTATTTTCCTCTGAATAGCTGAACCCTACACAATGCTCCTTTAGTGCCTGCTATGGGGAAACAGAATTGTGTTTCTTCCTACAGCACTCTTGCATGTAAGAGGTTAGGCTGGACTATTTGTGCGGGAAGAGAGCCTTTTGTTAACAAGGGACATTTCCATGTACAGTAAGAGAAGACAAGTTATTATGAATATGTGTTGAGATCCTGTCTTGTGAACGAAGCTGGACGACAGTTTTGGAATGTGGTTGATTTGCTTTTGGAAAATTGATTACCTTCTACCACTCTGTGTTGCCTCCTTTCCCCTCCCTCGCCCTCCCTCTCTCCCCCTCCTCTCTCTCTCTCTCTCTCCGTCCTCCATCTCTCTGGGCTCCCTATCTGTCTCCCCCCTCCCCAGCGACAAACTGAACGAACTGCGAAGGGAGAAGCAGAAGCTGGTGGAGAAGATAATGGATCAGTATCGGGTTCTGGACCCCAGTGTGCCTCTGCCTAATAAAGCCAAGTAAGCGTAAATCCTGGCCCGTGCTGTACGGAAATCTTCACCCTGATAGAGCAGCACGTCCGGTCCAGGGAGGCCACAAAACAAGTGTTTGCCCCCAATTAAACCTGAGATTGTCTCATTGCAAAAAAAGGGAGGCGCTGAATGTACTCTGATATCGTGTTCAAACAAAACAGGCGGAGAGGTCAGGCGGGGATAAAACCCACGCGGCCCCAAACCAATTCCACCGCTAAATTGAGCTTAATTGCAATATCCTGTTGCTGTTGTTGTGCGCGTTGAGTTGCTTTTCTCCACTGTCAGCAACAATTGCGCTGCAATCCTTCTCCATCCTTCAGCCTGTTATTCCCTGGGCTGCTCCCTGCAGGAAGAGCAACTGGATAGCCGACCGTATGAAGAGGCTGATCAAGCCTCGCGGGGGGAGGGAGGGCAGAGAGGGAAGAGCCCAATTCATTGCTGCGGGGAGCATCGAGAACCTGGCTGAGGCCAGTGATTCGTCGACGTCAAATGCACAGCAAGGTGGGAGATGTTACAGGGCTTTGACGCACGTGCACACCTACACACACACACACAGGCACACACACATATATACGCACACACACATACACTCACACACTCATATGTGCACACGCGCAGACACACATATATATGCACACACACATACACTTACACACACATACACACACATACACACGCACACCAGCTGTACAGCGAAAAAAATACCTGGTAGCATTTCTCCCAGAGATGTAAAATCCAGGCTCTGAATGTAAACATTTTCTCCTCAGTATTCTCTTCTAACCTCCAGGATTTAGCACTGTAATTAGCACACTAATTCAACCTGGGAGGGAGGATTAATAAGTTCTGGATGGATCAAATATATGCATGACTTGTACTTTTTCTACACCTCTGCTGGCTGTACAGTGACTTACTAGTGAAAAAGCCCAAGCACATTCACTATCTATGATTATAATAAAAAAAGAAAAGCAGATTTAACAGATCGGAGACTAAAAAATAGAAGAGGAACCATAGAAAATCCTGTTTGTTTTGGTTCCACTGCATTCGGTCCCAAGAAGATGACACATGACACTTGAGTGCTGCGTACATTCATGTCATACGTCCCACATCAACATCCTCCCCAATCCTAGAGGCTGAATATACTGCCACTACCCTCTCAGGATTTCCCCAGGTCAGGCACAGTTTGCAGATAAGTGCAATACATAAGGATTTGCAGTGACATATGTGTTGATTTTATGGCTCTATACCTCCAGCACACTGGTTTTGAAAACAGGGAATGTAAGGTTAATGCAGACACTGTCACTGCCATCTATTCTCCCCTGTTTTGAGTGAATTATGGGTGAACTTTCTTGAGTTCTTTTGGTTATTTCACTGTAACAAATTTCATGCTGGCTAAACTTGGACAGGGAAGTTCACCAACTGCCTTAAAAATGTGAATTAATGCAACTGAAAGTGAGTTAAGTCACAATGAGCATGAACTTTGTTTCGACTGACAAATAGTCAAGACAATGGATAACTTTCAGTTTGACTTTTGAAAATGTATGAACTTGAGTATTGAATATTTAAAACTTGTTATGACTAATGCAGTTAAGGAGAAGAAATTAGTTCACTTAACTTAATGGGGCCGTCATTTTTTACAGAGTTCATGCTGCGCCATTGTCAGAATACTTGTGTTGCAGATCAGCACAGAGTTTCTACTGCCCTTATTCACCTGCCCTCTCTCACACCGCGACACCATCTCCCCCCTCTGCAGACCCCCTCAGTGCACCAGGGTCGCCCTCTCTTCTCCGCAAAGCTTCCAGCATGGAGTCCGAGGACCAGCCTCGCGTGGGTCTCCGCTCAGGGCGTCGCAAGCTGGGCTCGCGACACGGCTGGGGCCTTGGGAGAGGAAGAGGAGGAGGGGGCATCTCGCAGTCCTTTAGTCCCGGGGACCACCGGCCTTCGCCCCAGGCCCGCTACCGCTCCCGGGGGAGTGCTGTGGCCATCTGGGAGGCTGAGGACAGCCCCATGCCCAACCAGGAGAGCCTAAGTGATGGAGAGAAAGGTGAGGGTGGAGCTGCTGATGGAGGAGAGAGGAGAGGCCGGAGACGGGAAAGCGCAGCCTTTTACAGCTCAGAGTTGTCTAGACGGGGGGGGGGGGTGTCAGGTATTGACCATATACTTCAGCCAAGAGCTGACCTGAATTTTTATGCATTTGCCTGCAGAGAAGACCAGGAAAATGACTCTGCCTGGTGCAAATGTTGAATGAGATGGAGGTTTAAGAGGAAATATAAGTGCTGGTGATAGCGAGAAGAGGGGAAAGATTAGAAGTATGATTTTCGAGGCCAACATAATGAATAGATAAAAGAATTATTCTGCTGGTCAAGGCTTTGAGGTTTTGAAGTCAGAACTTATGGAATAAATATGCTCTGTGCTCTTACTCTCTGACCTGGCGAGTTCAAGTTTTTTGGTACTGTATGATAATGGGAAATTGTGTGAAGTACTGAAACTATTTAAACAGAGTAAATCCAAAATCAATGTGTATGTTCAGGAGGTGCTGAGCAGTAGTGCCCAGCATATTGATGTCTGTTGTGCGTACGTGTGTCTTAAATTCCAGCTGGGTGTGATAACAGCCCCACTTCAGAGTTGAAGAGTGATTCCTATCGGCTGTCCTCTGGACCTGAAGGTTAGTTGAAGGGGATTAGTGGAAAACGGCAGGTAAAGGGGTGTCTTGGTATACTGACATATCTGGTTCTCTGTCAGTATTTGTTATAGTTTGGTTAACTTTCTGCTGATGGTCATCTTATTTATCCTCAGTTAATTCAGGTGTTTCCAGCATCTTCTCCACAAACCTGTTAGAAGCCCTTGAAACCCCAAGGCGACCTTATGAGAATGTATGGCTACATGGAGTGTTTTATGGAGCAGGAGAAACCCTGTGTGACTTGTATTATAAATGTGCTGCATTTCGTTCTCTCTCATCCAGATTCCCTCTCTAGCAATGGCAAATCCCCTCTCACGAAGACCGACAGCCTACACTCCATGTGATGGGACATGTATGCAGGATGAACAAAATTATACGTGCCAGGGATTTCCCCAACACATATCGGGCCTGAACTTTTTACACAATGGCTCCTTGAGGCTTCTGAACTCCATAACCGTATTCATAATATCTATCTTTCTGTATCTCAGTTATTTATAATTGGTGCCCTACTCTTGCTCTATGGTCAATAAAGACATGATTAAATATGCATTACATTTTTTTTTTCTTTTCGATGCCGTCCATTTCAATTAAAATGGACAGTGTGATTTCTAATTTCTACAATTTCCTGCGCACATGTGCATGTGCGTGAGGGTGTGTGTGTGTGTGAGTGTCTGCTTAAGTGATTGACTTGGGGATACTGCTCTTGTTCGCACCACACTCTATTGGTTTCACAAAACACAATGCAAGTTTTGTGCTGTTAATAAATGTGTTTAAAGAGAAGCACGGCTAGAAATTGTTGCTAAGTCTTTTTCAAAGCAAAGCTGCACACGCAATTCCCCGTTTTAAACTACAAGTTTTACTGCAGATACAGTAAGTATTGTAAGATATTTTGTTTTATGCAGTACTGCTGTTACAATTGGTATTATTATTATTATTATTATTTTCCCATGCACTCATTCAGATACCAGTGGCAGAAGAATCGATTCATTTGAGAGGCTTGTGAACATTGTTATAATGTCAACTGCAAATCACACCACTCACTAAATCATTTGTGCTGCAAATAAATCATGTTTATATAAAAGATAGATGAACTGTAAAAAGATGACAAAAGATTTATGTTAAGATATAATATAGCTCTTTGGGGTGAGACTCAATATGTCTCTTAGGGGGGTCATAAATTATTTTAAGAGATTTATTATTAGATGTGAGGAGCACTCCCATTAGTAAGTAGAAGAAAAACTGGTGTATTAATTGATCAAATAGGCAGCTATAAAAATGGGTATGCTGATGAAGACAACGGTATTTGACAGAAGTGTAAGTAGGTGGAAGCTATAGGGTATGTGAATATTTGTCATAATTCATTTTTAATTAACTTTGAAGATTCAGCTGTTCAAAACACTTGTTTGTGCATAAAAAAATCAAATGGCAAGATGGATTAAACAGAGCGCGGTTGTATACATTTTGACTAATTTAATTTGTGCAAATCCTGATGTTTTGAGGTATGTTATTGCAAAGTGCAAGGATTTGACTAGACCCAGTCGTGGGGACTTCCTCATTTCCGTAGGACTTTCTTTTCCTCCTTCCTTCCCCTGTTACTTTCAAAATCTCAAAACCCCACCCGACTTAAACTGCAGTTGAAAGTCTAATTGAGACTTGTCGGCTTCCGTAGCTGCAACATCCCCACGCATACACACGAAATATAGTCTGCACTACAGTTTTACTGTAATATTTCAACCAGTTTCGTTTCTTGAAAAATTATAAACGCGAATCTTTCACGAGATGCAGCCACTGCTGCAGCCGGGAGCGAAAGAGAAACCGAGTATTTATTATTATTTATTACCGTTTTTAGTGATTGTACTCTGCATTTTAGTCATTTACGTTTAGCTACACTGGTGTAGCAATTTGAAATACTACTGCTATATGTCATTCCACAGAGACAGAATATTTCAGGGTTTCAATGTCTAGGAACTACTAACATATCTGCAGATTAGGAAGTAAGTATTGTACTTAATAATCGTGTTGCATGGTGCTTGAACTGGCGAAGATAAGTGAATTTTATTAGCGATAGCTACTAATGAAAACGGAAACGTCTTTGCGGGAAGTCATTGAGCTCCGTGGGCGATTATGTAGCCCCTCTGCTGAGAAACATTGATTCTGCCGTAAGTCTCTCTGTTGCGACTTCGCTTGATTTAGCCCACCAGTTTATGTCGAAATTTAAAGAGGAAATTCCGGTCGTCGAGTTGCCTTCATCTGAAAACCGATATGGTCTCACTCAAGTATGGCGGGTGCTGATCTGTAAATTGTCATGAGAAACCAATAGAAGTAGGAGGGAGGAGGATTAATACGAGAGATTCGCATTTCAGCTACAAACAAAACAACAAGTGATTTAATGGCGAGTGCTGATTGACCTTTTGCACGTTAACATAAAGGAAATGTGTACTAATATAGGGAATACCGACGTTACTGACGGGCCGATTTTTGCAGAAACTATGTCTCAACCCGAAATCAAAAATGAAGAGAAACAGGACTGTAACGTTAGTACTCGAGCTGACACTATAACCTGCAGCGTTTTTCCATTAAAATCCCCTCTCGATGTGTTTCTTTATTACAATTTCTGAATATACGACATTTTGCTACAAGTGCGAGCGAATTAGCCCTAAATAGACGAAAACGGCTGTTTAGGAAAAGTTCTGAAGACGAACGCATTGTTGGCCAGTAATTTAAGATAAACGCTTTTAACATGTCGGGAGACAGTTCAGGAAGCAGTGGGGATGATTCCGGTGAAGATGTGCGGGATAAAACCTGCACTGTCAAACACCAACTCACCAATGGTAAGTAGCCAATCAGTCATGGTTAGTGCTACTATCATGACCTTAGACATCATGTGTCTCAGAAGTGCATAGTGTACATCAGTACTAAAGTGTTAGTAAGTAGTACAGAAGAAGACTACTTAACTGTAAATACTTTGCGGGGCCAAATGAATTATCTACTCCTTAATCAATTTTTCCTCGCAACTAGCGCACTCAATGAGTAAGTGCTGTTCGAATAAGCATCACAACAACTGAAGCATTGTGATGAAGTCTTGGTCACCTATATATTTTTTTTTCGACTGAAAAGAAACTGAAATACTTCGATTAAATGTCGAGGGGTCAGAAGATAAGCAGCCTTCGATGGGTTTGGTTGTTTTACTTGTTAACTCTTTTTTTTTTTTTACTCGTTAACACAGCTAGCAGATTTCACTCGTTAGTTACAACCCCTGGCTGAAAAAACTGCTCATTAGAAAATTCAGGTGATTGGAACGAAATTCTGCGGAGGATCTGTACTCTGGCCCTGGATTTTTCCCCACTGTTGAAACATAATGAGGACTAGCACGAATAAATGCTTTGGGGCGACAGGCATTTTCATCCCTGTAAATCAGCTGAAAAGTTGTGATACTTAAATCGACTATTTTAGCCCTGGTCCTCTGTTGCATCTAGAATGAGTATCATGTATTTCATTCATTGGTTATTGCATGCCTCTCCTCCAGCGAACCTTACTGGACACACTGAGAAGGTGGGAATGGAGAACTTTGAGCTACTGAAGGTGCTGGGGACCGGAGGTGAGGAAAAATCTGCACATTATTGCTTATATTTTTGGGTGCACAGTGGTATTAATGTCCTTTCAGGTTTGAATGTCTACTGCCTGCAAAACCACAGCCACCCGCGGCCACCTCCTCCCCCACTAATGCACTGCTTTTCACTTTCTATTTTAATGGGGGTGTTAATATGCCAGAGGTCTTCATGGTGTGGAATGTAGGTGCATGAACTTGAACAGCTGTTTTCTGTCCCTGACAATCCTCACGGTTGAGTACATTGTATCGCCATTTCATTCTCAAACATTACTGCTTTGCATCGATTTTCCTGCTGTTGCCTGTATGTGGAAAAAAAAGTATAATTTTTTGGCATTTGTAGAAACAGCTTGAACAGTCTTTCGCCACTTTGCAATGATTAAGATTTGTAAATGATTTAATTGCATTGAACTCAGTGGGTGTCCTGCTAGCCTTACTGAGATCCTGAAAAAAATATGAGCGGCACACAAATTTGCATGCTGTTGGCCTTTATTTTGGCTGCAAGGCTGGAAGAAGAGATCTGTGTCTGAGAAAGAGTGGTGATTTTTTTGGGGGCTCAATTGCCAGTTACTTCAGTGAGGAGGAAAGCATCTTGGTTTCAAGTACGTATACCCATCCATTTAACATGCAGGTGTTTATGTCCCAGTTATGTTAGTCCTGTGCCACAGTGGTATACAGAGATAAATAAAGTAGGACATAAATTCAATTGGGATATTCTTCCTATTCCCAGGTCCAGGCACAGCTTTTGTTCTGTTATTACACTCACGACCATTCTTATTGGTGCCAACCCACCAACTTTCCCTGCTGACCAATTAAGTTACTTATTTTACTTGTGACTGCATGGTTGCCATTGGTAGTATGATGCATGTGGAGGCTATCAATAATCAGAATCCAGGAACAGGGCTTGTTTTTAATAAGGTAACTCAGGAAGTAATAGACTTGTTCATCATCAGTAAAATATTGTTCCCACGTTACGTATGCACATGAATGTTAAACCAGCATGAAGCACTGCACACAGAACATGCTCGTGTACCTTAACTGACATGCAATTGTGTATGTTAGATGTTTTGTATTGAACTGTTCAGATGGAATGTATTAGCAGTTAGCACACAGCTAACTGACATGGTTGTTTGGATTTTTTGTTTCTTTCTTGCTCATCTTTCTTTGCTTCCTGCTGTTGATCGATACGGCTTTCACGCATTCCCCTCTCCTCTCTCTCTTCTTCTCTTCATCTTTTCCCTAAAGCTTATGGAAAAGTGTTCCTGGTGAGAAAAACTAGCGGTCACGATGAGGGGAAACTGTACGCCATGAAGGTTCGTAACTTAACTTTTACTCATTTTGACCCGCTGACCGAGAACTGTTCTTGAGTTCATGCCAAGAAGAGCTGTCCAGTTGTACTGTGCTCTTAAAGACCCTCACAATGTTACACAACAGACATCTTTTACTCAAGCCTCTTTAGCTCAAATGTGCGGTGAAATTATGGTAACAGTGAGAGAGCCGAGCAGGTGCATAGTCGAAACTGTAGCTGCTGCCTGTGCTGCTGTAGAGGCCTTGTGGAAAGGTGATTGGCTGGCAGCTGGAGGGATGGCGGCTCTCGCCCCAGTGTAGCTGCAATAAGAAACATGGGCTGAAATGTGGTCTATGCAAGTACGGACTGCAGACGCTACAAGCTACGCGAGATCGGTCTCACACGTTGTTACATGCTGAAATGTGTCAACTGAAAGTCTTACCACAAGGCAAGCATGAGCATTGCAGCTAGCTGGTGCTATATCATGAAACGACAAGAGGAAGCTAACATCTTGTTTGTTTTTTAGCGGGGTCATGTAAACGCTCTGATTAGCGCTATATTGCTGCTTGAGGACTGAGACTTGTTACCTTCACTGGCATGTAAAAGCGCATCTTGAGTGTGTTCACTGGTGATGCGCTTGGGCCAGACGCTTCTCTTTTGCGTTCGCGTACTTGCGTGGACCATGTCTCTCCCATTAGCAAGGCACTTATTCCAGTATTGCTCCTCGGGGGCTTGTTCCTTGGTTAGTAAAACCAACTTTTACCACTGGATACAAGTAACTATAATATGAATGAATGTAATGGAGCAGATTCGGAGATGATGTGCTGGGGTTTTGCCATCAGATAAAAGTAACTATAATATGAATGAATGCAATGGAGCAGATTCGGAGATGATGTGCTGGGGTTTTGCCATCGGATAAAAGTAACTGTATTATGAATGAATGTAATGGAGCAGATTCGGAGATGGGTTTCTGGGGTTTTGCGATCGGATAAAAGTAACTGTATTATGAATGAATGTAATGGAGCAGATTCAGAAATGGGTTTCTGGGGTTTTGCGATCGGATAAAAGTAACTGTATTATGAATGAATGTAATGGAGCAGATTCGGAGATGGGTTTCTGGGGTTTTGCCATCGGATAAAAATAACTGTAATATGAATGTAAAAGAGCAGACTGAGATGCTGCACTGGGCTTGTGCACAGGTGCTGAAGAAAGCTGCCATCGTGCAGAAGGCGAAGACGGCCGAGCACACGCGCACGGAGAGGCAGGTGCTGGAGCACATCCGCCAGTCGCCGTTCCTCGTCACGCTGCACTACGCCTTTCAAACGCACGCCAAGCTCCACCTCATCCTGGGTCAGTATGTCGTCTAAGTTTCTCTACAGGACCCCAGTAATGCAGGTCCACCATCATCAATGCCAGGACAGTCCCCATTCAGATTATTTTATGCTGTCTCTACATTTGCAGGAGGGGTCATTTAAATATCCGTCTTCAATCTGAAGTTTTAAACCTCGCTCTCTTTTGTTATGGTATACAGAAGTTCTGCTTTTTAACGGCTTTTCCCCGAGTCAGGATGTTTGCGGTAGTTCTACTTTCAACCTCCCGGATCTTGGGTCAGTACGTTACAGGAGGCTACTTTCAAAGTCCCCACACAAAGATTATTTTCCAGAATACCATTACATGCTCACTGATGATAGCCTCCAGACCTGACATGAGACAGTTAAAAATCGACTCCTCAGGTGAATGATGTGCCCACACGGGCTGGCCTGCTCTTATCATTGTGTCTGCTTATGTTCCCAGCACCCGTGGGCCACCTACTAAATATCGGTGCATTAGATCCAGATCTCAGAATAGGCCTATATATAGAATGGGGCCAAATGGAAAAGAACAATAGGCCAGGCAGTGCTCCTGTGCAGAGCTGCTTTATTGCTCCTTTGTTGAGTCCTTAAGTGTATCTACACTGTGCTGAAGGGTCAGTGCGGATATTGTGGGTTTTTACTGTAAATACCTAAGAATAAGATATAATATTAAGTATCTTATTTATTTGTTCTTGCTAGCCCTTTTGAATAATCATGAAGGAGCCTATAATCTTGTTCTTTTTAACCCTTTCAGCGCCATGGGCAACTAATGTTGCCCAATGATGTAAGATATCAAAATCAGACGCTGTTGAAAACCTATCGTGTGGCAACTCCCCTGCGGGAGCTGTTTTAAACAAGTTGCCGCATGATAGGTCTTCAACAGCTCAGGGTAACTGCATTTTTAATTCCTTGAAAATGTATTCAGCGCTCGAAGGGTTAAGAGGAATAGCAGGTCTGTTGTCTTCCTTCGCAACAAATGCAGATTGTGCGCAATTTATTCTTTGAACGTAGTTTATATTACACATTGTGGAGATATATAGCTTGTGTCTCGGAAAAGATGTGCTATTTTATCTGAGCTGCAAATGAGATGTAATTACTGCCTCCGGACAATCACTGTTTTATTAGCGATATCTCAACAGGGTCTCTCATTTTTCCTCCTCTCTCACTCTCCCTCTCTCTCTGTCTTTATCATCCTTTTGTGTAGATTATGTGAGTGGAGGGGAGATGTTTACTCATTTGTATCAGCGTGATCACTTCGCGGAGGACGAGGTGCGAATCTACATCGGGGAGATCATCCTGGCACTGGAGCACCTGCACAAGGTGGGTGAGCCCCCAGAACGACTCACAGTCTAATGTGGCTGTGACTCTAACGCTCTAACACCAACTGTGTCTGTTAATCTATAGCTAACAGATGGAGTTACTATCCGTCACTCTAGCTGTAATTGTGTCTGTGACTCTGCCAATCAAACACTCACCGTGGCTGTAACTACCATACTGTTCATGAAAATACGGAAGATTAACCAGCTAGCTAACGGTATAGTTTTGATATCCTGTCGGTTTAGTAACTATAGTTAACTGGGTTTTCAGCATAGGGGGTCGGGTTTGCATTCGGCTGTATCACTGGGAAAGCTTACTGCCCAGCCGAGGGTGACACTGCTGCTTGAGTCGGAAACGTAGTATTGATGATGTAGAATAATCCAGTTTCTAGTGGGGGAAAAAAAAAATGATGGAAGCCAGCAGAAAATCATATAAAGGAAGATGGGTTCAGTGAATATTAGTGGTGTGATGATGCGCCGATACAGAATCATATCGCGATACAAAGCCTCCGATACGATACGCACGTAACGTTACGCCTCTAGTGAATATAGTGGAAAACATCGTCTCTCTCAGGAAATTAATGGGGATAACTTTAACATGGACTTAAATGCATGAAAATCTATTTTTGACGGTTTCTTTCATTTAGCATAATTAAACATTCTGAAATTCATGCATTTTTACTGAAGTTAATTAGCTCAACATTCTCAAAAACTGGAAAATTTAATCTTTCAGATAATGTATAAAATGCAAATAAATGATTTTTTCTCCATTCAAGCCCATGTTAAACTGCCTACAGTGACGGATTTTTCACGGAACCTGTCTGACTGTATGGGCGATATTACTGCACAATATTACCATTAATATCAGGACTACCAAAATACATACAGATTCAAGCAGAAATTTATTGAGGAAAATTATCAAAGAATTAAACATACCTGTAAGTTCATTACATCAAGACATCTCACAACTGCAAACAAAGCTTCAAAGATTTAGAAAACTGGGTTTGCATATGAAATGGCAAGAGGAAAGCATGAACTGACGTAAAGATTTGAGAAGTGTAAGACAAACTGACTGCACGTCAGTGATTTTGCTTCATGTATCCTAAATGAGTGCTCTGGAATACATTTATGGATAATATGCATACATGTGAGCTGCTCAGCCAACCGTGACGACCAGTCCCTAACCAGTTACTACTGTCTTTCTCTACTTTATCTTCACGGCCTTGTTGTTAGTTAGATTTACGTCTTTTCACGAACAGAACCGCAGTACTGTATAAGGCTCTTACCATGTCTGTGACTCTAACACTAAATCTTACCATGTGTGTTACTCTAAAATGCTAACCGTGTCTGTCAGCCTAACACGCTCTCACCTGCTTGTAGCTATAACAATCTACCTCTAACCGTGTCCGTTATGCTAACGCTCTATCTGTCACTGTGCTTGTATCACCAACATTCTTACCTATGTCTGTAACTCTAACACTCTTACTCTGATGACTTAACTATTATCTGTGTTTGTCCTTGATTGCCTGTTGGTGTGTGTCTAAGCTCGCCTGGGTATTTGGACTTTGATTCACAAAGTAGGATTGCTGAGTTGGCTTGAAAACTGCAGAGTAACAGGCAGAGCAGCTCGCCTTATGTCAGGCCATGTCCCAGACCTGGAAGTCCTCTTCTAGGTTTTAGTCCGTGCTAACCATGCGGCTAACTCTGTTATCAGGCTCTGTGAAACAAAGCCCTGTGCATCTTTCTGCATAAATCTGACTGTAACTATTCATATCTCTGCAGCTGGGCATCATATACCGAGACATCAAATTAGAGAACATTCTGCTGGACAGCGATGGGCATGTGGTGCTGACGGACTTTGGCCTCAGTAAAGAGTTTCTTGACGAAGAGGTGAGGAAAGGCCGTCCAGGCTGTCTTGTATCTCACCCTGCAAGCATCACTGAACCACAGCCTCTGTCAGATTACCTTGGGTTGGCTTTGAATGTTATTTTCTGTTTGTCTGTGTCTTTGTGTGTGTGTGTGTGTCCATAGAAGGAGAGGACATACTCTTTTTGTGGAACAATTGAATACATGGCCCCAGAGATCATCCGGGGAAAGGCTGGCCACGGCAAGGTGAGGGACCTGACAGATGGGCTGACCTCTCTAGCAGTGGTCATTGTGTCTCTTGTTACTTCCTGTCTGGATGACGTGGCACAGAGCAGAGACATCTTCTACAACGATACATTCTAAACATGAATTTATCACGTTTTCTGTCATTTGAGTGACTGCTGAAGAGGATTGACTTTAACACCACCGCTTGTGTCATGTGTGTGTGTGTGTGTGTGTGTGTGTGTGTCCAGTCGGTGGATTGGTGGAGTTTAGGCATCCTCATGTTTGAGTTTCTGACTGGCGCCTCCCCATTCACACTGGAGGGGGAGAAGAACTCGCAGTCTGAGGTGTCCAGGTGAGCCTCGCTTCTGTTCGTCTGTATCTCTCTCACTCTCTCTCTCTCTCTCTTTCTATCGTTCTCATGCTCTTTTTATTTTCCTGTGGCCTATAATGCAGGGGGGATATAGTCATGGGTGCGGTTGTCCATCCGTCCATCCATCTGTCTGTGAGCATTTCGTTTCTGGAGCATAACTTGAAAACCGTTCAATATTTCTAAACAAAACTTGGTGAGCACATTAATCATGACCTGAAGTGGTGCCTTTTGCTCATCCGAAATTGATGAATTTTGTATTTTTTCTGGTTTCCATGGAAACATTTTGAACTTAAAATTTTAGGGGGTATGGTTAGTTTTACAGAGCAGGTGGCATTTTCATTCTTTCAATATGTGGGGCCAGGGGGATATGCCATCTCCTGATGGCTCTTGTTTCTCTATGACTCTCTCTCCCTCTCTCCCTCCCTCCCTCTCCCTCTCCCTCCATCCCTCTCTCTCTCCCTCTCTCTCTCTCTCTCTCTGCGCCACAGTTGAATGCAGTTGAATTAGCTTTATTGGCTTGATAAATCTCTACAGTCAGTATTGCCAAAGTGACATGCATCCAACGGCGAACCAATTATAAATACTTCAGACTGTCTCTCTCTTTTTCCTTCTGTCTCTCTATCTCTCTCGGACACAGACGCACACACACACCAGTAACTCTCTGACAGTCCTCTCACACACATCTTTTGGCCATAATGCTAAGATGTCTGAGTCATGTCGGAGGGAGTTGGATGCCTATGAAATTACCTCATTTCTAAGACCCTGAGCTGTTTACATCCTTCTCCTGTTGCCTCTCCAATTTTCCCACCCCTGCCATCCCACCCCTCTTCCCTCAGGCGTATCCTGCGCTGCGATCCCCCGTTCCCGTCCGAAATCAGCCCCCTGGCCCGGGACCTGCTGAAGAAGCTCCTGGTGAAGGATCCCCGAAAGAGGCTGGGCTCTGGGCCGAGGGGAGCGGACGAAATTAAAGGGCACCCTTTCTTCAAGGTCCCACTCATGTACAATACTAATGCATGACTGACTGTAGACACCCAGTTATCCAACAAGTCATATTTCAAAATCAAGGGAATGAATATGGAGTTAGTCGTCCCTTTGCAGCTGTAATTGTGTCCACTCTCTGGGGAACGCTGTCCACTAGATGTTAGAACATTGCTGTGGGAATTTGCTGCCATTACAGTTGGAAGAGTTTTAGTGAGGTTGGGCAGTGATGTTGGATGATTAGGCCTGGCTGGAAGTACGCCTTCCAGGTGATCCCAATGATTTAATGGGATTGAGGCCCGGGCGCTTGGCTTGTAGGACAGGCATGTTTTTCTACACCAATCTCAACAAACTTTGTATAGACCTTGCTCTGGGCTTGGGACACTGTTACATTGAAACAAGAGAGGACACTATCCAAGCTGCTGGAAGCGTAGACGGAGTTGCAGTTTTCATATAGTGCAGTGTGAATTGACCGCAGTTGAGCGAAGATGCCCAGCCAAAACCATGAAAAAGCCCCAAACCATGGAGTCTCCTCATACTGTTGGGCATGTGGTGTATGTTGCATGTACATGTGCATGACTTTCAGAGAGTATCATATTGGAACTATTGGGCTGATGGTGTTGACTCATAATACGATCTGCGCTGCCTCAGGGCATGAACTGGTCAGACCTGGCGGAGAAGAAGGTGGAGGCTCCATTCCGGCCGGAGCTACGCAACGAGCTCGACGTCGGGAACTTCGCCGAAGAGTTCACCGGGATGGAACCCGTCTACTCCCCTGCTAGCACTCCCCCGAGCACTGACCGACTGTTCCAGGTGCCCCGTACACCCTTCTCTGTACCTGAGCCTCGGACACTCATGCCTTCTGTGTTAATCTTAGACGCCAAAATATGACCCTCATGATTGCACACTACCGGCACCAGACACACTCCGTATCTCTCCCAGGAAGGTTTAATGGAATTTATTAGTTTGTTTGACGAGGTCAGTTCACATTAACATTTCTCTTAATGTGCCAGAGGTGGTCAGGAAGATTAATTTTCATCTTAAGACTTTGGGCTGTGTATTTATGCCTCTGTCCCACACAGTGGGCGGGGAGCATTCTGTACTCTGGTCCCCTGTTCTGTTCGTCCATCATACTCCTCTTGTATGCATATCTACCAAAGAAGTGGATGGATTATGACCAAATCACTCTGGGTAACTCTCCTCAGAGGGTAGCTGAACTATTCAGGATTTGGAGGTTATCAGGTCAAAGGTCAAGGTCACATAAGGTCAGGTTTATGCAGGGACTGTAGATTAAGGTTTAGGGTGTATGAAGCTATGGCAGGTGGAGGCATAGAAATTAACGCTTTGTGTTGACTCACTCCTTATTTTTGCTTTGGGAGAAATCTTGGTAAAAATCCAGGCAAACTTGGGAAATTTATGTGTACTGCAACGGACTGGAGCCAAGGCTTAAATTTCAGACCTTCATCTGGGAGGTAGCAGTCCTATCCGGTGTGTCACTTTACACTGCAGTAAACAGTTCTTGTCACAGTAAGGCTCTGCTGGAGCTATGACCAGTGAGGTATATACAATGGCCAATGGGCAAAACTCCCAACACTCAACCGACCAATAGAGTGACTTCATCTCTCTTTCCCAGTCTTCTGTGTTTATAGGGGGCTGTTTCTTGAAATTTTCTGATCCTGGGTTAAAAATATTTGCCACAGATTACTGTTCTGCTGCTCCAGAGCCCAGGACAACGCCACGACTGGGGCGCTGGGAACGCTGTCTCCTTACAATGAATAATGCCAATGCAACTGACCTACCGGCCTGTTGCAGCCGGACAGGCCTATTTCCTTGTGTGCTCGATCAGATACAAGCTGAAGTTATATGGGAAACATTACTGAGTCCCCCTCAGCAATCCCAGGATGCTAAATTGTATGTTTCATTGTATTGCCTTTGCGACGCAATGCTTTCTCACAGAGCAAGCTGCAAACAGCAACACATTGCATTTATCTGCGGCAATATCGAATTATCCTTAAGGCGCACTTTATTGATAGTTGATGTGTCCCTGCTTCATAATAAAGGTTTATGTTTGTAATGACTCATTTTAGCCCCCCTGTCTCTCTTTATCCACCCCAGGGTTACTCCTTTATTGCGCCTTCAATTCTTTTCAACCGCAACGCAGTGATGGGGGACTATCTGGAGTCTCAGATGAGCCCAGACCGGCCCGGTTCCGCCAGCGTGGCGCGCAGTGCCATGTTAAAGGTGCCTTGCCCAGAGCTGCACAAGAGCGTGCACGCGCACACACACACTCTCACACTGAAGTATACGCACATACAGATGCACACAGAGATCTATCCTGGCTTCTTCCACATCCCACACATTGACTGCTCTTAAACAGTCAGCCTTTCCACACACACACACACACACAAAACACTCTCACACTCACAGCCCTTCCCACACACTGAATAGTTCTCTGCATACAAACCCTCACAGGCACATACACACGCTCACATGCACAGGCACGCACACACACGCACGCACGCACGCACACACACACACACACACACACGCGCACCCACATTCATGCACACACATACACACACATGCACCCACAGTCATGCACACACACACACACACTCACGCACCCACATGCATGCACACACGCACAGGTACGTGCACATGCACTCACAAATGCATACCACTCTCCACTCACTACTCTACCCAAACATTTAAAAGCTTTGTGAACAAACCCATGCCGCACGCACGCACGCACGCACACAAACCACTCTCATTCTCTCTACCCCTGCCACACTCTGGAAAGCTCCCTGCATACAAACCCTCCCCCACACACTTGCACGTGCACACATGGAAATATACAAACACACACACATGCACATGCATGCACCAAAACCAATAAGGTACTCACTACTCCTCCCTCACACTGTAAAGCGCTACCTACAAACCCCTCCCACTCTCACAAACACACACACTCAGTTCTCCCTCTCTCTCACTATTTCTCTGTGAAGCACTGCATACACAGATCTGCTCCACACACAGTAATCCCTCTCTCACACACACACACGGAATCACTGCACACACTGCGGCTGCCTGCCCAGAGAAAGATTCACTGATCTAAGCACAGTCTCTCCAGTTCTGGTCTCAGTGTTTGAGATCAGCATCATATTTTTCTCAGCTACAGGAGTAACTTGCGTGGATGCTAGTTCCAGACGTACAGCACTTGTCTACATCTGTGCTTAAGTCCCCCTCTGATTGGGTGTAGTCTAACCGTGACCCACACTGTACCCCAACAGGACTCTCAGTTCTTCCAGCAGTATGAGCTGTGCCTGCAGGAGCCGCCGCTGGGCGAGGGCAGTTTCTCCGTGTGCAGGAAGTGTCGAAACAAGCAGACGGGGCAGGAGTACGCCGTGAAGATCGTGAGCCGCAGGTGGGCGTTTTTCTGTTTTAGGCACCTGGACAATGAACGACCTGGTTGGGAGAAAACAAATTTTCAAAAATAAAAATATTATTCTCGGCTGCCACTTACTCACTCGGTTAAGGTGCCGCGTTGCGGAGCAATAGTGACCACCCTGTCGCGGGTCCGATCCCTGGTCGCACCAGCCAGCAGTGGTCGGTAGCCTTCTCAGCGCAGAGCGCAATTGGCTTCGCGCTGCAGGGAAATTAATTGGTAAGGGACTGCCGGGTTGAGATATAAAAATAGTTGCTTAGTTCGTCGCTCAAGGGCCTCCTCGTGTTGGCCAGCTGGGCGTTCATCAGTAAGATTCTAAGCTTGCTCATGTTCGAGTTTCCTCCACCCTCGTTCTGAACTTGCGAGGTTTCGAGCTATGAGTGTATAAAGCAGAGGCTGACAGGCGCGGGCTTCGGAGGAGAGCCTTGACCTGTCTTCGCTCTCCCAAGATGGCATGAGGTCGCATATGAGCAAGCTTATACATAGTTCTCTAATCGGGCATTACAGATTCGGTGGGATTGGAGATGCCAAATTAAAAAAAAAAAAAAATAATAATATTCTCAGTTTCCTTTCAGCACAATCAAGGCGTTTACTCCAACTGAATGTATGAAATAAGAAATTCTAAGCAAACAAAAAATGTTTGGCTCTGGAAGTTTTTGCCAATCACCGAATACTTTGCTATGCGCAGTTGTTGCAGATGTACATAGTAAATCTTCAGTGAGTTTTTTATGTCTGAGTTTTGTCTGTGTGCTCTGGTCGGAGTGCAAAGGCCCTGTGCAGTACTACTGCTAGATCTGACTCTCAGTGCTGTGTGGGCGTGTTTCAGGATGGACGCGAACACCCAGAGGGAGATCGCTGCTCTGCGGCAGTGTGAGGCCCACCCCAATATCGTCAACCTGCACGAGGTCTTCCAGGACCAGGTGACACACCTCTAACACACTCACACACCTCTGTGTGCACACAAACTCACGCAAACATGCAGGCACGCATATGCATCTGCAAAAACACAAGCACACACACTTTTCTGTGTTCATACAAACATACACACCATCATAGGCACGAATATGAATCTGCAAAAATGTAAACACTCGCACACACACTTTCCCGTGTGCACACATGCGCACACAGGCAGATATACACATCTGCACAGACATACACACGGGCCACACTAGTGTGTGTCTCAAAATCATCAGACGGAGTCGAAATTATGTCCAAAGTTGACTTAGAATTGGAAAAAAAAAAAAACTAAAATGATTGTAAATGACCACTCACAACCTACCTCGCAGATAAAATTGGCCTATTAGGTGACCTGCTGCATGCTGTAATCTCTCCCGCAGTACCACACTTACCTGGTGATGGAGCTGTTGCGCGGAGGGGAGCTGCTGGAGCGCATCAAGCGGAAGAAGCTGTTTGCGGAAGGAGAGGCCAGTCAGCTGATGAGGAGCCTGGTGTCGGCAGTCAGCTTCATGCACGATGCCGGGGTGGTGCACAGAGACCTGAAGCCTGAGGTGACGCTGGCCGCCCGCCAATCACACACTGACTCCTCCCACCTGCCTGTGCACTGTGCTGCCAGCAGCTGACGTCCTTCACTGGGTGTCAGTTAGCAGTGTACGTTGCTGTCCACTAGTATTTGGATGGCCACCATAATAAAAGGGCTGCAATTCCTACAGGGCCGACACAATATGGATGCCGCGACCGGTAAATTAAAGCAGACGGGCTCGGCTTTTATCTCATTAGTTTTGAATGTAAAAAATCCAATTGCTAGTGCACTGAGCCAAAAAAGCAAAAAATCTTATCACAGTCCAAAAAATTGCGGACTGCACTGCGTGTACTTTTTGAGTGTTTTTCTTCAATCAACTTCAGGTTTGTCGCAATTTGGGCCGTCACGAATTTCACACTGTGTACCGAAAAAAAATTTGGCGAAATGCTTGCGATCTTTATTTTTTTGAAGATTATGTAACTGGCTCAAATTTAACTGATTGATATGCCTTCCCTGGCACACTGTAGCTGTGTATCTCATTCGCAGTCCATTTGCTGGCTTCAGCTGTTACTCTGTGTGCGGGTTGGCGGGTGATTACCGCTGCCGAAGCGGAGCAGGGGGGAGTGCGGTTCTCCGGGTCACGGTGGGCGGCGAAGGTCGCGGCAGCGGCTGAGTGTGGGTTTTCTCCTTCTCCTTACAGAATGTTCTCTTTGCGAGCGAGGGGGAGGACGCGGTGCTGAAGGTGATTGATTTTGGGTTTGCGCGCCTGTGCCCCGCAGGCAGCGCCCCGCTGCAGACCCCCTGCTTCACCCTGCAGTACGCCGCCCCGGAGCTCTTCCACAGCACCGGCTATGACCAGGCCTGCGACCTGTGGAGCCTGGGAGTCATCCTGGTACTGAGAGAGAGTGTGTGTGTGTGTGTGTCTCTGAGTGGGTGTGCGCATGTGCGTGCATGTTTGTAAACGCGTGACAGAGTGTGTGTGTGTTTCTGTGCGCGCATGTATGTCTACGTGTGAGAAAATGTGTGTGAGCATGTGAGCGCATATGTATCTACATGTGAGTGAGTGTGTGTGTGTCCGTGTCATTGTGCCTCATGCAAGAAGTGATACAATAACAAATTTTCTCTTATTTTTGTTTTTTGTTTTCTTTATTTTTGTAAGAGAAAGTTTTACGAGTGGTCGAGAGCACTCTCGCCGAGATAAGAGAAAACAGAAAACTGTTATCTCTGTCCACAAATTGCTTGTCCAATGCATGGAAACACAAGTTTTAAAACCTAAAAAAAATGCATCATATGATCAAATTTTGATTGTTCTATGTTTTTGAGAAATTACAATGATATTTCACAGTGAGGGAAGCGGTGCGAAAGTCTGGCAGCTCAAGTTATGAGACGGGGGGGTAAATTTTCGGGGTGTGAGGCAGTGGACAGCATAATCGGCCAAAAACAGAAGAGCGGAAGAATTCCGTATGTAACATCCACCTACATCGAATGTAATCAGTACATTTTCGGCTTCCCTTGATGTCTGGGCACCCAGAGAAAGATTCGTATGTGTAAAAACATCAAGCAGTCAGTCAAGAAAATTTATTATGAGTTTTATTGTTTGCTGCTATATGTGGTGATCCATGTTACTGACGACACGCCGGGTTGCTAGGGCACGCGCAGCATACGCATTCACCATATTAATATTCAATAATAATATTCTAAACCCCCTCCTCCAAAATAAAACCCCCCAAAACACATTGGCGTCTCCTTTTAAAATCGTTCCCCATTCAAAACCACCGAGGTGCACACTGCAACGCGCTGTATCGGAACTTTAACGTGTATGCAAGTGTACTCGGGTACGGTACGATATTACTAGTGTGAAAACTGACCAGCGGGGGGAGAGGGGAGCGGGGACAATCGTACTGCGGCACGGCACAGATCAATCATACCTAGTCTGAAAGTGCCCTAGATTGCCACGAGCAGTCAGCTCTTTGCTGACTGATGGTGTTTAGTCGGTGTTGCTTATGCTAATTTAAAACAACCGGCCACACGCTTCCAATTTACGATCAAGTGGGATTCAACATTCAGCACTCATGGTCGTCACAGCCTGGCTCAGGGCTGCGGCAGAGAGGAGACCGATGAGCTGGATAGCAAAATAATATTTATTCACAAAAAATAAATATATATTTAAAATCAGCAATATAACATGGAATAGTCAGTAATCAGTAGTGTGAGCATGAATGAATGTATGGAAAAATGTAAGTGCAAACCAAATAAGAATAGATCACGGCAGTGCTGGCCTCCTGCGGCCTGGTCCAGGCAGAGAGAGAGAGAGAGTTATGCAACACATGGCTTTATGTATATAAGTCTGCTATAAGTAGCAGAGCAGACCGGGCCCAGGTGGGCTCAGGCCACTCAATTCATCAATTCACCTGCAACGCAGATGACAGCAACCAGACAGGGACTCCTAGTGTCATGTTAGTCACATGGCTAAGAGCAGATTTGGACGGTAAGAGTGTTTGATGCATCCGAAGGTTATTTCTCTTATTTTTATGAATATTCAATTCCGGGGGCATATAATTTTTCAACTGTCTGTCTGTCTGTCTGTTTCTCTGCAGCAGCAAAAAAACTTTAACCTTGGCCATAACTTTTGATTGGTTAGTGATAGGCCTTTAATACTTGGCATGAACTTTCATCAAAATCAAAAACACAAATTGAAATAATGTTTATGTCTGGGGCCATCAGTGTTTCACAAGCAAATCCTGCTTCTCTTAGCAAAAAAATAAGAGAAAATATTAGAGAAATTGGAGAGAATGTTGCTGCATGAGGCCCATTTTGTGTGTGTGTGTGTGCGCGTGCGCATACACATACACGGGCGCATGTATGTCTACAAGTGAGAGTGTGTGTGCGCCTGTCTACATATGAGAGAATGTTAGTGTGCGTGTTAACGCGTTTCTGCCTATGTGCGAGAGGGTGTAATTATGTCTGAGTGTGTATGTGTGTATGCGCTCATGCGTGAGTCGGCATGCAACTCCTGTCTGCGTGTAAGTGCGCATGTGCGAGATTATGCAAGCAAGTTTGCGTGTGTATGAGAGAGAGTGTGTATTACAGACAACATAGGTGTGTTTTCCTGCATGTATGAGAGTGCGCATACATTTTGCGCAGACATGTGTCTGTCAGAAAGACTGTGTATGATAATCTGTGTGTTTTCTTGTTCCTGGGCTCAAGAACATGACTTGGTTTTTATGCCGTCAGGTCAATTAATCCTTAGAGCACTGAAATAAATTTTCTAAAAATTATAAATAAATGATCTTGTGCTGTTGAAAAGCTATCGTGGCAACTTATTTTAAAGAGCACACTTTTTTTCAGTACACTATGCTGTCTGGACAAGTGCCCTTCCAGAGCGACCCAAAAGGCAGGACAACATCCCATGCCGCTGACATCATGCAGAAGATTAAGGAAGGTGACTTCTCATTGGACGGAGAGGCCTGGACGACTGTGTCTGAGGAGGCCAAAGAGCTAGTGAGAGGTATGCAGTCTTCTGAGAGCTTAGGGTTTCCTCGGGAGATTCACTGTTTTTCCTCTGTCCTTCTCTTCATTTTTTCATCTTCTGCAGTCTACCCCAGACCCGTATCCTCTCTGGTATTCGCCTGTTTCTGTAACGTTATCGTCATTCAGTATTCAAACTTCCTTGTTTGGGTAACTTTCAACTTTTTTCCCTCTTCTGGGATACTTTTCTTGGTGGTCTGCGTTTGAACTGGGCAGCCACGGAAATCCAACACAATATTACTGTTTGAATTATTGCACCATGGCAGATTAACACAATTCTGTGATATCTGTAACGACAAATTTGGGTCAAGGATGCCGTCTTGCAGGAGATTAAGCTGCTCTCTTTAGTTTCTGCTACTCATATTAAGACTGAGTATAGCAAAGTAGCATTTTGAATAACAAAAGTTTCGAATGTAACTACGGTTCTATGAATCCCGAATGACCGCCAGAGGCGGTGCATAAAGCACTGAATACTCCCCTACGCGCATGCTTAGTTCGAGTATGTATACCAATAATGTCTCCTGTGACCTGCAGATGACTGGAAGAAGATTATATCTTCCGGTGTCACCTGAGGATCATTTCTTACAGAATCTTCTCGCGAGCACACGAGGATTCTGAGTGACAGAGAGCTCTGGCGGTCATTCGGGATTCATAGAACCGTAGTTACATTCGTGACTTTCATTCTATTTCATCCCTGCTGACTGCCAGAGGCGGTGCTTAAAGCACTGAATGACTTATACCAGCAAGGTCACGAAGAATCCGGATTACAGACCTTCAGTGTGCAGAGTCAGAAGACCCCGGCCGCAGAACCACGGCTAAGGGGTGGGGTGTGGCCACGTTCACCCTGTAGAACCTGGAGAAAGTGTCCGGTGACGTCCATGAAGCTGCGGCACAAATTTCCTCCAAGGACACTCCCCTCAGGGCAGCCCATGAAGTAGCAACACTCCTGGTAGAGTGGCACCTCATGCCAGTTGGAAGGGGACGGTTACTCGCCTGATAGGCATGGGTGATGACATCAATAATCCAGTGGGACAGACGCTTCTTGGAGATGGCACAACCCCTGTTAGGGCCACCGTAAAGGAGAAAAAGTTGTTCAGACCTTCGAATGCATACAGTAGCTGCAGTGTAGACCCTCAAGGCCCGCACTGGACATAACAGTTCAGGCTCGTCCCCACTCTCCCCTGGAGAAGGGTCAAACCGAGCCAGCCAAATAGGCTGGTTACGGTGAGCGCGGGCCAACACTTTAGGGAGAAATGCTGTGTTTGGCCACAGAGTGACCCCTGAGCCATCCGAGTTCCACCTCAAACACGAGTCACTGACAGACAGGGCATGCAGCTTGCTGACAGGCTTTGCAGAGCAAATAGCCAGAAGGAACACAGTCTTACAAGACACCCACTTCAGCTCCGCTTGTGTCAAGGGCTCAAATGGGGGCCGGCGTAGTGCATCCAGTACCAGGGGAAGATCCCATGCTGGAGCTCTTGGGGCACTCAGAGGATGTAATCTCTGAGCCCCCTTCAAGAAGCGGGACACCAAACTCTGGCTCCCCACAGTGCCATTGTCAATCCTCACATGATCACAAGATATTGCCGCTACATACACTTTCAACGTAGAATGAGACCAACCTTCGTCCAGAAGAGACTGAAGAAAGTCAAGAATGGTTGGCACAGAGCAGCGCACAGGGTCCTCATCCCAACTCGTACACCAGTCGGAAAACAGTTTCCATCTACCCTCATATTGAAGACGAGTGGACGGCGCTCTTACATTCATTATGGTATGTTTGACAGGGTCCGCACAGGAGCTCAACAGCGACTCGGGCCCTCCAGCAGCCAAACACACAGTTGGAGGCATCATGGATTGGGCTGCCAGATCCGCCCCGCCAGCTGGGACAGGAGATCCCTCCTGTCGGGAAGGCGCCACGGTACACCGCGACAGAGTCCGTGCAGCAGTGGGAACCAGCTCCTCCCTGGCCAGAAGGGAGCCACAAGTAGGACACTGTGACCCCCCTGAAGAACCCTCTGAAGTACTGGCCGAATCAGAGGAAGCGGGGGAAAGGCATACAGGAGGCCGTCCGGCCAAGGATGGGCCAATGCGTCCTGGCCCAAGGGACTGGTTGTCTCTGCTAAGGAGAACCACAGAGGACAGTGGGTAGGGACTTCTGAAGCGAAGAGGTCCACGTCCGCTCTGCCGAAGAGGCTCCAAATAATGCTGACCATCTGGGTGGAGGCGCCTCTCTCCTGACGGAGGTTTATGACGGGAGAGGGAGTCTGCCAGGCTGTTCTGCTCTCCCGGTAGATACATTGCCCGAAGGCTGATCAGACGGGGGGCCACCCACGTGAGGAGCTCTTCTGTCACTCGCAGCAACCGCGCAGACTTGGTCCCGCCCTGATTATTTATATGATATACAGTTGATGTGTTGTCTGACCTTACAAGGACATGCTTGCCCCTCAGGTGTGGCAGGAAGTGCCTGAGTGCCAGGTGAACCGCTCGCAGCTCCAGCACATTGATGTGTGCCCCCCGGTCTTCCACAGACCACCGCCCATGGGCTATCCTGCTGTGCCGTACTGCACCCCATCCAGAGGGGCAGGCATCTGTGGTGACCGTCTCCCTGCGAGACGGAAAGGAGCCCATGGGGACACCCCTGAGCATGTAGGCCCCGTCCCTCCACGGGGCCAAGGCGAGGAGACACTGTTGTGACACCCTGAGCTTCCTGTGCCTGTGTCGCTTGGCATCCAAGTGGAAGCTGTTCAGCCACCTCTGCAGGGGGCGTAGTGTCAGCAAGCCCAGCGGAACCACAGCTGAAATGGACGTTAGTTTGCCCACGAGGCGAAGAAATGTAAGAAAGGTCAGCTAACGGCCCTCTTGGAACAGGGCAAGAAGGTGAAGGATGTTGCCCACACGGTGGGGGGACGGTCTGGCTATCATGGCTACACTGTCCAATGCAATCCCAATGAAAGTTGTAGCCTGAGATGGCACCAGGCAACTCTATCATATTCACCTTGAGCTCAAAGCAGGCCACGTGGGACAGGAGACGTGCTGTATCTCTGGACACCTGGGCACAGGATGGTGCACAGATCAGCCAGTCGTCCAGGTATGGGAGAATTTTCAAGCCTTGGGACTGTAGAGGCGCAAGGGCTGTGGCAACACACCTCGTGAAGACCCTTGGAGAGAGGGAGAGCCCAAAGGGTAGCACCCTGAACTGCCAGTGGCGGCCTCGATAGGCAAAGCGGAGAAAACACCGATGTTTTTGAGGGATGGGGACGTGGAAATAAGCGTCCTTGAGGTCAATGGACGTAAACCATTCTCCCTGTGCCACAGTTCGCCGGACATCTGCTGTGGTCAACATGTGGAAAGGAATGACTTTCATAAATTCGTTCAGCCCTCTGAGGTCCAAGATTGGGCGAAATCCACCAGTCTGTTTCGTCACTAGGCAGTATGTTGAATAGTACCCTCGGGGACGTGACAGAGGGTCCACAGGCTAGATGGCGCCTTGGGCCAGGAGGGTGGATAACTCCTGGTCCAACACGAGCCTTTGCCGGGTTGCTGATGGAGGCCATTTTGACCCGGCCAGATGTGAGGGGCCGGCGGCGGAATTGAAGCTTGTACCCGTGGGTCAAGGTGGCAACTACCCACGGGTCTGAAGTATGAGCAGCCCACTGTTGGAGCTGCTGATGTGAAAAATATTCGACCGTCGGCCCCAAGGCCTCAATGTCTGGCCCCCTGCCCCTAGGAGCCCTAAAGGGGGGTGGACAGGCTCTGGAGACTGAGGTTGTCTGGATGGCAGGCGGGCAGGGCCTCGAAAGTCCCGGGCTGGTCTCTGCATGGGACGCTGGACAACATGGCGGCCAGTGGAGTGGGTCGGCTGTGGTCAGCGGGTGTGAAAAGCAGCCGAGGAACCCCTCGCTCTGCTGGCAGGAGGACTATCAAGAGGAGGCATCCGCCAAAGGCCTGCAAGCTGCTGCCTGTTTTACCCTGCCTGGATGGTTCGTTCCAGTGCTTCCTGGGCTGCAGGACCAAATATCTCCCCCGGTTCCACGGGGAGACTGCGAAGGAGTCTCCTGGATGTCTCTGTCAAGTTTGACTGAGATAGCCAAACCTGGCGACGAGCCTGAACCAGGATGGACATCATCCGTCCAAGTTCCCTGGACAGAAGGCTGAATGCCTCCAGTGAGGCATCACAAAAAGTGACAGAATCAGCAGCCATGTTGCCCTCCTGCAGTGAAGCTGAGAGCGCCAACGTGAGATGTGACAAAGAGTTCCCCATGCGGCCAGCTCGTGCTCCAGCATCAATAGCCCTTGTGAGAAGGTCATCAGTGATTCGACACTGGCGTCGAGGGCACCTAGCATTCCTTCACAGAGCTTCATCTGGGGACACGATGAGAGAAGTGATGGCAGGCTCAACGGCCAGCATGGAATCCAGGCCAACTTTTGCTGCATCGTGCATGGCTGCTAGGGTCCGCCCATCTGCAGAGAGGCGGGAGCAGGCCTTAGTGTCCCTCCAACAGGCCTGCAACTCCTTCAGATAGTCCTTAGAGTGGGGAATAGCAAAGGCAGTGGGGGCTGGCCTGCGCCTGAAGAAGGCACTAGCAGGTGCAGCTTCTGCCTGCTGTAGTACATCCATGTGCAGTCGATCTAAAGCCATGCGCATGATTGCCCGCATGGAGCCATCCCCCAACTCAGCCACAGAACTCTTAGCTGAGGAGTGGGAGCCCCGCTCAGATGCCTGGGAGCCTGCTTTCTTTTGTTTCTTTTTGAGCAGACTTCGCCTTCTTCCCGGAGGGTGCGACTGCTGTAGCCGCAGCCCGCTGCTTAGAGCGTCTCTGACAGGCTGGGGGCGACTGGCCTGATGAGGGGAGGTCACCTTCATCCCCTTGGTGTTCCACCTGCGCCAGTCTGGCAGCCCTCACCGCCCGAGGCAAGTGACTGCAGTTCATGCTGGGATTGTCTGACAGTGCCTCCCGCAGGTGCTCAGGACCAAGACATACGGGGCATAGGTCATGGCCGTCCTCTGGCTGTAGAGGAGCCTCACATGACGTACAGAATTGGGAGTCATCCATTGTGGTGGCGCTGGAGGCTTACACGACACTCACCTGTCCAAATTAGCTCAGATGCTCCCGCTAGTATGCTACAGGGCCTTGCACTGGAGGGAGGGAGCGCATACGCTGCCTACCGGGTAAGGTACCCAGCTGGTATTTAATTAATACATTTCGGATAACCTGAGCGCGAACGCTATGGACAAACCGAGTATGGACATCGTAAGCTGGAGGAAGGGAGCGCGTATGCTGCCTATACCAGCAGGGGCTCAGTAACAAACCCAACAAAAAAATAAATCAAGCTTTACCCAAATCGGGGCACAGCACGAACCAAAAAACAAACCATATGCTGGGGGGAAGCAGCGCGCACGCAGCCTGTACCAACAGAGATTAATGCAAACTCACCTGCAGGTGTAGCTATGCAAGCGCTACCGCTAATAATTATCCACGCTGGACACCGGGAAACGCTCACGCAACCCGCCAGCCAGCAAACAAAGTCAGCTCGACCGACTAAATTAAACGTCGGGGCGGGGCACAGCTCGAACAAAAAGACAAACCATTTGCTGGGGGGAAGCAGCGCGTACGCAGCCTGTACCAACAGAGGTTAATGCAAACTCACCTGCAGGTGTAGCTATGCAAGCGTTACCGCTAATAATTATCCACGCTGGACACCGGGAAACGCTCACGCAACCCGCCAGCCAGCAAACAAAGTCAGCTCAACTGACTAAATTAAACGTCGGGATAAGGATGCGCGAATGCAACTGTCACCGACAAGTAATTAACAAACACAGCAAAGTAACGTAAAGTCTCTCTCAAACCAGAGAGAGATCGCCGTCGCAGTTCCTGGAGGGCGAACAATCGCTGCTCCGACCGACAACGGTCGCGGAACTACTAGTAACGGAGTTTGAAGTGGTTAGTAGTAAAGCAGTAGACGCAATGCTTTCCAAGCAAGCAAACTACGCGCGAGAAGAAAATAAGAAATGATCCTCAGGTGACACCGGAAGATATAATCTTCTTCGGGTCATCTGCAGGTCACAGGTGACATTGTTGGTGTACATATTCGAACTACGCATGCGCGAAGGGGAATATTCAGTGCTTTAAGCACCGCCTCTGGCGGTCAGCAGGGATGAAATAGAACTGTGCATATTTATTCAGTCATTTCCTCTGAAAAAACCTGACAGGAAAAATCATTACTAAAATTTTGTTATTGAGGTGCTTGAGCCATGTCAGCCGATGTTTGGTCATATCAACCAGCTCTAGTCTGCATTTAGTGCCATCACCCAGCTCTAGCTTGTGTTGGGACATATCGCCGTGCTCTAGCCTGTGTTCGGTCATATTACCCAGCTCTAGCTTGCTTTGGGTCATATTGCGCGGCTGTGCCCAGTATTGGGTCATATCACCTAGTTCTAGCTTGTGTTGGGTCATATTGCCCAGCTCTAGCCTGTGTTGGTTCATATTGCCCTTCTCTCGCCTGTATTGGGTCATATTGCCTTGCACTAGCTTGTGTTGGGTCATACTGTCCAGCTGTAGACTCATTGTGTTGGATCATATCACCCTGCACTAGCTTGTGTTGGGTCATATTGCCCAGCTGTAGACTTTCTTGTTCTCGCCCCAGGCCTGCTGACGGTGGACCCGGAGAAGCGGCTCAAGCTCTCAGCCTTGCGGGAGAATGAGTGGCTCCAGGGCGGGGGGGCTTTGTCATCCACCCCCCTGCGCACCCCTGACGTGCTGGAGTCCTGCGGCCCGACTGTGCGCACCTACGTCAACGCCACGTTCAAGGTGAGGCTGTGGGCAAGACTGGAGTCAATATGGCTGGGAGGCTTTTTTCCTCGGATGAGGCCAAAATACTACGCTAACCGTGTATTAAAATTAATACAGGCACTAGGATGTGGTGAATGCATGTCTTGAGATCTATGGAGCATACTGTTGTTCCACATTAATTCAGTAAAAATTAAATGAAGTGGAATAGCTCCATATAGTAGTGAAACATTTAGGCTACTTCCATACTAATATGTTTTCATTCAGAAAAGCATAACTTTAGCGAGGTGTTTTGCTGATGTCCCCACGACTCAGGCGTTTTCAAACCCCTAACACAGACTTCTGAAAACACTGCTGATCCCATTTTAGGTTTAGGACTCTTGAATTGCGTTTTAGTTTGGACGGGCAGAAACAGGGACTTTGGATTATGATGACGCAGAGTGGACAATCTGCTCCCTATTTAAACCAGCGCATGCATGCTTGGTCTACTCGAGTGGTCATGTGATGTGCTTTTTTTCAGGCATGACAGGGATTATTCCTGAAACGGCGCTAAAATTTTTCTGAGGATGGAGATCGTTTTCATTGAAAAACAGTGTTTTTAACTGAAATCGTCCTAGTGCGGACACAGCCTACAACTAAAGGTTGCAGTTCTACTGAGTAACTATAGAGAATTTGTTTACTGGCAATATTTTGGCACTAAATATGTAACGGACAGTAGTATGCTGCTAAATGCTAAACTCTGAAGGATATGGTGCCCTGAAGAACAGGAACTCGCTTTGCGCGGCCTTCCGCATTATATATGCGAAAGCATCAAGTAAAAATGGACATTTCATGGCACTTGAGACTTTTTGCTGTAATTTCTTGTATGTAAACATTAAAGGGAATCACCTGTTAGTTTCAGTGGAATCATGTAAGAAGTGAACCTCTGTTGCAGATTAAGTAAAAAATGCCCAATTTTAGCAGCCTGTATCTCAAAAACACAGTGTGTCAGGAGATGTCAAATGTTATTTGATGCTTTCACATCTGCACTGTCCTTCCTTGCATCTCTGCCATTCTGGCCCCGTCCTCCCATCCTTCTCTCTGTCCTCCCGCCTTCCTCCCTCCCTCCACCAGGCCTTTAACAAGGGCAAGCGAGAGGGCTTCTTCCTGAAGAGTGTGGACAATGCTCCGCTGGCCAAGCGGCGTAAGCTGAAGATGACCAGCACCGGAATAGAGACCCGACGCAGCTCCTCATCCTCCTCTTCCTCCTCCTCATCCTCTGTACCTGCGCGCCCCAAGGCCCCTCCGCCTCCTCCAGCCAATCCCAAAGCGCACCCCGCCCCGAACTCTGAGCCCAAAGCGCACCCCGCCCCAAACTCTGAGCCCAAAGCGCAGAGCTAGACAGAGACTGATCCGGCCTACACGCTAACGTACACTGCCCCATGCCACGAGAGAGAGAGAGAGAGAGAGAGAGAGAGAGGAAGGAAGGAAGGACAGAAACTGCTGTGTCTCTACAATCTGTGACTCAATGTCAGGAGTTAAGAAGCCATAGATTTGAGAAGGAATTGAGGTTGGAACCCGTATCCTACAATCATTTGATCAAACGCCCCAACCTCCCATTGAACTCAGTGAGGCTGGAGTATCACTAACTCAGGCCTGCATCTCTGGCCCCTGTGGATAACTACCCCTTTCCCTTTTCCACATCAGACTCCAGCTCGGACCCAAGCTAGCCGTGATGTTACGGGCTGGAGTGCAGCTAATTCTGCCGCCGCTCAGCTCAGGCAAACCGCCGGGACATGGTTCCAAAGCTGAGGTTAACGCTATCGGCCACAAACTAACTCAAGGTTGTTTTGTTTGATTAGAAGTGGAGCATTACACCCCTGTCCCCCTCGTGCGGTTTCCCTCCCCGAGGCTTTTAGGTGACCTTGCCAAGAGCAGCGATGTGATTATATGGCCCGCTGGCTCGGCCCGCAGCTGGCTTCGCTAAGACAGCAGCCAGTAATGGTTCAGGGGGGGCGGAGCCGGGCCTCCTCTTGATGGGAATCACTCGGAGCTTTGACTGAAAGAGCTGGCCTGGGTCCAGGTGCGAAGCCAAACACCGCTGAGAGCGTAGAGAGTGTGCTCCAGCCAGAACTGTAGTCTTTGGGTCCTCTTCTCCTAATAACCGTGAGGCGCACCGGAGATGCCCTGGGGAGTGGGGTGGTTTGGGAGGGGAGGGCAGGATTGGGAGGAGAGCTCGAGAGATCAAACGTGCACTGGCTACAGACTGGAGCCCAGAGTTTCTCCAACCAGAGACTTCTAATCTCCTTGCACCCCTGATTCACAGGGCAGACTATTTGAAAGCTTCATGACTCCCAGAGGTGCTCAGGGTTTATCCACACAGCAGGCGGAGAGGTGAGTCAGAGGAGAAAGTTCCCCAAAAACAGCCCACAATCCCCTCCTCCACCGCACCCCACCTCTCATTTCGAGCCAAAGTGTCTTTACTGAGCCCTGTCCACTGTGATTGATCCTTGAGAAATCCTCACTCAGTGGGACTTTGAAGGGCTTATGATCGCACTGCCATGATTCTCACTCAACTCCACTGGAGACCCAAAATGTCCCACCACCGTTTAGTTTGAGGGTATAACGAGCCATTCCAGCAAAGAGTATGAATATTTCATCATGTTTTATTTCACTTGAGGAAATGTTTTTTTTTTTTTTTAAGATGCAAGATTCAAACACTGATCATTGCAACAGAGACTGTGGACGCGTTCCTAGACTCAGCACTCAGTAACTTTAAGGGATCAGTTCTGTTGTTACATTTCGCCCTGGAGTGATATGATCCTTTGTGCCTCATTGGATGCAGGTTGAACCTGGACCCCAGTAATAACTCCAGATCCTAATGCAGAAAGAGAATGACTGTGAATGCACTGTTCTGCTCTGGAGACCTTCTGATCATGGCTTTAATGGGATCTGGGAAAGACCACAACACTGATGCACATATCGCTCTTTCATGATTACTTCATTTGTACCTTTTTTTTTTTTTTTGCTTTGGATACTGCAGCACATTATTTGATGATTTCGCCTTTGTAGCTTTAAACGCACAGAATAAATTGTCTTTTCGTGGATATTTTCTGCTGATTTAACATAATTTTTGTCACTGTAATGGGTTCTTTTAGTATGAGTTGATCATTGAAGGGGTTGAAATGCACTCTGCACTATGTGTGGATGTAGCTATGGTGAAACCGGCTGTGTTTTTACGATGTGTTTGTGCCGAGTGAAAAAGTTGTGCTGTAACACTGCAAAAAATAAGCAAAAAATCTGAAAAAAACTCATGACTTGCATGGTTTAGTTGCGACTGGCACACAGCTCTAAACTGAGGACTCATGACAATATTACAACATGCAATTCTTACAACTATTTCTGTCATACTTTTAATATTTTATCTATGGGTTAAATGTGGAAGCAAGGGATTGAATGGAATGTATTTGATTTATCATTTATGCCAATTTTTCAGTTTGGTTGTTTTTGCTGTTACTTTGTCAGTGTAATAATTCTTAGTTGTATATTTTTAATATTTTTAAATGTCGTGATCCTTGAGGACGAAATTTATTGCAAGCAAAACACGTCTCATTGTGTTCTTTCAGCAGCCAAAAGGTTCTGTTGGATGAAATTACCGTATACAGAATTGCATTGAATTGTACGTCAAATGGTGTTAATGCCTTTTGTTATTTTGCATTAAGAACTTTTAATATCAGAACTTTATATATGATGTCATGCTGGGTGAATCTGGTATGTTATGGATATACTAAGTATTTTAACCAAAAATGGGAGAAAAAAAAAATTAAAGTATTTGGTTAATTTTTACATATTTTTGTCTGCCTTCAATGTTGGCAAGCACTTGTTCTATATTTTGGATCTCCTTATTTGGGCATGTAGAGTTAATGAAATACAGCATATTCTATGTAAAGATGTTTGTAAAAGGAATATTTCATTGTATTTGTTTGGTGAATTTACTGAACATAAGATGTAATTCTAGTCAAATTAGGCAGCATTAACAAAATCTTCAGTTAACATGCTTAAGGCTGTTTGAACCAATGCGCAAATCCTTATCAGCCTACTGATGGGCCTAGTGATGAATGTATGTTGTGTAAAGTTAAGCCACAATGTGTGAGTCAGCAAGCAATCTGTAAAAAAGAAGCCAGGTCTTTGCCTAGTTTGAGTAAAAAGACTTCAAATTTCTAATTCAAATATCCTGTCTTTTTTGCAATGTGTTCAAATTTGAAAATTTTCATGTTTGAGATTTCACACTCTGTTCAGCAATGCCTTCAGCCGATTCTAATGAAGTGTGTACATTTCAATGTACATCAGACATAACTGTTGTTGAACATTGATTACAGTTATTGATCTACTACAGCCCCGATTCCAAAATAGTTGGGACAAAATGTAAATTGTGAACTAAATCAAAATGCAATGACTTTCAAATCACACCATCCAGTATTTTATTCACAATTGAACAGAGGTAACATAGCAAATGTTGAAACTGAGAAATATTACAATCTTATGCTCAAAACGAGCTCATTTCAAATTTGATGGCTGCTACAGGTCTCAAAAAAGTTGGGACAGGGGCCTGTTTACCATGGTGTAACATCCCCTCTTCTTTTTCTAACACGGAGTCGAGGCGTCTGGGCATTGAAGAGACAAGTTTCTTGAGTTTAGCCATTGGAATTGGATCCCACTCTTGTTTCATACATACTTGTTTTCTTGTTCTCAATCGGTGAAAGATCAGGACTGCAGGCAGGCCAGTTCAGCGCAGACTCTTCTACTTCAAAGCCATGCTGTTGTAGTAGCTGTAGTATTTGGTTTTGCATTGTTCTGCTGAAATACCTAGGCCTTCCTTGGAATAGATGTCGTCCGTAGGGGAGAATATGTTGCTCTAAAACTTTTGAATACCTTTCAGCATCCATGGTGCTCTTTAAAACATGCAAGTGTCCCACACCATATGCAAAAATGCATCCCCATACCATCAGAGATGCTGGCTTTTGAACTGAATGCTGATAACAGGAGGGGTGGTCTTTCTCCTCTTTAGCCGGGGGACACGTCGCCCATGACTTCCGACAAGAATGTAAAATTTGGACTGTTAACTTAATTAGTTGCTAAATATTCTGTCAGCTGATTCTCTTATATATTAACTGCTTTTTCAGCCCTTTTTTGCCTGTGCCTCTTTGAGACCTGTTGCAGCCAGAAAACTTGAAATAAGCTCATTTTGTGGATAAAAGAGAAAAATGTCTGTTTCAACATTTGAAATGTTATTCATGTTCTATTGAAAATAACATTGACTCATGTGATCTGAAAGTCATTGCATTTTGATTTTATTCACAATTTACACTTCGTCCCAACTATTTTGGAATTGGGGTTGTAGATGACGTACTATTTTTGAAAGCCCATGATTTATGGCGTCTTGGTTTTTTTTTTGTAAATGGAGGCCATTGTCTTTGCTGTCACAATTATCACAAAATCACACAGAAATGAAAGGCTAATTTTCCAAGACTCTGAAGGTCTGTGTGTTTGCAATCTTCATAGATGAATGTCTGCCAGTTGCACAGGGCAGGCCTTCAAACCACCAGGTCATTCGGCCTATTGTGGCTTCAGATAATTTGCACCTATCATTGATTAATTTCTCTTTTTTCTGCATAGCCAAGTCAACTTGGAAAATGTTTTTTCTTCTATTCAAATTACACATTAAGATCAAAGTGCATTTAATTCTAATATGAATTCTATTAAAATATCCTGATGATGAATGAAGCAATCACCACTTTTGTGTTGCCAATCAACTCAGGGAAAGATGACTGTCATTTTATGGAGATATCACACAAGGTCCACCTACAGTGCATCACTTTTAAATGGGCCATCGTTCAGCTGTATGATTGGAAAATAATGTCCCTGACTTAGTGAGACTTTGGAAATGCAGCAGATTGCTTCTGGATAGCTGTCATTTGGAGCTGTCTGTGGAACTTTGACGCCAAGTTATGAGTCTCAGCTGGAGGAAATCGAACGTCAAACGTTGGAAGAAAACGGAAATGTATGGCTCAACCCACATGCGGTCAAAATAAGTTCTTCCGACCAATCGGTTTTAGACGTGAGCAAAAAGCCAACGACGAAATGGACAGACTTGCTGAGCTAGTTGACAGAGATAGGGGGGTAAACCTTCAACAACCCACTTCAGCACAGATTTGACCTCTGTGGGATAGTGGTGAGATTGAGGCCACTTGTGAGATCAACTTGTGTTACACCTGAAGATTGTCCTAAGAGATAGGACGTTGTCTGTCTAAATTAAAGTTCAGTCCTCTGGCCTGCAGGCAAAGCCACGTTTGTTCAAAGACCAACGCAATGGTATTCCTGTCGTGAAGCACGGCAACGACCGCATCATTCTGAGACAGAACCTGACATACCCTTATTCACTTTCTATGAGTCTTCCTTTTAAAGATTTGCGTTCCTAATGGACATTGATGAGCGCACACAAGCTCTACAAAAGAAGGTCTATATTCTTGAACAAACTAGACAATGCTTCAGCTTGAATCCCTTTGAAAATCATCAGTAGGATATGAAGATGAATGTTTTTATGTAGGCAAATATCTAAAACATTAAAATCTCAGACTCTATTGTAATGGCTGCCAAAGGCCTACCTGCTAAGATGATTATGTGGTTCACATTTATGATGCAAAAACAATTTGCACCATACATGTTTTGCCTGTGTTGTCCAATTTACTCAACTGGAGTTGAATTTCATTAAAATACACGCAACATACTCCAAATGTACTGGCACTAGGTATGACCATTTCATTGGTGTGACCACTCGCTAACTACAACTGCAATATCACCCTATTGCCACCAGGCGTCACTGTAGAGATATTGAGCGAGTCCTGGTTCTTTATTAGAAAGGATGGATGTCTCGCCTGGGGACGCTTGCAAGTTATTAAAGCTGGCTGATTGTTTTCAGGCGGCTTCTTCACAAACCAAGGGCACACTTGACTGAGAGCGCGAGCGAGCGAGAGAGAGGGATGGAAAGAAGGAGCCAACGCAAGACAATTTCTCTCACACCCACGCACAGTCATATACATTGAGGATAAATGCAGACATAGGCATTTGCAAGTGGGCCCAGGGGTGAATTATAATTAAATGACAAATGGAATACTAATACGACGCATGAATTAAATAGTTGTCACTGTGACATTCATCAAAATGAGCCCGTAGTGGATCATTCGCTTATGAAATTATGATGTATTAAGCATGACAGTCGTATCGAATGGCTCTGTCAATCAATCAGTTACAACAATTAAAATGCGCACATTTAATAACGACCCACGCAACTGATGTGATGTTATATTTATACGCTGATATTTTACTTTAACATCCTGCGGATTCTTAAAAAGACGTGCCAATGGCTTCGGCCTCTCGGGAACGCCTTGGAGTCTGTGCTGGCCGATGCAGTTGATGTGACTGTAACAATGAGCTGCATGTACCAACGTGCATGGGCGTACACACACACACACACACACACACACACTCAGGCATGCCCTGACAGGTGATGGTCACAACAAACGATGCAAGAAAAGAGTTCGTATTTTCTGGTCTAGGTTGTCACAATTTGAAAAGCAGATAAGTGCAATGCTATCCGAGTCATTCACTCAGTCTACCAGTTTAAGAAAACACCTGTCTTCCGCTCACCACCCATTTCTGGGCTTTCCATCAAATTTAAAATCCTCTCCCCCTCAAACACAGTTCTCCATTTCCGAATAGCTAAGCTTGAGTGCCGTGAAAACCAGAGCTACAAAGAACAGATATACAGTAACTGTCCACACACGCGCAAATATACAGTGTATGCAGGGTCATTTCAGCTAAATTGCATTATGTTGACACAAAGGCGTACGAGCCCCCGTCCGCAGGAGGGTCAGGACTCCATTTTGTTGATCTCAGAAGTGTATTCAACTGCTTGGTTAAAGCTCTTTTCTCTCTCTAACTTACTACAGTCACAAAAGCCATCTTCAATGGGGATGCTGATGAAATGTGGTCTGAAGAATGATGCCGCTCCAACCCGCTTTACAAGTGTCCTCAACACAACCCTTTTCCCCTGCTGCGATTGCCCCGCATCCCTCCCTCCCTCCCTACACCTCTCTCCATTGCTACCTCCCTCCATTTTTATCAACCTCCACCTCTGCACCAGTCTTCTCCTCCATGGCACTGTACGCACTCTCTACAACACTCATCACTACAACGACCACTCCATCCCTCTCTCTCTCTCTCCCTCTCTCTTTAGGTTACAAAGTTCAGCCATTTGCTCTCTTTCTCCCCCTCCCTTTGCTCCACTCTCCTCCCTTCTCCTCCTCCTCTCCCTCCCTCCATCCTTCAGTGTATTAAAGCCTTCCACGCTCTCAGTAAAAAGCTGATTTATTATCTCAGGGTATCGATCGCTCCCTGCATTAAAGATTATAATTCATTACCCCGGCCCTTTTAATACATTAAACACTCAAAATAAAAATAAAAAAATAAATATAATAAAACAAAACCTGAGATGGGTGCAGGAACACGCGCTCCGTCTTGTCCAGCACTCCTCCACCCTCCCACCTCTCTCTCTCTCTCACTCTCCATCTCTCCCTCATTCCCTCTCACACCCCAGAACCCGGCGCACACCCAGGTGCAGTGAAACGCAGCCGCAGATCTGTCCTGGTGCGACAAACCTTTAACGGAAGGGCAGTTCACTAGGAGGCTCATCGAGGCGAACTTATCAAGCCCACAGTTCAATGCTACAGTCATAGATATGAACTCCGTGGTATTTATTGACCATCGATCACTTTATGACTCCCAGCTCGGCTGGGGCGGTCAGCCTTGCTCTGGCTTTCACTGCACGCGGCACCGAACGGATGTGTCACGTTTTTCTGGCTGCAGATGACAGTTCATTAGCTTGCCGTGGAAATATCTTACCATTAATCTAAAGACAGTAGAACTGCATTGTGCTTCATACATCCTTAGCAATGAGTGGGTAACTGACGTCATCAGTGCGGTTCTGTTCAAATCTCTGCACAGCTTCTGTCCATAAGGTGTCGATTTGCCATCCGAAAGCTGACTGCGATTCCATTTCTGACTGCCAGGGATTACGTGCTGCACAATATTAAGTCCCACTGACAGTAACATGGAGTGGAAGTGGTAGACCTTCGATGCAGATAACGCAGATATTCCAACCAGGGCCTCCCGGCTTCTAACCCGGTCATCTTCACGCTGCGTCCACGGAGCGTAACAGGCTCCTGGGGAATTATGGGATACCTGTTTGCTGTGTATGGGCGGGGCAGTGAAGGGTGAGGGGGAGTGAGGAGAGTGTACAGCTCATTGAAACATCCAGAGACATTGGGTGTGTTTTTATATGTGTGTGTGTGCGTGTGTGTGTGTGTGTGTGTTGGGAGATAAAAAATAACTGCTGAATATTGGGACAAAAGAGCTCCTGTCTGGTGTGACAGAAACAAGTGCGTTTGTGTGTGTGTGTGTGAGAGACACGCACAAGCTTGTATAGCTGTACTTATGAGAACCAAGTCCTAAGAAACCCACACGTTGTGAGAACATCCTGGGTGGTCCTTGCAGGGGATTATGACTAATTAGTTAAAGTTAGGGTTGGGTTATGATTACGGGTTTAGGTTAGGGTGTGGGATAACTTTGGTGGAGTAAGCGTCCGGGAACGGGTGTACAGAATGAATGAAAGTCAATACACATGTCCACACGAGTATAGCTCAACAAATACGTGTTTATGTGCATGTAGAGCTCTACTTTCATGGGATGTGTGTGTGTGTGTGTGTGTGTGTGAGAGAGTGAGTGAGTGAAAGTGTGCGTGCGCGCAAGCAGATATGAAAAGGAACTGCTCTCATCCCATCACAAACATGGACTCATGCAGTACACACACACCACTTTAATATTGCAACAGCCCACATCTGTGCGGGAATCAGAATGATTCCCTCCTGGAAACTACAACATGCTGACACACACTGGCACTTACAAGTTTACCCACTCTCACTGCTCGACATGCGCACAAATGCTCGCCTGTATACATACATTAGAGATGGAAATATTTATACACACACACACATATGCGCACTCAACCACACTATAACACTCATAAAAAGTTAACACAAACCCAGCCTATAGTTTGCGGAACATCAGCAGAAGCGCTAAACGCCAAGCTCGCAGTAACAGGCTGCCTGTCTGACACTGACGGAGTACAGGAGGTCCTGTAGAGTGCACAGAGAGTAAGACTAATACCCGCTGGAAGTTTTGCCCTCTCCTCCGCATCACTCTTCCCCTCCGGCCCGTCCACGCTGCCCCCTCGCTCACCGACAGGCTTTCAGACAGTAAATCAGCCCATTGATCCAGCAGGGCCGCGTGTGTCCTGGATTCGGCTAAAGAGCCATTTTCATTTCACAAGCCATTTTGCCTCCCTCTCCCCATCAATTAAACATTCCTCCTCCCCCCTTCTTTCTCTTTCTCTCCCTCTCCCTCCCTCTCTCTCTCATTTCCCCCCTGACTCCGTACGGCCAGCGCTCTGTCCAAACATCCCTTTGCTTTTCTCCTTCAGAGACTTGGTGCTAACTTCCCCTCATCCCAGCACACGGAAACAAGCTGGAGTGCCAGCCAGGGACTTGTGTGGTGAGCCTTCGCTCACTCTGTCTCACACACACACACTTACACACACACACTAAAGCGCACAGAAAAGACTAGAGACAATATGACAGGTACCTGCACGCGCTATAACACATTTACAGATGAGGGGCATCAGCTATAACAGTGTTTGAATGGGACTTAGAGGGCTAGTGGTCCAAACCCCACTGTATCCATAACAACCGAAGCGCAGCTGCGGGGACCATAACGCCACACTGTTATGGCAGGACTGGCCCAGCTTACTCAAAAAAACTAAGTTGCTGTAGATGGGGGTCAGCTAAATAAATGTAAGTAATTGCAGCAGGGCGAGGGACAGAGAAAAAGACACAAGCGAGCATTCCGCTCAGCGCATGCGTAAATACACACACACTGACATATATGTGCACCAGTTTCCTCACACACTCATCATGCATTCTTTTGCAGACACACTGAAGCTGCTTTGAACACATACATGGTCATATATACACAAACACACACATTACTTTCCACACACTCAAGCAACAGTGCACATTTGTACATACACACACACACACACACACACACACACACACACACACACACACACAAACAGGAACTCAAATGAAGAGACACCAAAGCAAGCATTTGCAGCGGTAAAGAGATGATTCAGTGCAGCGTAAAAGCGCTCAGCGATCAGAACAGAGGCAATGAGACAGATGGAGGGAGAGAACAATGTGCAGGGAAAGGGTGAAGGAGAGAGAGAGAGAGAGAAATGGAAGAGGGGGCAGAACTGAAGCGAGGGTACGCCGAGAGGACGATGTTAAAGTCTGGCTGTGTTTTAAGAGATACCGACTCCCCCCGAACTTCCCCCTTCATTAAAAAACACGACACCCCACTATCTGATTTTCAGTGCAGCGCGCTGCTCATTAAAAATGAAAGTCACTTTAGATGAATTCATCGCATTTGCGGAAAAGAATAGAGGGTAAAATGGCGGCAGGCGGATGGAAGAGAGGGGGGACGAGGGGTTATCTGCTCTGACAAGGTTAAATAGGGGAAAGAGGCAGGGATAGAGAGGGGACAGTGTGGAGGAGTGACGGACTGTCATCTCATCTGGAGTGCACACGCTCTCTCCCTCCCTCCCCCACAGTACGGCTCACTCCGTCCCTTCCCTGATAAACTCCCAGCCCCGGCTATAATGAAGGCGTCAGAAGCGAGACACACTGGCAGACAGAAACACCTTCTTTTTAATGCCTTCTCTCGTCCCCCCCCACCCCCCCAACCAATTTGGAAAGCCCAATTACCCGGCAAGGCGCAACGAGGTTTTCTGCAGCCTATGCAAGAGTGAGGACCAGCTCGCGCTCTCAGCTCGGAGAGTTTTACACCTGCTCGTTTCACGCAGCTGCACGCGAACATGACGCGTTCACACAGACCTGGGTCCGAGGAGGGCCGACCGTACGCAACTCCTCACACGGAAAGCGAGCACGCACAGACCTGAGTCTGAGGACAACCAATCATACGCAGCTGAGGCTAGCAGCAGGGATAGCAGTAGGGTGAGCCAGAGTGTCGCCTTTTTAGCTAAATAAACACGGGAGGACATTCCAGGGCTCAGAAAGTAAAACTCCTGCCATGTTTTACTTCCAACGCTGAGCTCTTACAGCCGATTTCACTAAATAAGTCCAACCGCTTGGCTGAAGGGCTGCGCCAATCAGAAAGTTCAGGGGGTCGGAACAAATTACTCATGTGAACTTGCAGTATCTGAATCTGGATCGTCCACATCTGCAAATATGACTCAAGACGCTCTATCCCATTTGGACATTTGCCCCCTTTAGGAAGAAAATGTAACTCGACAAGCAAGGAGTACCTTACAGCAAGCCAATGTTTAGAGAGAGAGAGAAAAAAAGAGAAAGATTTTAAGTCTTAATGACAGTACTTTTTTTTGTGGTGCAAGTTTCTACCTCGAATGGTGAGGCCCATCTGTACACCGCATCAGTGCTTTACTGGGGGACCCCCCCAAAGCAGTCCTGAGAAACGGCTTTTAATGTTGAGCAGCAATTCCTATAAAACTGTCCCACATGTTCAACAGAAAACTTCCCCACTGCAGCTTGTGTTTAATTCCCCCTCATATAAATATAGAACTCAGCAGTGTGTTTAAATCCATACATCCACTTACCTCTAATAGCACAGCTGCTGTGCGGCAGTCCACAGCTCACTCCTAACAGCTCTGCCTGCCTCCTCTTTACCTTCCCCTTATTAATATCACAGTTTATGCAGAGCCTTACACAAACACCCCAAACTCGACGTGTCGCTGACAGATTTAATGGGCTGTTTTTGTTGCGCTGTACATTAGCAGATAGAGAAAATATCCTTATTCTTTACTAAGAGCGGAGTCTGAGCCGTCGTCGACTCGCGTGTGCAGCTGCGTGACGCAGACATGCCATCGGGAAAGGGAGACGCTTCACCGTTTAAATCCTGAGGTTACTCACAGCCTATTCCCCTGCACTTAACAATCAAATAATTTATTCACGAAACTACCGTGACCAGGGGTGGGCGATCCGAGTCCTAAAGGGGCGGCGTGTACGCTGGTTTTTATTTCTATCAGTTACCCTGACTGAGCTAACTGGAGGTACACGCAAAGATAGATTTGCACAGAAATTTGATGGAAGAAAATTTTTCACTTACGGAGACAAAAACAGTCTTTGGTGGCCGTTCATGATATTTTAAGGAAATTAAGCAGAAACGTCACATGTCATAAGTGGTTTGGTAAGTAAGATCGTTAAATAATAGAAGGCCAGAATTTGTCGAGAGAAACAGCAGCAGACACCGCCCTCGTTGCCCACCACTGATACAGACAAATATGTGGACTATAATGACAGTGAAATCATAACCACGGAAGTGCCCTACAATGCGAGGTTGTAAAGATGGCCATTATCCGAATCGTTTCTCTTAGCTCTTTATCTCAAGATGTCACTTGATTTAAGCATTTAAAAGCATAAAGTTAAAGTGGAGGACATCCTGTTCAGCATATCAAACCAGTTTTGAATAAAAAATGATTTTTAAATTGGTGCCAAACAGCTTTATTTTGGCGACAATAAACCCAGCAAACCAATTTATGCAAATCTGTGCAATTTCACCAGCATTTAAAGCATTCACGTTTCATGGCAAAATGTTTCATAATTTTCCGATCCAGCGAACAATAGTGCTACTTTACTATAAGCTGGCCTGTTATTCCACAGATTTCACTTAAATTACTGGACAAATCACTTATTTGATTGCTGAACACAAGCAAAGAAAACCGGATCAGGATGAGAGTAATCGCACATTCTAAAGGTGAGAATTACTCCATCTCCAACTTTTACACAGCTGTGGCGCTAGGTGCGGAAAAAAATAAAAGCAGGGCTGGATTTGGATCCTGTGGCCATATCTGATGATGTATCCCACAGTGCAGCAGGAAAGGGGCGATGAAGACCATCGAGGTGAAGAAGAGACAGTGGCGCCGACGCACCGGTCTGACCTCACCATGACCTCACAGTTTGCTCTTCATCTGGTGCCCTGGGAGAAGCAAAGCAGCCATTTCATCATCATAATCATCATCATCATCGTCGTCATTACCATTGTCATCAGGGTGATTATCAAAACAAAGAAGATGAAATTATCAGGATTGAAGTCTTTTCCGTACCAGTCTGATGGAGCATATGCAATCAGACAAGCAGCTCTGCGGCAAGTCTGCCGGCATCTGTGCGTACTCAAGTGGCAGTTCCATCCGTGTCAATCTCGCTACAGCGCCGAAGCAGCCGAGTGAGCCCTTGTCAGTGACTGTAGCATATTAACAGTCACTCAAGTGGGCCCGTGTCACTCGCTCAGTTAGTGTCAGTTAGTGCAGTTGCGCATTAGTGCTTCAGGTTGTCACGAATCCCCCGTACTGTCAAGTCAAGCTCCATTATATGTTAGCAAGACAAGCGCAAACATGACAAGTTGTTGCTACAGCAAACTGCTACTGTTAATATGACTACAGCACGACTAAGTCTACAGCAAGTCCTGTTACAGTTCACAAAGGGCATGTATCTACACCTCTACATGCTTTTTACCTGTCCCTTAATCAAGCTTTCTGATTGGTCAGCCAGCTAGAAGAGGGGGAGGGGTAAAAGAAAAAGTTTTTGGGGTTTTTCTTTCGAAAAACAGGTATGATAGGCTGAAGTGCACATTTTGGAGCCTGTGAGACAGAAGCCCAGATATTTCATGGAAGAAACACCATCTGTGCCAGTAATGCAAAAAAATAATAACACATAACCAGGTGTTTTTCATAAATAATTTTCACCCTGCTAATAGCGATCATAATTCTTGATGGTTTTAGTGCTCACAGTAGGTATGGACTGTTTGAGAAAGGCTTGCCGAGATGCTAAAGTGTGTGAAGCAGTACTGCATTACCATGTATTAATACCTGGTGGAGCGAACATATGTTTGGTGATAATGTGATAAATGGCAATTCACAAGCGCAAGTTATTCTGTTTGCAGATTGCAAAAAAATAAATATTTTTGAAGTCCCTCTCATTTGCCTATATCGCAATACTCAAACATCATTAAAAAATTACACAGAGTCCAAGTCTAAACCTATTAATTTGAGCCTGTCATTTTTGTACTTGCATGGGTACTATATTTAACAAATCAATCAACTTTAATTTACTGCGCAAAACAACTAAACATTGCAGTCACAGGCAGCACATTAAATGGTGCCAACATGTTTCTTTCTTTCAAGAGCGAGAATTTTTTGCTGAAGAGCAGTAATTCTGTGCGGTACGAGGCAGTTGTAATGTGCAGCGTGGTGTATCGGCAATGTCAGGCGGTATTATTGAGTGGACAGGCGCTGCACTGTTAGTGTAGGGTTGTGCATTGCAGGCATTGGGCATTGCTGTGCTGGACACTGGATGTGCGTCACAGTGTTGTTGTTCACTGTAAATAAAACTCATAATGCTAATGTACCACCACCTGGCCGATGTCACATTTGAGTACTACAGCTGTCTGGCATTGTTAAATAATTATGGCAGCAATTCTCAATTTAAAGAAATTTCAATCAACAAATATCACAAAAGATCTATCTAACCAATTTCATGAAGGAAAGTCATCATTTAAGAGGTGAAAAACTAGCTGGTACGGAGATGCCTCTGTGATCCCATAGCTGTCATTCTTAACTCGAAGGATATTATTTTATGATCTCTATCTGCTCTTTAGATTTTAAAAATGAGGTTATAAAATATGCATGAGGTGAATGTAGGAGAGTATGTGTTTCACCGTGGCTTTGCTCAGATTTAAGGCATCCGCTTAATGAATGTAATGGAATGGATGCGGGAGTACAGCAGCTTGCGTGTATGTTGCTATGGCAGTGCTGGAAGTTATAGTGGTGTCTTATGTGATGCGGTGTATGATAATATGCAGATGATGAGGGCTTTATTTATAGTGGCCATCTTCACAGTTCACTGAGGTATTATAGTATGGAAATGCACAGTACAGTGGCTCTTGTGCAGTGTGTTAGTGTACGATCACAGGAAGCGAGGAAAGTCGCACTGCAAAAAAACAAACAACCAAGACAAGGCAAAAAAGACACAATGATAAATTAAAATGATCCATTTGGCAGGTAATGCTAAATTGGCCATATGCAGCACGTTTTTCCCCCACTCACATAAAGGCTTCTTAACTTCAGGAACCCCTGTTTTTAGTGCCTTGGATATATTGATTATTTTATCCTAATCAATCATTAGGGGCCGGTCAGCTTAGCTGCCAGTTTGCCTCGTTTTTTGTCGTTTTCTTCTTTCTCTTTTTTTTTTGTTGGAAATCTGCCTTTCTGTGCATAAAAATAAACAAATCTTTGCATATAGGTCCAGCCCAATGCCAAACTTCCTCAACTAACATCGTGGGCCTAAAAGTCCTGATGGCACTGCTACAGCAACAGTTTAAATTCATAACAAATCAGTTGTGCCAGCAACCTTTTTGCAACTTTCACCAAAATGTGGGCTCAAGTAAACAGAAATGTTCAGCTACTGCGAGCTGGCAGGGATTATGATTTCTATTGCTCTTTTTTTCCTGATAAAGTGTAAAACTTATAAAAACCATCTCCTCCCACACTTTTTTGCTCAATTGAGACCAGCCTTGCGCCACTGCATCTTCAGACTGTCCTCCGGAGAATCGATAGCCAGATTTTTGAATAATGGAAAATTGAGCCTGCATTGCATCAAAATGTTTGACTGTGAATAGAACTGTGTAATACAGCTAACACAAACTCTCAGCACATTAATCCCCAATGTCAAATGGAAAAAATGACAAAATTTCATGTCATGGTATATAATGTAGGAAATTTCATAATTTTATTTCAAAGACTGAATTTTCTAAAAATTTTACACCCATCCAGTACATTGTTCCCAATGTAAAATAGAGTGTATTTAAACATCAGGGTTTAAAACACAGAATGATTCATATTCATGTATATAAAACATAAAAAAGAGCAGTTATGCCAAATTTCAGATGTTTTCCACAAAATCATCATTTTAACATCATTTTGATTTCCAGTGATTCCCAAACCCAGTCCTAGGGCACCCATATCCTGATTTTATTCCAGTAATAGCAATTGTAGGTATTTAATTATCTGTTAATTTGCCCAAGTTAGGTGCTTTGAATTTTTTGAGCAATTATTTACCATATCAAGCTACATTTTGACAGAAACATTTTGAGTGTGCCACGAAGAAAACAAGACCCTGATCATATTGTGTTTGTTTTCCTTCATTGCAAGCCATTTCAGGCAGCAACATTTTTGGGCGCAATCAAATTAGATCAGAAAATCAGGAAATTCCAAATAAAGTTGCGGAACACAGGTGTTTTGAATTCTTACAAAACAGGTGTAACATTATTATTTCTTTGCTAAATGAACTGTCAGGTTTTATGTCCATGAGTCCACAGTTTCTCTAATTTGGAACCAAGCGATACTTTAATTTGAGTAGTTATTTATTTTTTCTTTTTTTTAATGAAGTTGTTTCAATCAAAATGTATAAATTGGATATTTATTCTTCGTGGTATAAATAAATATCAGCCAAAATATGGCTTAAGAGGATGAATAACTGCTAGAGACAGATTGAGACAAATTAACATTTTTTAAAAAAATCCTAGAATTACAACTGCAGTTAGAACAAAAACCAGCATACACCGGGGTGCCCCAGGATCGAGATTGGGAAAACTGGCCTACAAAGCTATCAGCAACCGCCTTAACTGCCTGTGTCTGCCCAGGTGGGGAGTTCTATTAGGAGACTGGCTATAGTACAGAAGGTAACAGAGTCAAACCCGAAGGCGAGCTATTACAATTAATTAATTTGCAAACCTTCCATCTGACATGGGGAATTTGTTATGCTAAATAACCCTTGACAAACATGCTCTAAAATCAGAGGTGGCCGATAGACAAAATGCAGGGAGGGCGTAAAACGTTTTCAAACTGATAATTAATCCTCCCTATTTTCAACTTCTCTCAGGTGTAACCAATTTTCTTCCTTAAGTCGAGAAATAAAAAAACGTCATTTGGACGCTAAAATTTGCACATCTCTATCTTTGTTTTCATTTAAACAATCATGAAGCCTCGGGTTGATGGCCTATGACAAAAGTTAACATGGAAAATCCAGAGTAGTTTTTTTTTTTTTTTTGTGAAGGATAGCCTATTAAGGCAAGAGAATAAAACATTTTTATTGAATTTCTTATTGACCTGCCTGAGCATGTCATCAAAAAGGAAGCAGTGAACTTAACTGCCAAAGGATTCTTCATATTGTTAGAAAACGTCTTAATCAAGAACAATGATTAAAATGGGGTCAATAATCATCCATTTCGAGGGATGTCCCCACCACCACCACTGTCGAAAATAACACGTATTAAATACTTCCCCAAGTGATGAAAGATGATTGCAAATCCTCCAACTATATGGAATTAATTATATTGAACATTACTGATAAATTCCACTCAGCCATTTTTTGGATTCATGTTCAGTTTAGAACATTTTACGTCAGTTTTTACAAGGAGGTTTTTACTCTAAATTTGGTCTGTCTAAAGCGGTTGTTAATTTGAGTTTACTTGTTGGACTTTGTTAGTCAGGCATATCTTCAAAAACTGAATGATTATTCTCCACGTAAATAACACACAAAAACATTTACCACATCTTGAGTATTTCTGCCAATTTCCATATTTTTTCCCACAAAATTTAAAAATTTTTTTACATCAATTTGATGTCCACAGTAATGACACTAACATGACCTTCAAAGCCATCAGCAGCCTATTTTATGAGCCCAGTAACACATCCTGTTAGAGGCCTGCCTAATGCATGAAAGGTAAAGGGTTCAAGCCCCACATGGTACTGAACAAATACATTTGTAGGTCTCCTAAATCACATGCTGTAATCACGATGATGAAACTAACTGAAGAATATGCTGTCGCTTAAGCTCTGAAAGATCCAAGTACAAAGACATTTAAGAACCAAATTTTCTGCGAAAACATGTCCATTTTTAACATCACAAATCTCCTTCCTCTTCTCGCCGTCATCGAATTTTCCCTCCTCTGCTTCATTCACTGCCCCCCCACCACTGCCCCGTTCCCACTGCTGCTGACAGCAGTAATTGTGTCTTTTAACCTTGTGTTGGAGAGCTATCTTTTTTCCAGTACTTTCTAGTATTGTAAAGGAGTGGATGTGAGTAGTGCAGGTGTAGTGTTGCGGGGTAGAGATGGTACGGTACAGAGATGTGCTATGAGATGGGTGTATACAGCAGAGCTGTAGTGCAGAGTTACAGAATAGGTGTGAATAGCAGAGCAATAGACTAATATCATGGAGTAGATGTGAGTAGCAGTGTTATGGGAGCAAGTGTGTAGCCTTGGTGTAGTGCAATGTTATGGAGCAGAGGTGTGGTGAAGAGTTGATAGTGCAACGTTTTGGCATGGATGTGGATGACAGTTTCAGCAAAATGGTGAAATAAAGTGGATATATGTAGCAGTTGCACAATGTAGCGCTATGGAGCGAACAGGTGAACTGCTAAGAAATGGATGCGCGTGGCAGTGTTGTTTGTCAACATTACGGATGTAAGCGTGTAGCCGCGATACAGCGCAATGTTATAGAACAGCTTCGTAAAGCAATTGCAGTGCAGTGTTATAGAGTGGGTGTCAAGAGCAGTTTTAAGGTGTAATGTTACGGAGCAGATGTGTGTAACAGTTTTATGGTGCAGTGCTACAGAGTGAAGGAGTAAAACTGTTTTATACTGTAGTGTTACTGAGTGGATAAGTACAGCAGTCACGCGGTGGAGTGAAATGTAATGAATGTGCATAATAGTTGTGTAGAATACAGTCATATAATGGTTGTGGGTAACAGTTATATAGCACAGTTTTGTGGAATACAAGTAATTAACAAGGACGTAGTGGCATGTTTTATAGTGGGACGGCTTGTGCTACAGTGCAGTATTACAGAGCGGATGCCTTTAGCGGAGAAACAGAACGTCATCGCAGTGACTCACCGTGAGGGAAATATTGGGGAAGCCTCTGCAGATACAGATCCTCATCAGACTTGAGAAACACGCAGAAAATGACACGATCCAGCTGGAAAAGAGACAGCGAGGGGGAGGGGCTCAACATTTGTCCTGCAAACCCCACATCAGCAGAACATCACTGCGGGACAGAATGAGCTATAGGGCTGCGACGGAGAAAAAGTCATGGTGACTGAGGCTAATGCTGAGTCGGCAGCCTGGTGACCACAGCCATGACAATACAAAACTGTTTACGTAGCACCTGGACCCAGAAAAACAGGCGTTTGAAAAACAACTGACTTTCCCTTTACAGAATTCTTTTTCCTTCATGATAGAGATGGACCAAGATTATTGACGAGTAGCTACTTTTTTAGGTGCACCATTAGTTAGCATTTGGACGAATAAGGATAGATACGATAGTAAAGCTTAATCTCTTTGTTTCAACATTAAGTTAGAGATGCTTTTTCTAAAAAAAAAAAAAACTCACAGCAGCTTTACAGGAACAACATACTTGAAGTTTTCACTTGCCAGTGACAGATTTCTAGCGAGCGACTCGTACAAATTTGACGCCATCAGAAGTACGGCAACAAATTTTTCAAACACGTTGCTCAAACAGCGTGGCCCCACGTGACATCTCTACCGCAAAATATCTCTTCCCCCCCCTCTCGTCTGCAATGCACTTAGAACACAGAAGAGCTAGTGGTGTGGAAAACGAGAACTTTAATTAAGAATCTTTAATTAGATGTCTTTAATTAGTCATTTCACACGTCTGTGGAGTGAGGAGGGTGGGAGCAGTGCTGTGAATGGGAAAGTGAGTGGTAGAGTGGGTGGGTTGAGGGGAACACAGATATCCAATGAGATTGAGGAAAGGACAGAGTGCTCAGGGTTAGGGTGGCATTCAATGTCCACATAACTCTCTCTCTCTCTCTCTCTCTCAGTAACTCCCACTCACTCTCTCCCTCTAACTCCTCCTAACTCCCTGTCTCTCACTTTTCTCGCTTTTTCTCTTTCTAACTCCCACTCTCCCTCCCTAACTCTCGCTGTCTCCCTCTCCCTCCCTCTCTAACTACCTCCCTCTGTACCTCTGATTCTCTCTTTGTCTCTCTCTCTCTCTCTTCCTAACTCCCACTCACTCTCTCTCCCACTAACTCCCCCCCCTCTCTCTGTCTCTCTCTCTCCCTCCCTCTAACTCCCCCCCTTCCCTCCATCCCTCTCTCTAACTCCCTGTTTCTGGTCCCACCTCTCGGGAGGACACGAGCGCTTGTGTATATTAGTCTACTCTGGTCCCTCAAGGAGCCAATTAAATTCAAGCGTTGCGAGGCGTGCGTGCCGAACGAACAGAGCACCTCTTCTTCTCCCCCCCCCCGGCGAGCTGTCCCATTATGATGCCTCTCCTGTTCCCTCCGAACAACCTCCACTAACAACAGCAGCAGCAGTGACAGGGACCGCAGACCTGCAGGGGAGTTAGAGGAGGTGCAGGAGTGAGAGCGAGAGACACACACCTGCGCATGGTGCTGCTCCAGGTACTCTCTCACCGTGGCCAGAGCCACTTCCACCGCCTTTTCAGGAGGATATCCTATAGGGGAACGGGGACAAAATGAGCGCTGACACACATTCAGATGCGCACATGCACGCGCATGTGCACACACACACTCTCAAACATTAGCACATTCATGAGGGCGCGCGCACAAACATGCAGTCACACGCACATTCACAGAAACATAAACGCACACAGACACACATGCTTTCACACACAGGCGCAGACGTGCACAGACACAGACACAGACACATATACCAACAGAGGCATAGCCATACATGCACACAGACACAACAACACATACTTGCGCATTCAGAGGCACAAGCAGGTATACACAGTCACACACACACTCTCATATACAAATGAAGATACAGAGATACATTCACAAAGACACTGACACACACGCACAAACGCAGCGAAGGTACTGCCAAAAACTCTTTTCAACCCATCAGTCAGGTCAGCTCTACTCATAAAAGAGTTTAACCTGCAATTTTACCAGTATTATGTAAATGTATAAAATTACGGCAAAATTATATTCCATCCCATTCAAGATACCTCAGAAAAATGGGCCGATGTTACAAGATCTCAATTTAGTTAAATTGCAGCTCATTCAAATCAATGAAAATCACTCCTTTTATGAGTTACATTATCAGTCTAGTTCTCTATTCCTCGGCACTATTGTTATCGGAGTTATTTTTTTTCATAATTGCATGAAAACATACAGACATGGAGGAAAAAAAAACCCCAAAATTATTTCCGTGGCAATTATTTCATTGCACGCTGCAATTAAAAAGTAAACAATCATAAAAAGATGAAAATCTAGGGTGTCCTCCCAGTCTTGTTCTACCCATAAAGGATTCACAAAGGAGCCAATTAAAATTAATGTTAGCTTTCATGCAAATAGTTAGCTCATATGCTTGCGCTCAGAGGTGTCTGGTCCTCATTCTGCATAAACAGGGAATTATTCCATTTGAAATTTGATCGTTGATGTTTAATTATTCAGCAGTCTGCCTAGCTGTGTGGTACGACCATTATCAGTACTTTTGGATTGGGCACATTAATGACGTCAAACTAGATCTGGCGCTACATGCACTCCTTGGGGGCGCAAGCGCACCTGTTTAACACCGGTGCCTAATGGAGACCCGCCCCGAGGGCTCTGCCTTTCACCCATTCGCTCTCCTTCCGGTCCGTCAATTCACAGGAGCCAGCGATTGGACAATGGCTTAAACGTGCTCTCCTTCCATTTGGCAGGTGCTCAGAGGGCCGGTCTAAAATGTACCGCGGGATTCTGGGAAAGTCTTCGGTGCGCACAGATATGCGCTGAGCACTGAACACACACTGCCGTGTACAAAACACTCAGATTTAATACCACGCAAAGCCCGGTGTGTGCGGTTACGCACCTAACCGCACGTCTGAGGACTTACCGTACACTCCAGTGGATATGCAGGGAAAAGCCTGAGGACACAGTAAATAAAGAAGGACAATCTCAGAATCCAGATTCCAGATTTGAGCAATTTACATGAACATGCTGCTTCTCTCCCCAACCACCCCTCCTCCTGCAGCACCCTGCCATCCAAGTCACCTCTCCGCAGCCCCTTCTCTTCACTAGCATCTTCTCCCCAACCCTAGTATACTACCCTTCCTTCCTCAGTCCTCTCTCTCTCCTCTTCCTCACAATCCCTTCTGTCAACACCTCTCCGCAACATCCTCTGCTGATCCGCTACCCCTTGACACTCAAGCCCTGTTTAAAGTTACTATACGAACAGCTTGACAAGAGAAATGCTCCAGAATTCCCCAAAGAGGAGGCAAACAGGAGAGACTCGGACACCCCTCCCTCACCACGGTCCTCAGTCCGTTCTCCGCGGCGAGCTCCAGGCAGTTGCGGTAACAGCTTCTCAGATCGGCCCTCTCCCTCTCCCCCACAGACCCCGAGGCGATGGGGCCTACGGTGTGGATCACGTCTGCGAAAACAAGAGACTCGCGTCAGTCACTCCTGTCAGTCCTGCTGTAACACACCTCCCTCCGGTACAGTCGCTCTCGCCCGAAACCCTCCATCCTCTCCCCTTATAGTCGTCTCCACCCGAATCCGCCTCCGACCCCCCGCTGCCCTCTCGCTCTCCTCCGTCAGGTCGTCCCGTCACCAAGGCTTATTTACAGCCCCACTCCGCTCCTGTTTACAGCATCGATCGGCCCGGTGTTTGTTTTGTCTGTCACCTCTGCCATACATCAACTGACAGCGAGAGAAACGATTCGTGAGAGAATGAGAGGGGGAGTGAGAGAGAAGAGGTGAAAGGAGAGGGAGAAGGAGTGAAGAGATGGAGAAAAGAGCAGAGCGGGGCCGGTCCGGAGGCAGGAAAATGGAGGGATGACCGTGACAGATGGAAAGCCGAGGGTCCTCCGGGATGGCACGCAATACGAGAATCATGGCCACTCAGCATAAAATAAACAACAACAACAACACATTCAAACAGAGGGAGTGAGTATATGTGTCCTGTATATGTGTCCTTCTGAACGGATGGAGAAAGAAGTGAGAAAGATTTGAAAGAAGTTTGAGGTTTATGAGAAATGTAAGAATGAATATTGATTGCAAATACAAATCTGAGCAAGTGGGAAAGTTAAAAAACAAACACGAGCAGAATGAGAATCAGCTGAAGGAAAATCCCCTGGGTTACCAGGGCTCAGCGCACACTTTGAAGAACTGAGAAAAGAGGAAGATAAGAGTGGAGTGTAAGAACAGAAGAAAGGCAGAAAGAGAGAAGAAAGAGCAGGATGGAAGGGTAAAATGTGGGAGGGGACAAGGGAGAAGTGAAGAATAAAAAGAATAAGAGAATAACAGAGAAAAACAGACGTCTGGAGGAGGGGAGGGAGCAAAGCAAATTTGCTGTTTCCGATTGCTGCGTCCTCTCTGTTCCCGACTGCCTCTCGCGATACGCTTCCTCCATGTTCCCCTCGTTCTCCCTGGGGGCACGTACGTCTGTTCTCGCCTGCCCAACACAGGGCTGGAGAATGTTACGTGGCCTGGGGACACGAGTCGCTCCGACTGCTCGATGGGAGGAGAGGGCAGAGAGAGGAGGGGGCTGGAGGCTGTGTGCACACGCTTGAGCACACGCCTGCTCTGTGGCCATTCACCCGGCCCCTGTGTCTGTAGGGATTAAAACTCCATACTGAGCCGCCCGTGTTTTTTTCAATGCCCTTAATGGTTATACTTTCATTGTGATGGCAGCCTTTTAAACCCCCCCACGGCCCCTCGGCCCCGGCTGGAAAAGGCCAGCAGGCCCTAAGGACAGTAGGGCGAATATTTAGGCCAAACGCACTGGCGGGATTTGACACAAAGTAGGGCGTGGTCTCTCCACTAACCCTTGGCCTCTTGGCCTGGGGATACGGTTGCCAAGCCTCTTGCCACCCCAATTACCCATACATCCCCTCTCCTGTTATCTGCCTAAACAGTCGAGAGTTACAGGCAACCAAACACATAAAATAAAAAAAAAAAGCTGAGAAGATAAAGTCACAAAAAAATGACAAGCAACAGGAAGGCTTTAATTTTTGGTCTGGAATTCATCCTTCCTTCATTTTTCATCTTCCTCTGTGATCTCATTTGCTCAACTGTCAGTTTCAGTCATTCGCCATCACTCTCGCGCTTCTGAAGATGCCGTTTCACTCGAGCGAGTCAATATTTACAAGTGCCGCAACCCTCTGAACAATGTAACGTAATGCAGTATCAGTGAAATGTAATTGCCACCCAATTATTACACAGAGACTGTGATACTGGAACACTGCAGCTAATGAAGGATGACACGGTTGCACTGGCCATCTGCACTCCGCGTCCTACAGCGTAGCTGTGTGCGTGTCTACAGGAAGCATGCAGAATCTGACCGAGCGCTAAGTTTCATCAGCACTCGCTAACAACCATCACAGCCCCAGAGACCGGAGACCTGCTGACCCCCTCTTCTCACCTCCGCAGAATCAGAATCAGCCATGAAAAACAAGTGACCTGACCAAAATCCCACACACAGACACACAGATGAAAATAGAAGCCATCCTTGAAAACCGCAACCTCCAACCTCACTTCTGCCACCCTGGAGGGCTATAGTCCCCCACCCCCAACTCTTCATGACACCAGCTCTAAACCCTCTTTCCTATAGTATTGAATTATGCAGCAAAGGCCCCAGTGCCTCAGCCTCAGCAGCCCTTTACTGTAATGTGAGAGCGATTTTAACATATTTCATCCCCCAATAAGTGGAGCCATGCACCGAGGGAGCCGTTTTTAGTGCTTTGGGTGTTGAATAACCTTGAACCCCCAAACACTTGACCCTATCGCTGAGTAGCGTAATGACGTCCCACCGCAGCATCACATGTGGTTGGAAGCAAAATTTTAAAGTGTCCTTTTTGAACACAATTAAAAATCGATCGGAGCAGATTTAAATAAGTTATTGTGAAAAAAAAAACTAATTATAGGACATCTCCACTTGACCCAAATAAGTCCAAAATTTGATCAGATGGTCCTTGGATCATTGCACACCTCACAAGAAAATTTTGTTTGATCAAAATGTTTTTGCACCCAACTACTGACAGACACATTGTCAAACTAGAGGCTCTAGAGAGCCAGAATCGTTCCCTTGGATCTGTATGAAAATTAAGGAATTCTTAAAATGACAGAAACATCATCTACTGCAGCATACAAGTATCAAGGTACAGGATCTTAATGAAATACCAAAAAACATGATTACGATTCTGACCTCTTCCCATAATTTTGCAAAATCGATTTTTAAATGGAAAAGAAATAAATAAATCAGTTTAATTCAAACGTATATCCCAGGAGATTCTGAGTATCATTTCATGAATCTAATGAGCAAATTGAATGTTATGGTTTATTCAGATGCTGAATAGTGAAATACAACAGAAATCATCATATTTGATGTTTTAAGGCAGATAACTCCTACAAAGAGCCATTGTACAATTTCAGAGTAATGAAGACTTCTGTAGAGCTTTATTTGCTGATCATTTTAGCAATTGTAAGTTTTTTTCACTCTATTGTAGTTTTGATACAGTTGGCAAAAAAAAAAAAACAGAAAATAGTCAAATTTGACATTTCAAGGCCAATAACTTTCGATCCCACGGAGACTTTAGTAGAGTTTCATCTGTTGATCGTTTTGATGTAACGGTTTTTTCACTCGCTGCTTTAGTTTTGAGATACAGCTGAAAATAGGTGGTTTTACCCGATGTTCTATTTTTAGTAATAGCGGCCATCTTATTCAGACAGTGGGCATAATCAACATATTTTTTAAAGTAGATATTCTAAGGATGCCTGTGGCTAATTTTAGTCTGGATCTGTTCAGTATGTTCAGAGGAGAAGATTTTTGAAAAATGTTAACGACAGAAGACGACGACGACGACGGCAATAGCTCACGTGGACCACCAAAAACAACATCCCCCCCCCTTCAGGCGAGGTAATAAAAGAAGACCGCTATTAGGCATTTCAAGCCGAGACACCATTTTCTTGGAGCGCTAACATGTACAAACTGTGCCAACAGCCACTAGCCACGTTGTTTAGATACTATCTAGGTTGGGAGGTATATGGTGGGCATTTCTGGACAGATTGGCTTTTTCTCATTATTATGCTAAAGTATGTCCTGTCATGTTCTGGTCAAGGGGCTCATCTGCTTTGCAAGGAGAGTCTTACAGCTGACAGAACGCTCCATGGTGAAAACTGCAGTCCTCTGGTCTTACCAAGATTTCCAAATCGGAGAAATGAATAAAACTAATAATGTTAAGTGTGTATAAATAGAGACCGTGACCCGTGGACTGTCCTTACAAGAAAGAACAGAGTGTTCAGCTTCACTGTCATTGAACACAGACACATAAGCTTGACATGCCAAAAATGAAATGTTCAAAACTCGAAAAGCAGCCATCATCACCATTAACATTCCTCTAACTGCCTGTGGTCTGTCTCAGAATGGTAGCTTGACTGTGGATCTTACAACATGGAGGGACTAATAAGTATGATTGCGATAAACATCAGGGACATTCTAGCACATATTTACATTTGCACTGGCAGTGTAGCCTAATAATATTCTCCCCTTGACGGATTATCCAGAGCAAACACATCACAGGCACTCTGCACAGATTTACTGCAAATGAAAATTTATCCCAACAATGTCAAATCTCACTCGGTTAATGTCACTGAAAGAAACGGGGCTCTATACGGAGACGCAAGAAGCTCCGGGAATTACTTCACAAATCCCTCAGCCTCTTTGGTGTTGCAGTGGACAGCACAAGAGCACGGGAGTATTGCGTTAGACAGGCAAGAGAGGGAGGGGGGAAAAGGAGGGAGGGAGAGAAAGACGGAAGAAGAGAGAGACATGGAGAGAGAAATCGTGGCTGCGTGAGTGAGAGAGACAGACTAGGAGCCTGAGAGAGGGAAGGAGGGAGAGAGAGATGGAGACAGAGGGAGATACAGAAAGAGAGAGAGGATCCTGGAGGAAGGGGTGTTTGTTCGCTTGGCGGTGCAGTTTTTAATTAGTGCTAATTGGCCACAGAGGGAAGTGGGACCAGGGGCATAGAGATTGATGCAGTAGATCTCTACTCGTTTTTCCTCACTAACAATCGCTGCTGTTTGTTTTCCATGGACCCGACTCTGACCCTTGGGGCACACTTCGTATTGGTACACAGGTTGGCTTTGGGACTGGGGTGCCGATAAGCTCCCCCCCCTTGTCACTTTCCCAGCCCTGTTACCGCCAGCAACTCCTCACCCTTCGAGCGGTGCTGAATTAAAAAGTAGCATTACCTCACCCTCAATAACTCTTGTGTGTTTCACTCGCGATTTTCAATGCTAAACTGTCAAGTACAAAGAACCCTTCTGGTGCAGCAGAGAAAAGCAGATTAAATGGAAGACAAGAAAAAAAACAACAGCAAACAATAATTAAAAAACAAATTAAGATGAGACAAGAACTACAATAACAAAAAAAACAAAAACAAATGAAGGAACAATAAATGTGCTTCTAATAATTCATGTAAAACAGCCATCACTCCATCTGCTATGAATAATAATCAAAACTCTTAAGTCGAGAATAGTTTTTGTGAATGTTCTGCAGAAGCTTACAAGCTAGTTTTAGATCAAACAAAAAAAAGGAAGTGAGAGTTCTACAGCAGTCATTTTTTGCAGGGTATTTTATTGACGACACACTTTCAGTTTGGATTTAATCAACATGTTTTTTCTAGAAGACAGCAACAAGCAGTGGGCATCTGTGCAGAGTTGACTGGCATCTCATTCCTTTCTCAAATTACAGCATTGCAGGAGTCATTTACCATTCATATTTATATGTCTCTCTCGGGGTATTGCTTGTTCCCCGAACACATAAAAAGCCAGGTTGGCAGCATTTGCTTTCACTTCTTATGCACTTAACTTTGACTTATAAAAAAAAATGTAAATTTTGGGCAAATTCAAACGCACTTTTTTCATTAATTTCGGTGAATGCCAAAATTACGCATGTGCAGAAAAAGCAGCAAACAATTTAAATCAGAGATGACAGTTACAGATATTTTCTCCCCATTTTCCTGAGTGGGAGGGGCATGAGCAGTTATTCCCTGTTGGGCAGCACCAGCAGGTGAGGGAGGAGCAAAGATCTTCACTTCACTCAGACTGACAATTCGGCACAACAAGGTTCTGGGGTGAACACAACAAATCTCACTGCTTCCATGTTGCAGTAATGGTGTGTTGCTGAAGGCTTATGACCCAAATTAAAGGTTTAACACTATTACTGAATTATGTCAGGTTTTCAAGCCTAATTCTTTCATAATGAGTTCTCTCTGTACTTTGAACTATTGTACTACTGTACATACTCTACATACTCTTTAAATGTTTCTAAGGTAATGGAAGGCAGCCTTGGATCTCTGCACAGGAGGAGCTGGTGCTCCTGCGGTCTGCCTCACTTAAAGTTTGTCGTGTTGCATCAATCCTGCCCCCTCAAAACCTCCAAGCTCTGCTCTCTGTGTGGAAACCAGTGCTGACGGCCTAGTATCTGTTAGCTACCCAGCTTATCCCGGTTTTAAAGATAGGGCCTATCCCAGCATGCACTGCGAGAGAGGCGATAATATACCCTGGACAGGTTGCCAATCCATAAGATGGCACACATATCATTAAATGCCCTCCAGGAAGAGAGGAAGCGGAAAACCTGAATTTCCTGCAACCAATCAGCAGCTCTCTTCCTCTCAGTATCGAGAGGCTTCAGTTATTAGTATTTGGCGGTACAGGAAGAGAGGGTTTGTTTATACAGTAAGCTCTGATGGGGTTTGCTCCAGGTACCTGCTGACCTGTGCCTGCTGCTTGCCGGTGCTGTGCATGTAATGTACTCCGCCTCAGGCCCAGCTGGCTGCAGGGGCTCTTCCGCTCTCAGCTTCACAGAGCCGTATGGAGAAAAAGAGTCTTCCCACATGTCCTCTGCTCTCTCTCTCCCCCTCTCAGCCTCTCGCTGTGGCTGTCCCTCTGCCCCACTGTGCGTCTGTCGCACATAATGCCGCCACAAGCTGTTTCCTCGAAGAGCGGCAACATTACCCAACACGGCGCGCCAAACACACACGCGGGCAGAGTTCACGCGCATCGCCCAAACACTCTTGTTTAGCCGTCTTCGGCTGGGGACCCCTGTCGACGCACAATCATTTCCACACGCCACAACAAAAGACCCAACCGAGACGTCAGAGCAGGACCAGAGTGGACACTGAAAACTTTTCTTAAAGGCCGCAGTACGTGACACCCTTTTATTTCTGGACGTAAACAATTGCAATTTTACACTTCTCACATCCTCCAAACTAATTACACTGCTGGATGTTTACCAGACCTCCTGAGAGGTGTAAAACAATAGCACTCATCAACTCAGCACTTGTTGCAATCACAGGACAATTTTCACAATAGTAATTTGGGAACTTAGGACGTCTGAGAGCGCTGTCATTATCTTAACTCTTGTGCGTAACTCCGCTCCAGAGCGGCTGAGGGCTGGCGTCGCGCCGGAGGGAGCGGATTTAGAACTCAATGCAGGAGCAGTACTGCCGTCGACCAGCAGGCTCTGCTCCAGCCAGATCTTCTGTGCCCTCCATAGAGTTCTGAATGAGTTCTCATTCTATCCAATGCGACCAATGCAATCAAGGCGTCATAAGGGGGAATGGAAAGGCGGAAATCGACTGCCCCATCAAGGAACCGGAGGCAGAAGAGATGCAATCGAGATAGCGGAACATCCGCGGAAAGGTTTAGCCTGGTGACGGATGATTGAGGCCCACAGAACACAATGAATCAGATGTTCTCAAAGCTCCTCCAACGAATCCACCGCCTATTCGACAAACACAGGCCAGCACGCCGGCGGCGCAGCACATTATTTCTCCAAACTTAACGCCGCTCAGCTACCTGTCAATATTTTTTTCAGAAGGAACGTAAAATATATTATTTTTCATTTTTTAATTCAAAGTCTTCGCTTCTATTCAATAAGTCAAATTTCTATCCAAGTTTCATCCTGCGCAACGCCCTCAGCTGAATACGGGGCCAATGGACTATACGCGCAGACTGTTAAATCCATATGGATTTACTAGGGTGAAGTTTTTAAAAGTGCTGGGTGTGGGTCGATACAGTAATGCATGCTCGCTCTCCCTCGCTCTCCTCGTCCCTCTCCAAGGGGCGGGCGAGCTATAAATTAAAGTGGGGAATTACTGCTAAGTGTGGGAATAAATTAAAGTGCGCTTGCATCTGTAAACACAGTCTGACTACGTAATTATTGCACACTCCTACTGAGAGAGGGAAAAGGGGAGGGGGGGTAGGGAATTAGGGGAGGGAGAGGGGGAGTGATGATTGCCTGGTGAAGCCTGGCAGTCATAGTGGATCTGTGTGTCACGGCGCACACAGGAGTCTGAGCGAGAGCCTGTGCATTAGTGCTGCAGTAGCCTATGTAAAGACTTAAGTACAGCAGCGTGTTCTTTAACCACCTGACAAGATGGTTTCTTCAAACGGCAAAATTCTATTACTGCAAATGGCTATGACATCATCATTAAAATGTTCAGTTAAGAACATGATAATCACATTCTAATCTTAACGGGCTGAACCATCACTGTACCCATCTGCCTCACATTAACGGCACTTATACTTATAGGTTCTATACTGAAAAGCGCCTCTGCTTCAGGTCACTCAAGAACACTCGGCACATCCCCTTTCAATGCAAACTGCTTTTCAAAAATCGCGAGCGCTTGGAGGGGGGGTTTAATCATAAACAGAATCAAGCCGGCAGAATCAAACGGCCGCGTTATGCAGTCCTCATTACTTTTGGAGCCACATTCGCGGCCATTCACTTCCGCGCAGTGACAGAGGCCCACAGGAGTGCTTTTTATTCATCCGTCCCGCCACCTGTGAACACTTCAGCATCCTTCCACATGCAAATACCTCACAATGAAACAGATGCACGTGAAAAGCAAAGCTAGCCAATCAGAAATGTCGCCGAAGGCCCAGTATGCTCTATGAGGCCCATTTGCGGGATACGGGAGCTCATTCGCATATGCTGCGAGCGTTGGCAAGCCCCTCCCTGAGTGGAAACAGACGGAGTCAGAGACGTCTGTCATTTCAGCCGCTCACAGACAACGCTATTGGCAAACAAAATCCATGGCAAGTGAATTCTGGGCAGGGTTTACAGCCGACAAACTCCTCTCGGTGGGTGACAAATGAAAGCGCAGATCGTCCTTTAAATCCCCTGGAAAACAGACCCGGCTTACAGAAGACTGAAGTGCTCCCACAGTCACTCTAAAGCCTTGTTTTACGGTTGAGGCAGAAAAGGGTCGTTTCTGGAACATTCGCTAATATACTGCGGTTGGTTTAGTGCAGTTCAATTATTAATCAAAGTGCACGCACAACGCTAACTGCGCGCTAATGAACTGGTTTATAACTCACACCATTTATGTCTGGCCTCGCACAAAAGCGCAGCTCTACACATGTGAGAGTGTAAAGCACACAGCATGGTCTGGTGGCTGTTCCTCTGTTTTACTGGTCGCTCTTTACGGCAAAGCGAAGTCACAGAGTGCCAGGGCTCGGAGTATTTGCTGGGGAATATACTGTAGTTCAATATGAAAAGCACATTATGCACTGATGGCAGCAAACAGAGGTGATTAGCCAGAATTTTATTTGTCGCATATAAATTTGCTCTAAATGACTCCCTGGTGCAGAATAACCTTAATCCCATTTCAAACTATGAAAACAAAAAATAAAAAGGAACTCAACAAATGTGTCACCTCCATAATGACTACTAAAACTAATCAGATATTCACAATTAGGCACGAAGGGAATGCACATTAAACTTGCTCCATAAATTCTGGTTCAAAATATAATAAAACTGAACTAAAAAGGATAATCAAGTTTCTCAATGAAGAAAAAAAAAAACAAAAACATGATAGCAGCTGGGAGAGATGAATAGTAACAGATGATTACAGCAACCAGTGCTCACTTTATACATATGGACATGCATACACAGACAAGCTCAAATGCATTATTCATGCAGGCATGTGTGCGTAAATGGGTGTGCATGTACATGCAACCATAGAATTTATCAGTGAAGAAATGTGAAAATACAAGCCCCAATTCCAATGAAGTTGGGACTTGGTGTAAAACGTGAATAAAAACAGAATAAAATGATTTGCAAATCCTTTTTGACCTATATTCAACTGAGTACATTACGAAGACAAGATATTTAAATTTTCAAACCGATAAACTTCATTTTTCTTCTGGATTATTCACTCATTTTGAATTTGATGCCCGCAACAAGTTCCAAAAAAGCTGGGACAGGGGAAACAAAAGACTGGAAAAGATGAGGAATGCTCAAAAAAATGCTTGTTTGGAACATTCCACTGGTGAACAGGTGAATTGGAAACAGGTGAGTGTCAGGCATAATATAATATAGGTATATTATAGGTATAGGTATAATATAAAGGTATAACATATTATTCCCTTAGTGTCCTTCAAGAAATTAGCGTTGGATATATTACTTTTGGAGGCCAGATGTACTTGCTTTTAGTTTATGGTAGGATTTGCTCATCGTTTTTCTCGGTCCAATGTTCTTATTATTTATTCATTCATTTTTTTTTTAATACATTTCAATTATTTTTATTCCATTTTAAAATTTGTAATTCCTTCAATTTGGAATTGTTGTTTGTGAATTTTGTGTATTTTTATCTGTGAAATTTGTCTTTAACCTATCGTTGTATTAAGGGCTCCTCTGCAAGAGAGACCTCGGCCTCAGTGGGATTTCCCTGCAATGAAGGTTATAAAGGTTATAAAAGAAGCACCCCCAAAAGGCTCAGTCGTTCAACCACTTCGCGAAACACTGCGTGAGCAAATAGTCCAACAGTTAAAAAACAACATTTCTCAATGTGCAATTCCAATGAATTGCAATTCCGTCATCTACAGTCCAGAATATCATCAAAATATTCAGAGAATCTGGAGAAATCTGTACACGTAAGCAGCAAGGCCGAAAAGCAACATTGAATGCACGTGACCTTTGGCCCCTCAGGCACTGAAGTAAAGACTGACATCACTCTGTAAAAGATTCAACATGTGGGCTCAGGAACACTTCGGAAAACCATTGACAGCTAACCCAGCTCTTCACTACATCTATAGTGTAAGTCAGAACTCTGCCATCCAAAGCGAAAGCCATGTATCGACAACACCCAGAAATGCCTCCGGCTTCTCTGGGCCCGAGCTCATCAGAGATAGAATGACGCAAAGTGGAAAAGTGTGCTTTGGTCTGACAAATCCAAATTTCAAATTGTTTTTGAAAATCATGGAGGTTGTGTCCGCCGGGCTAAAGAGGAAAAGGACCATCCAGATTGTTATCAGCGTGAAGTCCTAAAGCCAGCATCTGTGATGGTATGGGGACGTGTTAGTGCCCATGGCAGGGGTAACTTGCACATTTGTGAAGGCACCATTAATGCTGAAAGGTACATACAGGTTTTGCAGCGACATATGCTGTCATCCAAGCAATGCCTTTTTCAGGGACGTCCCTGCTTATATCAGAAAGACAATGCCAAGCCACATTCTACACGTGTTACAACAGCGTGGCTTCTTAGTAAGAGAGTGCAGGTAATAGACTGGCCTGCCTGCAGTCCTGACCTGACTCCCATTGAAAATGTGTGGCACATTATGAAGTGCAAAATATGACAATGGAGACCCCGGACTGTTGAGCAACCAAAGGCTTCATCAAGCAAGAATGGGAAAGAATTCCACCAACAAAGCTTCTACAATTAGTGTCCTCAGTTCCCAAACGCTTATTGAGTACTGTTAAAAGGAAAGGTGATGTAACACAGTGGTAAGCATGCCCTTGTCTCAGCTTTTTTGGACATTTTGCAGGCAGCAAATTAAAAATGAGTGAATATTTACAAGAAAACAATGAAGTTTATTCGTTTGAACATTAAATATCTTGTCTTTGTAGTGTACTCAACTGAATATAGGTCGAAAAGGATTTGCAAATCATTGTATTCTTGTTTTTATTCACGTCTTACACAACATCTCAACTTCATTGGAATTGGGGTTTGTGCATAAAAACCATGTACAGGTGAAGATACAGGACCACTTCCATATACAGGTAAAAATTTTGACCAAACTACAGTAAGTGAATGTGCTTTATGAGGAAAGATGCATTTCAGTTTCAAGCCAGTAACACCAATAAAAAACAGTGAAACACAAAATTAAATGAGTTGATAACTCACACTTGGCGGGTAGGCCATAAGCTCCAGTGATCTTGGCCTCGCCTGTTTCACACCCACCAAGGGTGGCGCATTCCTTTTTCAGCAATGGCCCTGCACCGCGGTGAATGGACCCATCCACTGCAGAGTGAGAGAGAGAGGGGGAGACAGATCAGCTACAACAGAACCTGACTCATTTAACCCTTTCTTTTTGATTGTTTAAAAAAGTCATAAAAGAACCAAACTGTGACATTATGCATGAATATGACATTAAACCAAAATAAGCAAATGTACCAGGTAAGTATGTCAAGGGCCTGGGTAGGACCATCGCGAACAGAACCAACGTTTCTCCATTTTGGCAAACAGATTGGGGTCATCTGGCTCCACTAGGGAGCCCATTGGTCTGATACCCCTGTTTTGTCTTATTAGATATAGCTCTTACTTCCTTTTGCCTTTCATGCTCCCATTTTGTTCACGTCCTTTTTAAATGCACATTGCCATTTAACCAAACCTGTAAAGGAGTCTGAATGTATTCAGTGTGCCACACAAATAAAGCTGCCTTACCTTACATTTAGAGTCACCAGCAGAAAAGTAAATATGAAACACTGACAAAATAATGCAGTAAACATAATAACCTTCAGAATATATATCAACTCTGCAGATATAATGGAAACTTATCTGCTGAACTGAGTATGTTAGGCTATGCCTGGCATTATAATTTAGCATTATATTTATGTGTAAAGAGCACTGGACATGAAAAAAATCCAAATGAAGAGTAAATGAAGCCGGGAAAATGGACAGACTGTGCACATGCACACACATGCGCATATGACACACACACACGCACACACACACACTTTTTCCACACTAGCCATATGGGAGCGAGAGCCATTTTTGCTTCAGGCCCAGGTTCAGCATCTGTTGCGCTGTTTGTGAATTATAAGTGTAATGTACAAAATGATCGAGTTGCCATTGCTAATGGCGACTATTTTGCTTCATTGGCCATGTCTAAATTGGTCACACTGATAAGCACTTTGACATTTTGACTTTGATTCAGAGTGAGAGAGGGAGAGGGAGAGAGAGAGAGAGAAAATGGCTGAGGGAGAAAATGAGAAAGTGGGAGAGGAAGTGACGAAGATATAAAAATAGCATTGGGCAGAGAGATATGGATGGATAAGGACAGAGAGTGATAAAAATGACGGAATCTATGGGGGAGAGAGTAGCGGGGTGAAAAGTGTAGGAGTTCTGCAGAAACATAAACCGAGCTTACTTCACTGCCAGGCTAAACAAACTGGGCAGACACAGTACCACTTCCAGCTGATCTGCTTCAAGGTGTGAGTATCAGGCTAATTTCAGCACTGCTACACTCCTCCATCACCCGCACACACGGTACCAACACACAAAACTATAATTCACAAAAACCATTCAAACAGCTAAACTGTTCTTGCCAGCATGTAGGGACTCCGCACGGATGAGCCATTCAAGTCATCTCATTTCAGCAAATAATTGGAGAAACGCTTCTGGAGAATTCGCAAGCGGCACAAAGGAGGAAAATAGACGGCGAGAGGGAGGGCAATAAACATGGGAAACCAGAGAGCAGACGTCAGCAGGAGAGGAAGGGCTATTTCACCGTCCATTTTAATTCATCGATCATAGTCGACATGCTATTGATAGCGTTTCATCTCACCAAGGCCTGTGGTTACCGAATGATCACTCTATTGTTTCGCAGATAAAAATGATAGGAGTGCTCAACTGCGCACAAAGGCTCAGATTAAAGATTTAAAACACTTAACGGACAGCTTCAGTGCAATTCCTTGCCCTCAGCAGAAATACCATTTCCTCCGGCCAGGCACATCATTGAGATGTGCAGGGCTAATGGGGTGGGGGGTTTAATAGGCGCTCCTGTCGGCACTCAGCTGAGCTCTGAAGCCCCCGCTCAGGGCAAGCTTATTTACATGGAAATTCAGGACCTCCAAAAAGCCAGGTCTGCCTTCTAGAGCACGATTAATGGTTTTGTAAACTCAACAAAGCAAAGGCAGTCGATAAGTCTCCTACATTTGTAAGTCAAATGTTACAGCCGTTCGGATTTGTTCAAGCTTAAGGATAAGTGATAATGTACTTTAAATGCTATGCAAAACACAGTACTCACTGGAGCAAAAAAAAAGACAGCGTTTGCTGATGTCAATATCAGATTATTTTCATTAGATAATGGGTTGACCGGTGGCGTCTCTAAATTCAGGATAACACATCAACCCACAGCGCCGAAAATGAATAATGGAGTAATTTTTACCCCAAAATCAAATATACTAATGCTAAATGTCATTTGTTGCAACAAATTTGCACCAGATAAATCATTGCAGTGAATTTACTAAGACCCCACACAAAGGCCAAAGATGCATTATGCTTTTAGGTGGACCGCGGCCAATTACGCCATATTAGCCGATCATAATCGCCTTTTCTATATCGGCACCTGCAGGTATTTAACCACCGTGAAAATCTCAATTTGTCTATTTTAGACCTGACTAGATTCAAAATTCTGCCCTCGTATTTTATACTCAGGACTGGCGATATGCTGTCGTAATTATGCTGTTAAAACTTCAACTTTCACTGTGTCATCATGAAATGGATCCGACTGCCTGCTGTCGATTGTATTTGGAATGCACGCACTTCTGAGAGAGTCGACGGGGTGCCTCTGTGGACCGAATGCATAATTACCTGCTTCACACAGCTTTGCTTTGTTAGCTGGAGATTATTTTCACACTGGCTATGAATTCTGTAGTCGTGCTCTTTGGCATTGTTAAAGAATATAAACTCTACTAAATGGCTGAATGAGCTTTGCTTGTTTTGCAGAATTTTTTACAGTTAGTTATTCAACTGAAATTATGCGCACAGGAAATCACCTCACCCAACCTTTCCAGTATAAATTGGTCAAGAAATGACAGCTAGTGCTACATGCCGGAGCCAATAGACTGACACTGCCAGCAATGAGTCAGTCCCAAGAAATATGACTGAAGGTAAGATAAAGTCTACAGCCCCAATTCCGAAATAGTTGGGACGAAGTGTAAATTGTGAATAAAATCAAAATGCAATGACTTTCAGATCACATGAGCCAATATGTTATTTACAGTAGAACATAGATAACATTTCAAATATTGAAACTAAGACATTTTACATGTTTATCCACAAAATTACCTTATTTCAAATTTTCTGGCGGCAACAGGTCTCAAAAAAAGTTGGGACACAGGCAAAAAAAAAGGGGGCGGAAAAAGCAATTAATATACAAGAGAATCAGCTGAAAGAACATTTAGCAAGTAATTAAGTTAACTGGCATCAGGTGTGTAACATGATTGGCTATAAAAGGGATGTCTTAGAGAGGCTGAGTTTCTCAGAAGTAAAGATGGCCAGATCGCCCAATTTCAATATTACCCTGTTTTTCAAAGATTCTTGAAAAATTAGTTTACAAGAGAATTCTACAACATATTAATTCAAATAATATACTATACAACCATCAATATGGCTTCCGCAAGAATCATTCTGCTTACATGGCTTTGTTAGATCTTTTTGAAAAAATCTCTACTGCTCTTGACAATAATGAATATACTACTGCGATTTTCTTGGACCTATCAAAAGCGTTTGATACAGTGAACCACAAAATATTGCTATCAAAACTACATAGATATGGTTTCCAAGGTAATGTTTTTCAATGGTTAAAAAGCTATATTACTGATAGGCAACCATACGTTCATTTTAATAACTTTAAGTCTAACAAGGTAACATTGTCATGCGGTGTGGCTCAAGGCTCAATTCTGGGTCCGTTATTATTTTCAATTTATATCAATGATTTTGCCACAGTTACAAGTACAATTTTACCTCTTTTATTCGCAGATGATACAAATCTTCTTATTTCTAATAAACACTTAAAAACTCTTTTAAAAGAGGCTAACTTGGGCCTACAAGCTTATTCGAAATGGTTCAAATTGAATAAACTGTCTCTTAACATAAATAAAACCAATGTCATACTATTTTCAGTTAGGAAAAAGTATAACCTGGATGAAGTTAAGCTCTTTATCGAAGGCTCCGAAATTAAAAAGGTATCCTCTGCTTGCTTTCTTGGTGTCATGGTTGACGAAAATTGCACTTGGAAAGAATATATTGTGGCAAAAAAAGTGTCCAAGTCTCTGGGTATCATCAGAAAGATCAGTTCATTTCTTAATAGACCCAGTTTACGGGTTTTGCATTATAGCTTAATATATCCATACCTAATTTATTGTAACATAGTGTGGGCTAATACCAGCCCAACCAAACTCAATAAGCTTCACTTACTGCAAAAACAATTTGTTAGAGCTGCCACAAACTCAAACTCTGAGCTCCATCCTCTCCACTATTTTATAAACTAAGGATCCTAACCATATTTGATGTCAATATCATACAAATATGCACTTTTGTTTACAAAGTAATTCATCAAAATCAAGAACTGCCCAATCACTTTCAACAATAAATTTCAGTTTTCACTCATATACGACAAGACAAGCAGAACACTTGCATCTTCCCCTCTGCCACACAAGCAGAGGGCAGTACTCTGTCAAATACAAAGGGAGTACATTGTGGAATGAACATCAAAATCTTGCAGACAATGCCCCCTCCTTGTCAATATTTAAAAAGAGACTATTCTTGAAATTATTAGAACACTATGTATAGCGGTCTCTTAGGACCAGTTCATCTCATGGTGCAATCTATGTTTGCTGTTATTACTTTTAATTAGTTTGTTCTTGTTTACCTTTATTTATTATGATTTTTTTTTCTTTTCTCTTCTTCTTTGTTGTCTTTTTTCTGCCGTCCTGTATTTTATCATTCTCATCTTATTTTCAATTACTTATCCTTTATTACCTCCGCCAAGGAGGTTATGATTTTGCCTGGGTTTGTTTGTCTGTCTGTTTGTTTGTTTGTCTATTGGTTTCCAAAATAACTCAAAAAGTTATGGACAGATTTTGATGAAATTTTCAGGGATTGTACAGATTGGTATAAGGAAAAAATTACTAGATTTTGGAAGAGATCCGGATGTCCGTCTGGATCCAGGAATTTTTTAAAGGATTCTTTAACATTGGGAGATAGGGCCATTTTCGACATTTATGCATATAACTCCACCAAAAATGGTCTGGGCACTTGGAAAAAAAAAATACAGGACAAGTTTCGAACATGTTCTACAATATATCAAAGATTTATCCTGAAAATGGAATAATTCCGGATACTATGATACAATGATCCAGCATACGAAAGTAGGGGACCTTCGGAACTTTCATTATAGAAAGACAACAAATGAAGCTACAAACATGCGACAAACACCATTATATTGCCAAGATATTGCAAAATTAGGAAGGTGTCACCGGATTTACTGTATCTTCAAAAGCCAGGGAACTAGATCCAGAAGAAAACCACCATTACGGAAAATTTTATTTTCGTGAATAACTACTGAACTAATACTGATATCATTATGAATCTAGTTGCTAACGGTCAGTGAATCTGAAAAAATAGATGAAATAAATGTAGGACTAATATCTATGGTGGAAGTCGCAATATGGAGGGAAATGTTGTGCTTGGCGGAGGTCTGCACTCTCCGAGTGCTTTTCTAGTTTTTCCCATAGGATGTACATTAATTCTTTTCTTGAATAAGCATTTATAAGGTCAGGGAGAGGCCGCTCTATAAGCACTTTCGGACTTCAGACCTCACCTGCACATTTTTTTCTTCTTCTTTTTAACTCACTCCTCTTGAGTGATCTCTTTAGTAATGTGTCTCTCACGTGTGCAAATAAATAAAAAAATAAAGAGGCTCTCCAACCTGTGAAGGCATGCGTAAAAAAAATTGGGGAATACTTTAAAAACAATGTTCCTCAACGTCATATTGCAAAGGCTTTGAAGGTCTCATCATCGACAGAGCATAACATCATAAAAAGATTCAGAGAAACTGGAAAAATCTCTGTGTGTAAGGGACAAGGCTGAAAACCTTTACTAGAAGCCCGTGATCTTCGGGCCCTCAGACGCCACTGCATCACTCATCAGCATGATTCTGTCAATGACATTGCTAAATGGGCCCAGGAATACTTCAAGAAACCACTGTCTCTAAACACAGTCTGCCGTGCCATCCACAGATGCCACCTAAAACTCTATCATGCAAAAAGGAAGCCATTGTTAAGCATGATCCAGAAGCGCTGCCGTGTTCTGTGAGCCAAGGCTCATTTAAAATGGACTATAGCAAAGTGGCAAAGTGTCCCGTGGTCAGACAAGTCCAAATTTTACATTCTTGTTGGAAATTATGGGCGTTGTGTCCTCCAGGCTAAAGAGGAGAAAGACCACCCCTCCCTGTTATCAGCATTCAGTTCAAAAGCCAACATCCCTGATGGTATGAGGATGCATTATTGCATAGAGTGCGGGACACTTGCATGTTTTAAAAAGCACCATGATTGCTGAGAGGTATATAAAGGTTTTAGAGCAACTTATGCTCCCCTCCAGACGACATCTACTCCGGGGAAGGCCTTGTTTATTTCAGCAGGACAATGGAAAACCATATACTGCAGCTATTACAACAGTATCACTTCGTAGTAGAAGAGTCCGTGTGCTGAACTGGCCTGCCTGCAGTCCTGATCTTTCACCGATTGAGAACTTTTGGTGCATAATTAAACGGCAAGTCCATCAAAGGAGACCCAAAACTCTCCAGCGGCTGGAAGCCTGTATCAAACAAGAGTGGGATTAAATTTCAATGGCTAAACTCAATAAACTTGTCTTCTCAATGCCCAGACGCCTCCACTCTGCATTAAAAAAAGAGGTGTTTACACCATGGTAAACAGGGCCCTGTCCCAACTTCTTTGAGACCTGTAGCAGCCATCAAATTTGAAATGAGCTGACTTTGTGGATAAAATTGTAAAATTTCTCGATTTCAACATTTGCCATGTTATCTCTGTTCTACAGTATTGTGAATAAAATACTGGCTGGTGTGATTTGTAAGTCATTGCATTTTGATTTTATTCACAATTTACACTTTGTCCCAATTATTTTGGAATTGGGGTTGTACTTTCCATGAGATGAAATGACAGGTGAATGTGATCTGGGGGTTAAGCTCTTTTGAAACCATTCTAAGAATACAGAGTGAGGGCTCAGAAAAATGCTAGAAGTTACAGGAGGTATGATGATTGATATAGCCATTGCCTAGATACTGAAAAAAACCTCATTTAAACTTGGAGACATCACGCACGCCTCACAGTTTTGCGTAGTTTCTCTCCAATTTACCAAATGATTAAATTACACACGGGCTAAATTGCAGCAAGGAAATTTTTGTTGAAGGTTTTTTTTCATCCCGATTTTGCTGCAGTTGTAGGATTTAGCGACAATCTGGCAACCCCGCAGGCAGAGCACTCTTCTATTTTTGGATTTTCATTTTCATTTTTTCTTTTTACGTTGGAGAAGCAACCTCTTTCAGAAACACAGATTGCACTTCAGGGCCACCCAAAGGCTGCATTTGAATCTAAATACAATTAAACAGCAAATGGTACCATCCCCCGGAGTAAAAGTAGCCCCCAATTCCTGAACAACACAGTGAGGGCACCATAGAAACATGTCATCATCTATGAAGCTCACACGACCGGCCCCGAACAGCGTTCAAAGTTTTCCAAATGTTCTCTTTTTAGCTAGCGCCCCATTACGCGTGCAAGTAAATATAGCCTTTTACCTTGTGTGCAAATGAAATGAACTATGTGCAGGTGCGTTTGATGAAACAGAAATGAATTGACCAATTAGGAGATGAATAAGAACGAGATTAAAGCATTTCAGATGATATAACCAGCGGGTAAATTAAGGAGAAGAAATATGGCTGTGAGATACTGTCCCCTGAACCACAGACTCAATTACCATTATGGTAAATTTCACAGAAAAACTTGAAAAGTGGAAAACTCTTGGCAGTGCAACGGTAATCAGCATGCCCTGCCATCGCATAACTCTGCAAATGGATCGCATTGGATATATGCAAATTGGAGCTCTTTCATGTAGACTCTGATTGAGACATAATGTAAGACTGTAGTTAGGTCTGTATTCTCAGGGATGTGTTGTGCCCCAAAAACAGGCCACAGTCTACTGAGAGAGACATTTGATATAAAACATATATTTAGAACAAAATAACAATGTTGTTTTGTAGTGACAAAATGGCATCAGAGCCTAAATGTTAAAGACAGATGATACAAAAGAGACATGGGTGGAGACAAACGTGAAGGGTGACAGAGGGAGACAACGGATAAGGCTTGATTTCCTGGTGCAAGGTGTAACACAGAAAGAGGCAGTTCAGTGAGTCAGTCAGTGTTTGCCGACAGTGGGGTGGGGTGGGTTGGATGCTGGAGCATTGGCCTTGGGGATCCAGTCTTCCTGTGTCATCGCCCACACCTCCCCTTTACAGACTCAGGCAGGGAGAGCGGCCTCGTTAGCAGGTGCTAATTGGCTCCATGCTAACAGGGTTAGAAGCCAGCAACATGTCAGGAAAAGTGCACAGATGAACTTGCACACGCAACTAACACACGCGCGCACGTGCGCACGCACATACACACACCAACACACACACAGAGATTCATACGCGCAAACACACACACCCACACACACACACACACACACACACACACACACACAAATAATGGCAGATAGTGCTTCTGGTGCAATTCTCATTTTTGTGCAGAACTGATGTCTTGAAAAGGTTTCCCAGGGAAATGTGGGCAGAGCATCTAGCCAACATGGATATTTGCCACCTGGCATTTTTCAGAATTTATCTCCGCTTGAAAACCAGCCATAAAAAAAACTCTCCTTAACAGGCGATGTATAGCACATGGATACAAATGGACTGACATTTTAGCTTCCATTTGCATATTACCAAAATCAACAACAGAAAATCAACTGGCAATAAAAAAATGTGGGAATACAGCCACAGTGCACTCAGATGCATCGCCAGGCACACAGGTTCACTCGCAGCATTAAACCCGACGCATTAACGAAATGATAAATTTGACAGAAATTGCCCTCCATTTTCACGGGAAAAATCTACAAACCACCACCAGCAATTGGCTCTCTCATCTCAGCAATAGTCAGCGTCTGATCGGAAGACTGGAATATTCTTTTTCCCCCCTCTCTAAATGCCCAACTGGATGATCTGCTGACCTGCTGCGGATTAGTTTAGAAAAGCCCGTGTCCATACGGAGAATTCAGTGTGAGTGAAGGATAATGTGCTCTGCCAGAGTGCCAGTCTATGATTGGTCAGGAGAAATACCCTGTAGATGCTCTGATTGGTATGTGCCAGACAGTGATTGGCGAGCCAGGCCTGTTCTCTGGCAATCAGTCAGAGGTGTCAGAATGGTGGCAGCACATCTGTCTCCCCAAGTCCCAAATCCCCTGATAAGAATCTGCCTAATCCATATCAGTCCAGTTAGCAGCTTCTGGTCCATTACAGGCAAATGGCTGCAGTCTGTGCACTGTGGAGCGAAGGGCAGGACAAAGAGCACCTCTGCCGCTCTCGCTCCCCTCCGTAATCATACACCTAACGGTAAATTATACCCCATTGTCACCATTCAAGTAGGTGTGCAATTTACGAGAGGAAGTAAAGCAGTAATCCGTTGCTTTCTTGCATCTTAATTGATAAAAAGAGTACAGAATAAAATGTTTAGAGACCGCATGCACACACTTAATCATTCGCACCTCACCATATGTCGTGTGCCGTTTTAATTCCTTTGAACTGCGTAACATAGCACATTCTCCATCTGCCTTGAATTGCACTGCATGGTATTTTAAAGCGTGAGCTTCTAACCCCGAGTCCATAGTTCCTCCATTAGCTAGCAAACCCCAGCTTTTGGCCAGAAAAAATGATGTAAGTCAAAGAAATGTGACACATTCCAGAAATTTTCGCCGGCAAAAAAAGAGAAAAAAGTCAATAAATAATACATAATATTGGGTGATAAATTGCAATGATAAGTTACTGTGCTGTTGGGACAAAATGACTGAAATGCATATTTACAATTTCAAATACACAACATTTTTATTTTGCCTCAAAAGTACAGCGACTTATCATTGTTATCACCCAAAATCGCCCTCCGGCAAGGAGCAGTTATTTCTATTGGATCATAACGGCTCTGAGAAGGCGAGTGCAGGAGAAGGCTACCCTGCAAATGTAAATCGTAAGAAGCACTAAAACTTGTGTGACACTCCATCTTAACTTAACACTCTCATGCCATGAATCATTCCTACTTATGAAGACCACGACCTAAATAAACTGGATGGCTTTCAGGTGCTCATTTTGCTACGTCCTAAAAAGGCCGTTTTAATTTTGCAAAAGAAATTGATGAACTTAAAAAAAGCCGCCAAAATGAGCCTGGAAATTCAAAATTATGTCGCGGTTTCATACTACAAATGTTAAAATGCAAGATTATTTTATATTCTGTGAAACATCCCTGCCTCTTGAAATAGCTTGCGTGAAATCGTTGTAGCCCGAGAATACACTGTTTGTTTTACCCTTAACCCGTCATTAAACGGGAAAAAATGAAGGACATTTTATTACGCAATCAACTACTGTGGGTGAAGCATTAAATGGTGAGTAATAGAGAAAGCCAGCAAAGCCTGAGCCTATCCAGAGACGCCTGGGCTTGGAGAACCCTTTCATGTATAAACCATGCAGGCAGAGATACCAAAAAAGAAACAAAAAAAGAGACAGAAATACTGGAGAGGTAATTTAAATGGTAAATACACTGCTTTTTTGGAATTCACATATATCCCCTTTTTAAATTGCCTTTTTATCACTGTCTCTGAGCTTTGAAGCTAGATGTCATCACTGCCTTCTTGCGATTTTGGAGAGACTGAAGGGGGTGGGAATCCTATTCTGTGAAGTAGCTTAAGTTCATGTGTAAGGAAAGGGTCCAAATCGATCAGTAAAATCAGCAAGCCCACCATAAAAACTAAAAAAAATGATTACTGTTTAAAATGGAAAGTCCTTCTATGAACACAGACAGTATATTCATTTTGAAAATTACATTGAAGGTCCCCAAGAATCAAAACTGGTAAAATAATTCACGCAGGATGGGAAGTGAAAATTGAAGGGTGCCATGAAATAAGCCGGCATAATAATGTTGACCTTTTATCTTCACTCTTTGCATTTTTCCATTTCTACAAAGCTTTCTAGACATCGCCTTTTACTCCCTCAGCTGAATATTAAACCCAAGGTAAAATAAATATATGTCCTATTTTATATACAGCAAATGCCAGGCAGGCGAATTAAACCATTTGCAATTAAAACAAGAGATCCGTGAACAGAGCTTGGCGCTCACTCTTGAACACTGGCAACTTCTCTAAATAGCGCAAAGTAGCAGCAGCATCAGATTCATTAGGTTCATAAAATATTTAAAACACTTCACTGATAGATTATATGTATAATGCATGTTTTTTGTTGCTTTTGGAACAGTTTACAATATAGCAGAAGGTTAAAGTAAAAATTGCTAATATTTACTAGCTGCAAAGAACGCTGGTATTTTTTTCAGTTGTTTGTGTGCGTGTGTGAGAGTAATCAGATTTGAGTTATTTTTCACTTGTAACATACGGAAATCAAGATTACTTGTCATCTAGAGTATCATACTGAGTGTCTGTCTGTCTGTCCATTCAAGAACTTACGCAAGGCACTGGAAATCGCTAAAAATTAAGGAATATAGCTTGAGTGAATACCTATCTTGGGACTGAACATGGGGTAGTAGGAGTATGGCTTGGTGGATGATGGAGGGCGAGCACCCAGATTTGAGTCGTTTCAATCAGAAAACATCTGGGGCCTGTAAAGCATCAACAATAACATGTCTGCAGATGCGGCGACAGACACAACAACCACGAATCCATGGTCGCCACCCGACTTCATCCGGGAGCCATGATTATTCCACCCAAAATAACACTTGATCTCGATCTGCCAAATCTTCAGTTTTACTTGATCTTAGACAGGACTCTCCAAAAAAATTGGCTCTAATTGAACAGGTGAATTCAATAATAGCCCTACTCTATGACTTCGAAGTGTGGCCATGATGTTAGCATTATACTATTGACACATGCAGCGGCCAATCAGAGGAAACAAATCACCAAATATGGAGGCAAATAATATTTTGGTTTCAAATGGGTGGCAAAATCGAGACAGAATTGATTCAATTACAATCAATTACAATTAAATACAAAATTATATTCAATTATTTTGTATATGTAGTAAAATTTATTGAATTATCAACCTCATAGTTTTCCCTACAAATTTCAGGTTGCCTGATACCTTCAGCCTGACCTGCAAGCACAGCAGGCATTAAGGTGAGAGAAATATAGTTAAGAAAAAGTTAATTGGATGGCTGGGGGGCTAAACAAACATTTTGTGGCTAGAAAAGTGAGGACTACATTGCTAGATCAGATGTTGCTGGAACAATCAGAAAGGTAACTAGAGAGGAACCAAGGGAACATTACCCATCCAAAGAGAACCCATCTACCTTGGGAAAGATCATGACTATGGCCAACTGTGCACTAGACTGGCTGTAGTAGGCATAGCTATGGGCCGGGACCAGGAATGATGAACGTACATCGGTGCCTCAAGGGTGGAGAATTCGAGAGCCAGTTCCATGGGTGAGTGCAGTGTCATGTATGGATCCTGAGCTCTGTTGTGTGTACATCGCCTGGACAGAATATCAATCTATCCCTTTTACTGACGTGTTTCAGGCAGAAAGGCCAGAGCCATCAATCTCTCTGCCTCTTCCAAGACGCAGAGAGAGCTTTGTCCACCCAGCCCGACTCTCGAGGGTCAGGTAAGAATCTCCAAACACAATCAGCAATCTTAAACAGTAATTTTGCACGAGAAATAAAACAGACTCTGGAGCACTTCAACAAACAGACTTACTTTCAAAAGAGCCCCCCCCCCCCTGCGCCCCACATGCCACCTCCCTCCCAAAAGAACACACTTCCTCCAACATTTGCTGATTTTCCTCACCTTCTTCTTTGAATACTTCTTACTCTTGTCACATGCTCACGGCTGCCAATAGAAATGGCCTCATCGCATTGCACAGTCCCTCTCTAATTAACACCACGCTTCTCAACTCGCTCTGTAACAAACCTCGAGAGGAGTAAGAAAAGGGAGGGGGGGGGGGTGAGAGAGGAGGAAAGACGAAAGATGCACAGGTGAATACCGAGGACTGAAAAGAAGGGCAGGTAACCAGGGAGGGCAGGAAACAGGAGGGCAGGCGGAGGGAGGAAGAAATATTCTGAAGTGACACTGCAAAGGCTTTCAGTAAATGAACTGCTTTAGGGCTTCGCCACCAATTTGTTTAATATGAAAGAGCAAAGAAAGTGGTGCGCTATAGCAGACTTGTTGTCATTCTGGCTAACAAAGCGAATTTGAATGAGGTTGGCCGGCGGGCGGGGGTGGGTGGGTGGGGTGGGGGGGAAGTAGGCGATTGTGCATTGACAAGCAGTCGGAAGGAGATGGGGTCAGGGACCCAGCAGAATAAGAGGGGGAGGACGGGAGAGAGAGAGAGGTGGTTCTGATGAGTTGGAATTTGTGGCACAGATTTATCACCCATATTGATTAGCACACAGCCAGGCACTTAACACCCCCCCCAACCAAGCACCAAGTCAACACTGAGAAATTACTGTTTATTTACACAGCACTCCACGCTCATAAATTACACGCAGTCAGCTTCTGCTAAACAGATACTCACTTGTGCACGCACTCGCACCAGCCACACACACCGTTACCGAAACGCAGATGCCGGCAAACATTCGCATAACACAATAATGAAACGACGGGCGAAAACAACTCCCGCAAGTCGAAATAAACAGCCACGTGTAATTCCCCCGGTACAGCCACAAATAATCCACCCTACACTCTCAATTCAGTGCACAAGTTCATGCCTTGCTTGAAATTCAAACGATTTATTAGCATAAATTATGATTGCGCATTATTCCACCAATGATTTTATAGAAGTAACTAGGAAAGGTCAAAAATCACATGAATATCACAAATTAATTATTACACCCAACATCGTGACAGCAATATGAACTAGTTGATAAGAGACTGATTATTATAAAAATGCCACGTGAGGATGAATTCTCCCTGTTCCTCCATACAAAAACTTTGTAACACAGGACTGGGCAGAAAGGTCTACAGCCACTGGTAAATGTCTCGCTTTGGTGGAGCCAACATGGTCGTCTCCAGGTTCTGGAACCTACCCTCTCGAGCCTGTGTAATTCAGTCGGGCATAACTGGTCTAGACGGCATTGGTTCGAGTAGAGCACTCAGGTCGTCTAAAGCAACGAGGAAAAAGACCCCTCAGCTGACATGCATCCACTCTATTTTATAAGCTTACATTTTTCAATGTGTGATAAGCCAGTTCAAAAAAATATGAGTCCACGATATTCAGATAGCAGAGGAGCTGTCAAAGGCACGATAAGATATCACTAACCTCACCTTTGAAGCAAGATCTGTTCCCATACTTTGCAGGATTAACAATCAATTTATTTACTGAATAGTCAAGGCTAATACGTAGTCTATAATGATTGAAAATGATAATAGGGAGAGATGACTTGGGCTAAAATGAAAGATTATAAGGATGGCAATAATCTGAATAATTAAGTAAAATAATATGCCGTCTCTGAACTGATGTTTTGAAAGACGAATCAAAAATGAATTATTATTAAGCAATAAGATCTATAATTAAAGTAGGAAAAAAATCTTGTTCATCTTGCTTGAAACCAGCATTGAAAGCAACACGTAACAGGATTTCACACTGGTGTGAACTGTCTTTACTCATAACAAGCCAAGCAAAGCAGTTAATGCAAATCTGTGCTGTACAGCATTAAAAGTTCAGCATCCTGTATAGACATTTTCAAGTTACATGTCATCATTAATATGGATAGAAAATGCTTAAGAACTTTGCGAAGCAATGAGCAATAATGCAAACTCAATTTAAAGACAGTCATTTCCCCGATTAGTCCTAGTCATTAAGCAGATCAATAGTTTGATTGCTAATCAGGCAAAGTAAACTGGAATGGATTGGGAGTAATCTCACATTAAAAGGAGAAGCTACTGCATACACACCCATATCTCCATTATAATATACCTTCGGACGGAGAACCAAAGGAAGTAGGTCTTGTTTCAGCATGTTCTGAACCTTTTGTGAAACTGCATTCCATGGTTGGACCTACTGTGATCCACTTTCACTTCATTTTTCTGTGCTATGTGGCTACACAGCCAAAGGCACCATTCTTCTCGATGAATGCGGTCATTAGAAATTAGTGGGGTTCCATTCTAGGTCGACATAATGCCCCAATTACACACAACAAAATGGAGGTGGACTCTATCAGTTAACTCGAAGCTGCAATGCACTTTCCTTGAACCAAGGCTGGTATAATTCCAGGTATGCTTCAGGACCGTGTTGTAAACAGTGAACTGAATCAAATACCCCCACAGAAAAAGACCTTTTTGGGAATACCAATACCAACAGCCCAACAGCCATTCCTTTTTTGATTTTACTGCTGAGGTCTGGTTGTTATAGTCATGGTCAAGTAGGACTACTGCAGGCCATTCTGTGAGAAACCGCAGAACCCCTATTCACCATTGCAGAGAATTCTGTACACCTCATGTGACCTCTCCAACAAGACCAGAGGCATGAAGCCATTTCAGCTGCACCTTCGAGACACACACACACACACACACACACACACACGCACACACACGCGCACACGCGCACACGCGCGCACACACACACACACACACACACACACACACACACACACACACAAACAGGAAATGAGACCGATAATAGCCTTACCTCCCCCTCCTCCCAGCAGAGTCTTGTTGGCTGAAACGACAAAATGACCAGAATGATAAGAACCAACGCCAAAATGATATGAAAAAAAGACTGCAATAATTTCTAATGACCTGAATTCACCGTAACCTGCGAAGAGGCAAGGATGGGCATGCAACTCTGTACATTTCTAAAGAATCAAATAAAGAAAGCACAGCTTATAGTTATAAAACATTAAACTGATTGACCACAAGCATTATTAAATATGTACAAGATTTATGCTGTAATTATAAATATATCTCAGGGCATCTCAGCAGCACCTCGAGTTTTGGACAGTGATAAGGACAACATAACATCATGCTGTGTTGACAGATCTTATCTAGTTAATTCTTTATGAAATAAATTGCCCTTTTACTCCAAAAAAAGACAAACAATAAATGCTTCAAGCTTTCAAGGTCAGTACAATATATGTAAACTGACATTTTCAAGATTAAAAAAGAAAATAACGCAAAAGGCAAGATGAAATATTGGACTTGATGTAAAAATGCCCAGGTCAGCATGCACCAAGGAAGTTATTAATACCAATTTAAAAGAAAACAAAAAAGATATTGTGCGAGGGGGGATTAAGTGCATAATTACATTTCCGTCACATTAGATACAGTTGGCTCAAGATTCATTGGCAACCCTGAATGAAAATCCTCAAAGAAACTTTATTCTAAATAAGGGCACAGAGATTAACTAAAAATGCTATGTGAGAAATACAGTACTAAATGTTCCATTTGATCCAACCAAAATCGTGCATACATTTACAAACATATTTCCTCAGCATCAAGGTTACAAAATTAATGGCACTCAAAGTAAAATAGCAAATAAAATCTGCCAAATTTACACCAAGAATGACATTCAATTTATTTACATTCATCCAAGTTTTAAGGAACAATAATGCTTCATTATGTCATTTCCTGTTTCAAGAGGGTAGAAAAATGTGAAATGAGGTAAATCCTATGTACAATCCTTTTGTCATCCGGCACCGTGGCAAAAACAAAATTACTGGCAGTTCAAAAGAGACAGCTTGTAATCATAAATCCAGCTACGGTTACAAGAAGATCCAGAAAATATTAGCAAAACTAAAATAGTAAAGAAACACAAAAAAAAAACAGAAAAAGTAATACTTATAAACCTGTCAGGTAGAGACACAAACACATTTTGTCAATAAAAGAGGATGGTGCGAGAGGCACAAAAATCCCCATGAAAGTATAGCAGGTCTTGGTAACATCGGGAAGATACCAGTTTCAGACGGCACCATCAGACACCACCTTCAGGACAACAAAATCAATGTTCTGCTACGGCCATTTCAGTCAGCAGACCTCCAATTGATTAAAATCCAGTGGGCTGAACTGAAGACGGCAGTTGAAAAGTACAAACCCAACAATGTGACTGATATTGCAAGGATCTGCATGGAAGAACAGACCAAAATCCCTCTAAATGTGCGTCTTAACGATGGGAATAAGCACAGGGAAAGACTTTGTTTTATTCCTGAGGTGGTCGCAGTAAACCAGGGGTGCTAATAATCATGAGAGATTGATTTTGATGAATTTGTTAATCTAGTGAATACATCTTGGCATTATGGGTTTAACTCTAAAATGTTCGTATCATTTTATACATCCGATAGAAATAATCCTTGCAGAAACCATGCGTTTGGTTGTGTGCATGTTCGTGTGTGTGTGTGTGTGTGTGTGTGTGTGTGTGTGTGTGTGTGTGTGTGTGTGTGAGAGAGAGAGAGAGCGTGCGAGCGGGTGTGTGTGTGTGTGTGTGTGTGTGTGAGAGAGAGAGAGAGAGAGTGTGTGTGTGTGTGTGTGTGTGTGTGTGTGTGTGTGTGTGTGTCCTCAGCTAATTTCTCATTCAGCTGAACCCATCAGCCTAATACTTTTTGTGCACATTTTTGACTGCATGCTCAAGGACCTCTCATGGCTGCAGTGATTCACGTTTTTTGAAAAACCAACATTATTGACTACTCTATTGTATACCCCCATTGACCGCAGCCTCCTCTTAACCAGCCGGTGGTGGCTGAAAGTGATCAACAACTGCTTCAATTCACAAGCTTGTTTCCGCTAGAGACAACCAGGCGGAGATCTGCACTCTACAGAGTGCACTCTTCCAGTTTACAATATTTTTTATTACAATCCCAATGATGGGAGCCAATTATTCAGAAGCCCATTGTATAGGATGATTTTCTTGCACCAGAAGCTGAGGGGAAAGGCTGCTAAAGAGGAGAGACTGTTTATGCCAGAGGCTTTCAGGACATTGAGTCATTACACATCTGTCTCAGCAAACTGTAATCTACAGCAATTTACAAATAACACACGCAAGAGCATAAGCTGAAAACACCAATTCTGCTGTATACAACTTGAACACATATGAAGAAAGGCAAAATTATTAAAGTTAAATAATGAAAAGTATCATGATGTTTCCTTAACTGCACAGAGAGCATTGTGAGAAAATAAGGCATTCAGTACAGCTCACAACACTGAAATTTTTCCAGGAGGGCGACATTTCATTACACCTAAGTACATTTAAAAAAAACACCCATCCAATTACCTTACCATTCATTTTTGAATAGTTCTTTAATTCTGAATAATGGAGACGCACAGAGGAGAAGATGTATCTTTGCTACTTAACCGTAATTTGTTCATTTCGTCGGTGAACTGCTTGGACACCATATAGATTGAAGGGCTGTTCAAAGGACTAATAACATTTATGACAAAGTGACACACTCACATTTTAGCCCATGGCTATAACATCGTGACAGCTCATAACAATGCTTTTAAGTGATGACACATTGCGAGCTGCATTTCACGCACACACCTGCAAGCCTAATTTTTCACCACGCGCCCGTCCAACGTCCACGTGACCTCAGCAGTTCCAATTGACATTGGCACGAGAGCCACTGTTGCGACCTTTAAGACAAAAGCTCGTCACCCTCCAGTTTCTGAGTGCTGTTGGCAGATTCTCATCGCCCTCCCCATCGGGCAGTGAAAGAAAACAAACAGAGTGTCTAGAGATGGACAACGGAAGTATATAATTTTTATAGCCTGTTTAATTGGCGAAAAAGAAATGCTGCACACATTACCATGATAGGTTTTCCGGCATTACATTATGTTTAATGCGAGCGGGGAGATCCCAGAATGAAATGAGTACTGCTAAGAGTGCCAAAACTAAGTTTGAGCTATTGTCCTATTCAATATTAGCTCAGTTATAACACAACTCAACAATTATTAACACGACCATTATGAGACAGGGCGATAATGCTGGCCAAAGTCACACAAATTATTTTACTGACAAGTTGACAGAATTAGAGGTGCACAGGGAGTCAGTGTTGCACTCTAGTGTTTAAGAATACAGACAGAGAAAGAAAAACACTGTTAGTTTTATGTCAGCGTCAATCCGACAGTTCGCAAGATGGATTGTCATTAGAACGGCGAGTGACAGTTGGGCCATATGGAAGATTTATTTGTTGACATAACTCTGTCCCGACTCCATGAAACGCAATGGCAAAGACAGGAATAAAATAGCAACGTGCGTATTTAAATCAACATTTAAGGCGGCGCCACTGAAAACGGGAACCGCACCACACGCGCGCGCTCGCGCAGATATGTAAACGTGCGCACTTTCAAAACACGCAGACAGGGGAGTGTGGACAAGGGTGGTAACCATGGCAACATGAAAGCCCAAAGGCTCGTTACTGAAACCAAGTTAATTACACAGAGAGAGGGAGGGTGTTTTATCAGTCTCAGGCGGCACCTCTCCTTCCCTGAATATCTGTGAGAAAGTGTGATGGAACAGAGTGAGAGATTCATGCTAACAGCTAAGCCTTTGTCCTTAAATCAGAGCACAGATGTCAGCAGGGGTGTTTTTTTGTTCATTCTTTCTTTTTAAAGTGAGGAAAAAATACGCGCCACATGTTCCCTGATATGAGCAGGGGGAGAAAATACCATACAACAGTTGTGCTGCACAAACCACTCGATTTCCTCACAGAGTTACAGACCAGGCACCATTACAGCAGGCTTACAAAGCCCTTGAGAGAAAGGACAATAAGAGAATAGACGGGCAAGGAGTGAAAGAAAGAGAGAGAGGAAGAGAGAAGGGAGGGATGAGTGAGAGAGAGAGAGCATAAAGGAATATTAAACTATGAAGACGAGGGATGGCAGTACATTTCCCCATACCTCGGGCAGATAGATGTGCCATCTGTCTTGCCCCCTACTATTACCCCTGGGTGACTGTCCATCGTGCTAGAAAGCCTGGTAAAGGGGCTGGGGAAGTATGAAGATGATGGCAGGGCCTTGCTCACACTCACCCATTCAGTATTTCAATTATGAATAAAGACTATATTTAGAAGCCATAACCCTCATGTGTCAGAGGACAGACATAAGGAACTCAATGAAACTCTACAATCTGGACTGGATATGGGATTACTGGTAAGGAGCTTATGAGTTTAATCCCCATGTTTTTATTTATTTATTTATTTATTTTTAATTTATTTTATTTGTTCGATACAGTCAGGTCACTGTCACGTACAACTTATTTGCCCAGTTTTACTTTGGCTTCAACATGGTGTCACATAGTAGAAGGCCATACTTCATTAGATACCGCCACTGACTTCCTATTGGCTAATTCCATCTGTTGGGTGATCCCAATAGCATCACAATGTTTACCAGTCATGTTTGTTTATTGAGTGTTTAAACAGCAGGATTGTTTCAAGATGAACATGTTGTCTTTGCGGGTGGAATAATGTCATCTAGAGCGAGTATCTCAGGGGCCAGGTGAGGGTGAACATCCAAGGTCCCCGAATGACGTGTTTAAGGTCAGAACCTGTTGGCATGACAGCAGACAGCTTTCAAGAGTGGCTCAACGATGGCGACCCTCGAGACAGGTCGGCCACAGCTATATCATCGCATTAAAAGCACCAGTGCCCCCGCGACCCCGCCGCCCCCCCCCCCCCAAGTGGCAGCAGTGCGAAAAGCTGAAGTTTCTTTTTAAAGTTTTAAAAATAGTCTATCAATAACACGAAAGGTCACACCGCCCACCTCTGGAAGGCTATAACAGAAAATGCCAGCACAAAACACCTCCCTGTACATGTCTGCGAGAGGAGCCGTCAGCTCGGAGTTTGAAAGCGGCCGAGAGGCTGATTAAGGCAGAAACGGTGCGGGAGAGTCCGTGAATGCTAAAGATTTCAGCGAGGACTTTTCCTTTTCCTCTCTGAAATGGACGGGGAGTTATTTGCCGGCAGATAGGGTTGTGGCACATGCTGATGAGAATGGGGGATGGGGAGAGCCAAGAACCAGCATCAAAACAGGAAGGCGAGAGGACTGAAAGTCCTTATGGGAAATGGGCTGTGTTTTTCTACAAATACGCTTTCAGCACTGTGAAGGAATTCTCAGAAACAATCCTGTACTCATTTTATAATCAGCCCAAAAGTGACAGGATAGAGACAGAAACATTGGCTTTCCATGTTCCTTCATTAAAACATCAGAGTCAACGCAGTACGCTTAAATAAAAATAAAATAAAAATTTCAAAATAAAATCTATTAAGCCAAAAAAATGCAAGAAAGAAAAACTGGACCACAAATTGTGAATAAACATCTCCGCCTCACCCAATATGGCGCGGTGAATACACAGTTCCTCTCAACATCAGCCCCGTACTATACACCCCCCCAGCCACTGACAGTGCACCAAGTCCTACAAAACATGTCAACATTGATATTTGTTATTCAGTTTGCAGCCAGCGTACTCCAACCTCGGGCACAGAGATTTGAGAGAGAAAGAGAGAGAGCGGAGAAAGATGTGGGAAAGAGGGAGGAAGAAAGAGATAGGGAGGGAAGCAAGAGAGATTTGGGGAAAGGATAAGGGGAGAGAGAGCGAGAGGTGGAGAGTCAGGTGCGAAGAGAGACGTCGAGAGAGGACAGGGAGGGGGAACAGGTGTAACTGACTGGACCAGAGAGAACACAACTGTACCAGAGTGGGGAGGGCAGCGAGTCCAGGGACAGTTTAAGAGGAGGAGATGGAAGGACAATCAATCAATCCAGCTGTGGCGAGGGGGAAGAGGGTGGTGGTGGGGGGGGGGCACAACCACATCATCCGTCATAAAGTGAGCGCAGGGCATGACAAAGCTGTGATAGGAAAAAACGGGAGGGCGAGACGGGGGGAGCGAGCGAGCAGGGGAAAGAGTATTATGAAGTTCCATTCCAGCGGATTACATAAATAATGATGTACAAAACGCACCGGTAACACTGATGCATTTTCGCCAAAGCAATATGCAGAGAATTAACTTGAGAGAGGAGGGATTGCATGATGACATTTACCACAGCGAGAGATGCGGGGTGGAAAAAAAAAAAAACAGGCGGCCGTGAGGCTGGAGAGACAGAGAGAGGGAGAAAAGGGTGAATGACACATGACTTTTAACCATTGAGAGCAAGAGCTTAGGGGAGGGGGGAGGAGGACTGAGAGAGAGTGGAGAGGAAAGTTCAACACCACACAGAGGGAGAGAGAGAGAGAGAACAAGCCAGCGAAAGACACAAACACCTCATTTTCAAGGGGATTTAAAAAAAAAAAAAACAAAACAAAACAAAACGGGAAATTGCGAAGGTTTTCAGTGCCACCAAAGAGGTAAGCGAAGCAGGGGAGGGGGGTATCGCAGAGATATTTTTTCAATGCTGCTGTGTGCATTTAAATGGGCGCAAACAGAAAATAGAGGAAGGGGGGTAATGAACTGATGGATACAGAGAGAGGAGTGGAAGAAAGAAAGGAGTGCAGGAAGAGGGTGCCGAGAATAAAAAGAGAGTTAAAGCCTTAAGAAATGTGAAAGAAAAGTCAGAGGATGAAGGATTGAGGGATGGAAAGATACAGACCACAGAGATGCTGTTGCTAATGCGAGTCCCTAGAGCCTTTTTAGAGGGGATATGGCATAGGTTTCCTTCTCTTACTATTGTCATTGCTCTCTTACATTTTTAAAAAATACAATAACACTGGATCCTATTTTCGGCTTTATCCTAATACTAGGCTCCAATCGAATTTTCGCAGTGCTATTATCATAATGATTAAGGATTATCTGTGCACCCTGGAAAATTAGAAGTACCGCACCGTGGCATTTTAGGTCCTTACTTAATTCAAGAATTAACTAACTTAAACAATCCAATAATACCCTCAAACACATCAAGTTACTTTTAATCCTAGCACTTGTCTCCCGCTCTATCCTACTTTGTTTTCATATGATTGCAATACCTTTTTGGTTAATGAATGCTTTGGATTCTACTTTTAAAATTATGAAATGGGCAGAGAGTAAATTCCAAATTCAGTTATCTCGGTCCTCACTTAGAACAGTCCTTTTCTGTTGGAGTTTCAGGAAGCAATCTCATTGTTGAAAACAGATAGGGGGGAGAGAGAGAGAGAGAGAGAGAGAGAGAGAGAGAGAGAGAGAGAGAGGGGGGGGGGGGGGGGGGGGGGGGGGGGGGGGGGTGGGGAGGTAGGGACAGAGATGGAGTTGGACGGAGTGCATGTGCACACTAGAGCCAGGAATGGCAGTCTGACACTCTCCGCGAGCCTGATAGCCGTCTGGCCCGCTAACACGTTGCCTTCGCGATGCACACATGCGTGTAAACTTCAGTCCTCGTTAATCCCTCGTGTGGTAGAGTGCTTGTCGCCAGGGGAAAATGTGAATTTGGATACTGCAACACACTTCAACATGTTGTCAGAGATTTTCCATGTTAGTAATGTAAATACCCAGTGCTTTGCAGATCATAATTCAGTAGGAAACAGGCAGCCTTAAAGCGTTGCCAGTTTATGCGCCAACTCCATCTTTAAACAGAGAAGTGCAAACCCACTATACCATAATCACGGCAGGTAATGTGTACAGTAAGCAAGGAGAGGACACACAAACACATACACAGACTCGAGGAAGAACGTCTCCCCGACGGCATCAGAGCCAAACTCCCTCCGCTCGTCTCACAAACACTATTCTTTCCAGGCGCACAAATCTGCAACGCGCAAAAAGAGCGCAAAATAAAGACACTTCAGACGAAACAAAATCGACACCACGAATTAACCCTCGGCAAGAGAAATGTATCCAGTTCTAGAATACATAATTAAGTCCCAAGAGGATGAGACAGATTTAATACGAGGTCTCAAAAAATATTGGCACAATGAACCAAACTGTTTTCAGATAAATATATTTTGATAACATGTCCTGAAAATTACTCTTTTTGCATTATGCTGCGCGGCACTCAGGAGGGTGGTACTTCGGTATAACAGCCACGGAGAGAGAGAGAGAGAGAGAGAGAGAGAGAGGAGGGGGGGTGGCAGAGGGCGCAACGATCATTATGATGACTGACTGACACACGGGATCTTAATAACGCCGAAGACTTTATTTGGAATTACAGTCTAGTAAAGGTGGACTGAACTGTTTTGTTTCAAAAAAAGAAAGAAAAACGGGATGTTTTGAGGGGAAATGCGAATTTTAGGTATCTGGCTCAGCTTGCTATAATTGAAAAAGAGAGCGAAGACCGCAAACGAGAGGGGAAGGCTGGAAAAAAAAACAGGAACGCTCATAAAAGGTAGGGTTGTTTTATTAACACGCACGCGAATTCATCGGAGAACGCAGATGACATTATCGGTAACATGATGCGCGCTACAGCCATGTCGCGGACGGATAGTTCAGAATATGATACATCAGTTGCCCATACCGAGTTTTCAACGCACGGGATTCAACATACAGTGTTTTAATGTTTCATCTAGAACCCATTCGATCATGACATAAAAATAAAAAATGTTTTAAGGCAGGTCCATTGAGGTCCGAGGAAATTAGACTGCCACCGATTTTAATTTTTTTTTTTTGAAAAGGCATTGCTCACTTTATTCTCTTTTCACCTTCTGTTTTCAACCCGTATTTCGGCTGTCATGTCTCGCTTTGAGTTCTGTCAAAATGGCTCAAACAATGGGAGGCGAGTTCAGTTTAAATGTACTCAGATTGAAAGAGCTTGAAGATAGCAGAGCCAGAAGTACCGGTGACCACTCTTCTGTATGTGCCTAGGTTGTCTTTTGTCAGTATATGAGGGGTGTGTGCATGCATGTATCAGGGGCTATGGATCACTGTGTGCATGTGAGAACGCATTATTGCGCCACGTTAGCGGCATAAAGAGCTGATTTTTGGGGGTGACAGTGGGGCGGGCTGTGGAGTTGTATGGTTTTAATTATAGCTATGCTACCACACTACTTGCAACCTGTTTGGCCGGCAGTGAAACACATGCACCTCCATGGGCCACCACCTGCCACATTATGAGTAGCGAGGCATGCCAGGCTTATCCGTGGTCACACCTGCGACGTGAGCGAAGGCACGGCTTTTCGATGCTTAAGTTTAAATTCATGACAGTATGTAGTTGCAGGGCCTGAAATGGGTGTGCTTTGTGTCCTTTGCTGTGCAATATGCGCTTTATCCCAAATATAGCGACCCCTCATTTCAGGTCCATCTTAACTTCTCTGTTCTCACCCTCCCTCCCTTCATTCTGTTCATTCATCTATGCTTTCTTTCATCTATCCCCTGTTCTTCCCTCCATCATCCCACTACCCACCACTCTAGTTGTTTTCGCCATTTGCACTGTCCTCTGGGTAGATTCCACTCCAGGCAGTAAACATGTTAGACTCCTTGGAGTGACTCCGGTTGTGTCCGTTGGGGCCTTGTGTGTGACGGAGTGAAGTGTGTGCACAAGTGCGCGCTCGTGAGTGCAGTCCCGTGTGCGCACATGCTTGGTGAGGCTCTTAAGTATTTGCAAAGTGACACAATCTGAAAGGTGATTCTTCTGTGCGTCGTTCCACATGGTTGCACATGATCAAGTTAATATACAGACCCTCAGCATTAAATTTGTAGATATTTTTGAGACATTCCATAATGAATTAACTACCTATCTTTCAAATGTTGATGTCATCCAAATTCTTGTTGTTAGTGTAAGAGTGTGTGTATAGAGTATGTATTTGTGCGTGTGTATGCGTGTGTGTGTGTGTGTGCACACGCGCAGATACACAGGGTATACGTGCATGGATGCGTCACTGAGCGTGCCTGCGTTATTAAACCTGTCAGGTTACCCTCAGAGAGCCACATTAATTCCCTCATCGACAGACTGCAAATCATCACAGAGCCGGAGGATTTGTTTTGAACTTTCGAGAGGCTCTTGACTGATTCTGTGTACATGTAATTTGACGGCACACTTTATTTCTGCCATCATTGATATTTTTTGCGCCTGACTGCGATTTGATCTTAAGCTCGCACAAAAACTGTAAAAGCAATGGGCAATTATTGCAATAATTACACAAGAAGCCGAAGACCAGGAGGATATTTCACTAGCTGACTATTAAGTAATGCTGTGGGGCTGAGACACACCTGGACCAGCTCATTTTAATTCTGCTCAAAGTTTGACGTTTGGGAGGGTAGTTGGATTTACTCTGTGCAATTATCCAGCTAAATAAGGACTCCTGCTTTGAGATACATCCCCTGGGCCTCTGATCCTTGCATAATTTGGCTCATTGCTGACTCAATAATCCTGCTTTGTGAAACAGGGCCCGGTCTCATGCTAAACGACTGCTAGGCTAACAGAGAGCATTACTCTCTGTTTACATCAACACCTTTTCGACTGCTTTCAGATCATAATTAAGATAAGATATAGCAGAAGAAAGATCTCGTAAAACTGGAAACAACTGAAAAATGAATCTGTTCAACCAGGTTTTGAAATTGAGTCATTAAGGCAAACTTCACACTTTGTTTTTGTATGATTAGCATTTTTAATGGCAGACATTTTGGTGTAATTTTTTATGAGTGTTTTTCCACACTGGGACTATTGGGCAGTTATGAGACTTCTGGGAAAAATGTTCAGAGGAGTATTTTTCTGCCAGCCTGACCTGCAAATGAGGGGTGTGGAGAACTGAAGAAGAAGAATGAGCCTGTTGTTTTCTCTTCTCTTTCAAATCTTCTCACTTAACTCTGTATCTCCTGCTCCCCCCAGCCTCCCCTGCACTCTCTCCATCTGAGCGCCCCCCCTCATGTCAGTATCTATGGTGCCGGGGGGGATTTTGTGTGTGTGTGTGTGTGTGTGTGTGGGGTGAGGGTGGGGGGGCAGCTCCACATTATTATAGCCAGACAGCCGAAACCGGCCATGTCATCACAACCAGAGGAGGGAGCCGCCGATAAACAAAATAAGAGCGAGGGCGACGAAAACGTGAAATAGAATTGGGGAGGAGAAATTAAATGCAGAGGGATGCGTGTTGGAGGAAAAAGAGAGGGAGAGAGACAGAGCGAGAGATAGAGAGGTCCTGCGGGTATGTATTTGCACAGTGACGTTCCCTTCGCTCCCCCCCTCCCTCCGTCCCTCTCTGTTCCTCCCTCTCTTTTCCTGTAGCACTGGGTGACAGCTGGCAGCCAGTGGGGTACACTGGACATGCCAACACCAGTGCAGCCAAGCCACTGCATGCGACAGCCGTACTCACTACCTCCACCAGCTATAGCACATTACAACACACACAAACGCATACACGCGACCATCTACATCTCCAACGAAATGCCACAAAGTAACAACACAACACACACACACTTAAATGTCCTCAGCGACTAAATGTCACCGTATAGCATTATATCTCTGACAACTCCATGCCTGCATGTAAGTGGCAGACTGTAAGAAAGATTAAAAACAGCATGCGCACACGCAGCACCAAATGTACACGCTGCAAAATATGCTGCACGTCCAAAAACACACTGAGCCAATACAGTACATCGGATTACAAGCGTACAGACGGTGCCGTATTGAAAAACCAGATTACAACAGGATTCGCTCTGCCAGTGTGGGATGCTAGATTAAGACGTTCAGTCTCTCGGCGCAGTTGGGCCAACATGGTACGGCAGCCAAAGCACACAGAAGTGTAAAAAAAAAAAAAACATGCATAACTCTGAATCAGCGGTGGCTTGACCTGGTTGCAGCGCGCGGTGATTCAAATATCTTATGTAATGGCAGAACACTGCATCTTTTCTGAGTCTTTCTAGTTCAGTTGATATGTTCCTAGCCTTAGGGGCTGATCATGAAAAAAAATCAATCAAAACAAGTCACAATTCATGTTATCAGCTGACATCTATATTTCTGTGTCTGTTTGCCTTCAAACGAACAGATAGAAATCTTTTATAAAGGCATTGGTCCAATATAAACACTTTATTTTGCAGTGCTTATAATATCCCTTACATGTATTTGATTTTAAAACTACACTGGCCATTGAAAAGCAATAACAAGGCTGATTCCAGGAACTGTCATCAATGCGAATAAGTGAAAATGGTCAAAAGGCACTAACACCTTTTTAACTGCATTCAGATCATAATTAAGATAAGTTATAGCAGAAGAATGATTTCGTAAAATTGGAAACAATTGAAAAATGAATCTGTTCAACCTGGTTTTGAAATTGAGTCATTAAGGCAAACTTCACACTTTGTTTTTCTCTGTTTGCCTTCAAATGAATGGATAGACATCTTTTATAAAGGCATTTGCTCAGTATAAACACTATTTTGCAGTGCCTATAATATCCCTTACATGTATTTCATTTTAAAACTAAACTGTCCATTGAAAAGCAACGCCAAGGCTGATTCCAGGAACTGTTACCTGGGTGAATAAATGAGAATTGTCCAAAGGCACTAAGCACAACAAAAAATACTGTCGCCGCTCTCCGACAAGATGAACAAAAAAACTATGAATTGGTTAACTGCTCGCACTGAGAGCGGCCAGCGGAAACGCTTCAGCCAACCGGTCCGGCCATTTTCAGACAACATTTCACAGAAAGATGCCTTTTTCACTCACAGTGGTAGCTCTGAACGCTTCTAAACCTTTAGCCATTTTCACAGCAGCCTACTCCTCTGCACAATTTTTTATGGCACTGAAGGTTATTCCCAGTCATCAATATGTTCTCGCTTCGTTGCTGCAATGTTTCAGTAACATTAGCGCTTTTCTTCGGCATCAATTTTCCAGGCATTTGCTCTGGAGCTCAACTGCTGCTGAGCTTTCACAGATGCACAGAGCTGGTGTCTGAGGATTTGGGCTTTTTGAATGAGCCCAGTGCATCTCAACTTGATGATGAAAGTGCAGATTCTAAGTGCAGCACATGAGATTATAGCTACACAAACCTCAGCATGGAGCCAGATGAGATTAGGGCTCAGGCGCTGCACAATGCAAGATTAGTATGGCGCATGTGTGCACAAACAAGCAACAACACATGCGGTATGCACACTCACACAAAATGGTAGAATATAATCCAGGATTATTATGAGTATAGGAATAGTGCCTGTTGAAACCAATCTCTCTTTCTCTCTCTCTCGCTTACACACACACACGCACACACACACACATGCAAGCGCACACGCATGCACGCGCACACGCATGCACACACACGCGCACGCACACACACACACACACACACACACACACACACACACACACACACACACACACACACATATATATATGCAGAAGCCTTCGCCCTCCACACACACTCACCACACATACAGACGTAAGCACACACACACACACACACACACACACACACACACACACACTTACTCAGGCTCAAACAAACTCTCTCTCTCTCTCTCTCTCTCTCTCTCTCTCTCTCTCTCCCTCTCTCACACACACACACACAAACACACACACACACACACACACACACACACACACACACACACACACATACACGTGCCCGTACTTACTCTGGCTCACACAGACTCTTCCTCTCACACACACACACATTTACACAGGCTCATACAGACTCTCTCTCTCTCACACACATTTACTCAGGCTCATACAGACTCACTTTCTCTCTCTCTCTCACACACACACACACACACATTTACTCCGGCTCATACAGACTCACTCTCTCTCTCACACACACACACACTCGCGAGTAGATTAGTGGAAGGGAAAAAGAGAAGGAATGGGGCAGAATAACCGCATGTTAAGGAGGAACAGAAGAAGAATAAATAGGAAGGGAGAGGGGGAATGGAAATCAATGAAGGTGCTTCCAGGAGAGATGGGAAAGAGGGAACCCAGTGGAGGATGAAAGAGACTGCTCTGCCGTGTGCCGAGACCAGGTTGTCATGGACACCATTTGTATATCATTAATGCTGCCAGTTTAGTTGTCAGCATTAATTAATGCATGGCCTTTCTCATTTTTTATCGATTTGTGGTAAAAACTCGGTACAATTGGGTAAATCTAGGGTTTAAAAGAGGTTTCAAACGGCACTCGGGGGGGGGGGGGGGGGGGGAAGAGTTGTGATTTTATAAGTCTTTGTAGAAGGGTGCAGTGAATGGACTTTTTTCAGGTTATGGTTGTAGCCAAATTTGGGCCATGGCAAATCCAATAAATCCAAATCCAGTCAGCACAAAATGTTCACAGATTTCTCCTGGAATGCCTTGCCAGTTAAATAGCACTGCCACTATGTGGCAAAGACATGGCGAGAATGTCTTGTGCTTTCGCTTGCGTGACGAGAATGTTCTGTCAATATTGTGGCATTGACACTGTATGGTGTGCAGCGCATTATGAGGACGTGTAGAGTTAGTTGGGGGTGATTTTTTTGGATTCATGCACTGGGGGCACCGTGGAAAAGTTAGCTCACCGAGAGGTTGGCCTGCTGGGAAGAGAACCTTAGTGCTCATGAATTTTAGCGTCTGAACACCATTCCGGGTCTGAATCTCTCAAAGTTTCTGTGACTCTGCATCCGGAACGTCACCAAAACATTGGGGGGGGGATGTTTTTGAGAACTCAGCAGTTTGGAGTCACACTAGGCTCCCCCAAGGTGCAGGACTCATTAGCGCATTAGCGGCTACGGGGTGCTGCACACTCTGCCGAACGAGCGGTCAGGGAAAAGGGCTCCAAGCGCTTTTTCACACTCCCCTGCCTCTGTAAGATTAACTCAAGCGCCCGAATGCATTCTCTCGCTGTTTTCCCGGAGTCAGTGAATTTTGTGACGCTCCCTCTTCGGCCTGTTTCACCCGGACTCGTGCCAGAAGGACTGCGGTTTTGCAGGGAAATGTGAGGGTGACACTCGCCTCTGTGTCCTAGTGCAGGACGACTCACTCAGGCTCATATTCTCTTCTTATTTTTGCAAAAGAGAGCCACTGAATTTTGACGATCATAGACACGACTGCAAAAAGTGGAGGGGATCCATTAACTTGCTGTAAATATTACAGTCTTGGCCCAGGAGTCATGATATAACATAATTTTGTCCTGGAACTGGAAATTTATCCCATCATCTCTGCTGACACCATTTACAGGCAGACTGCGGAATGCAGGTAAAATGCTTGGAGGCTTAATACTGTAATATCAGTGAATGAACATGAACAAATTATTTTAGGGATTGCAGGAGACAGACAGGAATTTGTTCTATTTAGACACACACGGTTGCCCTCTGCTTCAAGATGTGAGCCAACAGCTTTTCAAATGATCTATCTAAGCATGAGAGGAAGAGAGGAGAGAAGACAGGAGAGAAGGAGATAAAGAAAAGAAAGAGTGGGTGAAAAATGAGTTGGTCAGAAGAGAGAGTGGGAAAGTGCTGGGCAGAACAGAAAATGGGACACCGTGAGAAATGGGAAGATGGCTTGAGATGACGACGAAGAGACAGTTGGTGAGAAAAACATGGAGAGACTAAGATGGTTGCGTGTGCAAATAGGCTTATGTGCTGGAACTGTGGGGAAATGCTGAAATATTATCTCAAAAATGTTGTACTGGGTCTGAACTGCTGGAAAGGCATTGGGATGTACCATTTTGTGTCATTTCTCACTGCCATGCACAGGGGCCCATCAAATCATTAGGCTTTATCCATTATTCACTCGCGGGCGCGGAAAAGCTGAGCCACAATGGCTGATATTTACGCCCTCTGACTGATAAGGAGTGATATGACCAAGCAATCAGGGAAGAGAAGCGTACGCGAACACGGCAGACGCCGAGCTGATGTGCATTCGCCCGCGGACAGAAAGTAAGCAAGCGTCCCCTATTAGAAGCCGAATAGACATTGTTTGTTGACCTTCACTCGTTTCTCACTTTGCGTCTCATCAGTTTTTTTCCCCGACCCTGAACACCGCTGAACTGTTAAGTCCACCGCAGCGACCTGCTCCCATCATCTCAGAAGGAAGATGCCTTGGCACGCGATTCCTTCGACTCGCGCCACTGCAGGCCTTCGCTTCTTTTACACTAATGCGGTTGTACTGCTAACAACTCATTGCCCAAGTCGTTGGACGATAATGCAGTCGGCGTACAGTCTGCTCGGACAGTTACACGTGCCTGGCCGACCAGCAGCGGCCTCCAGAGAGCCATGAGACTAACAAATCTTAACCAGCTTAACCTCGATTATTATTAACCCTAAAATTATCCCCTGAGAGGCTGAGCCAATCGTTGCCTCATCAGTGCGGAGCTCGGGCGACAGCCGGTAATGGGGCAGCTGGGATTTGAGCGCCCAGCCACAGGGCCCCCAGATGAACGTCTCAGCTGTGAGCCTGTTGGAGGCCCGTGTCTCCACAGAGGGTTCAACACTCCCTGCAGTGGCTCTAGCAGTGGCGGTAAAACACATCACTGCACTGGAGAGAATGAGAGGCCACAGAGGTGAGGGGAGGGGCTCTGTTACACTGAAGGTCACTCCTCAGGGCAAAGGGCTGTTCAGGTTGACCCCTAAAACCCCGCTAAACTGAAGCTAAGTAAATTGCTAGTCTGATTCTGGGTTTTAAATGACAGAATTAGCGAAATTATTTAAAAAAAAAAAAAAAGGCTAAAACATCCTCTGGTTTGACATTCGCATAACGAAAAAAAGGTGCAGTGTATTCTTTGGGCTCTTCCTAAGCCAGCGGATCCATTTAAATGTGTCAGGAAATGAGAGAATATGGAGGATGACCTCACAGGTACAGCCCACACAAACTCTGCATTTACATTCCCTTCCTCCCCCTCTCCATCCCCTGACCTTGTCCTTCCTCCACTCCACCTATATGACTTCTGGAGGAAGAAAAGGTGATGGGTGGGAGAGAGAGAGAGAGAGAGAGAGAGAAATCAGTGAAGTGTCCAGCACTTAAATTGCCTGTTTATTTCCAGTCACCGCATCATTTGCAAAGATACAGAGCAGTGGCAGAGGGCGGGGGAGAGAAGGACAGAGGGAGAGATGGGGTTAGAGAGAGAGAGATGGAGGGAGAGAGAGAGGGTTAGAGAGAGGGAGATGGAGGGAGAGAGAGAGGGTGAGAGAGAGAGAGATGGAGGGAGAGAAGGCGAGAGATGGGGTGAGAGAGAGAGAGATGGAGGGAGAGAAGGAGAGAGATGGGGTTAGAGAGAGAGAGATGGAGGGAGAGAGATGGAGGGAGAGAGGGGTAGCGAGAGGTGACTCACGGGAGAGGTAGAAATTAACCACACACAGGCTCGCCGATCACAGCCAGCTCATTAGCGAAGCCAGGAAGAAAACGGAGGCCTTCGGGAGGGGAGTACGTGACTGAGGTTTGGACAAGAGATGGAGACTCCTGCCATCTCTCTCTCTCTCGAACAGATGACGCGCCGCACGAGGGGCGTCTGTTTGGAGCAAATTAAAGTAATCAGCTCAATTTTAGCAGAATTTACACAGAGATGAAAAACAGAGAGAGTCCCCTGCGGGATGGGGACAGACGTGCAGTCTATTGCCCCACAGCAGCACAGGGTTTCAGGACCTGTGGAGCAGTGACTCACTGCTCTGCACACACACACACACACGCACACACACACACAAATAAAATCACCACAGCTCTCATTCACTCCTGCATTTACAGCGGCCGCTGCGCCTCCCTGCAATTTATTGTGGAAAACGCGGCTTCCGTTCATGTGCTTTTTTAATGGCGCGGGCTATTAGTTGACGTCACAACTTCGACGGCTTTGGTAGTATACGTACGGGCGCATGCAATCAGGCATGCACTAGCACACACACACACACACACACACGCCCACGCACAAACATTGGATAACAAACGGAGCGGGGCAGTGCTTTGCAACAAAAGGTTGACAGACAAGACACAAGTGGGGAAGAGAAACTGAGAAAAAACAGACAAGGAGGATGGAAAACACGGAAATGACAAAGAAAGTGAAACAAGCCGGCAGAGGGAGAGGAGAGAATGATGGGGGCATGAGAGGAGGGTAAAAATATAAACCTAGAAGAAGAGTGAGATAAGAAGTAGACAGGTGATATGAGCTGGGCTGTATCGCGTGGCACACGGAAGCGGGGGATGGGGGAGTTTGTGTAGAAGACGAGACAATGAGAAAGAATGGGAGAAAGGGCTTGAAATGAAGGAGTAGGCCTTTGGTGTAGCAAGAGGAGCGAAACTGACAAATGGAGCGGTAAGCAGGAGGAGTGACTGACGGGTAAATCCCGTAGCGGCTTTTACCTGTTTATTACGCAGCACCGGTGCACAGCAAGAAGTGGAATGGAAGGGGGTGAATTACTTATGTACGATAGATATAAAAAGCCTACGCGCCTTTGTTGACATTGTTGGTTTTAGATATGTAAAGCCTGAAATAACAACGTTAAATTTTAAACGTTAGGTTTTCTTTTTCCATCGTTAACCTCTTAAGCTCTGCGATCCCATATGTGAGCTCCTCAAATGCAGCTGCTTCATGTCAAACCTGTGGAACTTCAGGCCCATTTCTAATTCTAGCGGAGATCCTGAGGTTTCTAAAGATTGCAAATATGTCTGAATGAATTACGTGGAAATGTGTGCAAAAATGTAGCGCAAGATCTCAATATTTACTATTTGATGTAATGCTTTGGCTATAGAAACATGAATATTTCTCTCAATATAAGTGTGACGTAGCTTTAGTGAAGCGCTGCAACCAGTCGACACAGAATATGGATGTGACATTGTCCCGCAATATGAACAAAAACATTTTTTTTCTGACTTTGGATTATTGAAGGGAAAATGCAAGCAAAAATGAGTTTAAAAGGTGAATAAGACATTCCAGCCAACTTGCATCAAATGGAAAAATAAACTCGTTTTGTGAAAAATTCAATCAAAGATGTGTGGAATGACTTAAAAAGATCTTTATACTTCATATCCGCAGGCAATCGTAGGAATTTGAACATCATATCATATCATCATACTATAATTTGAGGAACGTTTGTCTGTCTGTTTGTTCCCCTACTCCTCCGAGGTCCTCTGACGGATCTTCACCAAACTTGGCGGGTCTATGTAGGTTGTCCCTGGAATTGTCCTTGAGGGGTTAGTTTTTTGAAAGGTCAAGGTCACTGGGGTCAAAGGTCAATTTTTCGCATCTCCCATCTCCCTGGATAGATTTTCATGAAAGTTGGTACGTGGACGTAGGTCGTCACAAGAAATTATTCTCGCCGCGGGTAATTCACTAGTTTTGTAAAGAAGAGAGGGATGACATTCCGGTGTCCAGGTGTGCAAGGTTCATGAGGACTTATTCCCAAAAACTTGCTGCTACAGCTCAAATGGACATTATAGTAGCAACCAGGATGTTGTAGGTTTTTTATTTTATTTTAATTGGTCCTACTAATTAGCTCCTCATTTTCTCTCTTGAGTTCAGCTAGTTAGAGTCACAAAACGGACGAAAAAGTCTCACATTATTGTAGTCGTTATTTCTGGCTTTAATAATCGAGTACCTGCAATTTCAAAAGTGGCGAGCAGACGTTTTAAATCCGCTTTTGGTTTGCACACACTCAAGCACACACACATACGCATAACTCACAGTGTGTAAATGTGTTTATACAGACCCACTTCGGAAAGAATTCCTCCCATAAATCTGAAAGTTTTCCGTTGCATATTTTAACCGAATTTGATTGCTCTCATTAAACCGGAATGAAAGCTTCATGGGACTGCAATTCTCGCCTATCACAAATTGTAAACTGCGACTCGGGTGTTATTGCTGAAAATTCATCAGGGCCCAGCCATCACAAACAATATTGAAATTCATCTGGATTTTTCGCAGCGGAACCGAATAAGCATTTGAATTCTCTAATGTAAGCGACGCCACCGGCACACAGGAAATCAAAAATGTCGGCCCAGGGTGGAGGGGGAGCGCTGGTCTGGCACCATTTCTGATCCCTGACATTGTAGACTAAGCAGTTTCTTGCGCCGCACACATCTCACGCTAGTGCTGTTGTCCACTGCAGTGATTCTCAAGCATTACTTCCTCTCCGATGATAGGGAGCGCGTTTATCTGATGCGCTAGTGCGCTAGATAATATTATTTGACTGATAAAAGGTTTTGATAATGACCGCGCGCGCCAGAGAATTAGAGTAGTCAAAGAAGGAAATGGAATTTGTAATTCTGCTTTGCCATCTTGCTTTGTCACAGGGGAAGTGTTCATTTTACACTAATGGCTGGGAGATCTGGTATGTGAGAGCATCTTCGGCTGGTGGCATGCAGCGAGAACAAAATTCAAAACATGTGACATCAGACCTAAACCACAGTACGATACTTAACCCTTAAAGTGCTAAACGCAGCATTTGCTGCTCACTGATGTAAGGAAATAAAATCAAAGCTTTTGAAAACCTATCATGTGGCGACTTGTTGAGAAGAGCTCCCACAGGGGCTTGAGATATTTAAATTTTTAGGTGTTTGAGAATTTATTTCAGCACCCAAAGGATTAAACAGCATTGAGAATAATGTAAAATTGTATCCTCTACCGCGTGGGCATTTAACCCAAATTCAGTCAGCAGGTTAGACACCTTTTTTCATACACAGTGTACAGTTTTGGTACCACAGTCCCATGCGCCTGCCGGACTTTTCTTTTAACAGCCATAACGGCCAGGGGGGTTGATTTAAAAATGCACAGCCTGAAATCGCAAGTCCTGAATCTGAACCCAGAGTATCCCTCACAAGGTTTGTTTTATTGTTCCAGCGCCAACCGTATATTCGCATTTCTGTTGGGCCACATGTTAAAACCACTTAGTAGTAGTTCAGAGACACAAACCTTTTCCCCAGTAATGGACTGCTTTCTGCGGGTCTGCGGAGTAGCTGCTTGGTCCTAGAACACGGGCCGGGGGCTGTTCTGTCACAGCGGTCCGGAGAGGATGTTCTTGGCTGGATAACTGCATTGAGCGGTGAGATAGGGGTCCTGGTGACTGTCTGTTTAGCGCAAGGGGGTTTGTGTACACAGCACTGCTGATTAGCACTGTGGCTCAACAGTATTCATTAGAGCCAATGGAGGGGATGAACGCGATTTACTCGGGCGCTTGAGTGTGTGTGGACTACAGCATCAAGCGCGTAATACCGTCTATTCTGATAGGAATCTGCGCTCATCAAGCGCTAGATCACTTGCACACAGGTGTGTATGAATGATGCAGTGCGCGTGAGCGTATATAAACATTTACTCTGGAGTAAGTATACAGCAGGGTATGCAACAGTTTACATACATACGTAATGTCCGTCCCTAATCTTATTCCGCGCAAGAGCAGTGCGACTTTGTTTATTGTATTGGCAGTGTCAGCGCAAATCTGCGAAGGGAAGTAAACATTGTGTTGTGGGTTTTCATAATCAGTGTCAGCGTGTGCTTCTCATATTGGTATTGACTTTTCAGATGGGATAACTGCCATCCCAGTGCCGTAGCGAAAGCTTTATTCGTCTCACGTCAGCACTGAGTACAGTACATGAGATAATATGCAAAATCGTGCATTTAACTATGTAAATGTATATGGCAGATTGTGTGTTGATATTCCATGGTGCCTCCAGCTTTACTTGTGACAGGATTAATGATAACATCCCCCCCCTTCTCTCCTGGGGCTGCGGGCACAGCCATTAAACTGCCAATAAAAAAATTTAATCAACTAATAATGTACCCTGTACCGTTAATTAGTGCTCCGTCACCAAAATGAATATTTAAAAAGCTCCCCCTCACTCACAGGGTTTATGATGTCATTCGGCTCATGCTCCATCCGTCCCCCCTTTCTCCTCCTCCTGCTCCTCCTCTCATTGAGGGAGTCATTTTCAGCCCCACAATCCCTCCCTCCTCTTTCTCCACCTCCTCATTTCACATCCCTCCTTCCTGGTCCGCTCGCCCACCAACTTCCCCTCGCCAATATCAGCCATTTCCTGCGTATTCTGTCCCGTTTCGGAAAAAAATTCTGGGATGGTCAGATAATGTATGCGGGAAAAAAAAGAGAGCAGATTTGTACATAATCTTTGACCTGTATTACATGGAACCCAGTACAAGACAAAATATTTCATGTTGTACTGCAGGGCTATTCAACATTATCCTGCAAGGGCCGGTGTGGGTGCAGGCTTTCATTCCAACCAAGTACCTACATACCTGATACTACTAATTAAGCTCATTAGCAAAGACTCTTGGGGGTGATTAGTGGCGTCAGGTGTGAAAGTGCTTGGTTGGAATGAAACTGTGCACCCACACCGGCCCTTTGTGGATAAGGTTGAATAGCCCTGTTGTACTTTTAAGACTTTATTGTTTTTTGGGAAGAACGCGCTCATTCTGAATTTGATGCTTGCAACAGGTTTCTAAAAAGTCAGGACAGAGGCACTATAAAATTTGTAAAGTACTAAAATGATCATTTAAAAAAATGACTTACAGGTGTAGAATAGGTAATAATATCATGCTTTGGATATAAAAAGGAGCATCCATAGGAGGCCAAGTTATTTGCAAGCAAGGAATGGCTGAGGCTCTCCACTGAAAAATGCATGACTCACTAATCCAGCAGTTTAAAAACAACTTATTATACCGTGTGGTTTCAAAGATTTTAAAGATTTCATGCCCAACAGCGAATACTATTACTGAAAGGTTTAGAGAACCTGGAGAAATCTTCACATCAAGGGTGAGCTTGAAAATGAGAAAAAAAAAAACTTCAAAACTGGGACAACCAGCGTCCTCAGTTCCCCAAACAATTACTTGGAGGGCTGTGAAAGGTAAAAGTAATGTCACACCGCAGTATAAACACCCGTCCCAACTTTTCTGGGACGTGCTGCAGGCATAAAATTTGGAATGAGTGTTTATTTCCACCAGAACAATAAAGCAGAGGAGGAAGGATGTAAATTTCCTGTCTCAGCAGTGGTGTCAATGTAACACAGGTCAAGGATGATTTACAAATCACGGTATTCATCTTTTTTTATTTGCATTTTCCCACATCGTCTGAACTTTTTTAGAAATGGGCTTTTCATAAGCATTTAAATAGTATAGTTATTTTCTGGTGCTTTTCAGAATGTTCTAGGCTCTCACTACTTTCAATTAGCCGCACTGACTGTGAAAGCAGCGACAGAATGCTCCGTTAAGAACATTCCAATTACAATACGTGTAACCTCACGCCTCAAAGTGTTAAGACTTAATTTCTCTGCCCGTCTCTCAGAGGGACAGGTAAATGGACAGAACAAAAGAAAGGGTTACAGGCGGGGAGGGGCGGGGGGGGTGACGCAGAAATGTCCTCCAATTAAAGATGAGGGAGATGGAGCGATTGCGAGAGCGCGGTGGAGAGAGAGGGAGAGAGTCCTTTCAAGGCAAAATCGAGTGTTATTTGCTTAAGAGAGAGCAGTTGTTATTCTGAGACTTCAGAGCTAGGGAGGAAGAAGAGAGAAAAATGAGAATAAATTGTGTGTCACGCGGCATATGGGCGTCTCTTAATTAACCCCGCTAAAAGCTTTCTCGTTAGGACTGATGCTATTTACCAGGAAGCCTAGCATAGGGGGGTGGGGAGGGGATGGGATGGGGGGGATGAGAGCGAGAGAATCCCTTCCTTACAGTCATCCTCTCCTTCCCCAAATTTGTCTCTCCTCTTCTGTTCCTCTCCTACATTTTCTCCCTGAATGGCTTCTTGTCCGACGCAGGCTTATAAGTCCGGTCACATCCCTCAGTATCTGTGTGCGTGTCTTCTCGGCTCTAGTCCTGATTGTCATGGCGAACACTAATTAATATAAAACCATTGTGGCCATTTAACAATCGGGTCTCAGCATGCACGCGCACACACACACACACACACACACACACACATACACACACTGTAAAGCGCTGAGCAGTCCTGAGGGCCACTTGGCCAGTTGTTTTTACTGCCTGCATCGTTCGACCATGACTCCAAGGATTCACATATACTGTGTGTTAATATGCCTGTCAGCATTCCAGAATATCCTTGCCTTGTCCATCCCCTTCAGAATAGCGCTAGTTTAAACAGAATTAAAAAGTATCCCATTTTGAGCTTCGAGTGCAAACTAGCATCTCCCATCAAGTCAGAAATATTTTACCTGCTTTGCAATAAAAGGCCTGATATTGCAAGACCATCTCCAGTTCAAAACTAGTTAGCGTATGCTAAATTAATAACACACCTAATGATTGGTGCAAAATACACACCATGACCAATCATGGGCCACCTTACAGTTGTTATGAGAGCTGAAAGGCATGATTACATCATTCCCCAAGTCTCCACTCCAGTCAGGACGGGATGGATAGTGAAAAAAAAAAACACTCATTCATTTCTCCGGCTCAGCATCAAGACGCTCATAGCTATAGGGTGCATTCAGGGGGTTGCAAGCTGCACAAATGTGTTAGCAGACAGGCTCTTCCTCCGCAAGGTTCTACATTCATCCTGCTTATTTAGGAGTGAGAAAACCACGCAGCACAGAGCAGGTACACACAACGCACATGCACCAAACAAATGTTTGTTATTTGCACTCTTAGGCCTGATGTAAAAATGTCTCCTCTCGCGTAGTAAATTAATCATTCATTTGCTCTGAGAATAAATTATTTAGAGTTTGTATTGACAAAACTGGCTTTATTGAGTGAATTATTTAACCACCTCTGCTTATCCTGGGCCTGCCAGTTAGAGAGGAGACGCGCTGCTCGCTGAGCGTCTGAGTGAACGCGTTCGGGCCTCGCCGAGTGTCACACCTCGCAGCGTGCCGCCGTCTTTCTGCCGAGGTGGAAATTACGCCTCTGTCACTTGTGCAAACACGATCTGTGGAAAACAGCCCCCCGCAAATCAGCCCCTACGCTTGTTCGGAGCTCACCGCTAGGCTGACAGCTCGTAGGCCGACAAATCGTACCCGGGGGAGGGGGAGGGGGTGCGGGGAGTCGCGGTGACCCCCAATGTGTCCGCGGGGAAAACGGGCCCAAGGAGTTGATTCACGGCAAGCGACGACGGCAGCGCGATGCGGATACAGCAGCGAGGCTCATCGCTCATAGCGCCGCCGCCGAGCATACTCTGCTGCGCCTGCAAAACAACACTGCAACACCACATCTTTCCAAAACCTACGGGGGCCATTTTCTCCCCAACCCGCTCCAAATTTTTAATTGTAGCCTGAATGTTCCCTGTTGTGAGGGGAGAGCAGGACATTGTAGATGAACCTGAGGATGAGAATATGTTCTCTGGGAGAGATTATGGAGAAGGTGGTGGGGGGGGTACAGTTAGAGTGTATGACTTATTTTGATAATAGAACAAGCTAATAAACACTCCGCTATAAAAACCGGTGCATCTCCACATTTTACTGCCTGCTGTTGACTCGCTGTGTCTCGGGGCGGCGGTTGCTTGCTGACACGCGGAGACGGATGCAGATGTGATCTGCTCGCACGCGTGAATACAAGGGCACAAATATCGCCCACCTACGAGCAGCAGTCACACCTACCACAGAAGCAAGCATTCGCACCAAAACAAAACAGATGCAGGCACTCCACTCAAACGCTTGGCACCCAACACACTCACATAGATGCGCATGTATATGCGAGTGCACGCACACAAACACACACACACATCTGAGCAAATATACACACACACAGGGACAGAAAAAAAAAAAAAAAAAAAAACATAGACCAAGGAAACAGGGCAAACCGACCTGCTAGCTAGTCTGTCGGCAGGTCAGTTGGTCGTCGTGTGTGAAATTCAGGCTTCAGCGAATTTAAACCTTGCTTGGTCTGACAGTAATTTCTGCCTCCAAATTACATTCCAATTGGTTCATAAATCTCCTTCCATCGCCCCTCCCTCCTCCCTCCATCTGCCGCTCTCTTTCTACCACTCTACCTCCCTAAATGAGAAATTGAAAGGCTGAGATGGGGAGGGTACGTGTGCTGGGTAGTTAAACAGTTTGACACAGGCACACACAGACGCTGAAACACATGGAAGCTGATAGATAGGCGCCCGCACGCTCACTCGCTCGCGCACACACACACACACACACACACTTGCTCGCATGCGCGCATACGGTTCACTCAGCTGTAAACCTTACAGTACTCCTTTGGCTAAATCAATACCAAAACCCCTGAGTTTCCCTCACAAATAAAGCCCCCCTCACTGTATCCTCAAGAACAACATTTATTCACCAGCACAAAAGGGACTGGCTATTGACCTAGCGAACTGTGTGCACTCTTTGCCAATTGCAGTGTGGTTAAAGTAAAAAAAAAAGATGTGAAATGTTCTCAGCTAAAGTGAATGACCACTTATCATTCAATGTCTTCTGTAACATCCCTCCATGACGGGTCATGTCAGAAAAGCCATTAAAAGCATCTTCTATCAAAGGGCTGTGGAAACGCATGAGTAAAATACTGAAGAAGAAGAAAAGAGGAGATGGGAGAGAGAAGAGTGAAGCAAAGGAAGGGGAGGGAGAGAGAAAAAGGGACAGAGAGAGAGAGAGAGGGATACAGCGAGAAAGAGAAAGGGAGAAGGAGAGAGTGAGAGGGAGAGAGAGAGTGATAGAGTGGGTGGAGAGAAGGAGGGAAAATGAGAGTGAATTTGAGGATCAGCTGATTCAGACGGTGGAGGGTCAGGTGGGCCGAGAAACAGAAGCTGGGCGAGAGGAAAGAGCCCGTTTTGGTAAACACCGCACACGTCCTGCCTTCCCTTCCTGTCTGTGTCAAACACACGCGCCTGCTTCACAGGCCCCACTTCCTCCCCGTGGTAACCCGCTGGGGGCATCACTTTCCTGCGGGTCAACAGTGTGCCGCGTTAAAATCGTATCGCTGACCGAATACTAAAGGGCTGTAATCGCCTCATGGCTCATTTGATATGAATGCGCAAACCGTCATTTCAGCACTTTTACCTCCATAAGGAGCAAACCAAGCTGGAATTACGGCCATTATAATGGTGCCGCTGTCCAAGCACCAAGAGACCTCATCGCACGGGTAGGATGGGTAAATCTACCGCTGGAAAGCAGAGAGCTATACAGGAGGATTAGTTTCCGGGATGAGATGATGTGTGCTAATTACACTTGCTCGGTAACCAAGCTCTGAATATCCCCCGATTGAATACGAGTCTATTCGCCCCTCAGGATATGATGGCTTTATTGAAACGGATACATCGTCTTCACTGGGCGTCATTTACCGCGATTCATTTTCGCAACATCGGTATTGTCTGCGCAACTGGTTATTTATCATTAATATTGCAGAGGTTCCAAGGCACATACTCTTCTGGGAAAGCATAATAAAGCTGTCTGGTGATTGAGCTAAGATGAGACATTTAATATTAGGCGCCTCGATGTAAATCAGCCGCGTTAGGGAGGGCACGAGGATCCTTCGTAAACCATCAGCAGAAGTCAGTGATGATTTCAGAGTGGTAATCAACAGCGTTTATGGTGATGATCTTTTACTGGGTTGGGGGTGGAATCCGTTTGTCCTCTTGCTGAACCTAATCTGTTGTTATTGTCACTTTAACTGCAAAACCATCCTCCCTCATATCGCTCTTGCTCTTTCCTCCACAGGTTGGCGCTGTCTGGACGTGATCAAAAAGACCATGTGTGAAAGTTGTGCACTGGGACATTTCCCACTCTAATTGACATGAAAAGTCTGGGGACTTGGTAAGAAAAACCCATGGAGGCAGTTATCCATTCCAGAAGACTGAGCTCGGAGCTGTGAATGTTTGGACTCGTCCGGACTATCCGCTTCAGCAGGGAGAGTTGGAGAGTTGGGGTATTTTCCAACAGCAAATAAGGAAAGTGCGGTCGCCTCTCGCTACCAAAGAGAAGCACTTAAGTGGAATTAAGAGAGAAGTAGCGTCGGACAAATGGCACAGACTCCTTTATACGCTTAACTGAATCACTCCATTTTTAATCGACCAACCCGAAACAACCCGCCAAAGTTCTCTCGGGCCTTTATTAATTTAAGATTACAGACGTTCCCATTGTTCCGCGCTGCCTTTGTTCGGCTGGGTCTGGAGGACGCCGGGGTGGAATGAGGCTGTCTTTTCCGCGAACGTCGAGTTTGAGCAGGGCGGGGTCGCCTGGGGTGTTCGCCACGCAGATGACAATGGCGGCCTTGATGGGGTAACCTGGAGAAAACCCCGATGCAATGCTCCTGTCAGTTAGCCGCTCTCCCGTGCGACTATTGGATTGGAGTCGGACACACGTGACGCGCCCAGCACACGGCAGAAGGAGAACACTGAACCTGTGAGCGTCCCACTGGAGCGTAAACCCCACAGGATTCAGGCCGACAGAGCAAGGGACGGCTGGAGAGCCCGGTTCTGCTGACTGGTAAGAAGGTGCCGGACTACATCTGCATAGCTAACAGGCAGAGGCCTCAATGTTCCCTCAAAGTATCCTAGTGGATTTCAGAAGTCCTCATTTTAATGGGATTTGATTTTCCCTCTGTGTCTAACATATCTCCATCTTTAAATATGGCTTCAGGTGCGGAGTTCCAAAGGCTTCTCTTTCTTTGCCGAGTGGGCGAGACACGAGTAAAACCTTCGGGAACAGGAGATACGGCTGAGGAAGCAAAGAGGGAGAACAAGGCAGAAGGGAAAAAAAAGACAAAACAAAGAAAAATAAGATTGAACTGAGGGAAGTAGACATGTGAAATAGATTAGCAAGACTTGGTTTTAAACAGACAAAAACAGCCCAGACAAGGGACCTGTTATCTGCCGTGGAGGGAAAGACACAAGCCTGCAGATTAGGAGCCGACAAAAGCAATAGTGAATTAGAGGAAATTATGAAAAGAGAAAAGGATGGGAATTGAGTGATTGAGGGACAAATGTGTCCTGGAGGGACAGGCGTAAAATGAACACAGCGTGGTACGCAGAGAATATAAGACATAAGAGAAGCTCAGCGAGGCTGCCTCTCCATCTCCTTGTTATTCATTCAGAGCATGTGCAGCCTGAGAGAGGCAGTCTGTACTGGGAGAGGGAACATCATCAATTCATTTTGATTTTGTTTGCCATGGGTCTATGGTCAAATAGAGGGAAAACAAAAGCAGACAAATGATGGTGCTTAAACATAAATTGATTACAGAACCTCCAAACTTTGCCATGTGCTGAACGGTGAAGCATCTGTTGCGCTGTCAGTTTAAGTGTCTGTTAAGGACAAGGGAAAACAGACAATAGAATTCCCAGCGATAATTCAAGATCTGTATTTTGGTTATAGATGAATCCCAGATTGGTTTTTTTTAATGTCAATATATACTTCCCTTGGTGAAGTTGTTGGCGATTTGACTCATTCCAACATGAGTTGGAGCAAAAATATAAATAAACCGAAGGAAGGGCAGTTCAGCAAGGGTATGCAGGGTAAGCAGATATATGTGTACAACCCCTCACAAAAGTTATGGGATCACCACACCTAGAGGATGTTCACTTAGCTTTTTTAACTCATAGCAAATAAACAAATTGCGTGCCAAAAATAGATAATTTTAATAAATGGCATATTTTTTCTTTAATCAAGTAGAGAAAAATTATGGAAACACTCGACATTGAGGAAAAAAATCATGGAATCATCAAAAAGAAAAAAAAAGAAAATCACAATTAGTTCTTTGTTTCTCCTTAGGCATTTACAACAGCCTGAATTCTTTCAGGCAAGGACGAATGCAAAACAATATTGTCCATCAAGCTGATTCCAACTTTCTCGAATAGCGGTTGACAGATCAGCTTTGCAGGATGGGGCCTTGTTAGGGACCTTTTTTTTTTCAATTGCCACCGTAAATTTTGAAATGGATTGAGATCCAGACTGTTTGCTGGCCGTGTCATGAGTTGATATATCTTTCCTGAAGAATCGCTTTCTCACTCTACTTTGTGGCAAACCTGAAAAATGACTTCATGATCATCAAACCCATTTTCGATTGATGGAATCAGAAAATGGTCCAAATTTCAATGTACACCTGTGCACTGACTGTTGAGGTAATGACTGCCATCTCCCCTCGTCCTGTACCTGACATGTAACCCCATATCACAAATGAACGGGGAAATTTGCTTGTTTTCTTCAAGCAGTCGTCTTTACATGTCTTATTGGGAAAAAAACATCAGACAAAGGTTACAGCATCATTGCCTTAGTCAGTGCAGATTTGTGATGCATCACTTAATGTCACTTTAATCCAATCATCCACACTGCATGATCACTTCTCTTTAGTCCACTGTAAGCTTGGCTTCTTCTGTTTAGGTGTCAGTGCCGGTTTTTGTTTGGCCTTTCTATACGTAAATTCCATTTTATTCAGCCGATTTCTTACAGTTCTGATGCCAACACTGACTCCTGTTTCCTCCCATTTGTTTTTTTATTTGTTTTGTAGTGCATTCTCCATTTTCAAGGCATATTGCTTTGAATTAGCTTTGATGTCTTCTATGGTCTGACATGTATGTTTTCATTTTATAACTGTCAAATTTCATTACACTTGCACCAAATTTTAGACACAGCTGACTGTGTAAAACCAACATTGTTTGCCACCTTCCATGTTGAATTTCCTCCTTGGGCCAGTTTCATAATCCTTTTCATTGTTTTGATTGCCAGCTCATGCTTCCTCTCAATTAGACAATTCCAACACCTCGTTATGATCTGGAAGCACTCATTTTTAACTGCAGACTATTTATCATATTTAGATTTATGCTAGCATTTCTTTTAGAAATGTCCATCACGAGCTGCCGAATAGCTCACTCGGTTAAGGCACTGCGCTGCAGTGCAGAGCTGACTATCATGTCGCGGGTTCGAGCCCCCGGTCATAACCGCCGGCAGGGGTCGGCAGCTTTTTCAGGGTAGTGCACAATTGGCCATCGCGCTACAGGGTTTCAAATTGGGAAGGGACTGCCGGATTTGGGATGCAAAAATCAGCTTTGTTCGTTGCTCCTGCACCTCCTGTTGGCCAGACGGGCACTCGTCAGGAAGACTCTGGGTTTGTTCATGTCTGGGTATCCTCCGCCCTCGTTCTGAACTAGTGACGATTCAACCAATGAGTGTATAAAGAAGCAGTGGCTGACAGGCACATGCTTCGGAGGAGAGCCGTGATCTGTCCTCACTATCCTGAGTTGGCAGCAGGGGGTCGCATACGAGCAAGCTTTGTACATAGTTCACCAATTGAGCTTTCCAGATTCGGGTGGGATCGGAGATGCCAAATTTTTTAGAAAAAAAAAAGGAAATATCCATCACAAGGTGATTCCATAATTCTTTCTTTCTTTTCAATGTCAAGTAGATCCATATTTTGTCCTCTACTTGATTATGAAAAAAATATACCATTAATTAAAATAATTGAATATAATATAATTGAGATGTGTCTCATGAAGCCTGATTGTTAAATTAATAAACAGAAATTGTTTTGTGTCATATCTGCATTTATTTATTGAGTATGAAGTAAAAAAGCTGGATGTGCAGCCTTTATGTGGAGTGATTCCATAATTTTTGCCAGGGGTTGAATAGACCTAATTAAGTGAGAAGTCCATTTGTGCAACACTGTGGTTGTAACACAAAAAAGTTCATGGAGGGACTGAGGACAGGCTAAGCAGTAATTCTCCTCCACTATGTAACACAGCCCAAACAGGCAAAAACTAAGAAACGCAGTCAAATACCACTTCAAAATACGCGACTGGGATAAGAATATTAGATGTAATATTAGATGTACCCCCTTCTGTGAATTGGACTTGAGCATTTTCACAAAGCTTTAACCGCTGGACATAATTACAGAAAAATGAAATTACAGCAGAACACTAATTGGGGAGGGACTGAACAAACAATTCTAATTTGTCTCCCAATTATAATTTGATGCAATGCATTATAATGCTGATCTTGTTTCTAACTTGGTGTGTATTGCCTTTGCCAGATCAACTCTACAGAATGGCAGTTTCGCGTACAGTTGACCTTCAGGTTAGCGGTTTCTGCACACTCAGAGCAAATCCTTCAACTCATTTTTATACATAGCCCAGGCTATGGATTAGCAATGTTTGCGCTCCTTCATGACATCTTATTTCAAAAACAGTTAAAATATTTTCTAAGTCAGTCTGAAAACTGTATTGCTAAGTAGCATTGCCATTAAGGCAAATCTATACATGCATTTCCATGCCTCAGTATTCAAACGGAGATGGTGACTAAAATCTTATACCCCATGCCCAGTCTATGTCAATTAGGAATGTATTTGCAATTAGCCTCATACGCATTTGCTCCAACAGAGGACAGAGTACAATAACCTACCTTTCAAGGGCAGAATATATACAGAGAAGTGATGTAGTCAGTGATTATGGTGAAAGAAAAAAAAAACCTTTTTTTATTGTGTCTGCACATTGGTATTCTTACCTATTAACAGTTGTATTTTCCTGCATGAAACATATTCGTTTATTAGTATCTACTTCCATGACCCAGCCTGCACATCCATGGAGAATTTAATTCTGGTGGAGTTGTGGTTTTGGACTTCCTCAATATGGCATAATTTAGGTGCTTTCAGGAATCTCTGTTTTGAATGATTAAACAGCCAAACAAATCTGCTCGTGCTCAACAATATATCCTTGTTCTGAGCGGATTTTCAAGCTTTCGATGCCCCCTGCCCTTCGTCTGACAGTGTTATGTGGTACTTGAAAGGAATTTAATTAACATCAAATCAACAGTGACGAGTTTTCAGAGATAATCAAACTCTGATCAAGCCTCGTGTGAACCCTACAGATTCCTGCTTAGCCGAGCCAAATTATACAGGACAAGTGAACTTTAGACTGCCACTCATGATGGTATTTGCGGGGGGAAATTGTTTCTCTCGCATTTATATCCGCCCTGTTTCATTTATCTCCTTTGAAATTCCTCATTTCCGACTCAATTTTTATAGTTCCTACCTCACCTAAATTTGGTCTCCGTTTCTGCCACTGCAGTCCAGGCACTGGCCCAAAATACTCAAACCAAACCCCGGCAAAGCATTAAATGCAGCAGCATGGCAAATATACAGGCAATCTCACGCCTCCCAACAGCCTCTCAAGTGCTGGCCACTCATAAATGTTGCCATTTTGCCATCCCACAATTTCCAATATTGGCATGTCCCATTAGCTTTGCATGGGAGGCGGCGGGCTAAAGAGCAGCTTTGCATACAGCGCCGGAGGCGTCAGTCTCGGCTGCCCACAGTGAGCCGGTCCCCCGTCTGCCTGCGCGCACTGATCCAAACGCATTAACCCCTCTACCACAGCACTGGCCTGGAGGTCCAGGCCACCGATTCCAATATCGCGGCAATTTCGACCGTTCCGGACCCCCGCATTTCCTCCTGCTTATGCAGCATGTAAATGAAGCGAGTTTCTTCGAGAAATCATACAGCTCTCTCCCATACATAAAATCAATACATTATGTCTCTTTAAAGATATTCAGTCACATTTTTACGGTCTGACCTTTCTATTCACCCCTCTTTCACTGCGCGGATCAATTTTTTTTTTTTTGGCTTGATCACGAAAAGAATAGAAATTTGTAAACTGACAATACAACCGTGAACGGGTGATGAATCACAGTCTGCATCAGATGAGGCACACAGGGCCATGTTGGAAATCATAAATGTCAGTGTTGTAGGAAATGAAAAAAATCAACAGAACAGAAATGGTTGATAGACTTGAACCATAAGGTGCACCAATTTAAAGCTCCATTAGCTTGTTTGTTTCGGAACAAACTGAATTTGAATGCATCGTGTCGCGGAGAATAAATACAAGATTAAAACTGTAGATAAAACAGGTCTGGACAAGTAGATTACAAACTGTAAAATCATTAAAGTGGTTCTTTAAATGTGCCTCTTTTAATGCAACTTCAGAGTGTATTAACACAAAGACACAACATTCTGTATCCAACAAAAAATGGCCAATGGGGATTAGAACCCCAAAATAAAACAGAAGCCCCAAATCAAATAATTCCTTGTGATAGGTTGTTGTTAATACAGCCTGCAGTGAAGAGTACATTTCAATGAGTAACCAAAGACAACTCTGAGTGGTACCAAGTTGTCCATGACATACACGAAGATTATGTATATTATACACGAGTTACAATTTGATTGCTTAAGTATAAATAATTTGTTGAGCTGTTGGGACCCAGGTGAATGAAAGTGTGATGTTCTGTCTGACACCTTCTGTTGCTGACAGTATTTTACGTTTTATCATCTCCTCTCTCTTCTTCTCTCCCTCTTTCTATTCCACCATCACTTTCTCTCCGCCTCTCGCTTGAAAAGAGCGATCCAAATAATCCTTGCTGCTTGAAAATCATTTGCCCACTCGTTTAGTCTCATGCACTAGGCCGTCACTACTCCCAGAAAAATGCACTAACGTAACACTCTACCCACTCGGTGTCAAATGCAACTGCATACAAACTCACAGCATGCACACACACACACACACACACACACACACACACACACACATACACACACACACACACACACACACACAATTAAGCGTGTGTGCAAACCGCAGCATAAATAGTGAATTTGCTGAAAGCAGAATGGATTAGGGCGGCTAATTTGAATTCGGACCAAAATAATGAGTTCAAAAGCAATTAGGTAACTGAGACATGACATGAATGTCAATAGGAATTTAAGCCTCCAGGTGCCACAGTTGCCCTGCCCCGTGCTGCACTGTTGACTCAGTCAGCCAGTGCTGCCATCTCACTCTCTTTCTCTCTCTCCTCTTCCCTGTAGGGGCGCGAGACGCACACACCAAGGGTGACGCTGTACCCTGATTGGACCAGCCAACGGCACCAGGGGTCAGTGTTGCCCCACCCAACAGAGTGAGGGGGTGGGGACAACTCAAAGAGGAAGAAAATTGAAAGAGGGTAGAGGCTCCCCCAAGGCGCCATGGCTCCCGAAGGCGTGGCGGAGCTCCGTGATTGGCTCTTCCTGCTGCTCCTGTGCCTGACGCTATTGGCCGAGATGCTGGAATTGGCTGCAGCAGCTGCCGCAGCTGCAGAGGCCCTGCAGGAGGCGGAGGGAGACGTGGTCTGCCCTTCGGCCTGCCGCTGCGACGACGGCTTCGTCTACTGTAATGACCGAGGGCTGAGCATCATACCGGCCCTGCCCTTCTCTGCCGCTGTGCTCTACCTGCAGAACAACCGAATCGACAACTCTGGTCTCCCAACCTCCTTGGAGAGGCGAATGACTGTGAAAGTGATATATCTATACGATAATGAACTGGACGATTTTCCAATGCACTTACCGCCTTCGTTACGAGAACTCCACTTACAGGATAATAACATACGAAGCTTGCCTCGATCCGCGTTGGCCCGGCTACCCCTGCTAGAAAAACTACACCTGGATGACAACTCTGTCTCCACGGTCAGCATTGAGGACAAGGCTTTCGCAGACAACCCGCGGCTCCGGCTTCTCTTCCTCTCCCGGAACCACCTATCCAGCATCCCATCTGGGCTGCCGGCCTCGCTGGAGGAGCTGCGGTTGGACGATAACCGAATCTCCACCATCCCCACTCACGCGTTCCGGGGCTTGACATCCTTGCGCCGACTCGTTCTGGACGGGAACCTTCTGGCCAACAAGCGAATAGCTGATGACACCTTCTCCCGTCTTTCTAACTTGACCGAGCTGTCGCTGGTGCGTAACTCGCTCCAGACACCCCCTGTGAACCTGCCCAGTGCCCATCTGCAGAAGCTCTATCTGCAGGAAAATGCACTGGCCCACATGCCACGTGGCTCACTGGACGGTATGCGGCGACTGCAGAAGCTCGACCTTTCGGGTAACAACCTGACCACCCTGCCGCGGGGCCTGTTCCGAGACCTGGAGAGCTTGGAGCAGCTGCTGGTGCGGGGGAACCCCTGGTACTGTGGCTGCAACCTGCGCTGGCTGCACGACTGGCTGCACAGCCGAGGATCCTCAGTCACCGTGCGGGGCCTCAGCTGCCAAGCGCCCGAGAGAGTGCGGGGTATGGCTCTCAAGGACCTCACCAGCCAGATGGCGGACTGCGAAGGTGGGGCTGGGGGTGGAGGTGGGGGCGGGGGCGGGGCCGGGGGCGGGGTGGGTGGTGGAAGTAGTGTTGGGGGCAGGGACAGAGGTGGGGTTCCGGCAATTTCCACAACAACCCTTCCCCCGCCCCAGGGCTCACTGTTCACTCTCAGATCCAAACGGCCAGGGTTGAGAATACCGAATTCGAGTCAGGACTATCCTCTGGGAGCCAGCGGGGTCGGTAAAACGCTGGTTCTGAAAGTGAAGTCCCTCACCCCAGAGACCATCCACATCACCTGGCGTGCACCACACCCCGCCCCCTCCTTCCGACTCAGCTGGCTGCGATTGGGCACTAGCCCTGCCGTGGGCTCCATAACTGAGACTCTTGTGCCGGGGGACCGCCGCGAATACCTGCTCACTGCTCTGCAGCCCCGCTCGAGCTACATCATCTGCATGGTGCCGCTAGTTGGCAGCATAAGTAAGGGCAGTGCTGGTGCCAACACAGACTTGGACGAGACTCCCGTGTGCGCAAAGACCGAGACATCGGACTTTGGGCAGCCTGGCTCGGACGAGGACGAGGACCAAAATGGCGAGCAGTTGACTGCCCTTCCGCTTGCGGGAATAATCGGCGGGGCTACAGCCTTGGTGTCCTTAACCCTGATCTTTGGCATTTTCTGTTGGTATGGCCACCGTGCTGGGTACCACGCCACCCGAGAACAGGCCACTTACAGCCGGGGTGGTGTCGGGTCGCGCGGGGGCAAACACTATGATGATTATGTCGAGTCGGGCACCAAGAAAGACACCTCCATTCTGGAGATCCGGGGTCCTGGTTTCCAGATGACCCCAATGGCTGCCCAGCCGCCGCTCCGGCCAAAGCCCCGCGAGGACTACATCCACACCATTTTCCCTTCCAATGGCACCAGCCTGTACAAGAGCACCCAGAACCACATAGCCAACACCGGCTATGGCACCAACCGTGGGTACAGGGAAGGAGGAATCCCAGACTTAGATTATTCCTACACGTGATACAACCCCTGACCTGCTCCCAGTGCTCTGTGTTGCTGTAGGGTCTCAGTCCTGGTCCCAAAGCACCCCCTCCTGCCCGCTGATTTTCATTCCATCCAGTCAGTTATTGTGCAAGGTCAACCGTAACGAGTAAAACACCCAAGAACAAACCTGCAACCCCAGCTGAAAGTGATAGAATGCCCAGTAATGTCAATGAAGGTGTTTGGCAAAGCACATTTTTCACCTTAAAATACCTATAGATGTCTTTACCGCATTTTATTTCCCCACTTACCCTGCTTGCTCACGATAGCTCTGGGGGGCGGGCAGATAACTGCCAACAGATTGGCTGGAATGAAAATCACTGCAGGCATATGGGGGGCTTGACTCCTGAAGTGCCGAGGGAACCAGCTGTACATAGAATAGAGCTATACAATGCAGTTCTGAGGTCAAAACCGATAGAAAACACAGAATGTCACATTATAAAGGAAGATTATTTGTTTTTAGGCTTAGTTCTGTCTTTCCAGTTTGGCTTGGCATTTTTTTAATTTCCTTTGTAAGTTGGAAAGATGTCTTTGTTCCTGTACGAGGAGTTGACAGTCATGATGACAGGTTTGACAGTGAAGAGGCCTTCATTACTGTTTGGTTTCTTTTCAACGAAGGAAACGAGACAGGGGGGAGTCAATGAGTGTGTCTGTGGGGGGGTAATATTTTATACATGCGAAAAATCTCTTGTCCCCCTAAACAAAACAACGCTTGTAAAGTACACAGTCAGACTCAAGATAAAAGGAAAATGAAAACAAGAGGGGTTGATTATTCAAATGCTGAAGAGGGCTGCTGTTTTTCAAACTTGGTTTCATTACACGAAATGATTAAATGTTTTGTTGTGTGTTTAATCATTTTAACGCTCGAAATCTAAAATGGATTCCCTCATCATTTCAAAACCCCCAGATTTCCTTTTATTTCTGCAGTGCACTATTACATTTTGAGCTTAGGCGTAGCAGGACAGTAAAGCTACTTTGTTAACCACCTGAAATTATGGAATAAAAATCTAACGACAATCAACGCAATGACATGGGTTGTTATCAAATAATGAGCCCCATGGAAATAGGTAAGAAATGTTGCCACGAAACTTGATGAAACATTTGCTGCCAAGAATACGTTTTCTAAAGCTAAACACCACAACCTCAAGACAAAAAAGGCTTGTAATATAACTCCAGTCTTGTCCTGGTGCTGCACTTAAGAGCTAGGCGTTTGAGGTAGAGGTGGGGAGTGGGGGGGTGTGTAAAATTCCATGGAAATCAGGGACAAAACCAAACCGCAACACTGTGGACCTGTACACTTGATGCATTGTGGTGGTGGTGGTGGGGGGGTTGCCAGGAAGGACATAATGCTGACCTTTTGGGATTTATTTGTACTGAGCTTTTAGGACAATCTGCCCTTTCCCCTGAAAACGACCTCATATCAACGGAGTGGCAAGCATGAGATTGGGAGGAAAAAATGATTTACAAAATGGGGAAAAAAATAATATGAGGAAGATGAATGGTGCTGGGGCAAAATGGCACCCATGCAAATAGGAGTTTGTATGGTGAAATGGTCCTGCCCTCTGCTCTACATCTGGTGAGTGTAACACCACAGCAGGTAGTGCTTTAGTCGAACAAACATCCCTAATGCAATCCAAAACCAACACACATTTGCCAATGTTCCATTTGAGAGAAAAAAAAAGGTTCTCAACCTTACTGGCACCCATTAGAAACTGAAAGGCATTAATGCAAAATAGGGTTGTTTTTGAACTACTTGAAATATCGATATTTATCACAATACTGTAACCTTCAAACATATATTTGCTGCCCTTAACTCATGTGAAATATTTCAAGAGGACTGCTTATTACAGCACTCAGAGAAACCTGTGGCGTAACGTGTGGGTCCATGTAATTACAGTTTTCAGTATCACACATTCTCCAGTATGGTCCTATAATAACGCTGCTGTGTGCATCTCGAGAACCCAGCAACTGCCATTTGGGATTTCTCAAATAGACCCCAGTCTCCACTGTTTCAGTAATATGGTATTTGCCTAGCAACATGTCCACTTTTGTAAGAACAATGTCACAAACAAAACTAAGTGACTAATTTCGGCTGCAGATCATCTATCGCAGCTCCCTACTAAATATTCACTCTTGATAAACACAGATCAAGTTATCAATAAAAAAGTGTTAATGCCTTTCAGAGTGCAGTCTTGTTTTGGACAAATGACGCAACAAAAGCTTTGTTCGTGCTCGTCCCCGCAATCTGCCAGTATGAGGAAGTTGAATACAGTCCATATACTTTTTTTTTTTTTAAATTAACATTATATTTTGCCATAGTAAGGATTTATGAGAATACAAGTGCCCTGACAACAGGCCGTGGGCTCCATTTTGTTACTCATCTGTATTCAAAAGAGACTAGGTGAAAACGCTTACTCTGGAGACCGTGAAGTATGGACACTTAGACTCACTGCACCCCTCACACTGTTCCTTAACGTGAAATTTCCATAATGTATGCTGCAGTTACATTTAACGCTTGCAGGGTCCAGTACGCGTGTCTAATCTCCAGGGAGACATATTCTTCTTCTGAATTCTTGTACAGGTTAAATTCCTCCTTGTCCTTGTAATCTCTCATCTGTGGTAATTCCACACCTGCTGTGGCTTAGCCCAGATGTCACTGCATGTTCACAGCAGGCCTCGGTCTATAACAAAAAAAAAAAAAAATCCTTGGAATAAGAGCTCGGCCCCTGAAAGCAGAGCATAATGGTCCCTTTTCAATTTCGCCTCGACAACAAAAACCCTTGAAATTGTTTTGGAGAAAAAAAAATATTTATACATACTGGCTCTGACTGCGCGGTGCCAATATCGCACTCACAACAATTGGACATACTAATGTAACAGGATTATAACGGTCTGTGCTTATAAATCCTATTCACACTGGGTGAACTACTTTGCGATGCAGTCTGTATAGGAGGATAAGACTCAGAGGAAAGATGGATAGCGAGCCGCTTACCGATAACTGGCAGAGTTATTATTCAAACGCGATGGGTGTGAGTCTCTAGAACCATCCGTGCTGCCCCAGCCCCTCCCCTCCACCTGCCCCCTACGTCCTTCGTGCCCCCCCCACACCGGGAGAGGGCATGTGCATATGTGCCTGTAACTAACCCCATTTTTTATAAGTAGATACCATATAGCGAGGGCTCTGGGTAGACTTAAGACTTTAGGCCACCGCCAATACGAGTTCCGGAAAGTTCCAAACAGTGCCGCTCCCCACCATGCCTTCCCCAGTCTGGACGGGACAGTAGAGAAGGACAGTGACTGAGACGATTCGTTTCGATGCGTCGCTGGTGTCTTTTCTCCTTCAAACGTGTTTTTTTTTTTTCAGCCGTTTTTTTCTAGGTCTCTGCTTTTAAAGCATTTTCTTCTCTCCCTAATGGACTCTTGTGATGTAAATGAAAGGACTAAATGATTATTTTGTCTGAAGGCCTTTCTTTTCGGTTCTGTTCTTTGTTTTTCTATGTGATTAAAGGAGAGGTGTGCTTAACGCCGACTGATGCAGTGTGTTCATTTGCAGTTGGAGGTCAGCTGGCGTTATGAAGATGCGTGGTTGTTTTGTGACAGGCCGAACTCTCGAGGTATCAGGGCGCTGTAGTCTGCGGAAACACAAACCTAAAACACTGTAACACGGTCTATATCTTTGAGCTTGTGTCAGCCAGTGAGTAAAGCTGTGCTTGTGCGCTTCAGAGAGTGCCATATATCCTAACCGGTGCTACTCCATTTGGCTGTTTTACGTGAGCAGTTTTATGTCTTATGGTTGAACTTCCTGCTCATATGTGAACTGAAGGAGGCCACCAGACGGATATGCTCCTTACACAACTTTAATGAAGATGGTATTTCAAGGCCAATGAAACTGTGCCAGTCCAAACCGGATCAGTCGCTACTGTTCCCACACAGGGCCTGTGACGTAGGATACATGCTTGTGCTCCTCCAGTCATAAAATGACTGGTGCAAATATCACACTACCAAATGGAATAGCACTAATAAGGGTAAATTGCACTCTACAGAACACTAACATCTATGCATCAACACATTCTTTCAATTAACATCCTTTTCAGCCCAGTACCTAATTAATTGGACGTGCATATGATGTGCGATCTCTTCCCGCGCTTCGCAGAATAAGGCAAATGTGTGAATGTGAGTGTGTGTGTGTGCGTGTGTGCGTGCGCGCGCTTGCGTCTCTCAGCCGCCTCATGACATTTTGTATGGGAGGATGTGCAAGTGTACGCGGGGATGTGTGTGTGTGTGTGTGTTATAGCCCCTGTCTGAGAGTGGATATGTGTGTGCTGGTGTGTGTAGGTGTGGAGCTGCGAGTATGCATGCATGCTTGTGTGTGTGTGCGAGCGTGTGTGTGTGTGTGTGTGTGTCAGCATGAGAGACACAGTCACACTCTGCTCAGAGTCTCCTAAATACCGTGTACCCCCCCATAGCGCTGGCCGGCTGTTCTCACACTGATAGACGTATTGATCTCTCACAACTGCACGCACTAATCCTCACGTATGCGCGCACAAAGCCAAACACACAGTGAGTACGGCGAGCCTTGTTCTCTGATAAAGACGTATCGATCTGTACAACTGCTTGTCCCCGTCATATGAACACAGTCACACGGACCGATATGCGTTTTCATGCCCGGAAACACAAGCGTGTGCGTACACACTCGCTTACCCTCTCACATACACACACTTGCTCACTCGCACACGCGATCCTGCATCTTGTGTTGACGAGGTAGATTTGCAGTGGTGCTGAGCTGAGGTTCATGCGCGCATACATGGGTCTCGCCCTCGGATTTCATGTATGGCTCTATTAGCCTTGATTAAAATAGCTTCCTTCCACCCAATTTAATGCAAATACAGCCTTTTGAAATGCAAATGAAGAGTTTGATGTCGAATGAGAGTTTTCCATGTGAAAGGCGGGGAATTATTTCAGAAGCCTTGTTGTGCGTAAATACAAAACGCCCAAATCTTTGATGAGAACCCTGTTGTACGGTCACAGAAAACCCAAAATCCCCTCAACACTACACCCACCACCCACCACCTCCTACCCAACACCAGGGGACCAATAGAGGCACAGTAACAGAACACAGGTTGGGAAAGTCAGCAGGAAACTGTAAGGCTACAAGGGTTTGTGACAGAGGATCACTAAGAAATGGTTCGGGTGGATGGAGAGAGAGGGGGACAGATTTATATCGGGAGAAGGATGAGAGAGAGATGGGTGAGAGACAGATGGGGAGAGGAAAGAAGGGGTAGCGAGGGAGAGAGAGGGAGAGGAAAGAGAACCGGACAAGATGAGGGGGAGCGATGGAAGGGAGGGATGAGAGGAGAGTGGGGATGGAGAGGGATCAGAGAGGAAGTAGTATCAGAGAGAGGGGGATGAGAGGGACAGTGAGGGGAGAGAGATCAGAGAGGAGGATGCGGAGGGCTGGGAGAGAGGGATGCGAGAAAGAGAGAAATAAGTGAGATAGAGAGAGTGATATGAGAGATGCGGACTTGTGGAGTGACCCACAGAGAGGGATGTTTACGGCCCGCCCAATGAGAGCACGGCAGAGGGCCAGGTGTCAGTAGAGGTACAGTATTGCGCACAGTTCAGCAACACAGTGGGGCCTCAACCTTAAAGTGCATGAGGGGTCTTGGCCGAGGGCAGAACGGACAGAGCTATCCTCAGCCATCCCTCCCTCCCTCTCACGTCCCCCCTCGTCCCCCCCGATTCAGGAGGGGGGTCTCATCTGATGAACAGGGAGGCTCCTTCCGCATTGCCACAGTGAGGCAATTAAACTAATTAGTCTCATTGAGAGCTAACGATCCAGCTTTCGCCATTTGAGCTTAAGTACGGGCGCTGAGGGGGAGGGGCTGGGGTTGAATGGAGTTTGGGGGGCCTTTTAACCAGCGGAGAAATAATTAGCCCTTTTTTTTGCAGTCTCGTTTACGTTTGCTTACCGACATCAATTCTGACCGATTAGCTGTCTGATTTTTATTTATTTATTTCGTTTCAAACTCACCAAAGTCCAAATTGCAAAAAAAAAAAAAAAAAAAGAATAAGCACAATTACACTCTCAGGGCCTGAATGATAATGTCATTACCTGTAAGTGGGAGTGTGTGTGTGTGTGTGTATATGTGCGCATGTGAGCGTGTTGCCGCAGACTTGTACATTACAGGAGTATCATTTCTAGAATGATTTAATCAGCAGTGGCATTTCTGGCTCCAGGACTGCTTCAGGAGCCCGCATACTTCGTTACTGGGGCTTTAGTCTTCACAACTGTGCCCCGGCCTTCAGGCTGCTGTCCTTAATGGCTGCCATTTGTAGTCACAAGAGAATTGTTACAACTACAAGTACAAGTGCCTGTTTAAATCCAGCTAAACAATGATATTCTGACGAGAGGTTTCATCCTTATTCTGTGGCCTATAAAAGAGCGGAGACCAAAATAGTAAGTATCCATGTATGAAATCAAAAAAGTCTCGGCACACAGATTGACGGAGTTTTATTTAGGAGCGAACAATGCATTTCGCCATCGCTTCGTCAGGTTCGCTCTTTGCTTTCCCCACGACACCCACGGGTGAAATAATCAAGTCTAGCGTCACGTGTCCATATCGCGCACAAATATTCCACATTCGCTATAAGCTTTACTCCCGAAAATTTCTCATCACAAATTAATTATGCTATCAAGAGGAGCCAACGGATTAATATCTTCTGACATGTAAACTGTTGCCATCTTATCAAATTTCCCGGCGGGGTGTAAAATACAGCAGAGAGTGAGATTTCGCAAATCCGACTCCCCGCACCGAAGTGTTCGGGGCTCCAAGATGAAAGACCGTAAAAAACTCTGTTTATTATTCGTGCGATATAATCATTCCCTTGGAAAATTTGCTCATTTGTTCAGTCCTGGTAGCCATTTCTGACAGTTTTTTTTTTTTTTTTTTGCATAGTGGCAGAGATAAATAATTAAAACTGCACATCTATCGACAAAATAATTATATCATCTGGCAATGTTTCACAGCCCCTGACTGATTGTTACTAAGTAGCTACTTAAATTATACATTGCAGCGTCCCGGCAATTAAAAATTCACAAAGCTGCAATACAAGTGTTTCGCGTATCTTTTATCACTGTCGCGTTTCACTTTTGGGGCTTTTCTTTCCCATCTCTGCGGCGTTACAGCGGAGCCGTTCTGGTCATTCGGATTTGTCTCCCGCTGTCACGCAATAAAACACACACGCACGCATGCACGCGCGCACACACACACAAACACACAGCGGGCTTATCTTGAGTGACTGTAAAGCGTGGGTTCTCCTTCCCGCTCTATCACAGTCTGTCACAGGGAGTCACTTTTATCTCCCATCTCCCTCTCCGACGGCTGTGCCGAGAACCAGCGCCGGAGCATTATCCTTATCTGAGCCCTGAGTGTGTCTGTGTGAGCGTGTGTGTGTGTGGCGGGCAGAGTCAGGAAACCAAGATATGTGCGCTACGCCAAATTCGGGAGTCCTGAACAATGTGGTCTTCGGTTATGTACAGTCCCCTCCTGCAAATGTGCCAACACGCATACACACAAACGCATGCACACACACTCACTCTATAGGTGCGGTACTTCAGGCCCACACACACACACTCCACTCTATGCATGCAGTGCTCCAGCCCCCGCCCACCCCCCCGGCCGCCACACACACACACACACACGTTTCACAAGCAGCTGTAACCTGTTGACCCCAACATGTCTTAATTGAGAGCCAAGAGACTTGAAAATTGTCAACACCACAGCCAGATTTCACACCCAATGGTACGCCAGACTAGAGGCTGCACCTCATCGCATGCCTCTCGCGTGCACTATGCTGTGGAGATAGCTAGCTGTGTATTTATATACATCGTGCCATGAACAATAAAGCGTTTTGTTTGTTTGAAGTCAACATCTAGTGCAGAACACGCCAATCAAAATCCTCCCCCCTGCCATTCCTCCATCTCACACCAGCAGGCCTGACTTTCAGGTTGTTTGCAGCAGACACCACATTTACATTGGAGGAGTTAATTTGTCGCCTGAAATTTGTTTGTGCAAATGAGCAGGTGAGAGGGGGGGGCACTGCTGGACTCCTGTGCACCTGCCCTCTGCAGATTCTGTAACTGCGGCTCCACTCTGTATGACGCAAAACACTGAATGAAATGGCGTGGGCTCATGGGCGAATTCCTCCAATCGAATAGTAGAATCTGCCAATACTTACTACTTTTCATGAATGCCAAATATGCCAAACAGTGTACACAAAGAAATGTTTTTTATTCAGTTTATAGACCCAAAGAAAAAAACACACACACACACACACACACACGCACGCACAAGAGCACATGCGCGCACACGCAAAAAAATCGGTGCGCGTCACACACAGAAAAGAAACATCCTCAGATGCACGATTCCGCTTTCCGCACCAAAAGAAACACACACGCGCGCGCACACACAAACACACACAGACACACACAGACACACACAGACACACACAGACACACACACACACACACACACAGAATCATTTGGCTCGCAAAGCACAATTAATTGGGCAACATATTTACCAACTATCCAATTAGAGGCTGCACATCTTCCTCCCATCCGGCCCCCGTCTCAGGCGGTGGGAGTGATTGACGGATGTAAAAAGGCTGTTTTAGCCCCTCCTTCCCATCCCGGGGACAGATCTTAAGTGCTTGTGGCTTTTTATGTTACGGTGTTTTATAGAGGCAGCTCAGGAGCCAAGAGCAGTAATGTGCTGGGAGAGCGAGGGGGAAGGCTAGATTACAGTAAATCCCGTCTTTAGTGAGAACAACACAAACAGCCCTCCCCTCCACCTCAGCGCACATCGATCGGCCCCGCGACCCAAGGGCCGGGGGCTCTGTGTGCATCTGCAGTTCTGTCTGCGGCCCTCACACCACGTTTTTCCCCACGACCGTAGTTCGACTCAGCTCGACTCGACTCTCCGGCCCTTCCTCTGTCCAGCCCCCCACCCCCCCCCCGCTCCCCTTCCTTCAGCCACCCCCCTATCCCAGAGTCGCTCCTAGCCTCCTTCCTCCAGCGTCCGCCCTTGACGCGCCTCCATCACGCCTCCCGCTAAAAGATTTATTTATTTTCTCAATGGCTTTAAACTCTGAACTGGCCTCTCATCAATCTTTCCTTTCGCGCTCAGTCCTGACCACTACAAACAGGAGCCCTGACCTCGGCTTCCGGCCCGGAATTCACACGTCACTCCGGGACATAAACAGCGCCGATTTGAGACGAGTGTCTGCCCGAGGCGCGGTCCGCAGAGGTGCTTCAAGCTATTCCTCAGCTCTGAAGCCGGAGAACTTTGCGGGAAACCAGGTTGGTAAGGACAGACTTCTTTTCACTTACATCAAATTGACTGAAGAGTTTGCAAGCCTCTGAGAGAACGTGCTCCCTCACTATAGTCTGGTTCCTCCTGAGATTTTTTTTACTGGACCACATCACAGCAAGGGCCAGCCCTATAAACGGCAAAGTCTGTAACTGAGCGAGTGAGGAAGTTAGAGGAAGTTACACCATTAGTCAGTCGAGTGTTGGGAGTTTCCCAGTTCACTGTTGCCCTTTCACAACTAGAGACACTCTTAGAGTGCAACACTCCGCCAAGGCAGCACGGTCAAAATCTTGGCGAGTGGGAGCAAAGTTCAGTTATCCGGTGTCATAGAATTTCAAGATGGCTTCCGTGGCGGCCATATTGTTTGACTGATTGGGGTGAATATCAATAGGGTCCATCCCTGATGTAATAGCGACCCACCCACAAAACTTCAGACATATCTGTTCAATTACTTATTACGTACTTACTTAGTTATCTTGTTCACAAACAAGCAAACACACAAATGGCACTAATCACATAAGCTCCTGCCAACTTTGTTTGGCGGAGGTAATTAATAGCCGCAAACCCGGTCCAGCCATTTACTAGGTTCTCAACTCGTCTTGTATTTGGGATGTTTTTCTCACCGCTACTTTACGGTTTTTCTCCCAACTTGGAAGTTTTTTTTTTTTTTACTATTTTTACTATTTTTGTGGACCAAAAATGGGCCTCTACCCTTCTTTCGTGCGGAAAAGCATCTTTGGGACAGTCAACATGCAATAATCTAAATGAATTGAAAAGTCAGTAAGTGCAACTCACCAGCCCAGCAGTATCTGGGCAGCCCGTGCCCTGATGGTTCCTGTACCACATAAAAAAAAAAAACTAAATAATTCCTAAAATTTTTGGAGAACGTTTTACCAGAATACTATTGGCTCGTCATTTCAGCGATGCTACAAGAGCACTTTTGCGTTAGCTGGACGACCGCACAGCTCGCCCCCATTGCTAGACGTGCCAATTTACTGCAGCCCCATCCCACATCCCATGAAGCCCATTAATTACCGCGGGGCAGTCCGTTAATCCTACCGCGTGTACACGCAGACAAGCCAGTCAAGCGATCAATACTACAGGGATAAATTCATCGATGGGCTGCCATGCAAAATGGCTTTCTCCCTTCAGCCCTCCCCCTCCCCCAGCCCCGCCTCCCCCCAGCCCTTAACTCCCAATCATCATTAGTTTCTCCCTCTCCCTCCCTTCTGCCTTCTTTTGGAACCTTCTCTCAAGCCTCCCTCCGTTCTCTCCCTTCTCGCTTGTTTTTTTCTCTCTCTCCATCCCTCTCTCAGTTTCTCCGCTCTTCCCCTTTCATTTTTTTATCCCGCGGCTGTCTCCTCTTCTCCAGGCAATCTAGCTGTGCACCGAGCTGTGACAGACCTCCCCCCCGCACCTCTCCCCCCCCCCCTCCCCCCTCCCCCACTCCCAAAGACATTCTGCGCACATCCTCTCTCCATCTCTGCCCAACACGCGACACATGACAGACCACCCAGCGAACGCCGCGCGCCTGCTCGGGGTCGTTCGCCAGCCATGACTCCGGCCCCGACACCAAACCTCCACACGGAAAGCTGCCAAATACAGGCGTCACCGCCAGGTATGAAGACAATAAAAATCTGAGGCAACTATACCACTGTAATACCGTTAAAGAAGATATTTTTACAGGAAAGGTCTGGCCGTCTCCGGGCAAAATGATTCCGGTCCACCCAGAAAGCTCACCTCACACGTGTCAGGAGTCATTACATCACATTACATGACTGGCATTTAGCAGACGCTCATATCCAGAGAGACGCGAATGTCTGTCAGCGTATTTCACAGCTCTATCAGGTGATGGTTTACGTGCCTCCCACAAGAGTATGACGACATTTCACCAGGGACTTGAACATGCCACCAGCCGGTTCCCGGCGACGCTGCCACTCAAGTGTCATGGAAACCACTGAAGCGATGCTAAGCAGGATCGGGCCGGGTAACTCCTCACACAGGGCACCACCTGCGAAAACGAGGCGTTCCAGCTTCGCCCGAAGCAGTCAAATCCACAGTCCCTGAAGCTATGAAGTACCAACTCACTCCCAAATCAAATGTGGGCAGCACAGTGAACAGAAACAATGGCAGATCATGGGCTTCATAAATATGCATGAGACAGTTGCCTGAATTTATCAGAGAGCAGCGCAAAAAAGCGGTGGATCTATAAATCATTATGCATTTCAAATTGGGAGGAAAAAGTACAAATTAGACAAACATTAAAAAAAAATGACCCGACCAAGTGCAATGTACCACAGGTCATCACCATGGTAATATCAAAATTCTGCTATATCCTAAAGGATACATTTTCACAAATGCATTGCATAACAGTAAAGATTTTCCTCAAGTCAAACATTTAATTATAACCATCATTAGTGCCGCAGATCAAGTGATGCAGGGTTCCCTGGTGTGCATATTGTGAATAAAATGATAATGATTGCTAAATTAATTGGAAATGTAAACTGATATTAAAATAGGATTCAACTCCTAGAAAATGTCCACGGAGGAAAGTAAATACTTCCACTCAGAAAATTTCACAACTTCAATAATTGTTCTTGAGGCAATTTGCACCGTTCTCTCGTGGGATATACGATTAGTGGCACAGTTCATTTGCACAATGAATTGAATCTTTTATTTGCACACATAGCAGTGGGTGGTACTGACTCCTAAACCAGTCCCTTAAAGAGCCACCCTTTCCACAGAGGTTAACTGAAATGTGTCAGCACATTGCAGTTTTTCAGAAAGGCCATTTGAAATTGAAAAATTCAGAGCATGGAAAAAAAATGGCTTTGATCCAAATCCTGAGGCAATTATATATGCACGTTAAACATAATACATTATGTCTCCGTTCAGAAAGTTGAGCATCTTTTCAAATCCACACCTCTGGATATTGACTACACAGACCCCAGCACAAGACCTCGAGTCAACCCATGGGTCTGTAATGGTCAGGCATTACTAAATGAAATTATACAACAATGATATGATCTTCACAGGGTCTAGAGAATAGTCCACTGTAATGGACGACTCTTTCCCTTATTTTCACTTGTGACTCACTGAACGGCAACAAAAACGGTCTTTTTGGCAATGCAATGCGAGAAACCTTGATTTGATGTTTACATTAGTCACAGAGACACTAATGCAGGCGCGCGCATGCACACACACCACACTCACTACACATCCTCACACACTTTCACACACACAGAGAAACACACTCACTCTCAGATACATGCATGTACTCACAGACACACACACACACACACACACACACACTCATACAACCTGAATATCATAAAAAGTGGGATAGTATGTAAAATGCAAACCAAAAAAAGAATAAAGTGATATGTAAATTCTCTTTTGCCTACATTAAGTTGAAAACTGCAAAGAAAAAATTATTCTGAGTTTCACCTCATCATCCATATTGATTTTTGTAAATATTGACAATTTTTGATTTTTAAATGCCTGCAATACGTTCCAATGCAATTGGGACAGGGTGAAAGACTGGAAAAGTTGTGGCATCTTCAGAAAAACACCAGTTTTGGACATTTACATGTAAACCAGTGAATAAGCTGTAGGTCATTCAGTTATGATTGGGAATAACATAAGCAGTCACTGAAGGCACATTCACTTACCAGCAAGATGGTTCAAGACTCATCACTTTGCATAAAGCTGCTTGAACAAATAGTCAGAAAGTTTCAGAACAACGTTTCTCAATGTCCAATTGTAGGGCATTTGGGGATCTCACCATTTCCAGTTCATAATATAGTGAAAAAGGTCAGAAAAATTCTAGAGAAACCGGACCAATCTCTGTACGTAAAAGACAAGGCCGAATACCAATACTGGACGTAGGTGACCTTTGAGCCCTCAAACGAAACTGAATTAAGAACCAACGCGCCTCTGTCATGGACATAACCATATGACCTCGTAAATACTTCAGCAGACCTGTGCCACCGGAAATAGTTCATTGAGAAATCATCAGATACAAGTTTAGACTAGTACAAAATAACAAGAAAGCCATACAGTATCAACATCCTCCAAGAACACCGTCGACTTCCCTGGACTCGAGCTCCTCTGAAATGGACTGACGGGGAAAGAGGAAAGGAAGGCTGTGGGGGAAGGGAGAGGGACCAGCCTGACAGTTATCAGCAGTAAGATGAAAAGGCAGGATCTGCTGCGGCGTGGGGCTGCTTTAAGTGCTCCCGGCATGGGCAACTTGCACATCCGTAAGAGCACAATTGACGCAGACAGGTACATGCTCATTTTGGAACAACATATGCTGCCTTCCAGACGGCATCCTTCTCAGGGATACCCCTCCTTGTTCTAGCAAGATAATGCCAGGCTACACTCTGCACATATTAGAACAGAGTGCACACACTTCCTACAGTCTGGACCTGTCTCCTATACAAAACATGAGCCGGATTATGAAGCTCGAAATAGGATGGAGACCACAGACTGCTGACAGCTGACGTCCTCTAACAGACAAGGGAACAAATTCAACCTTCGAAACTCCAAAAACGACAGTCCTCAGTTCCAAAATGACTACTGTGTGTTATCAATAGGAAAGGTGATGTTACTCAGTGGTGAACCAACATCTGTCCCAACATCACTGGTACATGTTGCAGACACAACATTCTGAATTGGTTATTATAAAAAAGAACAATAAATTTGATGAGTTCAGTTCTTATCTGTTACTCTTTTCAACTGAATACAGGTTAATAGAAATGTGCAAATTACTGCTAGCAGTAATTTAGTTTGCATATTGTCTCAGTTCCTCTGAAATTGAGGTTGTACCCAGACACACATTCAAAAACATACAGTATACACACACACACACGCGCGCGCGCATAAACACATGCACAAACATGGATGCACACGCGTACATACACATATGCACAGAAACAAATATGGATTCACACATACACACACACACACAAACAAACACAAATGTGTGTCCCCACACACACACACATAAAAACAAAGATGCACACACACACGAACAAACACACACACACACAAAATCAAGGATGGATGCACATGCGCGTGCACACACAAATAAACACAGATGTGCACACAAACAAATACACACACAAACAAACATGGATTCACACACATATACACACACACAAACAAACACAGATGCGCGCTCATACAAACACACACGCACACACACACACACACACACACACAAACACACAAGCAAACATGGATGCACATGCGCATACACACACACACAAACAAACACAGATGCGCACAAATAACACACACAAACAAACATGGATACGAACGCACACACGCACAAACACACACACACACACACACCTCTCCAGAGCAGACCCTAGTGAGGAGGTTAGCTGAACCTGAGGGGGCAGCAGTGTTCATTAAAGCCGGTGAGAGTGCAGCGTCCCCTCGGCTAACAAGCCTTTTATTCACATCTCCCTCTGCCCCCATCTTTCTTTCAATTTATTCTCCTGCCGTCTGCTACCTTTCTTCCCTCCCTCCCTCCCTCACTCCCTCACTCACTCCCTCACTCCCTCACTCACTCCTTCGGCTGGCCTCTCACAGCAAAACCCAACCCATGCCAATTTGCTGAAAACACACACACATGCATGCGCAAACCCATACACACAAGCGCAGGTATGCGTGCGTACACACACACACACACACACACACACACACACACACACACACACACACACACACACACAAACACACACATTTCTGTGCCTGAAAACAATCTGTCCTTCTCACACACACACATGCACAATCAGGATATTCATAACTGACAAATGTACTGACTGCTGTCCAAAAATCCTTAGATGTGGAGCAAGACAGATGACAAAAAAATTACAGAAATTTGAAAATGGAAGATATGAAAGGCAGTAGGTAAATTATAGAAGGGGTTTAGGATGGAAGGCAAGTCATTTGAAGACTGTCAGAGTAAAGGATAAGGAAGACTTTGAAAATAATGTGATGAAAGAGCCGTAGATGTGTTTATGTCGCATACACGGCAGACATGTAAAGACTTGAAAGATGTGAAATGTAAAGTGTGTGTGTGTGTGTGTGTGTGCGCATGTGATGCGGGCAAGAGCATGAACAATGCAAGTGTGAGGTACGAGGTGATGGCTAATGTGAGGATAAGTGTATGCACGCACATGAGCTGCACAAATAACTTCAGTATGTCAAGAAAATACAGTGAGCTTTATCAAATATTTCAATCAGGCTATTTTCCACAGCCAGACAGGGCTGATATAACCTTATACGTGCCTATGTACCCAACGTGCACTAGTGTGCCTGTCAGTGCTTGTTTTCCATTTGTGTCTTAACAAGATATGTGCCCAGCATAGAGAGAGAGGGAGATGGACAAAGGAAACATGGTCAGTGCTCCAATCCCTTATTCGTGGTATCACTGCTGCCCCCTGCTGGTTTTTTCCGCAGACTGCAGCACATGAAATACCCACTGAATGAACAGCTGCGGATTAATCTGCAATGAGTTGTCCTAAGTCTTTCTGGTGTCTTCATTTGAAACTATTCACAAGCCTTGACAAAGGCTATAAGTCAAAATCTAATACCACAAACTGTGAGTCATCCATCAAAGATAAAACATTGCGATAAAATAGCAAATATCCGTCATTTTCATGGACAGCATTAGTAACGCGTATTTGCCAAAATTCTGGCAAAAACCTGAATTTTCCATTAGCGGATGGCCTTTAGAGAGCCAATAAATAAAGGCAGAAATAAGGGAAGAAAAGAATGAGAGGGAAGTAAAAGTATCCCTGACTGTAATGCTAATTTCAGTCTATGTAATTACAGGAGACCTCTACTGTCGCCTAGTGGTGAAAAATGAGAGATGCATTCTGTTAATACCACTGGCCCATTCAGTCTAGACCTGAAATCTTATCATTTGCTTTTTAACCTTTTTTTTAACTCTAGGTGCATATTCATTGAGGGCACAAATCCTGCTGTTCAACTTACCAGCACATTTGGTAGTCAAACTATGCAACCGTGCCCAGAAAATCTAGTTGACCAATACTACATATCTACTGCAGGTTGTCCTCAGTGCTGTTTTAAGTCACTAAAATGGCCTCCATAAAACCCAAAGCAGGAAAAACCACAACTCAACCAAACTACCTCTCGGACGAATTAAACATCATGTGATTAAAATCTGGGGGAATCCCACAAGTGCCTTTCAGGGGGTTTACAGTCAGAATAAAGCGGCCATTTTATGTCAAGTGAAGATAAGGACCGCTGACAGGAGAACAGGTCGAGAATGATAACTATGGTGCAAAGAGAGTTGTCCAGCCTTATTCAAACTACAAATTCTTCATGTCTGGACTGGAGTGCTGACAAGCCAGCCATGTGTTCAGCATGACCTCTAGAGGTCAGCTCTGTCAAATCTTCTTCAGGAACTGGAGGAAGGGGAGGGCAGGTGACATGGCTGACACCGGGCCCAGCCCACTGGGGTGAAAGCCTTGAGCTCAGTGGGCACTCAGCACTGGTTCACTGTCAATCCCTGGTCCTGTGACTGACAGCCCATCAACCCGACAACCCTTAAACAGCATGTTTCTCAGGCATCGAGCAGATCCCACCAACGGCTAAATCTGAACCCTGATCCAGGGTCACCACTGTCACCCTCATCTCTCTGATTTCCACCAGTGCAGCCGGGAAGAGAGGGTTTGGTGCGCGAGTGTCTTTGCTGTGCGTATGCAGAATACCAATGGTTCTGTGGAAGTCCTGCAAGGAGATCCACAGGGGGAACGAGCCATGCCTAAGGAGGTGAAAATGTCACGCCACTCCTTACTTAAAGGAGACCCAGTCTGTATGACCTCCATCCTCACAGGGCTTGAACTCCTTCAGAGGGGAGCTTTCAGTTACCCCTCAAAAAAGGGGCAGAGTTCAGGATGGCAGGACGAGTACGCTCCTATTTGGGCGTTGAACACTCTACGATATGCAAAAAAAGTGATCTCACCACAAAAGTAAAAAAAAAAAAAAAGCATAGCGACCACTAGATATGTCCCCATCGCAAGTGGAAAGACATAGGGATCAACATCTGACATAAGCTCAAGGAAGTACAAAGCACACCAGCATTCTCTCATATTACAGCCCTATTACATTGCTTCTGAAAATTCCAGCAAAAACCAGTCAGGATGTGTTTTAGACACTTTTAGCTGGTCATGGCTGGAACGTAAATGCATAAGGTTGGTCCCCGGGTGGACAAATCTGGCTATTACTGGTTAAGCTGGCACAGTCAGTTGATGGTTAAAGTGGTGGACTAGCTGCTAGCTATACAGGTTGGTCAGATGACCCTAAAACCCTTGAACCCTAAAGTGGGTTTAAGCTGAAATTTAAAGGATGGCCGTATTTCAACTGAAAGCAAAAAAGACACGCAGCTTCTTCCTCTTGAGATATAGTACCACACACAAGGCAACACCCCCTCTTAGATGTGAATAAATGTCAGCCAGTCACCATGAATAAGATGAACATTATGTCATGACCTACCGTCACTGGAGATCTTTATATCTTTTCAACAGATTAAATGGGTGTTAAACTGCAATTTTATGTCTGCAGCTGATGGTGAGATGAATTTTCCACAGGAAATCAATAAAGTATATTATATTACAAGTCATTATAAACAACTTTGTGGCAGAATAGTAGCAGGGTTCCTTCTACAAATTTCCCAAGGGAAGTAGCTAGAAGCTATGACCAACATAATAGATCCAATTGTGATCATGAATACAGTGTAATGATGCAAAACGTGCAACATGCATATAATTATTGTGAACAAGTCCATTGGTATACAAAAACAAAATCACATCTCTTTAAGTTTATAAAAAAAAGCTGTATTATCGCAGGAAAGTTTCCATCTTCAAAGAAACATCGGATGAATTTCCCAACCACAATTACAATCCCAAACAATGCGTTGACAGTAAAATGTGACACGTAGCGTTACATGCAAAGTAAGTTTCTGCAAACTTTTGCTTGAAATATTCTTTTGTCTGAGGAAATCAGTGTTTAAAATGCATTATTCCAACTTCAAGCAGGGAAATGGGCAAGACATCAGTGACTAATAAAATGGGAAAACTTCCATTTTAACGTTGCTAGGATTTTTTTGATGTTCTTTTTTTCACTAAACATCAAAGTTCTCGCCGTAAAATTATACTGCTGGATATTACATGAGACATTACTACTATGATATAGTATACTCACACAGCCTGGTTAAAGTCAAGAGGCATATCACTACACTCACTGTACAAACGATTCAAGACTGTTTAAATGCAAAACAGGACAGGCGGTGATAACACAGGGGAAATCTCATTCTTACCGGCGTTGACGATAGCATCGATCTCCAGTTTCGTGATATCGCCTCGAAACAAAGATATTTTTGGGTTCAGTGTCTCGTTTGGCTTATGCAGAGTCTCAGCTGGGGGACTGCCTGCAATACAGATAAAATACCTCGATGGTTTTACATGCTGAACTGAAGCCCCTTTTTCCCGATGAAAGATGCAGTCTACGTAAGTCATCTAAATATATAGAATCACTACACAGGAAAAAAATGTTTTTATGCGACAGAATTGTTATGCAAACAGCCTTAATTGAACAGAAATAATAATTTGTTCACATTTTGTGAATTTGTTTCAGATAAAGGATAACTCTCTCATTATACTGTATATGACATGTGTCTGACGAAGCCACCTATCGCTCACATAAATTTGACCATCTCATTACCTTCTACCTTATCAGAGCCTAGTAAAGTTTTCACTCCATGTTGTACCAAGTAAAAGTGCAAGAGGAGTTTCAGTTCACCTGAAGGAGCCCAGATGGGGATCTGATCCAGAGACAGGAAGTCAGAGGTCCTGTACGACGCCCGTCTCCTCTCCAATGTCGCCGAAATTAACGTCTCTATGACAAGTAAATCAACAGGAAAGGAACAGACCTCTAGTCAGATTCTACACTCGGAGAAAAACCAAAAACGCACGCGCATACACACAAACACACTTCTGACCCATGAGAATACATCGCATTCTGTGATCACTGAATTGCCAATTGTTTATGTTGACGCCTTACAAATGATAAGGAGGATCCAAAAAAAAGACAAAATAGAAAGCTGCAGGGCTTAATTTGGAAAGACGTCCACAAGTCATGTAACCAGTCTATTTGAGGCCAAGTGCTATATTTGGTCAGTAATAAGACTGCCAGTTTGCTAACTGTGGTTGAACCACTGGTGGGCACAGCCATCCTTCCAGGCAATGCAAAAGACCAATGCCTACTCTGTGCAATGGTAGAGATGATTTACTGTAGAAGATACAACAATTTGGATGAAATGCTAAAGTTGGGGCGAACACATTGGATGTGTTTACAGAGGCCAAGTCACTTCTGCCAAAGGGATGGGCATCCCAGTCAAATTCTCAACCATCCTCAGGGTCTTAAACAGGCAAAACATTTACCAGGGGAAGGTAATTCCCCATCTCAAACTACTGCAACTTCAATTTCTGAACAGCTCTTCAAATTCCATTACATCATTTTTAAAATTGGAACGCCAAAGCATCTGTAAAAGCCACTTTACACCGAGGCACTCCCTTATGCTATTTCGGGAGAGCACAGATCTGCTTTTACCTCTGAGGGTTCGCGCATTTGGTATATGGATTAATGCAAGATTTTCATGAAAATATTTCTGATGCAACTTCAGATTTCTTTTTAGATGGAAGCATTGGAATATTATTTTTGAATATGTTCTGTCTAAAAATGTACACACTTCTATATCCAATGACTCAAAGGACTGGAACGAGTTCAAAAACAAGTGAGCAGCATTGTCAGCATGATACCACAGCCAAAACTGGATGAAAAGACTGCTGCAACTATGAATCCCAGGGCGTTTTGCTGTGTAAACTGAAAACTCAGCAAGGATAGATGCATTTAACATAGACTACAATTTAAACTAAAATTGCGTTTCCGTGTTAACAACACAATAATTGTAATAGAAAGTGCAATTCAGCAATATGTTATTCTGAAAGTGCACAGCTAGACCACTGTGGTCGTTAATCCGGTCCCCAAGGAGAGTACTTCAATGCACTGAGAAACTTCAGAGATAAACTGATTTAAGTAGACCACCACTTTTCTCAAGAAGTAGGGATGCTTTGTAAAATGTGAATATAAACAGAACCCAATAATTTGCTAATCATTTGAACCTTAGGCTGTATTTAATTGAAAATATAATAAAGACATATCAATATCAAATGCTGAAATTGATTTTTTTTTTTTTTTGTAAAAAGAGAAAAAAAAATCAGCTAAGTTTGAGTTTGACGCCAGTAATACTTTCAAAAACACTGCAGCACAGGTACCAAACGCCGGGAAACGAAATGCTGCTACAGAGAAAAAAACTGCACCTGGTGGAACATCTCACAGCTAATTGGGATCATTGGCAGCAGGTCAGTGAGATGATTGGGTATAAAAAGCTTGGTGCCTTTGTTGTGGATTATATTTCAGTATTATTCATTATATTTACTAGTACTAATTACATTTCAGCATTATTATCCCGCGCCACGAAGTGTGGGGTATATAGGTTTGACCTCCGTCCGTCCGTCCTTCCGTCCATCCAAAATGGGGACACATTAACACAAAAACTATTGTAGATAGGATTACCAAATTTTGTGTGTAGCTTTATGACATGATTGCCCAGGTCAAGTTCGAAAACCAGATCCGTACCGTCATTTTCTACAGTTATTGCCCTTGTCTCGTTTATCTAACTTAGTGCATGCTATGTTCAAAGGGGACAGATTTTCTCAGAAACTATTGTAGATAGGATTACCAAATTTTGTGTGTAGCTTTATGACATGATTGCCCAGGTCAAGTTCGAAAACCAGATCCGTGTCGTCATTTTCTACAGTTATTGCCCTTGTCTCGTTCATCTAACTTAGTGCATGCTATGTTCAATGGGGACAGATTTTCTCAGAAACTATTGTAGATAGGATTACCAAATTTTGTGAGTAGCTTTATGACAGGATTACCCAGGTCAAGTTTGAAAACCAGATCCGTCCGTCCTTCCGTCCCTCCGTCCGTCATAAAGGGGACAGCTTCACTCAGAAACTACTACAGATACAGGAACCAAATTTGGTGTGTAGCTTCAGACCATAAAGGCCTTGATGGAGTTTGAAAATAAGAGCGCACGATTGGCAGGGGATGTTGTAGACCATGTCGACTTCATTATATTTACTAATATTGATTCATTATATTAACTAATACTGATTATATATTTTTTTATCATTATTCATTTTATTACTCATACTAATCAGTAAACTAACAATTAGATTTAGATGATATTTAGCCATCAATAATCATAATCAATAACCATATTATGTAGGCAGCAGAAACACACACACACACACACACACACACAATACATGTACAAAACCCAAAACCAGTGAAGTTGGCACTTTATGTAAATCGTAGATAAAAACAGAATACAATAATTTGCAAATCCTTTTCAACTTATATTCAATTGAATACACTGCAAAGACAAGATGTTTAATGTTCAAACTGAGAAACTTTTTTTTTTTTTTGCAAATAATCATTAACTTAGAATTTAAAGGCAGCAACACATTGCAAAAAAGTTGGCACAGGGGCCTTTTTACCACTGTGTTACGTGGCCTTTCCTTTTAATGACACTCAGTAAACGTTTGGGAACTGAGGAGACCAATTTTTGAAGCTTTTCAGGTGGAACTCTTTCCCATTCTTGCTTGATGTACAGCTTAAGTTGCTCAACAGTCCGGGGTCTCCGTTGTCGTATTTTCCGCTTCATAATGCGCCACACATTTTCAATGGGAGACAGGTCTGGACTACAGGCAGGCCAGTCTAGTCCCTGCACTCTTTTACTATGGAGCCATGCTGTTGTAACACGTGCAGAATGTGGCTTGGCATTGTCTTGCTGAAATAAGCAGGGGCGTCCATGAAATAGACGTTGCTTGGATGGCAACATCTGTTGCTCCAAAACCTGTATGTACCATTCAGCATTAATGGTGCCTTCGCATATGTGTAAGTTGCCCATGCCTTGGGCACTAATACACCCCCATACCATCACAGATGCTGGCTTTTGAACTTTGCGCCTATAACAGATGGTTCTTTTCCTCTTTGGTCCGGAGGACACACGTCCAGTTTCCAAAAACAATTTGAAATGTGGACTCGTCAGACCACAGAACACATTTCCACTTTGCATCAGTCCATCTTAGATGAGCTTGAGCCCAGCGAAACCGCAGCGTTTCTGGGTGCTGTTGATAAATGGCTTTCGCTTTGCATTGTAGAGTTTTACCTTGCACTTGCAGATGTAGCGACGAACTGTAGTTACTGACAGTGGTTTTCTGAAGTGTTCCTGAGCCCATGTGGTGATGTCCTTTACACACTGATGTCGATTTTTGATGCAGCACCGCCTGAGGGATCGAAGGTCACAGGCATTCAATGTTGGTTTTCGGCCTTGTCGCTTACGTGCAGTGATTTCTCCAGATTCTCTGAACCTTTTGATGATATTACGGACCGTAGATGATGAAATCCCTACATTTCTTGCAATAGCTCATTGAGGAATGTTGTTTTTAAACTGTTCGACAATCAGCTCACGCATTTGTTCACTAAGTGGTGACCCTCGCCCCATCCTTGTTTATGAATGACTGAGCATTTCAGGGAAGCCGCTTTTATACCCAATCATGGCACCCACCTGTTCCCCATTAGCCCATTCACCTGTGGGATGTTCCAAATAAGTGTTTGATGAGCATTCCTCAACTCTCTCAGTCTTTTTTACCATTTGTGCCAACTTCATTGAAACATGTTGCAGGCATCAAATTCCAAATGAGCTAATATTTGCAAAAAATTACAAAGTTTACCTTTTCGAACATTAAGTAACTTGTCTTTGCAGTGTATTCAATTGAATATAGGTTGAAAAGGATTTGCAAATCATATTCTGTTTTTATTTACGATTTACACAACGTGCCAACTTCACTGGTTTTGGGTTTTGTAGCTCACATATGGATAGGGAGGGGATGAGCAGTGCAAACACACAGACACATACACATAAAACACACAGACAAACATACATACAAGCAGTTCACACACAGACAGACACACACATATAAAGCAATTCAGTTCACACATGCATGAGCAGTTCACACACACATAAGCAGCAGCTTCTGTAGCTTTGATTAGTAAGCAGGCTTCTGTTTAGTTGATTAAAAAAAAAAACCATAATCAGAGGATGTATTTGATTTCTGTAGCTTTGATCAATATTTGTTCAGTAAAATAATTAGATGTTACTGAAAACATAATCAATTGAATCATTTATGTTTCTGCTTGTACCCTATTCATCTGAAAGCATTTTCCCACTCAAACTGTAATTTTCCAGTCCATTTCAGTAAATATTCCTTTTATTTTTTTTAAATCTTGTATTGAAAATTTTCTACCATTATTTAACAAAACAAAGTTGGACAGTAAAAAAAAAAGTTAAAGACAAGAAGGTTACAACCCATGAATTGTGACTGGAGCAAAGTTTGTAAGAGATGAGATGGTTACAACCCATGTATTTTCATTGGAGCAAAGTTGAGTTTTTCCCATAAATATTCCTCTGTAAAGAATGCTGAATTAGCACTGCCTGGCCAGGGACTGCTCACCGTGGGAATAAAGATGGCTTCTGAAGATTTTGTCTCCGTCCAATGATTCACGAACAAGGCAACCTCAAAAGTACGTAAATATCTAGACAAGAAACCACAACACCTTCTCTAGACTCAGGCTGATTTAAGATGGACAGGGGCAAAGAGGAAAACTGCTATGTGGTCTGACCAATCAGAAAATGAAACTAGAATGTGTCTTTACTCGTAAAAGACATCTCCCCCAGCCCCCTTCCCTGATTAACACACTGGACAGACAGACAGACGGACGGACAGGTAGACAGGCACATACCAAAAGGCACCACTTCGGGACCTGAGTAGTAAGTATGCAAAATTTCAGTAAGATTATGCATACTGTTTTGGGGTTACGCTCCGGAAACTAAGTGGGAACACAGACGCAGACGCGAACACAAACTCGCATGCAAATGGGAACCAAGCCTAAAACAATATGTCTCCTCTCTTCCTCTGGGAGGGGGTTGACAAAACTTTTTTTTGTAAATCATGGATACTGCGTCCACCCTGCCAAAGAGAAGGACCATCCAGCTTCTTCGTGGTGCAGAGTCCTTAAGCAAGTACCTGTGATGGTATGGGGTAGCATTGGTACACATAGCATGGGGGGGCCGCCAAGCCAATGTTGACATGGAGATTTAAAAAAATTTTTCAAGTATGTATCATGATTGGTCATTATAAGTGGGAAAACTCATTGTAATATATTGCTAAACTGTAAAAATGTAAATAATTATGTATATATGTATAATATATTGAAATAAATACATTGAAACTAATTAATACTATTGTTGTCATTCCGTGACAATGTGCCTCTTGTAATTCCGTGACATTGACTTTTTGAAATTTCTTGCCCATAAAGCAGGGTTAAAGTCAATATTTGTTTCTATAACTTACAGTATTAACAAAAAACACCTTAAATATGAACATATTGAAGTTTCATAACTTAACTATGATAGGAACATCACTTTCTGGATAGTTAGACAAAACATTAAAAAAACCATGTCAATTTTGTGTAATTCCGTGACGGAGTAGTTTTTGCTCGTTTCTTCCATGAAAATTTCTCAAAAAATATATTTTCACTTAATAATATTAAAGAACCAGTTGATACCTTCAATATAACATATCATACTTGATTTTATCTTATTTAGTTGTAGAGTTACAACCCAAAATGTATTGGGACTGTAATTCTGTGACAGCTTGGCGGCCCCCGCGGGTAACTAGCACATCCATGAAAATAGCATTAATGCTGGACAATATAAGTTTTGGCGCAACATGTGCTGCCATTTAGACAATGGCTTTTACAGGGATGGCCTTCCTTGTTTCAGCAAGACAATGCCGAACCACAGTCTGCATGCATTACAACAACGTGGCTCTTTATTGAAATAATCCAAGTGCAAAACTGCCCAAACAGCAGTCCACACCAGTCACCCCATGAAAACATTTTGCGCATTATGATACGAATCTGAGAAAGAAGGCCGCAAAGTGTTGAGCACCTGAAATCCTACATTAAGCAATAATGTGAAAGCATTTTCCTTCTAAAACTGTAGCAATTAGTCTCCTCAGTTCCCAAACACGTAAAGAGCGTTGTTAAAAGAAGAGGAGTAGCAACAGAGTGTTAAACATGCCCTGATCCCAGGATTTCTGAAAAGTGTTGTTGGCATCAAATTCAAAATAAACATTTAAAAAAAAAAAAATTATATATATTTCTCAGCTTCAACACTTGACATGCTGTCTTTGTACCATTTTCAATTAAAGAGTTGAAATGATCTGCAAATCATTGTCGTTACATTCTGGTTTTATTGACATTCTACATAGCATTTTAACTTCTCGAGAAAATAAGTAGTAGAATCAAGGATTACTTTGACTATTGCAACGTAAATAGCATGATTATTAATGGCCACACGCATTTCAATTATCTACACATCAACAGAACTTCAACTTAACATTATCAATCCAAGTGCATGTGCAGAGCCCTGTAGGTCAACCTGCCACGCCCCCGTCTCTGTCACACTCCCTTCGACAGTGGCAGCGCAGTCCTTAGACGGGTCACTCACTTTTTGCTTCTTTCCAGTCGGTATCGGTTGAGTCCAAGTTGATGGTATCGGATACTGAAGCCATGGCGCGAAGCGAAGTCGTGTGCAGAGAGGCAACTACCGTGGAAATACCTAGGGCACCCAACAGTACGCAGCCCTGTCCGATCGACCGTACCCTCTTGCAGGAAGGCACCCAACCAATGACTGTCTGAAATGACACGGAGCTGGTTGAAAACTTCACTGCACTTCGTCGGGATTCAGTTACACCGAAATGTCGGATCGGATTGCCCGCGTTCAGACGTCTAGTTACTGCAGACCAAGACTGTTTACAGCTTCCCAAATTCAGCACGGCTGTCGACATGCGGTTTGCAGCTTTAACGGAGCAATTTAATTTAAAGTTTGAGATCGGATTGAACACTTTAGCTCTGCTGATACCACGAGAAATGGTGAGAGTACTGATTGGGATTTTATTACGATATACAAGTGTGGACATTTGAGACGCCATACTTGTGAGACCGATGGGCATCTACTGCTAGCCTCTCGTACTTGGCTGAAGAGGTATCGCGCTAGCTGACGGTTTCAGTTTCCTGAGAGATTTAGCGGTCTAAATTTGCACGGCGCAGCGCTACAAGTCAGTTCTCGAATATGGGGGACTTGAACTTGACGTACAGTAGGCGGACCCAACACAATTCCCTTAGCCAATCAGAACTGTAGTTTCACATCCGCTAATTTAGCTGTATATATTGAATTAATCCACCTGCACATTAGTCTGGTATTAATTATTTCATTTCATTGCACATTCTACCGGCGGGCTACAGTTCTCAACATCGATTTAACTAATACAATGCTCTGTTTACTCCACCGGCTACACATCACCAGTCCAATCGGAAGCCAATATGTTTCAGTGTCGCATGTAGATTGGAACATACTTCAGATACACAATTCGAGTTTCCAATCGGTTTTAAAGAAGTTTCCAGAACAAGACGTTTTCCCTGATGGGACGAGAAACTTCCACCCAGGCCCCGCCTGAACTGTTTTTATTCAGAGAGAATAGCATTTCCTTCAAATCAGAGAGCGAAAAGAAGGTGTGCCAGTTTCAGAGACAACCAATCAACAAGCCACATTGCTTTATTGGCGTGTTTAAACACCCTATCGAGGATACGTACTATGTGCCCCGCCTCTTTCTCAGGGGGTGAGGTTGTCATCTAACAGTAGCTTCTGGAACCTCATGGTAGAAAGATGGATAAAGTAAGTACACACACCGGTAACTTACAGTGTGAACACGCGATTAAGGGTGTAACATGCCTTCAGTAATTTATTATACAGATATTCAGAATAAAGTGGTCGAATGTTTCTGAGTGTTTTATCTCGGAGGGAATGGACCCGCTACCAATGCAAAAACCTGTCTCCCCTCAGCTAACGTTAGTGCCACAGCGAGGTCGGTAGCTAGTGCTAGCAAGCTTGTTAGCTTCATGCAATTATGAGCATTTTTTTAAATTCAATTTGGCGTCATAGGCCTGTCCTTTCTCATGGCAGCTGCTCGCTTCTGTTTTTTGACTGAAGCGATCGTCAACTGAATGCCTAACCACGTCCGTTGTTGCTAACGTTTGGTACTAGACTGGCTAGTTAGCTGACTCGTTAGCTTGTGCTTCCACAGTTAACGTTAGACCGTGCTCTCTAGTGCTGGCTAACTGCATTGTGAGCGTCCGTGTGCTAGATGGCTACATCCCTGTTGTATGTAACAGTTAGCCAGCTAGCCACATTTGAGAGATCCCCTCTTACCGACTCTTTGTGTTTGAAACGGGCTCCTCGCACGTTTCCACTAATAAGAAATCACTGTCGCTTAAATACGGAAATACAAACGTGCATTTCTGACCATTTTATGAAATGAACTCGCATACGGTGGTTGTCTTAAGTGTTACACCCGAGATTTTTTTTTTCTTGACTAGTTGGTTTCCTTGTTCAGATCGTGCACTTTCTGATGACCGTGCTGAACTAGTCTAGCTAATTCTTTACCTAGTATTCTAACGTTAGCTATTCAGCATATCTATTAACACGGTCGGAATATAGGCCATTCAATTGGTCTTAGCCGTACGTTCCCCCTTGTTCAGTCTCTTGGTTCTTTTTTTATTTTGGCCACTTGGCTGATAAACCTTGATTAATGCTATCTATTGTATTTGTCTGCTAATTATGCCAATCTTTCACTAGTTTTACATCATCATACTCACCAGAAAGTTGGGGGTGGAGTATTTAGTCAGACTGAAATCTGACACTGGTATTTTAAACTTGGAAATCGATTCAGGGTTGCAGTTGCACAGTCGAAAATGCAACTATATCTTGGTCAAGTTAGTCATTAAAATATAAGCAATGGAGTTGGCGTTTAAGCACTACGTATTTCAGATGTCCCTATCCTTTCTTTTGATGTGGAATATAATTATCCGAACCAAAGTACTACCAGTTTTATTCTGGAGTATTGCTGTTGTTTTTGTTGAACCATGCGCAACTTGTGGGAGTCCATAATCATCTTGCAAGTCTGATTGATCCTGTGACTGCATTGTCGTCCATGAACTGGGTGTGGGTCTGTCTTCTACGTGGTTCCAGGAATGTATCTTCGACCGTCTTGGTGTGGTGCTGAGAGCATACGAGCTTTCATTCCACCCAATGGCTACACCTGCTGTTTTCACTTATTAGCACTCAGTCAAGTAGAGAAGTGGGAACTTATTGATGAAATCAGCAGCTGTAGTGATTGGTTGGAATGAGAACCTGCATACTGTCGATCCTCTGTGACACATGATTGGGCGCCTCCGCTTTCATGTTTGCTGCCGTGTACCTGTGGTTCTCTTTGTCTGGTCCTGCATCACCTTACTCAATGTCTTTGCCTCCTGCCCCAGGTAGCAGAATTGAAAGACAAAGGGAACAAGGCACTGAGTGGGGGGAAGATTGACGAGGCTGTTCGCTGCTACACCGAAGCTCTTTCCCTCGACTCTAACAACCACGTCCTCTACAGCAATCGCTCAGCCGCTTACGCCAAGAAGGGAGACTACGAGAACGCCCTTAAGGATGCATGCAAGACAATTCAGATCAAGCCTGACTGGGGCAAAGTGAGTAACGGCCGTGCCTGCTACTGCACGGGGCTCGGCTTACACGTGCAAGGATGAGCGGATTCGCAGTTCAATGTTTTGTTGCGTCATTAAACCCCTGGCGCTTCGCTCTTTGCTTCCTCAGGGCTATTCCCGAAAGGCCGCTGCCCTCGAGTTTCTGAAGCGTTTTGAAGAGGCCAAAGCGACCTATCAGGAGGGACTCAAGCATGAGCCGTCCAATCAGCAGCTGAAGGAGGGTCTACAGAACATGGAGGCGCGGTTAGCAGGTAGAGAACATTGCATGCTTTATACAGAAAACTTGGATTGTAGGCACTGTCGTGGAAATGTAGGTGTCCTCACCTCTTAATTTGAAATGATAGACACTGCTGATTCAATCCTACCTCTTCATCTACAAGAAATGCCATTTTTTCCCCCCATCCTTGCTTTTTTTCACAAAATGTGAGGTTTTACAATTGCAGTATATCATTGTGTTAGTTCGTAGTGATGCGGCGACGACTGACCACTCCCACAGAAATTCTCAGTTGAAGGATTCTGCTGTAAAACTGAACTCTTGTCTCCATCACACCCTGCCCCTGGCCCACATTGTGGAAATTTTTTGTATCCTGCATTTTGCCCCGTTGAGTTGTTCTCTCTCTTATCCAGAGAAAAAGATTATGAACCCCTTCGCTATACCCAACCTGTATGAGAGGCTGGAGAGCGATCCGCGAACTCGCGCCCTACTCGCCGAGCCAGGGTACAGGGAGCTGATCGAGCAGCTGCGGAACCGGCCGTCTGACCTGGCCACGTGAGTGCTTGTGCACAGTCTCTGACGGGGCTTTCTTCTTTATTTCTGTCGATGGATGCTAGCTGTACATTCTAACCACAGTTTTTCTCTACGTCTTTGAGATGGAGAATGTTAACCTGTAATGCTCAGCCGGGGAGTCCGATTTGAGACGGGTCCGACCGTTTCCAGCATTAAATTACCTATATGTGAGACGGGCGAGCATTTGTATAGATTCTAGCTCAACCTATCAATTTTTGGCATGCTTCAGATTTAATGGCGCTTCAGTTGTTATGTACCCTGCATAATTTTCTTGCATCAAGTACTGTTGCGTTTATCCATTGTAGTGCGCGCACATGGATTTGCTATAACTCGTGGTTTAGAAGCTCATGGCTTCTTTTGTTTTGTTGCTTTGAAGTGCTGGTATAAGAATGCACACTGGCTGAAGCAGGTGGTTCTGTCAGCACTAAAAAAAATTTTTAAAAAAAGCAGAGGCTTTATGTTAGTTATTCTCTTGGTCCTGACATGCTAGGATCACTGAGAATATCTCCTAGCTATGCTTGGTGGGGTGATGGCACAACCTACTGTTGGTGTCCAGCACAGGTCTGTTTAGATTGGTGTGAACTTTGAGCCAGGAGATGTGCTGTTTACCGGCCGCGAATGAGGAGCTGGTTTTGTTTTCAATTAATCTGTGTGTTTCATCAGGTCATACTTGAGCAAAAACACAATAAAACTACTATGAAAGCTGTTATGAGTGTTTGTTTTTCTAGGTGTTGATACATATGTGGGTGTGTGTTTCTGGACAATTTTTGTGAACACCATTACATTGAAACTTTTTAATATGCATTCACAAAACACAATAGGGAAGTAGGTGGGATGAAAAGGAAGGCTGAGTTTGCAGATGGGTGTGATCTGAGTGCACGCTCTGAACGAATTCTCATAAGGACTGCTTTACTGAAAACAATACCAGCATTGCTGTTGCAGCTGGTGCAATCCCAGAGGGTCTGTAGTTTGGCTTATGGTCGTGAACCGCCTTGGACGAGGTCAAGCTAATGAATAGAAGTGATGAATTGCCCCACTGAAGTGCACCACCTTGTGTTTCCATGCCTGCTTTAGGAAGCTGCAGGATCCTCGTGTGATGACCACCCTGTCGGTCCTGCTGGGCTTCGACCTGGCCGGGCCTGACGATGACGAAGATGAGCCTGCCCCGCCCCCGTCCCCGAAGCCCAAAGCCCAGCAGACGTCTACCCCCAAAGAAGAGGAGCTTCCAGAGAATAAGAGACTGGTGCGAGGCTCTGCTGTCTGCTCTGAACCATAGACTGCATCAAAAGATGGATGCAGCACCGTAGTCTGAAAAATGAAGTCCATGCCGAAGTACCATAAAATGGCATTCTATTTAATGGCCAGCAGATGGCAACGTTGGTGGTTGCAGAAAGAAGTTCAATGCAATAGAAGTCTATGAGAAAATGACCCTACCTGATTTTTCATTTAAATAATGATTTTTCACATTATTTTATGGTAGCTATAGCAAGTTTCAAGTCTCCTTTGATATGTCATGATGTTCATTTTTGTAAATTAAGGTCCCATATAGACTAGAATAAAGGAAAAATCCAGAATATGCTTTAGGGGCATGGCTATCCTCTGGTCCTCGTCCGATACGGTCAGATCCAGAGCCACGATCCTCCCCGGATCTTCAATACACGCTCTCGTCCAATAGAAATCACATCCGGTTTCAAAATGACAACATGGCGCAATTCAAATTGCCAAAATCAAGGCTTCCTTTATGGTATGCTGAAACCAATGGGTGACGTCACGGTTGCTTCATCCATCTTTTTATGCAGTCTATGCTCTAAACTGACCTCAGTCACTGCTGCTTTCCCATATGAACTCCCCACTCTAAGGCAGACAATAACAGACTGATCTAAAATCAGTGGCAGAAAATATCAGCTCCTTATACAGACTTTGGTGAATGAGGATTATTTCACTTCATCGGCTGCGTTGTACACTGGGTCCCTACAGTGACCCAGGTGTTTTTTTAATGTCTGCCCCACACACTGGGCGAGAGGAGGACTGTTTTTCCACTCGTCTGTCCTTGAGTGTGTCCGTCACACCATTTGTTTCAAATATTTTGTCTGCGCTATATCTTCTGAAGGAGAGGAGGGATATTTGCCTAATCGGGGAGTTGTACTATGAAGCTGGCTTTGTGACAAAGCCTGACTTTAAGCTCAAGTAAAACCCAGAGCAGCTCCTTTTTTACTTTAGTCCATGTTCCAGATTTGGAGAGGTTCCTGGTTTTTTTACCTAGTGCTGAAGATGAGCTTAATCACAGCCATTTTTGTTGTACACCCACCATATGTGGTAACTTCTCACAGGACAGCTGTTTGGGTTTTGGAGGTCATCAGGTCAAAGGTCAAGTTCACAAAAGATGAGTTGAATTTAGGGGGCGAAGTTCATATTTTAGGGCATATGCAGCTATAGCAGACGAAGGCATGTTGACTTGTACCTGGTTGCCTCCATGTTACAGCTCTTAATTCCAGTTTTAAATTATCGCATTGCATTGCAGGCATCATTTAGATGTTCTTATTCAGAGCGACTTACAGTGCAAAACTAAAAGTGCTGAATACCTATGAGGTCGTAACAATTCTTGTGCCAGAGGTGGCCGTGGAAAATTGGGTTCGCTAGTAATCCTGAGAAGCATGTCCAGCTACGTCATCCTGGCTGAACAAGTACAGCAAAATACGTAATTCAGGGCTTGATGTCCATATCTGTGTTTTTTTATTTTTCTTCATATGAAGTTTGGTTTGTATTTACAAGATAAAAGCGTCGGCCGAGTGAAAATGGTGCGCTTTAATGTTATGTTATCGACTCTTCCCAGGCTTTGAAGGAGAAGGAGCTGGGTAATGCAGCCTACAAAAAGAAGGACTTCGCTACGGCACTGAAGCATTACGAGGCAGCGCTGGGGCACGACCCCACCAACATGACCTACCTGTCCAACCAAGCAGGTGCGCCCAACACCACATGGCGCTATGTGCATTTGTCTATATATATCAGGGTCATTGGTCTTAATCAGGCGTAACGAACCCTGTCCTGGAGAGGCACAGGATGTGCTAGTTTAGTTTTTACCGCGCTTTCTAGACCCAAGAAACCAGGTGAGTGGAGTTAACTGTGTAATCAGTTGCTTTCCTTGAGGAACTAAGTTCAGAGTAGCACCAAACACCAGTCCATCCTGGGGCCCTCCTGGACATTGGTCAGATGCCTCTGGTCTAATCGTACTTTCTTTTGTAAATTCTTTGATTACATTAAGTAGCGCATTTTTAAATGAGCCTAGATGCTTTGCTTTTACCGCCATTTTGAATTCCTAAGAGCAGCACTAATGCTTACTAAAGTATGTCACTCTGACTCAGTGATTGCACTGTAATGTCTTGCACATGCAGTGCAAGTGTTGTTTCTTAGGCTTGTTGATGGATGGTGACATGGTGAGTTTACTGACAGGTGTTTCTGTCTGCCCTGGACAGCTGTGTTTTTTGAGAAGGGGGAGTTTGACAAGTGCAGGGAGCTGTGCAATAAGGCCATCGAAGTGGGCAGGGAGAACCGCGAGGACTACCGACAGATCGCCAAGTGAGTTTCTCTCTCTCTCTCTCCCTCTCTTTGCCCTTCTCATTCTCTCCCTCCCTCCTTCCCTCCCTCTCTCTCCAGATATGGCACTGCAGGGGGAAACATTTGGTCTTATATAAGGAGTGGGATTATGAGTCACCTCTGTTTTTTCACTGATACAGAAAGCATTCAATCTGCACCGTATTCAGTTCTGGAAACCAACACGGGGAAGTGTCTGGAAGACTTGCCTGTTTTTTTTTTTTTTTTAATTTATCCCTCGAAGTAGTTCTCAAGTTGGTTGTGTTACGTTGTTTTATGAAGCAAAGTGAGGTTCGTCTTGCATCTGGTGTCATGGAACAGTTTTAAATATGACATCCTTGTTACCAAAGCGAGACAATTCCTATGTCATTTCAATGATACACTGGCCTCTAATCTTTTGTGATCAAGTCTGTAGTGGTTCAGTTATTTTTAATTAATTTTTTAGGAGCCCAATAGTCTTCTCAGCAATATCAGCCAAAATTTGCCTTTAGTTGTTGTAATGCATGTCAATTTACATAAAACCGTTTGCTTTTTACAAATTCCCTCATTTGAACAGGCTTATTTGCATACCGCAGCAAAATGTGCTTCAGCCTACGTTCAGTGTAACATTGACTCTATGCATTTAACTCTGTGGAATGAAATGTGCTCAAAGTGGGTTCATGTAGAGCAGCGTCTAACAGCCCTGTTACTGCAGATCTGTCATCCTGTCGGTTTTCATTTCAACTCAAGTCCGAGTTTAATTATTGGCAGCTCAGTGAGATCTTTGGATGTTGAATGAGCTGTGCTTCAGAGCTGGGGCTTAAAGCCTACAGACGGCAGTATCTGAGGGAACTGAACTGGGAACTGCTGAAGTAGGTGGGGGCGAAGGATGCAGAGTTTTTTTTTAGTTTTTTTTAATATATATAATTTAAAAAAGTGTAAAACACATTTTTTTTCCCCAAGTTCTTCCCACCCTTCTCCAAAAGTCTGCCTTCTCCATTTCTCATCTCATCACCTCACTTTCCGAATCTCACTCAGAAATTTCTGTGACCAACTCTTGCTGTTATATCCCACTTAGGGCCTATGCTAGGATTGGAAACTCGTACTTTAAGCAGGAGAAGTACACCGAGGCGATCCAGTTCTTCAACAAGAGTCTAACGGAGCACCGAACACCAGAAGTGCTTAAGAAGTGCCAGCAGGTACCGACCCATATCAGGACTGTTTTCTCTTGGGTCTTGTGTTGGTTCTCCACACATCCATACCGCACTTGGCTCGCGAATGGTCGCACGCTGTTCTTTTCCTTATTTCGGGGGGTGAATCTGAGTTTAGCCCATTACTCTAATGACAGTGTAGGGATGACAAGAGCTTGGTCAGTTTGTGTACAGTGTTGTGGACAAACGAGTACATATAGGTTGGCCTATCTCACAACTTACACACGTCCTTTGGTATGGTTCCTTAACCCCCTTGCACATATATAGACGCCGGCGTCCATAAATTCCAAAATTTAATTCCTATATAATTCCGTAATTAAATTTCCAAATGTCCTGCTTCGCTGGAATAATTCTGTGTCACACAAATAATGAGTTATAAAGCCTAAATAGGTTCATGCATAACAGGAAAGGTTTGTTATTTGTATTCGGCGCAAAGGGGTTGACGATGTGCTGTGGCGTGAACGAAACAGGTAACGGGAAGAGGCAACGCTTTTCACCTTGGCAGTGTTTCATAGGGATTAGTCCTAATACAAATCTAGAGTTTCGCAAATGTGGAGTTCCCATCTAGACATGACTGTGTGTGTTTGTGTGTGTGTGTGTGTGTGTGTGTGTGTGTGTGTGTGTGTGTGTGTGTGTGTGTGTGTGTGTGTGTGTGTTTGTGTGTGTGTGTGTGTGTGTGTGTGTGTGTGTTGGGCCCCACAGGCAGAGAAGATTCTGAAGGAGCAGGAGAAGCTGGCTTACATAAACCCTGAAGTGGCCCTGGAAGAGAAGAACAAGGGAAACGAGGCCTTCCAGAAGGGTGAGGAGCAGAGATGCACTGTCTGCAGGAATATTTATTCCCATTAAAAATTAAAGCGAGGAGAGGAGGGGGTAACGGGAGCTAAATGTCATTTGCGCTGCATCATGAATCACATCATCGTGAGGTGCGCCTTTGCGGAGTTTTATTTTATTGTAATTTTTTGAATTGTCATTTCCTTGTGGGATGGGCGCTAATGTTTCGCCGCTGCCATTGGTTTCCCCCCCATACTGCTCCGTAACCACAGAGTACGGTTTACCAATCCCGTTGTTCAAATCCAGGTAGTTCTCTTTGCGGCAGTTTTGCGGTTTTAAAAAAGGTTTTTGAATATGGCTGCATTGCTAAATGGATTCTGTACTGCTCCCAGAGGGACAGCTGAATGGTGCCATTAAAGCCCATCCTCTCTGACCCTCCAGGTGACTATCCCTGCGCAATGAAACATTACAGCGAAGCCATTAAGAGGAATCCCAACGATGCCAAACTCTTCAGCAACCGGGCGGCCTGCTACACCAAGCTGGCGGAGTTTCAGCTGGCTCTAAAGGTAATGCTAAGAGCATGTACGCCGATTAGATGCGTCACCCCTGGTTCGGAGGCGTAGAGATGACATTGATGTCACTACCTTAACGAGCCCGGGGCACGGCTTTCATTCGGTTTGAACTGAACTATGGAGGACCCTGCTCCAATATCCTTTCAGCGGCCGGCGAGCTCCGCTGCATTAGATCCTTGGTCAGGTTTGCTGCAGGTTGTAGTGCTGTCACCCTGCAGTCTTGACATGACCTGCAAAAGCCTGATAATGGTCTTTGAGTCTCGTCGCAAAATTTTTGCAATCACGGATTTATATTCTAGGTGAATTGAATGCAATTGGCAGTAAGCGTTTCAACATAAACCTTGATTTAAAATATCATTTAATACAGTCATTGTGTCCCCATCATGCCAGCCCTAAGTCAGTGTGTCTGTCGCTCTCTCTCTCTCTCTCTCAGGACTGTGAAGAATGTATCAGACTTGAGCCAACCTTTAGTAAGTAAAATCTGCCTCTTTCAGCCCCTTTTAACATTTCCTGTTTCGGTCAGGGAATCGCTTTCCTACAGTCTGCGCCCAATCTTCTCTGCTCCATCAGTCCAGTTAATCTTGTCATTCTCTCTGTCACTTTCAATCTCAGTTAAGGGCTACACCCGCAAGGCTTCAGCTCTGGAGGCCATGAAGGACTACAGCAAAGCCATGGACTTCTACCAGAAAGCCCTTGAGCTCGACTCCAACTCCAAGGTACATTGGATTTCGGCTTGCATTGCTGATCTTAAGCCCAGAACAACTCCATCTCCCGAGGGCTTGGTTGTATTTTATTAAGTACCTGAGTAGAGCTGGACGATTTATTTTCTGCAATAACTTTGAGCGCAGTAAAAATAACTGCTGCCCATGGGGCAAATGGTCAAGCTTGCCTCTTTCCTATGACTCATGCCTGATGCGATGTTGAACAAACAGCAATCAAACATCGGAGAGAAATTGTGTTTTGAAGTCCACAGATTACCAGTGAGGTTGCACAGCTTCCATCACCTTGGTGTATTTGGCCTACTCTAAATCTATTCCCATGTATGTTGGCAAACTAAGAATCCAGCTTTATTTGGCCAAATGCCTGCTCAAAAAGCAATATGTAGCCTATTATGATTAAGAAGTGATAATGAGAAGCAGACGGACCTGACTAGGTTGCTGTTTCAGGTTGAAAGAATTAGTTTTAAAAAGTCCTCTGAATTCCATCTCTCATTGAAGCATTTTTAATAAATATGATTTCATTTCAAGATGGCCCTGGTTTTCAAGTGACTATTATGCAAGCTGGAGAACATTTTGTTAAAGGGACATTATCATGGTACAGCAAGTCACATTCAATAGCTACATAAATATACAAAACCCAAAACCAGTGAAGTTGGCACGTTATGTAAGTCGTAGATAAAAACAGAATACAATGATTTGCAAATCCTTTTCAACTTGTATTCAATTGAATACACTGCAAAGACAAGATATTTAATGTTCAAAGTGAGAAACTTTTTTTTTTTTTGCAAATCATTAACTTCGAATTTAAAGGCAGCAACACATTGCAAAAAAGTTGGCACAGGGGCCTTTTTACCACTGTGTTACATCGCCTTTCCTTTTAATGACACTCAGTAAACGTTTGGGAACTGAGGAGACCAATTTTTGAAGCTTTTCAGGTGGAACTCTTTCCCATTCTTGCTTGATGTACAGCTTAAGTTGTTCAACAGTCCGGGGTCTCCGTTGTCGTATTTTACGCTTCATGATGCGCCACACATTTTCAATGGGAGACAGGTCTGGACTACAGGCAGGCCAGTCTAGTACCCGCACTCTTTTACTACGGAGCCATGCTGTTGTAACACTTGCAGAATGTGGCTTGGCATTGTCTTGCTGAAATAAGCAGGGGCGTCCATGGAAAAGACGTTGCTTGGATGGCAACATATGTTGCTCCAAAACCTGTATGTACCTTTCAGCATTAATGGTGCCTTCACATATGTATAAGTTGCCCATGCCTTGGGCACAAATACACCCCCATACCATCTCAGATACTGGCTTTTGAACTTTGCGCCTATGACAGTCCGGATGGTTCTTTTCCTCTTTGGTCCAGAGGACACGACGTCCACAGTTTCCAAAAACAATTTGAAATGTGGACTCGTCAGACCACAGAACACTTTTCCACTTTGTCACTAGTCAACACTGACTAGCCAGCTAGCTAACAAACTAATGTTACATAATGGTTATGGAAAGGTACTCCATGCACGCTGGCTAGCTGGCTCATTTCACAAAAATTGCGGTAGAAAGACAGCGATTGGGCTTTGTATGTACTGTTGCATATATGCAGTGCAGCTGGAGTAACGTCATAGCTAAGCGCCAAAAAAAGAGACTGCTCTAATAAAATGACACACCCCATTAAAGGGAGATTAGCATGTTTGCTCGCACCCTTTGTTCGATATTTGAATTTCATGGGGGTTGAATCACCTGTACAAAGGTTACAAGTTGAATATACTGTTGTCTGGGAATGATTTAAGCGGCAAATTGTATTTGATGACAATGTCCCTTTACGCGTATCCAAAGTGAGGCATAAATTATTTTCATATCATATAAAATGGTCAAATGTGCAAAAAAAAAAAAAAAACCTGACAAACACATTCAGGCAATTCTCTGCCACTAGCTTGTGGCATTTTTTGTTTGATAATTGAAAAAGATTGAATAAAGAGCCGTGTCATGATTACTGTGCATGCTCAGAACTTAACTGTTCGCCTCGCGGTTGAGCAGATTCACTTTGTAAGTCAATTATGATTCCATCCTTGCTAATCATGTCTCCCCCTTCGTGGGGGGGGAGATATATTGTTTTTGCCTGAATTCCCGTCGGCGTTCCCATTTGTTTCCGGAGCATAACTCTGAAACTGTTCGACCGATTCTCACCAAATTTGATATAGTGTCTCTCCATAACATGTAGATGTGCCTTTTCAGGGTTTGAACTGCTTTTGAATTTTATTTTTTCTGTTTCCATGGCAACAATTTGGACTTAGGCATATTGAAGAGTTGGACTCGTTTCCGGACCATAACTCTAAAATGTGAAATGGGGGAAGGGGGAGACATCTGTTTTTACGTGTAAAAACCATTCTAGTCCATCTAGGTTTTGCATTGAATTTATATATCTTGGTTACTCAGGCAGCATGCTTTTTATATGAATGAGTTTTCTCATTCAAAGCAGGATTCAAAGCACTATTTTGGCGCATTAGCTGAAGGATATGAAGAATGTAAACTGGTTTGTCAGCAGTCAAAAATCACAGAGGAAAAAGAATACCTTCTACTATAATTATTTACATTTGGCAAGCCATTTTAATTCATCTTATCCTTTGGCTAAAGCACGAAAATAGCACTTTGAATCCTCTTATTTCCATGGAAAACTCCTTCATATAAAAAGCATAATGCCTGCTCTGTTCAGCATGATGTACTCAAAAGTTCTTTTCTGGAAGCATTTCCCGTGGCCTCTGTTTGGCAGGCATTTGTTCAAGACCGCATCAGGTATTTGTGGAAGACCATACAAGCAAGCTCATCTGTCTGCCCCATGGCTGCAGTTATTATCGCGCTGAAAATTATTGCGGTAAATTTGTCATCCAGCCCCATACAAGAACAGTGAATGCAAGGACGTCTCATACAGCCTTGAACATAGTTCTCAAAATTCATTCAACAACTGACAAGTGAATAACTGATTTGTTTTAAATTTACAACACAGTTCTACTTCACAGAAGCAAATTAGTTGGCGTTCACCGATCTCTTTGGGAGTAAAATGGCACGGTTTGGTCTTTGGTCCGTTTCTGTGTCATGAAGACACCCACCAAGCTTGTGTTTGCAGTGTTGCTAACTGCTCTTTGTCTGCGGTTCAGGAAGCCTCAGAAGGGATGCAGCGCTGCCTGGTGAGTCAGGCGGTGAGGAACGACAGTCCAGAGGAAGTGAAGAGGAGGGCCATGGCCGACCCGGAGGTGCAGCAGATCATGAGCGATCCAGCCATGCGCCTGATCCTGGAACAGATGCAGAAGGACCCTCAAGCGCTCAGCGAGTAAGCCTGAGTTTACCTTTATTTATACGCACCTGGTGCTTGCGCTCATACAGGCAGGTCGCCTCACACTGTTACAGATACTGGCATGCATACATGTGAACACACTGGGTGACGCACAGTTGAATGCACACAAACATTCAGTCACTAAGATGCGGGCTTTCATGCAAATTGCCACGCACGCAAAGACACACTCGCATGCTTGCAGGTCAGTACGCACAAGGAGTTATGGGCAGAGACACTCGTGTGTTTACCTGCTTGCATGCAAGTTCGCATCTCTTCGGTTATCCCACGCAAGTACACACTTCTATGCGAGCACACACTGGCAACCGCTTGTGGAGAGACGCACAACTCCTTGTGTCGCTGACAGACGAACGTGCTTATTCTTTCACACATGTTTATATAGACACGCATGTTTATCCTTATGCACTCAGCCATGCTCATTTATGGGAAATTTTTTATCTCTCCCTCCCCTCTTTTTCCTTCCAGCCACCTGAGGAACCCAGTCATTGCTCAGAAGATTCAGAAGCTCATTGACGTGGGACTAATAGCTATCCGGTGATCAGAGCCAGACCGAGGAACAGGGGACACAAGAAAGAAACAAGACCACCATTCCCCCCACCTCTCCGCCCACTGCCCCAAAACACCGCCTTCCTCTCCCCACCCCCCCACCCAACCCCCCCTCGATCATCTCAAGCTCACACCAGAACCTCACTTAAGAGACCAGCTGACAGCTGCAAAACACTCACAAATCTCTCCCTCTCTAGAACAGTCTCTCAGAATGCATGCTTCGCTGTCTCTGATCAGGGCTACATTTGTTCTGTGACATTAAACAAGTCCTGAGACAAATCTCTGAGCCTAACATTTCAATTTCTTAAATGCGTCCTCAAGAGCGTGATTAGATTTGGATAGAGGGTCTGATGTGAATGCGGAGTTCCTGCAGCTCTGCAGCTGCAATGGAATTACTTTCCTGAATGATTTGTACAGGCAATTTAGCACGTATAATGTCTTTTTTTATGTACTCCCGAAGTACTGGCACACATTCTAGCTTTCAGGACGTAGCTGGCTAGCGTTCAGAGATGGCTGCACATATTTATCATATTACGCTGCCTGATACAGCTACTGTGAGAGCCCCGAGTATTATATCCTGCTTGTTGGTTCTGCATCCAGGTACGATTGGCTAACCATGAAATTCGAAGTAAACCATAATATTTCAAGACCAATTCATAGCCGTTAATCATTCATGGGATACCTCTGCTACATGATGCTATTATTATCCCTAAAATCTACAGACCCCTTTGTTCCCCTTGCCATCTGACATGAATAGCCTGTTCCTAAACGATGCCTCAGTTATCCTTGACAACAGTCTGTCTCAGCACTTCTATACAAGCCTCTTTTTCATCTGAATGTATTTATTAGTCCACAGCAGTATATAAATGAGTAAGTAACTGACTATTGTAGCTGTTTCCAAGGTGAAACTACAGGTGAATGTGGTAATGGCTGGCTGGTGCTAGAAGCGACAGGCTCGACAGCCAGCGCACCAGTATTGGTGCTGGGCCCTTGCAGTGGGTTATGCTGTGATTTTGATCGTGTCCATCAGACTCGACCCTGTACAGCAGGGCTGTGGAATTCTGGTGTGAGTAATATTGCAAATTAAGTCAGGTGTGGGGTTTTCAATAAAAACTGATCATTTGTTTTTCTCTTTGTATTTTTTTCCAGAATCTAAATCTCTTCAGTGTTTTTACTTTTAATCAAAGTACAAGCTATAGCATCGAATGTGTTTTAAGTTCTTCATGTTCACATGGTAGATTTCTCTGGTCTTCTCTGGTGAATGTGCTCAGAATGTGGTGGTGTGGATGTCATTTTCAGTGAACTTCATTTGCATCCATTAATTAAGGTCAGAAACCCTACATTAAATCTATAAAGGGATCTCTCAACTTCCATGGTGGTCCTGACTTAAAAAAATGGATCTGACCTTCATACTTTCATATGTATGGGTAATATATATATATTTTTTTTTTAATCTTATCGCCATATTTCTAGAGAACGCTGAAGGTGGCGAATGAAGATGAGCTGGATGTTTGAGGAGGCAAGATGATAATGGGATATCAGTCCTAGTTTTAAGTTTATTTTTAATTTGGATGAGACCTAGCATTGAACTCCTCACTCCACACTTAAACAATGAATGAATGCAAACATGTTAGATCTTTCCAACCCTGAATGGGGGGAAAAATACTCTCTCATAATGTAGAAATGCACGTAGATCCCTGGCATTGTCAGAATTTTGTTGCTTGCAGAGATGGCATACAGTGTGCAATCAGGCAGAGTCCATATGGGTCTCCATGCTTTGTACACCAAAGGTAAAGTGCATTAGTTGTGAGAGTGGCCACAGTCTCCTGTTGTTTGGGGATTTTACTGTGGTCCTACGTGCTCTGTACCTTTGATTGGTCACAGCAATAATACAATGTCCATTGGCTGTCACATATCCCCCATCATCAGAATTAACATGGCTATTGAATGCTGAAGGTGTCCAAGTTGAAAGAAAGGGGACCGGCAAAATCTTCAGGACTCCCTAATCTGCCCTGTGACAACTTGTGAGGAAAGTGTATCTCTCGGATGGTTTGTCATCATCTTATTTGACTTGAATGTGGCTGTTACTCTTGGCAATAAAATAGATTTAAAAAGCACTACATTTTGTGATCTAAATTTTGTGATAATTTGTAACAACCAATTTCTGCACACAGCCATCTGCATTTACATAAGGGTTGGGCCGGGAGTGGTTTTTTTTATCTAGTTTGCTGGGCTTAGTTTTGGTGGATTGTCCAATACAGCTGTTTCAGTATTTGGTTCATTCTATGGGCCAAAAGAGGCATTTGAGCGATGCTGTACCAGTGGATTGTATTTTATGGGATGCAGAGTTGGTTAGCGAAGGAAGAGCTGCTGATGTGGGCCTGGAGGCACAGTGGGGGGGTGCGATGCGTCGTTATTCAAAAATGAATGACACCAAAATTCAAGAAGGAGCTTAAAGTATTCCTCAAAGTATGGTTTCAAATAATCATTTGTTTTTACCATTTTATAGACTGAAGATGTGTAGATTGCCCCCCTAAAAATGTAGTTTACATAAATTCTCCTTAAGTCCTCCAAATTGCTTCAGAGCCCTTATTATAGGAAGACTACCATGACTACAAAGACGTACTTTGGCTATAATACTGTTGGCTATAATACTGATTCATCAGAAAATGTGATGTGCATGGATTGAACAATCTCATGAATAAATCACTGGGACCTTATCTGGGGATCCCTGTTTTAAATTGAAAAAGAAAGAAACAAACAGGATTGGGCATGGTGAAGGTAGCAAATTCGGAATTTGTTGTCAGTCGGATTATGAATGTGGGGGGTTATTGCACACATGGTGCCTTTTTCTGTTCATTATTTATTGTCACTACATGTCACTTGTGGGCAGATTCCTGTCCGTCAATTTTATGTTGTACGAGAAAGCTAGTCTATTAGAAATTTTTATTTTTTAGTCCCAAATCATCTTCCTATTGATGAAAAAATACTCCCACTGTAAATGACAAACTTGCTAACTGCATTGGTACTCACTGAAGCTGCAGCAAGTTTATGAGCAAGCAGTGACACACAAATACATCATCGTGCGCAGTTCTGCTGCGCGGCGGCAGATAAAGGAACACCCATTTTTGTCAGCGTTGTACATAAACCACAAACTTCTTACATAGCCAGAGTGAGAGAGGGAAGTGACAAAAACCCCGGAGGCAGAGCTGTGAAGGAGCCACAAAGAGGGTGAAGGTCCGTTTCGGAGAAGTCGAACCCGGGGCGTTTTTCAGTCTGAAGAAAGGTAAGACCAATGAAAAAGAATAGTATGAGCAGTTTTGGATGTATATTGCAATGTAGCGTGAAATGAGGGCGCTGTGAGGTCGTAGAGATGAGTACCGTACTTCAGGTAGGCCTCACCCAAACATGGCTTACACCAATGGACCCATAATTTTAAATTCTAAAACAAATGAAATTGAAATCATTTCTGAACTCCGCATAAGGTTTGGTAAGTAGAGGAAAGATGTAGAAACATTTAGTCCGTCTGTACCCCTATTTATTACCGTTATGACCTCCTAATCTCTATGAATTTCTTATCGTTGAGAACGTTGTGGTCTCTATTAGCCATTTCCTTTGTTTTTACCCTTATTTTCTTCAAACACTTGTTGAATTTTACTTCATAGTTCAGTTAATTCCATGGTGATAATTACATTATGAGGATAAAAAAGTGTATTGTGCCATGATTGTGTGATATGCAGGGGGGAATTAAAGAACAAGAACGTGTGTGTGTGTGCAGACACACAAACACACACACGCTGTTCTCGGAGTCCAGAGAAGGGTGAGCCGGGCATTTCAGGCTGTGTGTGCAGGGGGTTGTGTCAGTTACAGACTCAAAGGGGAAGCGTGGGGCAGTGCGATTGTAGGAGTCAGGAACAGGAAGTGATTGGTCATTACAAAATGACAGGGTCACACAGACATTTACCCCCAGGGCGTGTGTGCTTATGTACAAGATGTATCAGTCAAAGCTCAAATTGTCCAGCATTTATCAGTCAACGATGAGAAACGTATTAATGTGACTGTTTTGGCTATGCTGTGGAGCCCTGTGAATACATTTGCAGTATTATGGCTGATACACCTCTTAGAGACACTAACCATGTAAATATTGCTGAATTTTCTTAATGACAATTCCAATAAAACCTACATTTTCTTTCCCCCTCTGTTTCAGAATGGCGGTGTGGGACCTCTCCGTTACCGTGGAGGAGCTGGGTCCTGAAGCTCCGCCCCTCACAGTCAGTGTGACCTCTGACTTGCACATAGGCGGGGTCATTCTCAAAATCGTTGAAAAGACCCGTGAGTCTTCAAAGTGCATTTGAGAGCATTTATTCAAATATAATTCATATCTGCCCAGAGTCTACTGCGAAGTTCACCAAGTTTAGCTTGAGGAAATACAAGCATTCATATCTGCCAGCTGTCCACGCAGGATCTGCATTTCATGCACTGCTTTAAAAATAGTAGCTCCAGCCTCCTTAACCCAGAAAAAAGCAGAAGTCAATTCTCTTTTACCGCCAGCTACAACTCCCTGTTGCCTCTTTCTGCTGTTCCTCAGAGATAAAGAAGGACTGGTCAGACCACGCCTTGTGGTGGGAGCAGAAGCAGCAGTGGCTCCTTCGACCTGCCTGGACGCTGGACAAGTGCGGGATCCACGCGGACGCGCGCCTAACGTTCACTCCCCAACACAAGCCCCTACTCCTGGGCCTGCCCAATGGGACGACACTGAGGCTGCGGGCCTGCTTCTCTGGGCCGGTGTTTCATACTGTCATTGGCATCTGCAAGGTTCTGAGTAAGTGGCGGGAGTAGATGCAGTGCTCAGTGTTGGGTGAGAACGTGCTTCCCATTACAGTTGCTTCAGCAGTGGCTGATGTCTCAAGAGATTTTATCCAGAAAATTAGAGTGGCACTCGGAGAGCGCAAACCTCTGCCAAGGCCAATAGTGCGCTTTTTTATGATATGCAAAGCACAAGTATTGTTTTTCTTCAATCAGCTGTTAGGTCATTATTGAGTTTAACCACCATCGACCGGATGGATGAATGCATGGCATTCATGCCATCAGTGCCAAATGCTGTATCTCGCATTGTCATCAAAGGTGAAAAATAATCAATGTATCCCACCCATAATTATGATCCACTTTCAAATTGTAATGGGTTCTTCCATGACCCCTGTTGTACTCCTACACCTAATTTTATGAAAATCAAGCAAGAAGTTTCTCCGTAATCCTGCTGACAAACAAACGGACAAGCAAACCAATCCAAAACATAACCCCCTTCAAAAAAGTAAAAAGCAGTTGGTGAGAAAGCCAGAGTAATCATCTAAATCTCAAAATGGTGGAATCGGTCTCAAATGACTCTTATCTTTCTCACTTTTTCCTTTCTTCTTTGCTCTCTCTCCCCCCACCGCCATCCTTTAGACATTCGCCGCCCTGAGGAGCTGTCACTGCTGAGGCCAGTGGAGGAGAAGAAGAAGAAGAAAGATAAGGAGTCAGCAGAGGAAGTTTATGACCTCACAGACGTCCCTCTGACCTCAGGTGCACTGAGCATTTTCACCGACTGAGTACTGCTATAGTTGAAACCTCCTCTCTATTTTAACTTTATTTCCCCTCCTATTCTGGGTCTTTGGCAGCGTTTCATCTCATTCTGTTCTCAGTTTGTCTTTTGAAGCCTGATGTGAAATCTGTGTGCAAGACAGGAAAGGCCATTGGGCTATTTTAACTGCAAAAAGGCTGAATTAATTATACTGAGGGAAAGTGCATAACAACAGTGAAGTAACAGTTAGTATGTTTATTTATTTATTATTTATTTATTTATTTATTTATTTTTCACGCAGGCATACACATTATTTGTAGTGCATAACTGAAGTTACGGGATCATGTGTAAAACAGGCCTCCCAAAAAAGTAATCAAAAGCTTCTAGGAGGGAGCGTGAGAACAAATATAAACATTAATAATGATAATAATAATAACAGGACAAATACAGACACATACACAACATATAGCACTAAACACCACATCTTTCCCAGAGCAGATAGATAATAGGTACGACATGATAGTTAGATATATGATCTTAGCTATTTGTCCTTTAGTATCTTCTTAAAGGTGGAGATGGGCTTCAACACTTTCATGTTCTCATCGAGTTCGTATCAAATCGGCAGCCCCCTGCATGTAATACTCAAGCTGGTACATTTAAGTTTTCTTTTTTGCCAGTGATATACGACTTGGGGAGCAGAGGAACTGAAACGCTCCTGGCCGTGAGAAATTGTTTTTCATTATTTCTCCCCCTTCCTTGGGGGGTGGGGCGGGGGGACATATTGTTTTTGCCTGAATTCCCGTTGGCGTCGGCGTCGGCGTTCCCATTTGTTTCCGGAGCATAACTCTGAAACTGTTCGACCGATTCTCACCAAATTTGATATAGCGTCTCTCCATAACATGTAGGTGTGCCTTTTGAGGGTTTGGACTGCTTTTGAATTTTATTTTTTTCTGTTTCCATGGCAACAATTTGGACTTAGGCATATTGAAGGGTGGGACTCGTTTCTGGACCATAACTCTAAAATGTGAAATGGGGGAAGGGGGAGACATCTGTTTTTACGTGTAAAAACCATTCTAGTTGATATTGCATTTATCGCCACGCATTATTAGGGGGGAACAAAACTGTATCATTCCAATATTTTGGGGGACTCGTCCCCCCATCCCACCTGGAGATGACGCCCTTGCATGACAGCACTGTAATCTGTAATCACGCTTGCTGTTATGTGTTTGTGTGTGGGGGGTGTTTTTGCTGTTTTGAAGGCTGGATGGGTCCACACCCTCCGCCCCTCCTATAAATCACACCCCTGTTTGCCCCTCCTCCAGCTTCAGTCCCCAGCCTGTACAATGGTATGCCAGCCCACTTCGCCGACTCACCCCAGACTGAGGCCGTGTATAAGATGTTGTCCACCGCACAGCCTTCCCCTGCCCCGGAGAACATAGCAAAGATGTACCGTCCAGCCAGCGTAGTGGACAAAGCCCACATCCACAGCAGGTAAGGCCGAGACAATCAATGCAAGATTCCTGTTTAAAAAAGGAAGTCATGGTTAAAATGGCAGCGCAGTCAATAAATAACTGCTGCTAAGAGACGCTTCATGATATTGAAGATTCAGAAGAAAATTATGTGAGAGTCATTCAAAAATGTTTGAAATTTTTTTTTAAGTGGCTGAGTTTATTCGCATGTGACCAGAAAGGCGTATATTTCTGAGCTCAGCATGAAGTGTAATGTATAAAGAGTCATGATCCAGCGATATGACGCACTACAGTTGATGTCAGAAGTTTACGCACACTTAGGGTGAAGTCATTAAACATGTTTTTCACACCCTTCCACAGATTTCATGTTTACGAACTACAGTTTAGGCAAGTCGATTAGGATATCTACTTTGTGCATGACGCAAGGAATTTTTCCAATGATCGTTTACCAACAGATTTTTTCACTTGCAATGAACTATAGCACAATTCCAGTGGGTCAGAAATGTACATAAACTAAGTTGACTGTGCCTTTAAACATCTTGAAAAATTTCAGAAAATTATTCCAATGATGTCATTTTATCAGGTGGCTGGACTCATCTCGTTCCATGATGCAACAGGGGGTGCGAGAAAATGACAAGCTGTGGATAAGGTTCAAGTACTACAGTTTCTACGACCTGGAGCCCAAGGTATTTTGGCAATGTTTTGTTTGCAGAAATAGGGGGTCTTAAATGCGACATTGTGGAGATAACAGGAAGGTTTTTTTTGTTCGTTTTTTTTTTTTTTTTTTTGCAGTGTGGATTCTGCTGGATAGCTGCACTACCTGATTTAGCCAAGTAGGACATGTTCCAGGATCAAAATCTCATATAGCGATCCTGGATCAACATTGCAATCAACCAATCCCAGCCCTCTGACACTATCAGTGTGCTGCTCCTGTGCTAGACTATAAAGATTGAATATCAATGACTTAAAGACATATGCTATGTTCTGAATATTCACTTGTCTACTCACTCTCTCAATATACTGTGCTTTCTATATAAAACACTCATACAGTGCTCTATATAGTGAGTGAGTGTCCATTCTGAACACAGCGATACAGTTTTGTTTTGTTCAATTTTACTGAGATTTTTGTTCTGCTGTACGCACTCTGTTTGGTAAACTGAGCGAGCCTCTGAAGAAGCATGAAAGAAATTGAAAGGGGTGCAGTGTTGATGATGTCACAGGCCTGTGATTGGTTGATCACAATGTTGGTCCAGAATCACAATGTGGAATATGCCAGAATGACTTGGCAGGTCACGTAGTGAAGGCGGAAACTCTATGTGGTTTACAGACCGGTCTTGATTGAGTGCTGTATGCCACTGAGCTCTTAAGTGTCCGAGGTCATAGGCACACTTTGTGGTAGGAAAATTGTAAGCTTTGGTGGGATGAATAGCCTGTTCTCTCCACTCTCACATTATGTTTTTATGTTTTGTTATTTTGTATTATATATTACATGTGCGCACGGGTGGATTTTGTGCTTCCCTTTATGAAAATATCTCATAGTTATTTCTTAGTAATACTACAGTAGTTATGGCATAACTAAAGTATTACTATAGTTTGCATAGTGTAACTAGAGTCGTACTATAGCCATCACATTATAACTATAGTATTACCACAGTCAACAGCACTGTGATATTACTATAGTCCACACAACTGTATTGCTGTAGTTTGAATGCCTATAGTATCACTATAGAGAATCTACACTATGGTGACAAAAATACCATCCATTTACAATAAGATAACTATAGCTTGGGACTATAGTAAGTTTTCATAAGGGTTTTGTGTCAAAAGAAGGAGGTACCCGCATCATCATCTCTCTCATTGAATTTTTGTCTCCTTGTCCGTTTCAGTATGATGAGGTGCGACTCACTCAGCTGTACGAGCAGGCCCGCTGGGCCGTCCTCTTGGAAGACATCGACTGCACCGAGGAGGAGATGATGCTATTTGGTGCCCTTCAGGTAAAGGCCAGATCTGCTGTCGCAGTAACATTAAGGGAAACGACGTTAACAAATCTCAGCTGTGTTCCATCACTCACGACAGCATCAAATACCTTGTTATCTTTCTGTTTATTTTTATCTGATTCAATTGTTGTTTTATAATCTTTTTCAGTATCATATCAGCAAAGTGACTCAATCTGAGCCGCAAGGGATGAAATCGTGCCCTGCCATGGACGACCTGGACTCGGCTCTGCAGTGTCTGGAGGTTAAGATGGTGGGCGAGAGCAGTTCCATGGATATGCTGGTCAGTCTGTGCGTCTGCTTCAACATCGGATTCTCTTGCAATATATTAATATCAGATTTCAGCATTTCAGAGCGGTGTGTATGAAGTCTGGTTTGAAATTTACTAGAAATGCATAATCCATTCTGCACTCTGCCTTTCACTTTTCCATATTGCAAATCTAATCAAATTATATAGAGTAGATCTGGGGGATGATTTTATCAGAATTCCAATGAAGGAATATAGGCTGCTAGAATTATTATTAGAATTAATTAAATCCCCAGAATAATGTAAAGATTTGTTTTTAATCATCTTGCCATCAGTGACAGAAGAATGCTATTGAATAGATATACCAATAAATAAAATCTATTGGTATATCTATTCAATAGCATATTTTTAAAAATTTCAATAAAATAAAATACCAATAAATTTGTGGTCTTTAATTTTGTTCTGAGCCTTTAACATATCTCCTTATTTACACAGGAAACAATGACAACCACCCCAGAACTGCACGACTACCTTAAAATATTTCGGTAAGATTCTATCAGATATGAGTGATGTCACAAGAACTATTTTGCGTAATACGTCTCTTCCTCTTTGGTGTGTGAATCTATTTACTCTGATGACTACGCAGGTTCCCCCATAATAAATGAAAACATAATCAATAAACCATCTTTATTTTAGTGCCCTTCATTCTCTTTCCCTTTTACCAATATGCGCCTTCCATTCTAGACCAAAGAGACTGACGCTGAAAGGTTATAAGCAGTACTGGTTTACATTCAAGGACACCTCTATCTCCTATTATAAGAGTAAGGAGGAAGGTTTTGGAGAGCCGATACAACAGATGAACCTGAAAGGTAAAGAATAAAATCTCTGTCTGTCCTTATATCACACAGGCGCGCACACTACACATGCACACACACACACACACACACACACACACACACGCACAGACACACGCACAAAACATCATTCACGCGCAATTCAACAGCAGACGTGTTCATTGTCCCATGAACATTCATTTGAAAATATATGGGGCCTCAAAGCACATAACCATTCTACCGCCATTATATTTGTAATAAATCGGCTCACAAGTACGTGCACAATTAAGCGCCGGCCTTAAAATGACAAGAGAAAAGTAACCCACCAGCGTGTACACATGTGCCTATCCCAGGGTGTGAGGTGGTGCCAGATGTTAATGTGGCAGGCCAGAAATTCTGCATCAAATTGCTGATCCCATCTCCAGAGGGCATGAACGAGGTCTACCTACGCTGTGAAAATGTGAGTGAGGTGACCAGTCTGTCATCCATAGAGGAAACTTGCCTGTCTGTAATAACCCAGCTGTCAGAAATTTCGACCTTTTTTTATGGAAGCTCTGCACTTTTACACAGAAGCAAAGCATTGAAATATGGGAGTGAAGGCTGTAAAGTTCATTAAGACATCAGTGATGAGCCGTCATGAGGGCTCAGTTCTGCTCAGTACGTCATGAATATCAGGGCGACGAGGAAGAAAGTAGCATTTCATACTATGTAATGAATCCACACCATGCCGAAAATAGCAGTTTATTGAATTGAATAAGTATGGGAATTTGTACTGATGAAGGGCGGAATAGAATCGAGTGGGTGGAGACCGGTGTAGGATGAGGGGAAGCCACAGGCGACGACACAGGGTTGGGGTCACGTCTCTTGCTGGAGTCATAAAGGCTCTTTCAAGTCCCCTTGAGGTTCCTATAGAGTGATGGGGTGAGAGACTAAAAGAGGAGAATGGAAGGGAGGGACATAAATGAGGCGATGAGGACTGTAGAATGAAGGCAGTGAATACAGGCAGGTTGGTTAGGATGTGGATGAATAGAGTGACGATTTTTAGGCATGGTCTGGTTCATTAACCATTGTTTAGAACTCCTTTTAATAATGATTTAATTTTATCTGTTCCTTCAAAATTCAGTACTTAAGCCATTTTAAACAATCTCCTGCAATGATCCAAATTGTAACGCATTATTATGCAACATAATATTATATTAACATAAGCTGACTTTCTGATTCCAAATTTAAATTCTTATTACAAAAACAAATTAAGTAATAAAAAATCCAATGAAATCTCCAACAGAGTAGTCAGATTTTTCTGCTGATATTAAAAATACTGAATAATATGACACATTAACAAGAATATTACTGACGTTGGAAAAATCTATTATTGAGTATCTGTCAGCCGCAGTGAGCAATTCAAAATGACTTGATATGCACTTAGCCTAATTAGTATTTGAATGACTAATTGAGTTGGTTCTGGCACCATACTGTAATGCAATGTGACGACTGCGCATCGACTGCTCAGTAGATTGCTTCATGGGGAGCCTGTCAGTTTCTCCCAGCTGAGAAAATGACGGGCAATTATGGTTATTTCATTTAGGAAAATGCGGGGCTTTCTTAAAAGCGCATTATCAGTTCATTAAAAAATGCTATAGTCTGTACTACAGCAATTTGAGAGCCAGCCCAATAAGCGCGTAAGTCTGTTACTGAGTGAGTGGGTGATAAAGTTTAACCATTGGTCAGTCAAGTGATTATGTCATCGGGGAGCTTCAACAGTGCATGCGCAGACAATCCTCAAATACGTCTTCGGAGTTCAGCCATATACGTTTCATGCAAGTCTTATTTTGAAGAAAGGGTCTCATGCACTAGTGCACTAACTAGTCAGTCCATTTGGCGATCTCTGAAGTTGATTCCCACTGTTATCCAGGAAAACCAGTACTCCCAGTGGATGGCGGCCTGTCGCCTGGCATCCAAAGGGAAGAATCTGGCCGACAGCTCTTTTTCCAGTGAGGTGCAGAACATCCAGGCCTTCTTGTCAATGCAGCGCTCTAACCCCGGGGCCCAGACTGCCCAGACTGATGAGAGCATCAACACACACAGCCTTGTGTCACCCCGCTACCAAAAGAAGTACAAGGCCAAACAGGTTTGTCTCAAAACCAGGTGTTGATGAATATTTTACTTATTTCAGTAGTGCATGATCATTAACATCTAAGTATGTTATGATAAGAAACACCAGAGATCATCTGGGATTGCATCAGCCGCCATAGCGAAGCAGGCATTGCTTACAGAATGGCTCAGAACATGGCCATCTTAACTTAATCCTTCCTTTTTATCACTAACATTCACCTGTGACGATTGAAGGCTGCATCTCAAAAGGTTGCTATGTTATTGTGTTCATAACAATCGCCAACAAACAGAGAGACAAACAGACTGAAATATAACCACTTACAAAAACGCTCAAAACAGCTTTCCTGGTAGTTTTATAGTACAAATGTAGTTTCAGAGTAATTTTTCCGTGGTTTGACCTGATGACACGCAAACATACAGATTAATTGAAAGCAGCTTCACTATCGCAGCTGATAAAAATTTCCATGCATTGGTTGTTTCTGGAACATAATTAGTAATTTTTACAGGCTCAGATCAAGCTTTGACCTCACATAAAGTGAGTTTTGAGTGGAAATCTGATTTTAAAATTGAATTTAACTCAATTCTTGGGCTACTCTGTGTCTGTGAAACTGGCCCAGTTTTATTCAGTCAAACTTGCATCACATAGATTGCTGCTACATCTCAACAACTCATTGTCTAGTCCACCAGGACTTGCATCCTTTGACGTACAAGCACTGTTCTCTGACTACGGAGTCACATGGCTGGTGATACAGTTGACGTCTACAAGACGTCCTTCTTATTTTCCCATTAACTACGTATGAAGAGTTTGTTTCCAAAATGCAATGAAGTGCCAAAATTACAAAAAATTTAGATTGTACCATAGAGCGATATCCCTGTGCTTCTTACACATGGTGCAACAACCCATTTTTAGAAACTCATACTGTAAGGTGTATTTTTTTCATGATCAAAGCTTGTTTTTTTCTGTAAAATGCAATCCAACAGAGAAAAGGCTGATTTGCTCAAAATGAGTTAAGTGGATATATTTTATTTTGGAAGCAAACTTTGACGTGTATGGTCTGTTCTCGAGCATCACTCTCTATTTTACTTTACTCCAGTCTCTAATTTACTTTCATAATTATTATTTCATGAATACTATACAGGGGTGCGTTTCCCGAAATGACAGATGCTAACTTACATAGTTGGACCGATTGACTGTGAATGGACGAACTTTGTAAGTTGCTAACTTAGATAGCAACTAAGCTTTTGGGAAACGCACCCCAGTTCTAGATCCAAATAATAAATGTTTCACTCCTGTCCATATAGTTAACTCCTCGCATTTTGGAGGCCTATCAGAATATAGCCCAGCTCTCCCTGACCGATGCCGTCCTCAAGTTCCTCCAAATCTGGCAAGCACTACCAGATTTTGGCGTGTCCTATTTCGTGGTTAGGTGAGTCGGACGCACCATTGACTGAATTAATGTTACATTTATTGTCATTCATTATCTGTGGTTGACCATTGTGTTTTTGGGACAATAATAACAGAAGTTCTCCACTGGAAGACTCACTTTGCTCAACTGAATCAGTTGAATCAGTGATTCCCTGGCCTTCCGAATGTGTATCAGTCACAGCACATTGTGCTTTGCATCAGCCTCATTCATAATTTACTTTCTTTACATGTGGCTGCTGTTTCAATGCTCTTCAGGTTTAAAGGAAGTCGGAAAGATGAAGTCCTTGGCATAGCAAATAATCGTCTGATCCGCATTGACCTGGGTGTAGGTGATGTGGTGAAGACCTGGCGCTACAACAACATGAGACAGTGGAATGTGAACTGGGACATTAAGCAGGTAGGATTACCTGGGCTGTGCTCCCCAATTCATTTTGCAATGATGCACTTACAGGAGCTCAATAACTTGCTTTCTGGCATTTATGCTTGGTTTCACCAATTTTGTGTTTTTTACCCCCAGTTGTATATTTGTCGTTGCGTCTCAGTAAACGGCACTATACACAAATTTCACTGAATGCGGAATTGGATCCCTGAAATGTATTCTGATAGATTACCTCGGGATTTTCTCTGGGTCCACTGAGAATATGTTCAAAGCATCGATTACTCAAAATTCAAATTAACCAGAGACTGTTATCTGATGAAGACCTACTGTTCACCTTAGCACCTGTGCAATAGTTATGTTTTTTTTTTGCGTGTGTGTGCGCATTCTTGTGAACAAGCACAGAACCGCACAGGGCCATAGAAAGTAATGCCATACGTCCTACTAAACTTGCCAAGTGCAGACTATGACGGCAGCTAGCGCACTGTGGGAAAAATGAACAGGACATCACAATGCAAATGGAGTGTGTGCAATTACATTTTCAATTTCCCTGAAAAACCCTTTGTACTCGTCCCAATTCCTTTTCCAGCACAATCTACTTCATGATCCACTCTTCCCACATTATTCCTAGGTGGCGATCGAGTTTGACGGCAACGTGAACATCGCATTCAGCTGCGTGACAGCCAACTGTAAGATTGTGCACGAGTATATCGGGGGCTACATCTTCATGTCCACACGAAGCCGAGAGCAAAGTGAAACCCTCAACGAAGAGCTTTTTCACAAGCTTACCGGTGGCCATGAGGCATTGTGAAGCCCTACCCCCAATACTTATGTCATTATGTACCTTCACTGTATTTGCCAGTATATTCCAGTGACTCTTCAGCCGAAACATCTCATTAGCTTGCAGTTACTGAACCTGTTCCAAGGCATCAAAACCAGTCCCAGCGGACCACTGTATCTTTTTGAATGCCAACACTTAACTAACTACATTCTGTCCATTGTAAAGCTCCATTAATTCCCATCAATGAGTGATTTACAGTTTAAAGATGGCTTTGCGTGCAGCGAGACTGTGAGTGGCAGGGAAACCCTTGCCTCAAACCATGGAATAAAGCAGAAAAGATTAGGAAAATCACATTCACTTCTCCCATCCTTATCTGTGATCAACAATCGATCTGCTTTATTGGGGAGTTTCAATTACTTGTTTTCTCTGGCCCTTTTACTGATTACAATTACCATTCATTGTCTTAATAACCACTGAGAACAAAAACTGGAATTGTGGCAGTGGGAGGTAAATGATATGTAGTGGCGTCGAGACAGTTTTATAACGCGTTATTGCACGCAGCAACTGCTGTACACACATTACTGGTCATGATAGACCTTACCATTCTATTCGTTCTTCACACCAGACTAAAAATAAAAATCATTATCTCAATGTGTGTGCATGTATTTATGTACTAACACAATATGGTAAACTATTAAAGCTATTCGTACCTTTCTGGAATTTTACACTTTTCTTTTGTAATGTTGAAATGCTCCTAATAAGCGTATGGCACACAAAAATGCAAAAGAAATCCGCCAGGTGTTGAAACTCATCGATATTCAATTCTCATATATTTCTGATAAAAGTCTGACCAATCATTTTCTTCGGTCCGAATAAAATGATTTGCCGAGCTTCCTGTCGGTCATCGTTGCTGTGCCGCATACCAGAAAGGTAAGAATAGCTTTAACAGACTTTGAACTGTACCTTCTATTGCAGAACCTAATCTTATGTCAACATCAGATAAGTATCATTTTCAGTATTCCGAAGTGGAATATATTGATCACGCCAAAATTGCAAAAAAGAGACAACTTTTTAATGTGCTAGAGAAGCACTTAATTTTATACTGCAGATGTTTCAGTGATGGCATCAGCCAACTATTGTGACAGTTCACTCTATAAGAATGGGGGAAAAAAACAAACAAAAATTATGAAATAAAACTGCATAAACAAATAAAGAAGGGTTTAAGGGTGACGTCATGAAATGTAAAATTATTTCCTTGAATGTGAATAAACGCATTTTACTTGACTTGCCCTTCAATAATTACAGCATACATGAATCATTTCTGAAGAGGTTAACCTGTCTCATTGAAGGTATAATACAGTGCGTGGTTAATATGAGCATGATTATAAATTAGCATTTTATAAAGTATATTTACCCAGCCAAAAAGGTGTGGACACGACAATACAATGAAACCTCATAGATATGCATAGAAAACAGACTCATGAATTCATGATATCTGACATTTTTATTGAATTTGAAGTGAAATGGACAGTATGGTCTGATGGGAATAACATTTCTGCATTCATTTGTGGGCATTTTTAATCCCTCTTCACAATTTGGAAACTGTTGTCCTTTCTGTGGGTCCCCCCCCCCCAAACTCCAATCCTACTAGATAAATGGAGACTGAATGTCCGTTCTATCAGGCCATACTGACCAATTAACACTAAATTCAATTAAAATGTCAGATGTTTAGAATTTAATAATGTCATTTTTCTATGTATGCCAATGAGGGTTCAGTGACGTGTCACGCGCTATTGGGAATGAAGTGTATGTCACTGGATTGCAACAAGTAAAAACAACCACATAAAACTGTAAAATACATGCACTCATGGCAATGGATGCCAAGGATATGAGGCTATTAAGTGCCTTGTAGTAGTACCTGCAACAGTGAGCTGTGCCACAATGCAGACAGTCTTAAGGCACAATTCAAATGATATCCTCTTCCTTAATACTATTCTGTACAAAGGCCAGAATAGCTTCAACCAGAAGCCCGTTCTACAGCTGCATTCACAGCTTAATATAGACACAGGCCTTTGCAGCCTCCTTCAACAATTTTCTGCTTTCACAAGCAAGTTAATACTTTGCAAGGGTAGTCAGTCAGATTCTTGCACTTGGCCACAGCTCTATGCCAGTGGAAGTTCGCATCCTGCAAAAAGAAAATAAGGCATAACTTGGCATAGATTCTAGGACAATGTTGTAAGTCATCTTAGTGTTACTGGTGATTTATAGGAGCCTCACTTGTTGGTTTCAGCTGAAGAACACGGGTGAAGTATTTGGGGGCCAGAATCCCATCAGAGTCCCCAGGTGTCAAAACCACCCTGTTCTCCGACCAGTAGAATTGGATCCCATCTAGTCAAACACATGCAGAAGATGCAGAGGAGCAAAATATTTAGAATACAAGGTTATGAAACAAATATAAAGTTTGCCATCAAATTATGACAGTTGTTACATGTGTTTTTACCTGCCAGTGCTTTGTGGACATCAATGAAAATGGCCATGTCACAGCTTCCTCTCATGCCTGGACAGATGTAACAAGACATTTCCAACACTCATTATTGACAAAAGAATGGGAATGTTCTTATTTTTTATCAACATCCATTCCACTATTTCTACACACCACTTCACAATCACAAACCCATCTTATTGTCAGCAAAACTTTATAACCCATAGCTTTACATTGCACTTTTTATGTTGCTGCGCTTTGATTCTTGGGAATGACACAATGGCCACTCGCCAGTTATCTTTCAGCACTGCAGGACAGGATCTAATGTGAAGAATCAAGGAATGCTGGGCCATTTCATCGGCAGCAGCAAAATTGTACTGCCATAAAGCTAAAAAAAAGGCCAGTTTTCTTCCAAAGCCCAGTCAAGCTGGCAGAGAGATCTCACTTGGAAAAACTAGACTGGATATAGCAAATATCATCAACCCGCTGGGATAAAACTGAAGAGGACTTCATATAATGGCCAAAATATCGAGGAACAGTGTGTGGGACCAGAAAACTCTCCCTCTCTGACTTACCACTAATCACCCCTCCGTCACCCGGCAGCCCAGGAGCCAGGTGGATGTGCGTGCGCTTCATTCTCTTCAGGCCCTGCGAGCGAATGGATGACCAGTGCTGAAGGTAGGTGCCATGCACCGCCTCCTTGGGGCAGTCTGGATCATCAAGCTTGATCGCCCTCAGCTCCAGCTTTGGTACCTGGGATAGACAGCAAGGAGGCCAAAGAAAGACTGTAAAGCAGGCAATGTAATACAGTTACAAGTGTAGATGAACACTGGAGGGCACTGAACTTGACGTCTGTTCTTCCCATAATGGCCCTTGAAGCCTGAGAGTTGATGGTTTTCTACACTCCCTTCACCCGAGAGTCCCGTGCGTAACCAGTCGAGCCTATCGGTCACATTTATGCTGCCTTTACGCCCTCATATTAAACTCTCACTTCTGACTAGGGAAATTCTAATTACAACATATCAAGCAATCACAAATGCTTGAGGTCAAAATTAGCAGGAAAACTTGAAAAAAAAAACCAAAAAACATCATGCTCGACAGAAGCACTGGCAGACAACTTAAGAAAAGTTCAGTTGCAAGAGCTAATTATTTTATGCGTGCAAACATGACTGTAACACAAAAAAAATGTAAACTACCACCGCACCAAACACTAACAGCGGATATTGCCGCCAAAAAAGTAACAATAAATCTATGAAGTATTACTGTGGACCACAGCAATTTCTGTCATTGCACATTGACAATATGCCTTCAAATATCAAAACTTGGGACATTAAAAAAAAAAAAAAAAATCATTGAAGTTTGTCACTGGTAATTCTGACTTTTCGGGCTGTTCACGGGCATGCAAATCATAAATATGATATTTACAACAGTGCCTGAAGGGAGCATGACTGTTACCTGGACTACTGGAAAATCAGGGGTCAGGTTTGTCAGATTTGGATTCAAGGGCTAGATTTGAACGCCCCTGTACGAGACTGAAGGGCCTGCCATTGAGAAAGTCCCCAGGCATGATCCTTGTGTCTGAATGACAGACAGACAGGGCCTGCAGGCTCACCTGCACAGTATGCCCTTGGTTGGCCCGGATCTGTACCCTCCCATCTTCAGGAAGCGTGCGCAGCTTGAATCGCTGCTTATCACTGTTGGCCACCACCCTCTCCACATCTTCCAATGAGAAGGAGCGGAACTGAGGGTGTGACAGGAGATTGTCCACAAAGAGGAAGCCATCTGAAGATGAAATGGAAAGAAAGTTGGACTGTCCTTCAAGAAGCAAATTTACTTAATAATGCCATTGCATTGGCATTATCACCAGTGTAACTCCGTGTTAGGCACAAATTATGTAACTGGCTGCATTTGCATACAGTATGCATGACTATAACAACATCTTAAAGATTACGATCGGCAAGTCTAATACCCTGACCTCGGCTACACATGATTGATTGATTGATTGAAGTTTACTTGTTCCCTTAGGCAAATTTATCAGAGACAGCTGTAATGACTATATATGCAATAAACCAAATGTTATATATAAATATTCATTTATGGGTCAATGACAAATGAGCCGTTAAATTTTTTTTTTTACTAAATCTTTAAAAATGTCCAGAATACATTTATTTGAAGTTGGAAGAGTGTGTTTAAAGAAGTCTCAATGGTTGCACAACATTTACAGGGTTTTAGTACAGTTTTAGACTGTATTTGCAATGTCACCAGCCAAAAAAATGTCATGTGGCGCAACCAAAATTTTCTTGGGGGAAAAAAAAAACACACTTCCCTCTTTTTTTCTTAGTGTTTTTTTAGTAAGTATAGCTGAGAGGGTCTACTCTGCCTGAAACCTTACTATTTTGTAATTGAGCTGGGTATTAAAAGTAACTTGTGGATTCTTTATTGTAGGGGGCGGGTATTTTGGTTTTCCAAACAATTTAAGAACAATTAAACTAATAAAATGTGTTTCTTTGAAAGGTTTTCAATATAAAATGATGCCCCCATATTAATATAATATTAATTCATATTTTAAATTACATATTTAATACATTTCACAGTGTTAACTTGCTCGGACAGTTTCGCCACCAGACATTTTGAGGGTTTGAGATGGCAAAACAAAATATATTTCATTTTTATGATAAACTGGAAATATGTTCAAATTAGGCAGGTTCTATAAAATAACATGATGCTCATTATGAATCTTAAAATGATTTTAAACCAAAATAGTGCACTCGGACAATGTCACGTCAGTGACCCTAATACATCTATGAACCAAAACATTATGACCATGCGCAGATGAAGGGAATAACGTTGATAACCTCATACACAAGCACATTACCATATAGACCATATAGACCATGATGCTCATATATCCCACTGAACGTCCGAACTAAAGTCCATAAGTGAGTCAGTGACCACAATTTGCAAAGCATAGACCAGGATGGCAGTTTGCATGCTGTGGGAAAAAAGGCGCATCTCATACTTTAAGATGCATCAGACAGTAAGCAAACTCTTGGTAAAGCGGCAAGACTTCTGGGGTGCCATCTGTCAATATTGCCAAGTACCTGCCAATAGTGTTTAGAGGAGGTACAAACCAAAAATCAGCGATGGGTTGTTGGGCATACAATGCTCACTGTTGCACAAGGGCAATGAAAGTTATTCTGTCTGGCCCAAACCCACTGAAAGGTTACCATAGAAAAAGTTGCAGAACATTTCATGATGGTAGCAGGAGAAGAGTGATACAACATACAGTGCATCACAACCTGCTGTCTACGAGGCTGCACAGCTGCGGAGCAGGCAGAGTGCCCATTCTCGCCCATATCCTCCATCTCTACCATCTTATGTGCCCATTGTACTGATGGAAAACAACCTGGTAGCAATGAAACAAGGTCGCTTGGTCCAACAAGTCCCAATTTTTTAAACATCATGTGCACAACTGGGTACATATGCGCCATTTACCAGGGGACGAGATGATACCAGAATTCACTGTGAGAGAAGGCAAGCTGGTGGAGAAAGTTTGATGTATAGGCCAGTGTTCAGATGGCAAACCCTGGGTCAGGACAATCATGTTCATGACAAGTTGATATGTGCCATCAAACCAAACATCTACGTGGACAGGGTACACCCCTTCATAGCAGCTGTAATCCCTGATGGCAGTACCCCTTTTAGCAGGACAATGCGCCCTAGCACACAACACAAATTGTTTGGGATAGGTTTGAGGAACATGACCAAAAGTTCAAGGTGTTTTCGTGGCCTCCAAATTCCCCAGCTCTCAAACTGATTACGCATCACTGGGATGTTCTGGAACAGAAAGTCTGATCTGTGTCAGCTCCACCTTGAGGCTTGGAAGACTTCAAGTACTGAATCTGCCACTAGTGTTTTAGTCCCAGTTACCACAACACACCTTCAGCAGTTTAGTAGATTAGTCGAGTCTGTGCCTCAGCGTGTCAGAGCCGTTTGGCAGCATTTGGTGGGTCAAGAATGTACCAGGCAGATGGACATAATGTCTTAGCTCCTTGGTGTAACATACATACACACACACACACACACACACACACACACACACACACACACACACACACACACACACACACACACACAATGTGAAACCAGTTATCTAATGAAATAACTACAGTTTAGCGCTAGCCATTTCATGACATGAAATGAAACTGAAACCTTACCAGAGCTCATATCCAAACCCATCTGCGCAGCTCCATGGCGCAGAGCGAAGGACAGAGCCTTCGATAGACGCACGTCCCTGTCCTAAAGCAACAACCCCAGAACAACAGTTACTACAACCCAAAAGTCCCGTTTTTAAGTATCAAAACATTAATGTAAATCACTACGTCACTCTAATCGCACCTCACCGCCTCGATGACCATGTCTTCCTCTTCCACCTCGTCCTCTTCTCTGACTGTCCATTATGCCCTCAAATACAATCAAAATAGCCCGAATTTCAGCTATACGGATTTATGGCCTAAATCCCAGTGAAACACATGGCAACAAACCAATCACATTGTACAACAACTTTAAAAAAACGGCAAGGATGTCGCTTGAACACGTGAATGTAAAGCCGAAGTAATTCAGTAGTGATGATTGTGTTGGCAAAGAACATTGGACTACTAACCTCCGGGAATCCGCCCACCGGACGAAATCTATAGTTTCCCCTTTGACAACACCGGAAAAGCGCTCCGCTCAGGCAAATGTCACGCATACCCGAGCAAATCGAACGAAACCGTACGTTCCGTCCAATGACAGCAGCGGCCCGCAAACTCGCACCGATCATCACCCAGTGAATCTGGAGACATTTTTAAAGAGTGTAGAGAAATCGGCGGCAGGTGTCCATATGGTATCAGGGACTTTCTGCAACGGCGGATTTTGCGATGGCTACGGCAGCCAGAAACAAATCTCTCCTGAGGCTGGTGTCGTAGCCGTGAAATCCAATAAGGACTTTAAATAACGTCAGATTTTGATCAAAGTTTGTAAGCAAAGCAGTTAGTTCAGTGTGAACTGTAATTGTTACTGTTACCTACTGTGAGCGCGTATTTGTCCCACTCCCACTGGCAAAAGGGGCGGATGACATAGCTTCAGGGGAAATGGGAAACTGCTACTATTAGATTAGATTATTCAAATAATTGTCGTTGTGCCAAGTACAGGTACAGGACATTACGAAAATAATTGTGCATCTTTTTTATACGTTTTATTTCGAACAAATCCATTTAAAAAAATGACAACAAAATTCGACAATTTAACAACACCGGAAAAGCTCTCAGGCAAAATTCATGCATAGCCGAGCAGATCGAACGCAACCGTACGTCCCGTCCGATGACAGCTGCGGCCCGCAAACCCGCACCGATCATCACCCAGTGAATCCGGAGACATTTTCATAGAGTGTAGAGAAATCGGCGGTCGGCATCCGTGCAGTGTTTTCATCTTGAGGTGCGTGAAGTAAAGCAAATGATCAGTTTATTGTCTTACTGATTGTGATCTTTCAGTGTTTCGCTCCTTAAGTTGTAGTTGCTGGTGCAAATTTCTAGTTTGTTCGCTCATTAAAAATATTCTTTCAACTGACCAGAAATGCTGTCGCAAGAAATGGGTAGATTTGTTTGCTTTGCCAACGCTAGCGTTTATTAGCAAGCTAGCCGACGTTAGCAAGGAGACAGCGGTTTAGCCCAAACTTTACTGTGTTAAAATCAGTAATATATCGCTAGCTAATTGTTTCAGAAGTTTTCATTATAGGCCTATGTATGTGATGTTTTAATGAAGAGCCAATATTTTTTAGCCATTGTCTCAATCAGTACCACTGTCTTTAACGTACAGATTAGCGATGATTTCCGAGAGCTAATGGTAATTTGGTAAAATATCTTTCTTCAAGCTGCTAGTGAGCTGTCCGGCTAGCTGACTTACTAGAAGACAAGTTAATTAATTTTAGTGTAAAAACTGGCGCGCCCATAACGTTACTGTACTTGGCGACTAAGTCTTACTGATGGTTCGGATGATGTATTTTCTTCGCTTGTTACATTTTAATTGCGTGTCTTGCGATTGTTCACTGTTGGCTCTGGGACGTCCACACTTCACTGCCGACAGTGTAGCTACTTATGAGTTTGAATATGATTTCAATGTTATGAAGGGAAATATTACACGTGAAGGGCCTGTAGCGTTTATATTTTTTATGCAATTGCAGTATTTAAAATAATTTCGTTGCTACTCAGCGTTCTCCGAAAATCGTGAAATTTTATCCAATGTCCATAAGTTTGGTCGTAAAATGTCAAGACTCAAGAGTGACGTCATTGAATGTCATTAAAACGATTATTAGTAATCGTTTGAGTACTTGATCGGAAGTGGAATGAAGACCAGCGCATCAAATTTTTAAAACTTGTAGTATGTACTGAGCATTTTGGCCCAAGTTGTATTTCTTTTGCACCGATAGTTGGCCGAGTAATTGGTTTTGCATGTGCCAAAAGGTTTCGCTGTGGAAAGGTCTCAGTATATTCTCCTGAGATGTCTCCATGATGTTCTTCAGCAACTGACAGGCGCATAAGCACTGCATCACACACCGTATTCGTCATAAAATTAAATAGTTTATGTGACGATTTAACTTGCTAAATAGCTTACCTTATTAAATTTCAGGAAATGGGTCAAAGAAACATCCCGCTCTTCCAGCCAGCGATTTATAAAAATGGGGGTTACATGACGAGTAAAATTGTATCTACCAACGAATAGCATCAGTTGTATAACTGATAGCTGAAGATCCATTAAATCAAAAAAAAAAAAAAAAACTTATTAGTGAGCTCAGTAGATAAGAGTATATGATTGGCCGGCTGATATTTAGTTTTTTAAGTGCATTATGCTAAAGTGTAGTCTACTGTGTGCTCTTTACAGGTCTCTGTCCCCATCCTTGCTGACTTTCACAGAGGAGAGTGATGGATTTTGCTTGGGATTTCCTGGATTCCATTCTTCTCCATTAAACATCTTGGAGGGATGCTAATGACTAGGTTTTAGAACTTTTTAAACTCAATTACTGCTTTTAAATATGTCCTCCTCTTGTGAATGACCAAAGGAATGGATCAAGAAGTTGTTTTTCCTGCCCTGAGTGCGCTGAGTGCGTTGGATAACGAGTGTTGTCTTTGCACTTGTTTCATAACTCGAAGTGCAATGGTGTCCAGTTACAGAAGCTACCGCTTCGTCCCACTCAGCCTCTTTAAACTTTGAACATCTGACTCTGTCTTATCTCTTTTATTTTACTATCAGATCCAGCCACGTCACTTCCTTTTGGCACCTGCCCTGCTCTGCCGATCTTGTGTTAAGTGTGCAGCTCCGATCCTGTCTCTCAGCTTTTTCCTCTTACATTTTGTCTGTGTGAATCCTGCTCTTGTGCTGCCGTGATGGAATTTCCTCAGCACAGCCAGCAGCTGCTGGCCAGCCTTCGCACTCAGCGCTTGCAAGGTTTCCTGTGCGACTGCACCGTGCAGGTGGGATCCAGCCGCTTCCTCGCCCACCGCGCTGTTCTGGCCTCTTGCTCTCCGTTCTTCCACATGTTCTATGCGGAGCAGCCGCTGGGCAAGAGGGAGACGGTCACCATCAACGGGGACATTGTGACCCCATCGGCCTTCGGCCTGCTCCTGGACTTCATGTACGAGGGCACGCTGAAGCTGGCCACCCAGCCACCGCCTGAGGACGTGCTCGCGGCCGCGAGCTTCCTACACATGAACGACATCGTCAGGGTGTGTAAGAAGAGGCTGCAGGGCCGAGGGCTGGCGGAGGCTGACAGCACCAAGGCCGAAGAGGGGTGCCCGACTGTGGCGACAGCAGGCGAGACCATCGCGCAACCCACAAGGTCAGGGGAGGATGAACGGGGGGACGAGGCTGAGAGACCTTCAGGCATTGCAAAATCTGTGCCAGTTTCGGCAGCCCAGTACTCTCACCGAAGTCAGCTGATCTGTCATAGGTCTGAAAAGAAAGTTTTAGGAAGAGGGGAACTGGTTAATCCCAGTCCCAATGACACAGACAAATTAAGTGGTCCTTCAAGTCCAGATGTTGCTGATACAACACAGCCAGGCATGGATTCTCTTCCCATGGGAGATGTGGGATTATCCAGGGCTGGAGCGCAAACTGGCTCTGCTAGTGTAAAACTACAGACAAGGCCTGGTAACCAAGGGGAGTCTATGCTTGCTAGTCCTTGCAGCTCCACTGAAATGTACTCAGCCAATCATCCATCCTCGTCCTCATCCCTGCCTTCAAACTTGTTCCCCAACACTGAAGTGCAAAATAATGTGTCCACTGAGCTTGCAGTCACGATTGTGAATGACGGCGGTGGTGTCAACCCGGTGCAGGCTGGGTTAATGGCATCAGATGAAGACTCATCAGTGTCGGAACAAAGAACGGACCAGGAGGTGCCGCCCATCCTGGGCCCCGACTCCCCTCCCACACCGCGGCCAAACACGCCGTTCTCCCTGGCAGCTCTGCCCCACTCTCAACCCCAGGCCCTGAGGGAGGGACAGGAATCTGGTGGAGAAAAAGCCGGAAAGCACCCAAGAGGAGGCACGGGGCCTCACGTTTCAGTGGGGGAAGTCAGAGGAGGGCTGGAAGATGAAGAGGATGCGGTGAAGGTGAAGGTGGAGGCCATCGTCATTTCGGACGAAGAGCTGGACGACATGGAAGACGTGTTCGCCGGAGAAAGGATCAGGCGGAGTGGTGCCGAGGTGGAGAAAGGAGACGAGTTTGATGAAGATCATCAGGACGGTGACTTGAGCAATCATTTCCTGCCCCACCATTCCGTCGCTCATCACCCTGAGGGTCTTTCATTTCCGCTTTCGCCCCAGGAACCGGGCACCTCCGACTCGTCCTCTTTCCCTGCCTCCCTCTTCTCTTCCACGCACCAGCAGCACCCCTCCCAGTTATCGGATCCTCAGGCGCAGACATTGTACTTCCAGGACTTCCAGGATTCTCTGGGCCCCTACGTGGAAGACTTGCCCACCTGCGCCACGTGCGGAAAGACCTTCTCCTGCACCTACACCCTCAGGCGCCACGCGATCGTGCACACACGAGAGCGGCCGTATGAGTGCCGCTACTGCTATCGCAGGTACACCCAATCTGGTGACCTTTACCGCCATATCCGCAAAGCCCACGACCACAGCCTGCCTGCCAAGCGCAGCAGAGTGGACAGTGATCCAGTCACTCAACCAGCCACACAGTTGCCCTCTCAGCCACAGCCTCCCACACAATAGCAAGCAAAGTGTTATGAGAGGCATAATGTTTGGAATGGACCGGCAGCAAGCCCAATGCTTTAAATAACTGTAAATGTGGTCTTGTGTAAAAGTTTCAAAGCATTTGTTTTAGGTACTTACTATCTTTGGAAATTTATACTTCAATACTGCTGTGGGCAGGTATTTGTTATTAATACCGCTGGATCCATGTTGGTAAAGCTATAAAATGTGACATCTTGAAATCTGGCCTACATTTCACTAAAACTGTAACATACAAGCAAACAGTGAACTCATGTTCTTTCCTTCCTGGAGCAAAGCAGAAAAATTACTGACTGACAATTCTAAAGCAGTGTAACTGACTGAAACTGGAACAATGCGTCAAGTCTGTCACCAGTCAAGGAAAATAGATTTGTTCGTTACACAGCATTATTAGATCTATCGTAATTAAAACAGGTAAATGTGGTATTAAAATTTAGGAAAGGTATCAGAAAAATGTTGATGTGCTTTGTTTGAAAGTTTGAAGGAGCACTCAATGAATCAGGAGCTGATATGCAACATTGTGACACTTGCAAATAGATTGTTCCTTGAAACTAAGGGCCTATTTGCAGGTATGACATTGTTCAGAGGGTTTATATCCGTTCTAGTTTTCGTTCCTTCATTGAAGGCGGTGCTTCGGGTGTGCATTATTTATTTTTTAAACATATTTTATGCGCCGAATCTGAGTCGGAGCCTAAATATTTTAGACACTCGCCTTAGGAAAAACTTTGGCCTTTTTGTACTGTGCCACAATGATATACTTTACCATGCATGCAATTACTGTTGAGTTACACTTTAAAAAGGGTAATGGATTTATCTGTAAACCATTTTATTGCTTTTCCTCCCTAAAACTGTGAATCCCAGTTGCTGAAGTAAGGTTAAGTAGTTATTGAAAATTAGGTTTTTAACTATGTGGACAAGTTTCATGACTTAAGGAAATCATCTGACTGAAAGTAGTCCTTAAAATCTTTCACTAAACAAGCACCAGATCAGACTGATGAGCTTTTGCGAACTTGTTCTACACTTGTTACGTGCTTTTGTCCATGATGAATTTAACTGTAGAAGCTCTGAAATTGGAAACTTAATGGAACAGGTGTGATGTTTCTTCTTTGCTGTGAAAAAAGGTGTGTATAGTAGTTTCTTACATGTTTATACTGGTTTTTCTATTTTGGTTTTCATTGAAAATACAGTTATAAGTATGAAAAGATTTATCAATTGGGTTTTGATTTATTGCTTCATTCCAGACTTTTTTGAATTAACATTTGATGCCATCTGGGTGCAGATCTGCACTGAACATGCACTTTACGTATTAAAATTAGGCTTTTGTTTATGGTACAAGTGATGAACATACAGCAGTGAATCGAAAGGTAAGCAAGTCGTTGAACAGCTGATGGTACAGAACATAACCTCACACAAAATGAATTCACTGGTGATGCATTTTATTTTCCATACCAAAACAGTTCATTTTCAAATGAAGAGATTGAGATTTTTTTCCAGTCTTTCCAGAATATAGAGTGCAATTGTCCCAACACCGTATGGGTGAGTTTCTGCAAAATGCTCGTATAGTGTGTTGCAGTCACAGGGACTGGCAGTCGATGCAGATCATCCTCTCATTAGGCTCGTCGTAACTGTGACAAAGATAAAATACGTGAAAACCAGTTCTCACCAGGAAATTGCCTTTTATCCCAACTGTAAAGGCATATTAAAGCTATTGGCAGAGCTGGAGGTTGCATTCCAGGATTCCCGTTAGGGCTCTCCTGATTTGGCATGGAATGACCAAGCACTCTGTCCAGGGGATAAGGTGAGGCGGAGTCCTGTTCACAAAAACATTACACATGATGGTTTTCAGTTCAACAGCACCATTAACCTCAAAACCTGTGGACTCTAATGCAGCTGCTGAATTCAAATCTCTGGAATTTCAGGCCCATTTCAAATTCTAGTGGCGATTCCAAGGTTTCCAACGATCCCAAATCTGTCCTGTTGAATTACAGTATGCTGTGTATTAAATGATGTACAAGATCATTTCCCATTTGATGTACTGCTATGGCTATAAAAACATGGTGTCCTGGATTTGATTACTTCTCTCAATATAAGAGTGATGTAGCTTCAGTGAAGCACTGCAACCAGCAGACACGACCGAATACATGCGTGATATTATCCTGCAATATGAAAATGATGCTTTTTTCTGACATTGAACCAACCGGAGGGAAAACTTGAGTGAAAAGTTGGAATTTAAGGAGTTACAGCTGCTTGTTCTATTCATGTTGGCAGTGGACTCCACAGCAACACCTGACAGTTCAGCATATACATATACAGCCTTAACACCCATCCCTCCGTGTTGGTCTCCGTACTTGGGCAGGCAGCAGGTGAAACAGTGAGTCCGCAGGCAGAGGGAGCACTGGCGCTGGCACTGCATGCAGACTGCCTTCTCACATCTTCCACAGGGGGCACCACTGAGCAAAGGACACTCGCACAGTGGACAAACTGGGGAGGTGGGTTTGTTGTCTGTGAAGAGGACAATATAGCAGAGTGAAGCAATGAGTGAGAGCTTGTAGGAAGCACACCATCTCACAAAAATCTGCTTTCACTATACTTTAACTGAGGTTGGCAAACTTGGTCTTGGGGACCCAACTTTGTATGATGGTTTTGGTCAAACCACAGTTGCAATCTCAACTTACCAAGTTGTTAATTTTACTTACTTTAACCAAATCTGTTTATAGGGTTTATTTACCCTTTTTTGCCTCATGACAGAAATGACTATGCACGCCATAAAAAATAAAAATTAAGAATTCATAGTGTGCTGTATCGGAAATTACTTGCAAAAAGGGGAACATTTGTAGCTGAAATTAAACAATGAATTGGTCTTGAATCAATGAACTTGGACACTGTCAGTAAAACTAATCACTCAAAGACAGCAAATTATAATGAGACAAACCATTTTGGTGTTGTGTTTGGTTTTTGGAAAATCATTTAGAAAAAACTTAACTGTGTTTACAAACTCAATTAGCTGCTTATTCCTTGACCACAGTCTCCAATTTGTTCAGCTAAAACATATTGCCACCAAGTCTTGGCTTTCTTGCCTGAAATATGGCAAAATACACTTGTTGGGCCTTTAAACCTGATGGAATGCATGGATATTTCTTTGAGAGCATAGTTTAAGAGGGTGAAACGTCTTTCTGAGCTGAAAGAATTTAAAAGTTTAGGATTTTAATTGTGGTTGGAACAAAAACCAGCATACAGAGAGTCCCCAGGATCAAGTTTAGGTACCATCGCTCTAAAATGCCTCGACTTCATCAATGAGGTTGTAAACATGGCATGATCATAAGACCACAATGCATGACTACACTTATTGCATACAAGGGATCTTTCAAGGCGCATAAGAATGAGGAGCCCACGCTTCTGACAAACTGATGTTCTCTCTTGATAACTGACCTGTTTGGTGTGGGCTCCTGAGCAACTCCCCTCGGGATCCTATTCGCATCTGTCCCCCCCTTGCAGAACCCCGTCGAGATGGAGCAGCCGAGGGGCCAGGAGAGACTGGCAATGAACGAGCGCTGGAGAAGAGCAGAGCTCTAGTGTGTTCTGTGAGACAAGGAAAGGACAATAATACATTACCAATTCTCATGACAAACCTCATTGTCAAAACAAAACTATTGAGAAATGCTATAAAAACTATAACATTCTCAAGGATAACATTCACCAATGCCTGAACAGACCTCAAGACATGGACAGGCGACAAAGGATGTCGAGTGAATGGGATAGAGCACGTATAGTTGGGCGGGAATGCGAGCGCAGAATCCGAAATCATTCTCAATGAGTCGTTAAGTCGTGATGAAGTCTGTTAGGACAAATATTAACTAACAAGCAAAAAAAAAAATCTCGAATGAAATTTGGGCGACAAGCATAGCCTGTGTGGAAGGTCTCGAACTCACCGTAAACTTCTCTCTTTTCGGCTTCCCCACCAACTGCCCCTTCTCTCACACACGTCTTCCTCTGAGGGGTACCGTCTGTCCAGGGACAACCCCTTTTGGACATTTCTAAGCCGTGGTCAATACAAAGACAAAATTCTAATCAATCGTCCGTAAAGATATTTAAACGTGGAAACCCCATGCATGAAAACAGTTGAATATTTAATGAGATTCATTAGCCACTCGTCGTTGCATACAATTCAGTAAACGATGTGCGGTCACTATATCGGAATCACTAAATCATAATTGGTATAAATGTAGGTCAGAGGACCAAATGCTACCCACGCATGGAAATGTTGACTTTAATGTCCAACAATTATATATATCCCCCGCGACTTACTAGCTGCAGATCGTTCTCTCCTGTCTCATGCCGTTGATCTGACATTCAGGCCACTTGGTAGAATCAAATTGAGATTTTAGTAAATAACGTACAGAAGGAACAGAACATTCATTTTAGAGGGAAGATAACGTTACCACACACAAGAGGACCTGAAGACACAAGCGATATGCTGCGTGCGTGTGCTTGTGTTCAGAGCGGAGAATATCTGTCAGTACCAACGGCTCTACGCCTGTTATTCTTCTTCTTCTTGATGTTATATGTTGTATTATCAACTTTATGGCACATTACCGCCACCAGCTGGCATGGAGTTCAATCGGGAATCTAACTACGTATTCAGTAAATTAAAAAATTATAACGATCAAGTTCGCTCTATTACGATACTGAAACAAAACCGATAGTTTTTTCCCCAGAACATCTTTGTGAAAGATCGTGTAAATCAAATCAGCTTTATTTCTTAAAGGCTCAGTTCTATTTCCCATCACTCAGCGTCATGCGCTGTCCGTCCACAAAAAGTTGACACTTGGATATAAATAAGCATAATACTCAAATTATTGGCCAGCATTCAGTAAAATAAATAAATAAATAAATGCCGAGGAGATAGCTGAAATCACTGGAATAGGATCATGAACAATTTACTAAAACCAGAGATCACTAAAATACTTGGTCAAGTTTCATCATATTAAAAATCAACAGTAGAACTCATGGCAATGTTTAATTATTAAGGTAAGAGCATATTCACACGCACAACACAACAAGAATTGGGAGGATTGTGACTGAACAGCCACAAGAAAGCCACTTGTCAGTGAGGCTAATTTGGAAAAAAAAAACTAGTTATATTTGCGAGGGAGTATAAAGATTGGACTGAGCAGCAATGGAAAAGCTCAAGTGGCCAAATGAGTCCAGATTTACACTATCTCAGAGTGATGGGCATGCCTGGGTAGGAGAGGTAGCCCATGAAACGATGCATCGATCAAGCCTGGTGCCCACGGTACAAGTCTCTGCAGGCAGTGTTATGATCTGGGGTTCCTTCATTTGATCAGTCAAAGCTCAGTACTGTTCTGCAGCGAGAAATTGAATTAAGCAGACTACCTGAATAT